>JASJET010000028.1:16710000-17320000 GCA_034092305.1 Diaprepes abbreviatus
ATAGTGGTCCCCAAATTTTTGTACACTTTTAGACTCACTGCAAAATTCTGAACATTTTTTGTTACATATCGTATACCTGTAGCTGTTTTCGATTTATCGACAGTCGAAACTAGGAAGGAAGTAGTAATAACAGTTGATTTATCATTTTATTAAATGTTGAAGATACCTTCCATTGGTTAACTGACAGTATTTTAAGCGATTTGTAACTGGATATCCTAAACATTTCTGATCATTTCTGTAGTAATCAGGCGCGGATCCAAGGGGGGGGGGCGGTGTGGGCAATTTTTATTATCTTTAATTTTGACATAGAAACCGTTGGACACATTCAGACTATTCTCTCAAAAAATTCTAAGGTATTATTTAAATACTTGCAAAATACCCATTGTCAAAAATACAAGAAAATAAACATATATAAAAAAATAAATTCGTCCATATAATATTAAAATTTTTTGAGGCTCTCGGTTATTTTATTATTAATTAAAAACATTTTTAGGTTTGACGTTTCAGTTTATTTATTTCTTAAACCATCTGCAGAATTACAACTAAACACTAAAAAGGGATTCAAAAGTAATTAATTTTTATATGTTACGGTTAAAATTAGACCTACTTACTCTTATTTCTATTGCACTGACATCTTAGTTTAATTTACTTTATTATATGGAAATCCGATAGCCCCAAAAAAATAAAATAAACATGTTAATTTTACACACTTAAGAAAAAGACACAAATACAATAATAAAAAAATTACGGCTAATTTGAATTAAATATATATAAAATTAAAGAGTGGGACGCACTAAAATAAAAATATATAAAAAAATAAAAAAATATATAAACAACATTAAACAACAAAATACAAAAAAAAAACAAAAATTTAAATAATAAATTGTATTTACACTGGTAAACATTACGTATCTAATTCGTAATCAAAGTCAGTGAAGCTATCTTCGCTCAAATTAATTATAATTTGTTTCTCTATCTCATCGATCATGAGATCGAGTTTCCTCATTTTCGTTTATTATATGGATTTTTCCCAATTTTCTGCAATAATTTTATTTAAAAAAATCTTTCAAAAGTTCAGTTAAATTTCTAATTTTTTAAGCTGTGTTATTTCTAGCAACTCTACCTTTTACTTGAGAGAGATATTTCCTTCTCCAACGGACATTTTCCGGACGACCGATAAGAACAGATTTCCTATCTGGTTTTTCCCAGCAAAAATTAAGTTCTCTGAACAATTTCCAGAGCTCAGTTCTTTTAACTTCAGGTAAATCCCATTCTTCACTGATTTTAGTTAGAATTTTGTCGACTGTTGGCATCTGCTTCTCATAATCTCTTCTTCCAACGAGGTTATTCGTCTGCCTGTGATGTGAGGATGTTAGGAATACTAACAATTCCAGTCGTTTTTTTTTTCTCTTTTAGTATTCGGTTCATAGTAGATTTTACAACTTATTATCTAGCTATTGATATCTTAAGGCATCATAAACATTTATCGTAATAAGTTTTTCGTTGAAGAAAAAATGTACTGATTTAACGATTTTGGAATAAATATAAAGGTGGAAGTCATGTCTTTTGGGTATCTCACTAACCTCAAATAATATATAAAAACAACCACAAACAAGATAAATCACTAAGAACATCCTGTAAGGTATACTTTGAAATTATATTGAATTATCAGAAATTTTATTGTTGCAGTAAATTTATAAAAGCTCATAATATTCAAATATAATTAGATTTACGGCAGTCCTTGGTTACCTTTGATACTGGAGCAGGTACGTTGGAGGTTTCGATAACAGTTTTATTACTCTCTCTAGTTCTTGAAGAGAGTATAGGAATGTGTATGCTTGCGATCGCCCCTCTCCTTCCCAAGAGCTTTGAGTTCAGGAAAATTGAACCAATTCTGCCTTTTATATTAGGAATGTGTATGCTGCTGGCATACCCCCCGTCGACAACTTGTTTTTCGTGCGATAGCCCTCCCCTAAAAGCTTTGAGTTCAGGAAAATAGACCCGATTCTGCCTCTTATTCTAGGAATGTGTATGCTGCTCGCATCCTCCCCCCCCCCTCCGTCGTTAACTTGGCTTTTCTTGTGATCGCCCCCCCCCCTCTCCAAGAGCTTCAAATTTAGAAAAATAGACCCGACCCTGCCTGAAATTTATGATTCCTAAAAACTGCATAAAAAAGATGTCCTTGTGAAAAATCACTTCACTAATAGTTTAGGAGAAAACCAGCTTTAAAATCAATGCATAAACTCTGATTTATTCATGTTTAAACTAAACATTAAAGTAAACTTACAACTACTTTAAATTTGATGCGTCGTAAGCCTGCTTTGATATTTAGTTTAAACATTAATTATAATTTAATTAAAGCAAGTTTTCTATTGAACTATTAGTATAGTGTAAACATATTTTTTTATGTCAATAATTTTGCGAAATCATAATTTAGAGGTAAAATTTAAAAAAAGTGTCATGTAAAAAATAGGGATAAATAAAACAGACCCCCCCCCCCCGCCGGAACGCACTTGACTAAAATTGCCTCTCACTCTTAACATAAAATAGCATTAATTGATGTAAGTTGTTCTAGGTGCTTCCAGTAATTCCAAAGATATTAAATAAAAACCCCTGTTTAAGGACATTTGCAGACCTATGTTCATATGAAAATTTTTTCTTGTTTTCATATATAGAATCACTCTTCAAAGGATAGGAATCAAATTTCCCAACACCCTGTATAAACTGAACGGCTGAAAATAGTGTAATTTGGCAGAAGTCAAAAAATATTGACAAGGTCGTAGGCATAATCAGTCTTTTAATAAATAAAATGTTTGATACACCGAAACAGCCACCAAGTCACCAAACTGAAGCTAAAAAGTGAATCGAAAATATCTAGGGGGCATAAGTCCTTATAAAAAGCCATTACGGGGTGCTTGTGTATTCGAAACTGGTGCTAATTAACTTAATATTCCAACTTTTTCAAAACATATCCTATATCGCGTAATACAGTCTGGTTCGTAACAGAAAAAATGACTGTTAGTCGCCGTTATTATCCAATCGGGATAAATTAATCAACGACCACTCTCTATATAAATTTTTCTCCTGTGTGCATATTTGCAGCACATAAAACGATGCTGCTTGTAGAAAGATATAAACCAAGGCTTCTAAAGTATGTAGGCTTGCGAATAAGCCAATAACGATATATATATATATATATATATATATATATATATATATATATATATATATATATATATATATATATATATATATATATATATATATATAGGGCCGCTAGAAACACCTTTAAATTAATAAACCTTCCTGAACTATTAATCCCATCGATACAAGTTAGTACAGAGAAGTTATGTTAAAAATCTTTTAAAATTTAGTATTTGATGTTTAAAAATATTTTCCGATTCAAAAATTTTAAATATTGGTATTTTAGATCAAATAATTAGACACAAGAAATACGAGAACAAATATCTACCTAGCTATGTTAGAAACAACTGATTATGCTTTGTCTAGTTACCTTAAAATAGTAATAGCTTTGTTTTATGTAAAATTTGATTTCAATTTATTCATTTTTTTATATTTTATGAAGAGTTTTATGACAAAAAAATGGTTTATAAAATTGTAATTCTACGATATTATCAAATTTTTAACAAAATGTTTCTAAATACATTCACGAATGGATAAATGCTGTATATGGTAACGAAATATTAGTTAAAATTGTTCAAATTATTTAGTATTTTTGGATATAAACATGGACTTTTTTCTGAGATCATGATAGATAATGATACTTAAATATATTACTAGGAGTTGAAAACAAAATTATAAGGGTGCTCCGTTTCCAAAAAATGCCCGCGCACAATTTTCGGGAAGAAACTCATAATCATCGTCTTTTGAGACCAAGCGTTACGTTGATTATATGCCGAAAAACACAAAAATAACAGCAGTTACCTACTGCAATATACTAACAAAATATTGTACGGTTACTGATCAAAAAAATCTTGAGTTGTGTTACAAGACTATCCTCCTTTGTCAGGATAATAAATGAGTTCACAAAGTAGTCTAAGTTGAATGATCTTCTGTGAGTGTAACTTCTTAAAGCGGAACCACCAGTCATACAGTCCAGATATGGCTCTATCTGACCATTTTTTCTATAGAAATTTGAAAAATCACCTCAGCGGATGTTGAAACTGTGGCTCCCGGAGCAAGAGAGAAAGAATCAATAAGGAGAATATTTCACTTTGATGGGTGGAGCAAACTTTGCATATTTTTTATTTATATATACTGCCTTACAGTCTCTATAATTGGGCGGGAGCAAGAAAAGTGGTATTCAAATCTTACATATTATATGCATAACACAAGTAGTACAATAATAATAGTTTTTCTGCGCTGGAACCTTAACCAGCGGGACGACCAAGACAGTTCATGAAATGGACTGTAAGCATCAATAATGAGCTTTTTTAACAGACTCATCTAGGACTAGAGATGATAGGCTACAGACAACAGACTCATAGAAGTGTTTCAACAGAGAATAGCAGACCAATACTCCGAAATTAACTTAACATTATAAAAATGGAAAATGGAACGAGGAATCAGAGACAGAATCCGAGGTCGAAGAACAACCAAACAACGACATTCGGGAGGATAACGCCAAAAAACGATAAAATGACTGACGGCAGAACAGTTTAATCGATAAGAATAACTTTTTTTCGGAAGTTAAACTCTCTACCAAACATGAAAGATAATATACAAACAGAAGAGTTCTAGAGAAACCAACTAGCTAAAATCACCCACTGCAACATCAACGCTAGCTGGATCAGTGAATAGCATCAAGTCTACGTTAATTATAGTCAGATGCAATTCGCACCCTTTAACACCGGGGAACTCAGCAATATCGTCAAAGAACTTCATGATGAGAAAGTTCGGGGGCCTGATCATGTCCAGAACTACTGGGTTATGGAGTATGCACGAATGATAAATGATGTTTTGCTTGATTCAGAAAAAATTTCATTGTTTGCTACAGAAGAAGTCACATATCTCTTACAAAAAGATCAGCATAATACACAAGATCCAGTTATCGACCAATGATCTGCCGTCCTTTGCTGTACAAAATGATTATATCCTGTTTGAAACAACGTATACATGCACACTGCTAGCAAAACAACATTACTGCAATTCTGCAAGAAGGTTGTGCCAGAGGCGCAATGTCTTGCAAGTTGTAACTTATTATTTATTCAGTCATCTGCAGTCGGTAGTGGGATAAAAATCATTCAGTTCAGAACCATTTAACCGGCTGGCAGCTGTTCTGAGAAAATATAGAGTCGATGTATATGCTATGTCCTTTTTAGAACACTTATATCAACCCCAGCATCTAAGTTACAGCCAACAATAGCATCGAGACAATCTCAAAATGAAGGTTTCAAGGAGATTCATTAAGCCCTTTATGGTTCAGCATAGCCATAAATCCACTATCACAGCGTTTAAATTCCACCAGTTGTAGATTCATTATTAAGAACAATTGTAAAGAGCTGGTAAGACTAAATCATCTTCTGTATATGGATCTTATATTGATGTCTACCACCAGAAATCAGCAGAAACAATTTCTCAAATTTTTGGAGGAGTTATCGGAGATATATGAATGCTGTTCGACTTTGATGAATACTGCATTTTAAACACAAATAGAGGTAAGATACAACTGGGAACATTAGGGATGCAAAACGATTAAACCAATGTGGCAGTGGAGGCAGAACAGAGCTATAAATACTTGAGTATGAAACAGACACAAAAAATTAACTAACGAATTATGATGACCGTATTAAAAAACAAGTTCACAAGATGGGTGAGGCAGGCATTACAAACCAATCTAAATAATAATAATCTATTGAAAGTACTCAGCATCTGTGCGTGCTCTGCACTCAATCACTTTTTTGGAAATTTGAAGGGGAGCAGGACGGACATAGAAAATTATAAGACATGTAACATCATCCTTATAATTTTACCAAGCGGGCATTACCACCAAGGAAGAAGAGGATTGGTGGATATTGGTAACGCTAATAAACCTACGCTCATATTTTCACCGACTGGTAGTGCCCTCTTTGCTATACTGGGCAAAATATGAGGCAGATGATTTAACACTACTGCGCTTGAGGAACCATGAACTGACTTCTAATCACTAACCAGACCAGGAGAAGTTTCAAGCCTGGCTAAAGAAGCCTCTTTATGAATAACAAAAAAATGAGGCTTTAACTACTGTTTCCTAAAACCAAACGCTCTCTACTTGCTATTCCAGATCATGTCAACTCAACTATCTAAGACACATAATCAGAGACCCTTGATCCAGATGACCAATGCAAATATGGATGTCGAACATCAGAAACAATCCAGCACATAACAGGAGGATGCCAAGTATTTGCTAGATCAGAATACAAGGAGAGATATGATTCAGCCGTCGAGACCATGCATCAATAGTAGACAGACTATAACATGTATAGAGAGTGCGATACAATGTATACAGCCCGGAGCCTATACTGGAGAACAACGAGTTTAAGCTGCACTAGGATTGAACTGCGCTTACGGATTATACAACTGTATATAATAGACCAGTTTTCAATTTATTAGAAGAAACATCCAAGCTAGCAACACTAATAGAAGTTATCATTCCTAATTACAACAATCTAAGGCATAATAAGAAGGTTGCCAAATACAGATACCTGGAGTTATAAATAGGCAAACAGTGCGGGATGAATAGCATCTGGATGATTCCCATAATCCTATCAACAACCGGCGTAGTACCCAAGAACCTTTTGTTTAACATCAGGAGATTGCGTCTTAATGCACACGTGTATAATGCTATGCGAAAGGCTATACTTAAGACTGCTCGAACTGTCCGGAAGTTATGGGGGCCATAACATCATCTAGGTCCCGACAAGATGAAAATAACCCCCACAGAGCTCCATTTTTTTGATATCTAAGTATATCTGGAATGAGTGAGAGTTTGGCTAAGTCTATATGTTAAACAATTTCGTTTTATCACAGACATAAAAAGCGCAAATATAAAAATGTATTACTTAGTGTAACATAGACTATGATTCAATCACAAATAATTTTAATAAATCGAGTTAATACCAGTGTAACTACATTTAAATATATCAAGTTTATCTTTCTGGCGATAATAAAGAGAACATAGAGTTAATGGGGAGAACTGTAGTACATTAGTTATGGGTTTGGGCACATAAAAGAATACTGGAGATCTAGTCACTCCCGGAACATGAAATTGAACTTTCGCGGGCAGATCAATCTTATTATTAATCAGTTTATACAAAAAAAAACACATGAACCCAGTTCCTGCCCTTGTCCATAAAAGTGATATCAAATCTTGCCAATAGGCTCTCGCGAGGAGTACTAGCCTATGTATAAAACCAACCCATTTTAAAGATTAAGAATCTTAAGAAGCGATAATGAAAATTCCTTAATCTTTCAGGGTGTACAAGGTGGATCGTTTTTTATGTTTTTATAGGCTATCTGAGAAATCATAAAAGATCTTCAACATTTGACAAAGTATTCCCGAGCCTTTTTTTTGAGAAAATTATAATGACGAAAACAAATAACAGCTATCGCGATCGGTTTGAAATTTAGAGGGCGATTTTCGATTTTTCCTACTTTCTAAAATGTCCTATCAAAGCACTACGATAAAATTAATAAGGCAGTTGCATAGTCAGTTTTTTTTCAGTTATAATTACGGAGATATAACATCAAGTCTTATTTTTACTTTTTTTATCATTTTTTGCATTTTGCATTTTCTTTAAGAATATATTGTATTGTCAATATAAATTGACAACAAATCAACTAAAAACATATTTTTTATTTTTTTATTAAATTCACAAGAGCTCATTAGAGCTGGCGGCTCAGAGGAGCCAAGTCGTGCATGTCTATATTAACACATTTTAAAAGTAAACAAATGAAAAATACTTAAACAAAATTGAAAATGGCAAAAATGTCAATAAAAAATTAAACTAACTACATTAAATGTTCAAACTCTTGTCCATTGTTATCCAGACACAGTTGGCACTTTTCTGCTCACAGCGTTATGAACATGAATATTAGTAATACTTCGCATAGCCGTCACAAAATCTTCTTGTAATCCTTTTAGAGTTCTATTTCTGTTTAGATAGATTTTGTTGTTTATGTACCCCCAAAAAAAGAACTCTAAGGGGGTAACATCGAGTGACCTAGGTGGCCATCTTACAGGTCCATTGTTGGTTTTCTATTTCTGTTCAAAATTAGCGTTAAGGCATTCGACAACAATCTCCGCGTTATGAGCTGAGGCTAAAATGTCTAGGTGGGCTTGAGCATTTAAATTCCTTTCATATATCTCGTAGGCCATTATTCTATTGCCCAACAAAGCAACCCACATATTAAACCCAAATCGTTATTATGGCGATTAAGTACACCATCACTAGTTGTTCTTGACTCATCCGTCCATACAATATTATTAGAAAAAAAATTATTATTTCGCGACGTATCTATGTACAAATTACCGAAGTAAAGTCTTCATTCAGGATCGCCAGGGAGAAGAAACTGAGTTTTTCTAGACTTGTAACATTTAAACTTAATTTCCTTTTAAACTTTTAATGATTTTGTATGAGAAACCCTAACATCCATTTCAATGGTTCTGATCGACGTTGAAGGATCTTTCGTATCATATGCAATTACATTTACAATTTCATCTTCTTTACCTTCTTTTTCATACGTCTTTGGCTGTGGCTTTTCAAAAGATCTAACTTAAGTCTCTTAAAAATGCCAGGATGGGTTGTTCGCGCTCCGGACACCGTTCAAAATATACACCAGAGGCTCTCTGATTATGTTTGTTACACTCAATATAACATTCTACCATATTATACTTTTCGAAATTTCGAAATTTTTCCATTTTGAGTTCCCCAACTGACAAATTATAAGTTGAGAAGCTAATAAACCTCAAACTGACAGGCTTTAGTCGATTAAGTAATTCTTTTATTTATCCACAGTTACTGCCCACTATTTTAAGACATAATATACAATATGTAATATTCATCGAACTTAAAACGTGTTCTTAACAGTGACCTATGGAAATGATTTAAGTATTTAGATATTCTTTTTAATATAGATCAGTAAGAATATTTATTTACTATGATTAAAAAAATATATATAAATGATTTTATATTATATTAATGTACCTTCGTTAATAGACGTTTCCTATATTCAAAAATTTACATACTTAATAACAACTGTTTTTAGCCTATTTGTTGTCAATTTATACTGACAATATAATATATTTTGAAAGAAAATGCACAGGGTCCAAACTAAGTCTCTTAAAAATGTCGGGATGGATTGTTCGTGCTCCGGACACCGTTCAAAATATAAACCAGAGGCTCTCTGATTGTGTTTATTACACTCAATATAAGATTCTACCATATTATACTTTTCGAAATTTTAAAATTTATCCATTTTGAGTTATCAAACTGGCAAATTATAAGTTGGTAAGTTAATTAACCTCAAGCTGACATGAGAGGCTTTAGTCGATTAAGTAATTCTTTCATTTATCCACAGTCACAGCCCACTATTTTAAGACATACTATAGAATATGTAATATTCATCAAACTTAAAACGTGTTCTTAACAATGACCTATGGAAATGATTTAAGTATATACTTTTTAATATAGATCAGTAAGAATATTTATTAACTGTGATTGTTATCAATGAATACGTTCAACTAAGTCCAATCGACAGCCAACAATGGGTCAGCCATTTTAAGGACTTACTCCAGGCACCAGCTACAGAAAACAACATAGACGAAACCAACAAGAAACCACAGAACTAACAGATGTTAACATCAGTGAAGCAGAGATGCACCTGACAATTAAGAAATTAAAAAACAGAAAATCACCTGGTACCGACCAAATTACGAATGAGATGCTAAAGTACGGAGGCCCCAGCCTTGTCACAGAGCTCACTGTTCTATTTCAAAAAATATTCCGCACAACAGTACAGTACTCAATGAATGGCGGAAAAGCATCACAATTCCGATCCACCAAAGAGGATCAAAGAAACAACCCAAAAACTACAGGGGAATCAGCCTACTGAATAGTTCAGCCAAATTGGTAACCAAAATACTGTCACAACGGATCGTAGACAAGTTAGGGGCGTGCGAAGAACAGCAGGGCTTCCGGAATAACCGCTCTAGTATCGACGCTATATTTATTATCAGACAGCTGGTTGAAAAATCTATCGAATACGATAAACCGCTGTTCATTTGTTTTGTAGACTTTACACAAGCGTTCGATCGAGTTACACTGGAACACATAACAGAATTACTGCGAAGAAAACAAGTAGACGAAGCAATCATACGCACAATATAAGAACTGAATTCCAAAAACACCATGGTAATTAAAACAAATAATACTCTAACAGAGGAAATCCCTCTATCCATAGGAATAAGACAGGGTGATAGCCTAAGTCCAACACTTTTCAATGTAATTATGGATGAAATCATTGATGAGGTAAAAAGCACAAATATTGGGTACCCAATGGGACACAACACCGTTCAGATTATATGCTTTGCAGACGATGTTGCCTTGACAGCAGATAGCGAGGACAACTTACAAAGAATGCTTTTCCATCTCAATCGAACAGCCAAACAGTATAACATGAAGATATCTGGGGAGAAAACCAAAGCAATGGTAATAGCAAAAGAACCGGTAAGATGCAAACAAATGGTTGATGACAAACATATCGAACAGGTTGGGAAGTTTAAATACCACATATAACAAGTAACAGGGCAGTAACGGAAGAAGTACGCACACAAGCCAACTAAGCGGTCATGATATCAGGTCAACTAAGAGATATAATCTAGAACAATAAACATATGACGGTTGACAGCAAAGCAAGAATTTACAAGGTCTGTGTAAGACCGATACTGACCTACGGTGCAGAAACAAGAAATGAAACCACAAAGACAAAACAAATTATGAGAACCACAGAAATGAAAACGCTGAGAATGATCACGAGAACGAGTTTAAGAGATAGAATAAGAAACCCAAAAATACGCGAGGACAGCGGAGTGGGGGATGTTGTGAAGTGGGATCGAAACCGTTGTAGGCAGTGTAGAGATCACGTGGAACGAATGGACGATGACAGACTAGCAAAAACCGTGATGAGAGAGAAACCAAACACCAAACGGCCGCCTGGACGGCCCCCCAAAAGGTGGAGAGACAGCTGGATTTCGACCTCAAACGAGGATCGATGAGGCATTGTATAGATAACAGAACTTGGTTCTACCTAGAAAAATAAGAAGAAGAAGAAAAAAATATATAAATGATTTTATATTATATCAATGTACCTTCGTTAATAAACGTTTCCTATATTCAAAAATTTACATACTTAATAACAACAATTTATACTGACAATATAATATATTTTTAAAGAAAATGTAAGAAGCAAAAAAATCATGTAACAAAATTAAAACTTGGTATTTTATCTACGTAATTAAAACAAAAATTAACAATTTGATTACGCCACAGGATTCCATAGAAATAAGTATCTTAAAAGAGTGCTTTATTAGTTTTATAGTAGTTGCTTTGATAAATGAAATATAGGACATTTTTTAAAAATTGTTAAATTCGAAAATCGCCCTGTAAATCCGCAACCGATCGCGATAGCCCTAATTTGTTTATGCCATTATAATTTTCTCAAAAAAGAGCTCGGGAATATATACTTTATTAGATTTTAAAAATATTCTGTTTTCCCATGTTTTCCCATATAGCCTATAAAGGCATCTAAGACAATCCATCCTGTACATAATAATAATAATAGGTAAGGCAGATAGCTGAGACATATTTTAACTTGCTTTATACAAAAGAATAATATAATATGCTTTTGACCGGAAGCGATTTAAATTCTTGACTAAATTCCACTAGAAAGTCCAGCGTTTGGTAAAATCTTGATTGTTATTAATCTAATAAACAAATGTAAGTTTGCAGTCAACATGACTCCCAAGTCTCTAATATAATCAACCCACTCCAGAAAAGGACCGCTGACTCCATAATCATGCAGCATAGGAGTTCTATTTCTTGAGAACGCCATAACATTACACCTGGCTATGTTCAGAGACAGTTTCTTTTTTAGACACTAGGCATTTAGTTTCACGAGATCAAGTTCAAAGCTTCATATATCCCGAAAAATTTTTAAATCATCTTAATGAAATAGACAGCTGTTATTCAACCCACAAGTAATATCGTTGATAAAAATGTTATATATAATAATAGATCAAAAATGAAACCACTATTCGACAACTTAAAAGGTAAAACATCGCTATCGAGTTGATACGACCATATTTCTTTTTATCTACCGTGTATTAGAATGAGAGAGTCTATTCTACTTATTACTCTTTTCACTCACATACTGAAAGTCATATTTTTTCGACGGGACCTACAGTTTGCGTAGACAAATAAAAACGAATGTCTTTTGTTTCATTGTCCCTCTCTTAATATAAGAAAAATAAAGAAAAATGTCCTTTATAAGTAGTTGTAAAAATTAGTAAAATTTAAAGTACAAGCCTTCAAATCCTAATGGTCTTTGCTATCTCAACTCGGACATTTGCGAATTTCTCCATGGCCATGGGAATATATGGTAGCCATTTACGGAATGAAGCACCTCTACAAATAAAAATGTTATTCTCCAATGTGTAGTAAATTACCATGAAAGGACATGTTATGTTTCTCAGTTTTCGATATATGTGGGTTTGATTCGATTTCGGTTGGTAATTTTGCATGTAACAGAAAAGACAGGAAGTTTTATTGTAAAAAGTTATCCCGTTGCTAGTTTCCACGTCTAATATGGCTGAGTTGTAAATATGGCTACTGGCATCACTCTTATGCTGTTTTATTTTAAGGTTTGCGTGAATATTTTTAAGAATTGATTAGATGATAACTCCATAGTTCTCTAATCCCATAAAAAATCGAATTCAAATATTATTTTTTTTTGTTTCTTTATCAAACTAGCTACCATACATGAATAAAATTCAACATTTTGCTTGAAGCGATTCGAATTCTAATCTTATGTTTATGTACTTCCGATATTTATTTAAATATGAAAATAGTAACCATTTTACTAAAATATTATATATATATATAGGGTTATTCACTACATGGCACGGAATATTGCCGCCAAAATACGTGACATTTAAAAAGTTTTACTTTTGGGATATATAAAGGGTGTTTTTTATAGAGGTATAAAACTTTAAGTTGGCAACACTTTTTTAACTGGTGGCTATTTTGTCAGCTGTCAAGTGATTTATGTTTAGTTTGGTTTGGCAATTCAACATGAATAGACTGACGCCTGAACAAGGCTTCCAAATTGTGCAAATTTATTTTGAAAATCATGGTTCTGTTCGAAATACGTATCGCGCACTACGTCCATTTTACGGTCAACATAATCGTCCATCAGAGCAATTAATTCGATTAACTATGAGACGTTTTCGCGCCACGTTTACTCTAAATGATAATACGCATCCACAGAAGAAATTATTGCTGCTGTAGAGCGTAGCGTAGAGGAAGACCCGAATCAGTCAATCCGCCATCGTGCACAGGAACTGGATATGTGTCCATTCACTTTATGGAAGACTTTGCGGAAAGATCTTGGTTTGCGTGCTTACAAAATCCAACTCGTGCAAGAATTGAAACCACACGATCACCTAGCAAGGCGTAGATTCGGTGAATGGGCCCAAAACAAGATTGCCGTTGATCCCGATTTTCATAAGCGAATTTTGTTTAGCGATGAAGCTCACTTTTGTTTGAATGGATATGTCAATAAACAAAACTGCCGTATTTGGAGTGATGATAATCCTCAAGTGTATGTTGAGACACCGTTACATCCAGAAAAACTGACTGTTTGGTGTGCTTTATGGGCTGGTGGAATCATTGGTCCGTACTTCTTTAAAAACGATGCTGGTCAGAACGTTACAGTCAATGGTGACCGCTATAGAGTCATTATTACTGACTTTTTCGTTCATCAATTGAACAACCATGATATGCAGGAGCTGTGGTTTCAACAAGACGACGCAACATGTCACACAGCTCGTGCCACAATTGATTTATTGAAGGAAACGTTTGGTACCCGCATAGTTTCACGTTTCGGACCCGTGAATTGGCCTCCAAGGTCGTGCGACTTAACGCCGCTAGACTATTTTCTGTGGGGATATGTGAAGTCGCTAGTCTACGCCGATAAGCCCGAAACGATTGATCACTTGGAGGACAACATTCGCCGCGTTATTGCCGATATACGGCCACAAATGTTGGAAAAAGTCATCGAAAATTGGACCTCCAGATTAGACTATGTCCGAGTCAGCCGTGGCGGTCATATGCCAGAAGTCATATTTAAATTATAATGCCAGAAGGTTATCTTTCCAATAAAGTAAATTTCATGTCAATTTAAAAAATTCATCTTCGTTTTATTCCATTTAAAAGTTCTATACCTCTATAAAAAATACCCTTTATTATAGTTACTTTTAAAATTATTTTCATATTATAGAGGCTGCCTCAAAAGCCGAAAGTATCAAAGTTTTGTTGTTTTAAATGGAACGTCCTGCATATTATTACGTTTTCAGATTCTCCGATCTAATCAAATAAGAACTTTAAGTGGCTATAACTTCATTAAATTAAATAGAACCCGGTACTTTTTAACTGTAACCAGAAAATGTACTTTTTAAATACCTATCGAATGATACAAGGGTGTTCTATAGCTAAGTCTTCGTGTTTTCATAGAATGCGTCAAATAATCGTTTTCTCCGCCAGTTTGCATTTTTTGAACAGACATTTCAATGTATCTAGTGGCTTGTGGCAATTGGAAGTGACAGGTAATTTAAAACTATATAATATAATAATCACGAATATCTTATATATGTTCAGAAACTCGGAACGCGACTTATAGTCGTTCAATAGGCTATAATAGTAATAATGGTAACACAAAACAGAAGCAAAATATTTATAGTAGATGTTCGATATATCGACCATTCATCTCCAAACACTTATATATTCGTTTTTTGAAACCACTGCTAACTCTGAACAGCATTGGCGGGGTTACAGTTTGAAAAGCGTCTCTTATGATTCATATCTTGTGGTGTTGTCGAGGGCGCATTATAGACAATTCCTTTTATGTATCCCTATAAATAGAAATGTGGTGGAGTTGAATTCGGAGATCTAAGGGGCCAATTTTGAAATACGTCTTTCCCAATCCACCTGTTATGAAGGTTGACATTTAAAAATTGGCGAACCTCGCGATGATAATGAGGCGGAGCCACATAATTGTTCTAATATTTAAAAGGACATCTTTTAATAAGACTAGAAGTTGGTGTAGAAGAAAATCGCGAAACATTAAACCATTTAAAAGTCCTTCAAAGAAGTAGGGTCCAATTAAATATGGACCCAGTATTCCTCTCCACACATTAACCGACCACCTATTCTGGTTTCTGATAACTCTGTATTCATGAGGATTTGAAACAGAATAGTAATGGAAGTTGTGTCTATTCACGAAGCCATTGTTTTGAAAAGTACATTTATCACTAAACAATACATTAACACCCACAAGCAGAATTCAGTTCGGATGTCAAAATCATTTCCGTGAAGCTCTTGACAAAGCTGAATTTTATAAGGATGAAATCTGTATTTGTTAAGAATCCTTGAAACACTTGCTTGGCTAATGTTAGTATTTTCGGATATATAATTTTGACTAATATTAGGATTCTAGATCACTGAACCAAGTACAGTAAAATCATTTTCTTCATCCTCAGTGACAGGTTTTCTTATAACGAGTTTTTTATAACTGACACCTCCACTTTACCGAAACTGGTTTAATAGTCTCACAAAAACCTTTGAACATAGAGTGGAGAAGCCAACCAACCATTTTGATGACATTCTCCAAGGATAAAAATAATGAATTATCTGACGTTTCTAAATGTCATAGGCGACATTAGAATATCTTTTAAAAAACACAAAATGGTGCAGAAAACGATTATTTGGTGTATTCTGTGAAAACGTGAGGACTTAGCTATAGAGTACCCAGGTATTTAAAAGATACATTTTCTGGTATTTCCATGAGCCATGAGAAAAGAAACAGGAGAGTTAATAATGACGGAAATAGAAATTGTCGAGCTATGGAAAGGATATTTTCAGCAGTTACTAAGTATTGAAAATGGGACAGAGGAAGAGAACATTACATTCCATTCCGCAGATATAAGAGTATCATCACCAACACTTCAAGAAGTTAAAAACTGCTATAGCATCACTCAAAGATCACAAAGCGCCAGGCAGCGATGGTATAAATGGAGAGCTGCTAAAAAAGGAAGGAAACGGTCAACATCAAAAAATATATGAAATCATTTTGAAAATATGGGAACAACAGAAAATGCCTGAGGAATGGAACGGGTGTCATAATACCTATACATAAGAAAGGAAATAAGGAACAATTTCGAAATTATAGAAGTATATCTCTTATCAACACAACATACAAAATCCTGGCAATTACTCTACTAAACAGACTGACGCCTTATGCGGAAGATATTATCGGCGACTACCAATGCGGTTTTCGCGCTGGAAGGTCAACAATAGACCAGATATTTACGATCAGACAAATATTGGAAAAAAACTGGCAATTTAATAGAGATGTCCACCAAATCTTTGTAGATTTTTAGCAAGCATATGACTCCGTGAAAAGAAGCAGACATAACTAGCAATGGTAGAAATGGGCGTACCAAAAAAATTAGTCGATCTAACACAAATGTGCGTGACAAACTCATATGCACAGGTAAGGGTGGGAAATAAAACATCAGCGCCATTCAGTGTGACATCAGGACTCAGACAAGATGACCCTCTGTCACCGTTGCTTTTCAATTTTGCCTTGGAACATGCAATGAGCAGGGTTGCGTCGGGGCTGATAGAGGGTTTTGCGAACCAAGGTTCAAAACTGGTGCTGGTCTTTGCTGATGATATCGATACAGTGGCTCATTCAACAAGAGACGTGCGAGAGGTATGTTCACAACTCGAAGAAGAAGCAGGTAATATGGGTCTCCGAGTAAATGAAGAAAAAACTAAATACATGGTAGTAACCAAGAATCTAAGACCTCGAATCGGGCAGAATATATCACTGAATGAACACAACTTCAAAGTGGTTAAGGAATTCAAGTACCTAGGAGCCGTAATCACAGACGACAATCGAGTTGAAAAAGACGTCTCAGCGAGAATAGCTGCAGCAAATAGGGCGTTATACTCCCTCACAACATTATTGAGATCTAAACTTTTAAAAAGACAATCCAAACTAACTCTGTACAGGTCAATTATTTGCCCGGTAGTTAATTATGGCAGTGAAACTTGGACCCTCAATCAACGGGAAATAAATAAATTACTCATATATGAACGAAAGGTTCTTAGAATGATATTTGGTCCCCAAAGAGACGAAACAACAGGAAGTTGGAGAAGACGCCACAATGCCTAATTGGCGACACTGTATGGCAGTGAAAACATAGTCCGTTGTATAAAAGCCAATAGAATAAGATGGGCAGGCCATGTGGTAAGATCAGGGGACCACAGATTATTGAAAACAGTATTCTTTGAGAGACCAGATGGTAGAAGATCAATAGGTCGTCCCAGGAAAAGATGGCAGGATGCCGTCGAAGCTGATTTGTATAGAATTGGAGTCCAGCAGTGGGAAATGGAAACACAAGACCGTAGCAGATGGAGGGCGATAGTGGATGCGGCGAAGACTCACCCAGAGTTGTAAGACCAGGAAAGAAGAAAGAAGAAGATTTTCTGGTATTTAAAAAGTATAGCGTTCTATTTAAATTAATCAAGTTATAGCCACTTAAGGTTCTTATTTGATTAGTTTTAATGTTTGGACACCCTGTATAATATAGAAATTTTATTATAATTGGGATATAAAATATGATTTGATAATAATTTTAAAAAGTAACTTTATTAGACCCGTATATAGGGGCCAAAAGTAAAGGGTGAATTACCCTGTATATACATATATATATATATATATATATATATATATATATATCTCAAATATATCTTTTATTATTATAGATAAAAAGTCCATCAAATTAGCAAACTATTAGAATTTTTTCTACTGATTAAAATTGTGAAAGAAAAATAATTAAACATTGCTTTTCCGAATAAATCATTTTCTGTGAAATGGAACACCCTGTATATTTTTTCATTGCCTTTGCAAATTAAAATTGAAAATAATCGAATTACTAGCATAGTTATGATTTAGGCAACTTCATTGTGTATTTCTAAAATAAAATGTAATTCTCCAAGTATTGTTTTATTTAAGCTTAAGAAAATATATTATAAAAATAAATATATATTAAATATGTAAAGCCATTTTGAGACATCCTGTAAAATGTGAAAAATGATTTTAAAAAGTAACTATATTGGACCCCTATATATCCCAAAAGTAAAACTTTTTGAAAGTCACGTATTTTGGCCGCAATATATATATATATATATATATATATATATATATATATATATATATATATATATATATATATATATGAGGAGATATAGGGGACCAACTTATCGGACTATTAGTTGCTATTCACATATCTGGGAAAGGCTTTTTAAGAACATTCTCACTTTGTAAAATTAATGTGGAATGGCTCTATCTTGTTGAAAATAGATTGACAACAAATAAATATATCTTTTGCCTGTCCAAGTGCCTCATAAAAAATTGGTGTAATTATTTGGTTTCTTATTAAACCGCACTAACATTAATTTGTACTTGCTGGTTTCTAAGATAGAAATAAATAAATTTTCTCTATACCAAATTTTCCCAGGTGGTGGTTTGGGAACCTCCAAGGGTTTACGAGCTTTGTAAAGGGGGTTCGTGACAAAAATATTTTAATGGCGTAATTTTAAATTAATTGACGATAATCTAAAAATTCCAACATGGTTGTTAGAAATTAAATTGGTCACACTCAGTGGCCAATTTTTAAATTCTGATGAATAGAAAGTAATAAAAACCTTATTCAATTATCGTATATATGGAATCTAATCACATTTTCAAATACACTGCTAACTAATTACATTTTAAACCATTTTAAGTAATTTTTCATTCTGTTCTGTTAAAAGGCTTATATATCGAAAAATTTTGATATTGAATCGAAAATATCTTTTCTTCTTTCTAATTTTTTGTTGGTTGCTATATAATGATTTTTTGTTTTATACTACTTTGCTCACTGAACTTTTAATTGCTTTCACAATTACATCCCGTTTTGTTTTATCGCCTAACCTCGTGTAAATTTGTCTGGAACTACCCCATTACCAAAGTTTTTATAGGACCCACTAATCTCCAAATAGCATTGTGTATTTGTGATCTCCAGGGATTCTTCACTTAAGCATTTTTCCGCTTCCTTTAGTTCGGTTAACTTGTGTTTTTAAACTTAAAATGCTGCAATTAAAAGTCTGACCCTTTTTAAAAGTTTCTTTTGTTTAAGTCCATAAATTTGCTTACTCCCGTATTTCTTGACCAAACTCATTAAAAATTGCAGTTTAAATGAAGTTTTTACTTTTAAACTGAAAGATAATAATCACAATTAGAGCTTACTTATTTTACTAAACATTTGGACAAGATTAAACAAGTTAGTTTTTCCAATTTAGATTTAAAAGTTATACTATGTTATACCAATTCTTGTTTCTCAGATTCTTTTGACTAACCGTTGGCACGGTTTTTTCCACCGTTTAAATAAAGATGGAAATAAAGTGGTATTTCCAAAAGTTCCAAAAAAACACAGTGCATTATATATTCTACAATCTTTTTAATGAGGTACCACAAGAGATATCGTTCTATTCAATTCAATTTTTTCTCTAACAAACTAGAAATATACTCAAAATTGTGATATTCTTCATTATAAAATGCTATTTCGTTTTTGGATTTTTTCAGAAAAATAATGTGCTTTCTTTTATAGAATTTGTTCCTGTTTGATATAAGATATAATAGAGT
Source organism: Diaprepes abbreviatus (assembly GCA_034092305.1). Classification (NCBI taxonomy): domain Eukaryota; kingdom Metazoa; phylum Arthropoda; class Insecta; order Coleoptera; family Curculionidae; genus Diaprepes; species Diaprepes abbreviatus. The sequence continues at coordinate 16,730,029 of JASJET010000028.1, forward strand.
TTCTACTAACAAGGAAGGTATCCGAAGTGTCCGGCTCCGATTTTAATGAAATTTCAATATGTTGTGGAGGGTACAAAAATAAAAGATACATATTTTGCGGAGATTCATTATAACAGGGTGAAAATCGCCTCTAAAGTTTACCCCTAAAAACAGCATTTTTGAAATATCTCAGGTTCTAAGTGAAATATTTTTACAAGACAAAAGGAGAGTTACTTGTTATTTGAAATGATTATAAACTATGGTATTTTTACCCCCAAGGATAACATCCCTTATCTGTTATTAAGGTAAAGCACATATTTACGCATGTAACTTAATTCTAAAAATTACGAAATTTAATGGAATTGTTTGAAAATATTTTTTCACGAATACCATAAGTAACTTAAGTTGACGGGTATCTGGGTTTCTAAAAATAAACTAGTAAAAGAGGGAAGCCACCCCCGAATACGTTTTTTTAGAATTCCAAGTTCTAATTGAGATATCTTTATCAAAACAAAATGGAAGTTACTGCTTATTTCAAATGATGTTGAATTATGACATTTCCACTCCCAAAGCATTTCGTCCAACGAACTCCGAGTACTCTAGAAGGAACATAATGGCCGAACCTAGGACGTCTTGTTTGAATTCGGAATTAAACTGTTTATGTTCGGAATTGTTGATAAATATTAACATTATGTTGCCAAATGTAGTATCCAAAAATTATTAAACAAAATATTTAGCTACTGAAATCATGGAACAATAAATAAAAACAATATGTCAGTAAATAAAAGGAAGCATCTTTGTAAGCAAATATAATTTTTTTGTTACACAGATAGACCTATTAATGCAATAAGTTTGAAATAATAAAAAAAATAATTAGTTTTCCGAAGTAGCAAGAAGTTTCAAAGCATTGGCAACGCCGCCTTTGTTTATTTGGGCTATTGTCTTGGATAAATCGTCATCATAATACTTTTATTGTAGGTCAATTTCTTGAATAAGCGACTCGTTAACGTATTTATGTAGATAAAGGGTTTTCCAATAAGAGGTGTTATTTTGATATTCAAAGAAAAATGCCATTTTTTAAGATAAATGATCGGATATTTATTACATTATAAAGAGGAAGGTATGCCGTTAATGATGGAAAATAACATCAGCCAAATGACCACCACGACCATGCCTACAGCACCATATCCTTTTCATGAAATTTTCCATAACCAAATCGCAAAGTGGCTGCCCTATGTCCTCGATAGCCTCACGAATTCCATCTTTGAGGTCTTCAATCGACGCTGGGCTGTTGGCGTAGACCTTGTCTTTCACGTGGCCCCAAAGGAAGAAATCGCAAGGTGTCACATCACAAGATCTCGGTGGCCAATTGTGATCACCACTTCGAGAGATAACACGGCCCGGAAACTTTCCCCGTAAAAGATCAATGGTTTCGTTGCTTGTGTGGCACGTAGCGCCGTCTTGTTGAAAGTAAACGTGGTCCAGATAAATACCATCCAATTCCGGCCATAAAAAATCATTAATCATCTCTCGATAGCGCAATCCATTCACCGTAACTGTTGCTCCAGCCTCATTTTCGAAAAAGTAAGGTCCAATGACCCCGCCGGACCATAAACTGCACCAAACAGTCACACGTTCAGGATAGAGAGGCTTTTCAACAATAACTCTTGGGTTTTCCGAGCCCCAGATGCGACAATTTTGTTTGTTGACGAAGCCACCGAGGTGGAAATGGGCCTCATCACTGAAGATGATTTTTCGATGGAATTCCGGATCATTTTCATGCATTTCAAGAACCCAATCAGCAAAGGCACGACGTTGTTGATGATCGGCCGGCTTGAGTTCTTGCTTTAACTGAACTTTATAAGCCTTAAGACCCAAATCTTTATGCAAAATACGGTGTAATGACGTTTGTGGAATCCCTAATTCCAAAGAACGACGAGGAATGGACAAACCTGGGTTTTCTTCAACACTTTCGGCTACAGCAGCAATATTCTCGGCTGTTCTTGAGCGACGTGCACAGGTTTTCTTCTTCACATAACTAACTTGTCCCAACAGCTCGAATTTTTTCACCAATGTCTTTATTGCGCTCCGACAAGGTGCTTCATGACGACTCAAAAATGTTCGAGTTTTACAAACCGTCTCTGCCAAATTTTCACCGTTTTTATAGTGAATTTTAATAATTTCAATGCGTTGTTGAAGCGTGTATCGTTCCATCTTTATTTATGGCGTAGTTTCTACTTGTCAAACGTCAAAAACTTACAGCTTCAAAAGTGACATCTACCGAAATAGCGGGCTTTTCAAAATGACACCTCTTATTGGAAAACCCTTTATTTAATTTTATTTAAGCGTTCAACAAATGTTCCAAAATTATAATATATTTACATAAAAGGCTTAATAAAACAATTATCAAACGGAAATTAACTTGTTAACATAAATCAACACTTAGATTAAGGGTGCACTTTTTAGAATTCAAAATGGTCTTTCAAATAGAACGCTATCAAGATGCGTCAGCTGTGATTAACCACATGTTAGCAGCGCTCTGTTTTGACGTGTGCCTTCAATATTTAAGAGTCCGAGTTCTGACGATAACTTTACAAATACAAAAATATTTTATTTAAGACCATATATTTAGTGGAAATATAAACATATAGGTTCACTAAGCTAGGAAGCTAGATTTTCTAGTTGGCCAATTTTGTTTATGATATTGTTATAATTTATATTACATATGTGGATAAATAATCGCTTTAATAGAGATATTAAGGATAAAAACCTAGATATAAAGCCTTTAGTTCGATAAGAGGAATACAAAACCAATAAAATTTTCCATTTTTTACGGTATAGTAACAAAAGAAAATAATTTTTTTATCGTTGTACCTTTAAGGTTAAAAACTTGCTTGACTTATTGTTGAACTTGCCAAAATAAACCCTTTACTGTCAACGTAGACCAGTTTTAAAGTTAGACCATGTTTATCTATAAGAGGATTAGTGTTTAATTCGTGTAAAGTTATAATTTTCGTCTTATAATGTGTGTATTTTACGTGTGATTAACAACACCGACTATTTGATACATATTTTTAAAAATAGGCCAAGTATGTGTTGGATAGGTTTAAGAATAGATACCTACATAATTATTAAAATTTAATATTTTTCAAAAATAGAACGTTTCTATGGCAAATTACAAAATCATTTAGCCAATTAATATTTAATTAAACTTTGTACTAGTTTATAACAAAAAGCAATGCATTGAATTATTGATTTATCAATCTTTTACTTTTAATACATGAATGCATCTAAAGCAAATATCACAACTTTTATTGTACTTGATCGATTATCCGATTTTTAAATGATTAGAAATGTACAAATAATATAAACCTTGCATTGAAACTATTAAATTAGTTTGTATTTTAGAAAATAATTATGGGAGTTTTCCTAATTTTTTTTTACAATCTCACTTTATGTCTATATTTCAGTAAACGGAAAGCATATACCTACAAAATTTTATTGCAAAAGATCAAAAACTGACGAAGTTATAAGCTGTGAAATACTGACATGGCAAAAATATTCGGAAACTAAGAAATAAAACACAAAATTATTTTTTTAAATAACATTTTAATGAAGAATATTTCAACTGAAAGTAAGATCATAAATATTAATATCTTATGAACCGGCAAAATGTGTAAAAATTTATGTCGTAGGACACTTTAGATGTATTGGGTCAGCAACATATAGCTGATCAATTTATTTTTTTAATATAAAACTCCATAATATTTTTGAAAATGCCATTATTTTCAGTTTGAAAACATATATGAAATATATCTGACAAATGTAGAATGACCATTTCCATCACTTTTGTAGGTTTCCAGAGGTATTCTACGATAGCTTCAGGTATGTTTTTCTAAGCTACCGACTTTTATTCAAATAGTAGCCCTGTCTTGTTGAAAGCACATGTTTTGTTAGCTTAGTACTTCTACACTGGTCTTATAGTTACCTAAAAAATTGGAAACAATAGGTAAAAATTGGCAGATTTGTTTGCAGCGAGATTATAGTATGATGTGGCGTACCGCAAGGTTCGCATTTAGCTCCACTTTTATTCAGTATTCTTATCAACGATAAAACTGAATATGTAAAATAAGTGTCGTTCATATGCTGACGATTCAAAGATTTTTCGAATAGTCAAGGATGTAAAAAATTGTGTAAGATTTCAAGATCAGAATGGTGTGAGTGAATGATGCGACTTGAATAGTATGCAACTAAATGTAAGTAAATGTTTTTTCTTGACATTAAGACATGTTATTCAATATGGTTATTCAACTGATAATATATCACTTGAAAGTAAAGAAGAGCTCAGAGACCTTGGAGTATACTTTGATAGTAGTTTTAACTTTCGTGTAAATCATATTGCTAATAAAGCATTAAAATTATTGGGCTTTATTAAAAGAACCTTACAAATTTTAATAACATTGCTTGCTTTAAAACTCTATTTTGTTCCTATATTACGTCAATCTTGAAATATGCATGCCAGGTATGGTCCCCTTACTATGTGCAGTATACCTTTCTTTTAATGGAGTTAGAAATCTAGTTGACCTTCGCGCAGTTAAGTGGTGCTTCCAGCCATTACAGTAGAACTGTGAACAGTGTGCATGGAGCTACTTACACTTTCAGTGGAGCTTCCGGTAGTTACTGTACAGCTACTGGTAGTTTTGATAGAGCTATTTTCTTTATCTTCATTGGTAGAAACCTAAAATAAGTTAATTATTATTAAATTATTCCATATGAAAATATTTATATATGCTTTTTATTATCAGAGAAAAAAGAGTTTGAAAGCACATATTCCATATACTCCCTGGAGCTTTAAGCACCTATTGTCCTGCATGCTTACCATCTGTCTTACAAATAATTTATTGCGAAATAGTATAAAATTTTATAAAAACTCCTATATGGATTTTATTAAATTAAGAAAGTATATATATATATATATATATATATATATATATATATATATATATATATATATATATATATATATATATATATATATATATATATTCTTGAATGAATGGAAGACCACGCCTATATTTTTAGAATATATAAACCGAAGATTTATTATTTATATTTGTTTAAAGAAAGCTACACAAAGTAGCTAAGAATTTTGAATTTTGTCCTACTTCTGTTTATTAGTGTGTATATGAAATAATAACTTTTTTTGCAGATATATTTAAACGGTTCTCTGCATCTATTACTTGAAACACTTCTACGGTTTAGATATAGTATGTCATTTATTACATTTCGGAACAATAGGTTCACACTTTTTGTATTGTTGTTTTATTAAATTTTATTAGTTTATAGATCTGCAAACCTTAATAATTAAAAAACATTTTTCTACTTCATTTCATTAAATTTCATTATTTTTAGAATTAAATACGTGCTCTAATAGATAGTTTACCATTAAAAGAAATAAAAGATGATATGTTTTGGGGGTGAAAATATTATAATTCAACATCATTTCAAATAACAAGTAACTACCATTTTGTTTTGTAAAGATATCTCAATTAAAACTTGGAATTTTAAAAAAACGTGTTCTGGGGTGACTCACCCATTTTTACTAGTTTATTTTAGAAACTCTGAGACCCGTCAACTTAAGTTACTTATGGTATTCGTAAAATGAATATTTTCAAACAATTCGGTTAAATTTCGTAATTTTTAGAAATAAATTACGTGCATAAATATGTGTTTCGCCTAATAAGAAATAAGGCATGATTTCCCTGGAGGTGAAAATACCATATTTTAACATCATTTCAAATAACAAGTAACTCTCATTTTGTTTTGTAAAAATGTCTCATTTAGAATCTGATATATTTCAAGAATACTGTTTTTAGGAGTAAACTTTAGGAGCGGTTTTCACCCTGGTATAATGAATCTCCGCAGATAAAAAAATACATATCACTTATTTTTGGACCCTCTACAACATAAATTTCGTAATTTTTAGAAATAAATTACGTGCTTAAATATGTGTTTACCCTAATAAGAAATAAGGGATGATATCCTTGAAGGTGAAAATACCATATTTTAACATCATTTCAAATAACAAGTAACTCTCATTTTGTTGTGTAAAAATATCTCACTTAGAACCTGAGAAATTTCAAGAATTCTGTTTTTATGGGTAAACTTTAGGGACGGTTTTTACCCTGGTCTAATGAATTTCCGCAGATAAAAAAAAATACATATCTCTTATTTTTGGACCCTCTACAACATACTGCAGCTTTATGACCATCGGAGCCTTCGGATACCTTTCTTTTAAGTGTATGGGCAACAAATACTCCAGGAATCCAGCTGAAATTAATAAATTTTGAAGAACACCTGCTAACTTCGCAGAATTTTTGAAAATGAAGGATTTTGAGTTTTATATTCTCTTTATTCTCAACCTTATTGGCAGATGTTAGTGCTAATCTTACAATGATTAAAAATCGAGAAAAAATGTTAAATAGTGGTAGAAAGTTAGCAAAAAACTTCTTAGAAAATAGCTTGTTTTCATTCCTGCTACATACTTTAAATTTTGAGGAAAACAGATGACTACTTGTAATTATTCGAACTAATCAGTACGTTATTAAAAAGGCCATTTAATCATTTCTTAACAGTATAAATCAGTATTGAAAGAAAATGCTTTTAAAATTGATGCCAAAAAATTACACTGGCCTACAATGATTTTGGTACCACTAAAACTAAAGGAGATTTTATGTATATTCGATACCCTAACTCAACTTCTTTTTTTTTTGATTTTTTACTATGAAGGTCTTTGGGGCACTCCCGTGTGATACTCCAACAGTAATCTGCCATCATATGTTCGTCCCAGCGACCTTGATATCTATCTTTCATCACTTTTAAATTTTGATGGTAACTTGTCTAAATGACTGTGCAAATAGTGTATCTTTATGCTCATATTACATCCAAGATTTTTAAAGCTAATTAAAAGGTTTTGAACTAATTCCTCGTAATTTTCGGCTTTATGATTTTCTTAGAAATTTTTCACAATGGCAACAAAAGATTCCCAAGCCGTTGCTTCTATTTCATTCATTGCATGAATGAAATCGCTGTCTTTCACTAAAAGTCTTATTTGAGGGCTATCAAAAATGCCAGCTTTTAGTTTTTCTGAACTCAAACCTGGAAACTTTCTTGAAAGAAAGGCAAAACGTGGACCAGTTTTATCTAATGCCTTCACTTACTGCTTCATAAGTCCTAATTTGATGTGTAATGGAGGAAAATTGATCTTATCTCTAGAAACCAGAGGCGGGTTTATAACGTATTGTTTCCCAACGGTCATTTTTTTTCTCAGAGGCCAGTCTTTCTTGATCTAATGATCATGTTTTGCTCTGCTGTCCCATAAACAGATGAAACATGGAAATTTAGTGTATCTACTTTGTTAACCTAACCAGAAGTTAACTATTTTTAAATCCAAGCACATGACCCATTAGTGAGCCGAGTACTTAGGTTTTTTCAAAACTAGGTCTAGATTTTGATACTCCTCGTTTAATTTCGTAGAATGAGCAATAGGCACACCTGCATGCTTATTACCAATATCTAGTAAAATATATTTCAAACTTCGCTTTGAGCTGTCCATAAACAATCTACATTCATCAGCTTTGTAGCTTGAGAGTCCCATTTTCGTTAATAAACCATAAATGTTATTACAAAAAACTACGTCATCTTCTGAGCTAAAGAATGGAAGAAATTGTACCTTGAGATAAAAGATTTCTTTCTTTGAGTCTAGATGCTAGTGGCTCAGATGTTTCTTTCGAAAGGTCAAGGTCTCTTATTAAATCACTTAAGGCATCTTGGGAAAAAAGTGACGGCATTGTTAACACTTCAAAATCACTGTCATGTTCATCCGAAAAAGCTTCCATCATCTCTGTGTCCGACAAATCTGATCTTGACTCATAGGAGATGGAATGTCATCTGAGTACAGTCGAGGCCTTTTAGCAGACGGTAAATCAGGATATGTCATTTTCCTTTTATTTACACCATGTAATTCAACAACACAAAAATAACAGTCATCAATGTGGTTTTTCGGTTCAGTCAAAATCATAGGTTCACCAAACTTTAAATGACTACGTTTATCGCTTGCCTACTGGCTTAAATGTTCACTACATAGTTTACACACAATGTTTGGAACCCACGGCTGGTTTAAGGCCTTCATCTCTATCTTAAAGTAATCAACATACGTCTTTCTCACAAAGTCTGTAATAGGTTTTCTAAATTTTTTCACCACAAATGCAGCAAAATGTATTCGGATCCTTTACACAAAACCTCCTGGGCGACGATATATCGGAATCTCTAAGTTAAAAAAAAATCAATTGAATATGATGACATTCATTCATTTTCATTCATTCATATCAGCCCGTTTTCATCCACTCCTGAATGTAGGCCTCTTCGATATTTTTCCATTTCTGTCGGTCCGTAGCGATCCCCATCCAGTTTTTTCCGGCAATTTTCTGGATGTCGTCACGCCATCTCTTTTGGGGCCTGCCAACACTTCTCTTGTTCTCCCTTGGCCGCCATGTTGTTATCTTGTATGTCCATCTGTCTATGTCATGTCTTGCGATATGTCCAGCCCATCTCCATTTTAGCTGCACTACTGGTTTGCTCACATCTGTTATTTTCGTTCTTCTTCTGATTTCTTCATTTGGAACTCTATCTCGTAAACTAATTCCCAGCATAGCCCTTTCCATTGCTCGTTGTGTAACCTGAAGCTTATTAATGGCTTTACATGTTAGGGAGGTTGTTTCAATACCATAAGTAAGAACTGGCAGGATGCACGACTCGTAGACTTTTCTTTTCAGACTTATGGGGGTGTTACTGGATTTAAGAATGAATCCAAGTTTGCCAAAAGCTGCCCAGCTGAGACTTATTCTTCTAGGAATTTCAGCCGATTGTTTTTCCTTCCCTATTTGTATTTTATGACCTAGATATATGTATTCTCTTACGTTTTCTATTATTTTATCTTCACCTTTAATTTGTATTTGTTCTAGACTCATTATTTTTGTTTTTGACAAGTTAATTTTGAGTCCAATCCTAACTGATGCTTGATGAAGTTCTTGTATCATACATTGGAGTTGTTCTGGTGAATCACTGATTATAACAATATGATGACATTAAGTATGTCAAAATATTTTTTTTTTGGTTATTATCTATAGACACAAACGTAGCTTCAATGTTTTGACGACTCTGTACGGCCTCTCGAGGCCCGAATTGTAACCTATAATTGTCGGCACCAAAGAAAAAAAAATTCTGTGGTTTCTGTGTTATTTCTAACGTTAATAGTAAGTTTTTAAAATCATATGTTTAATAGTTTGTAGGTAAAGGTATTTTTAATTTATCTGAAATCTAATTACGTATACAAAAACATTTCTTTGTTGGTAACGAATTCACGTAGTCAAATGAAGAGGCTATTTCAAAGTGAAGAAATATTGCTGCCTAATATTTCACATTCACTTATAATAAATTGTAAAATGACAATTTCTATGCAACATTATTGAATTTTCTAACAAATGATCCAAGTTGGAAAAGTTAGCAAAAAATTCCCTGTGACATAGTTAAACTTAAATTTCTGGTCACGTATTTGAGTATAAGAACGAAATGAAAATTAAGAATCATTATTCTTTTCAGCTTTGTCGGCCGGTTTCTTAATACCTTGCTCCTTCTTAAAACATTCGTGGAGGGGAATAAAAATGCATGGCGACAAGACGCGAGCGTCCCCGTCTTGTTATTGGGCATCGCATCTGCGACTCGCCTGCTGCGTGCTTGACTCGAATGAGAATTAGGTCCATTGTCGTGGCTAAAGGACTTTATATAATAACATTTTAACACTAACAGAATATAGGGCCTATGAAAGTATAGTAATTTCCAGAATTTTTAATTTATGTACCCAATATTTTCGATTTATTTCCAGGGTCCAGGAGTATTCATTTTAGAGAATATTAGAATCAATTATTAGGCCTAAACACGGGTGATATTCTTAACTTCATTTCTTTATTGTAATTTTGTTTCTACATTGTTAGGGATCTAATTTTTGTTCCAAAATCATAGTCGTGTTTATTTCCATAAAAATAGATTTTTCAATCTGCTCGATTTATCTTTACAAAAATTATATGCGTGTTCACAGTTAAAATGCAAAATTACATTATTTAGTATAATTTATTAGTTACAGTTATTGACTGAATGACTCCGTAGCACTACAACCCAGGGTGGGTCTTGGCTCCCTCGACTATCTGCCTCCACCTAGAACGGTCTCGTGCCAGCTCCCTCCATTTTCGCTGGTCAACTTCAAGGATAGCTAGATTCTTGTGGATATTATCTCTCCATCTAAGCCTAGGTCTTCCCAGTGGTCTTTTTCCTTGTGGTGCTTCCTCCCATACCCGTTTTATTAGTCGATCGTTTTGACTCCTTTGTATATGACCTGCCAATCGTAGTCTTCTGGACTTTATTTCTTGAATGATGTCAGGGCTTTGATATATTTGCGCAAGCTCTATGTTGCTTCTCATTCTGTGACGGCCTGTTTCAAGGTCTTGGTATGAGCCATATATTTTGCGCAGGATTTTTCTCTGAAACCTTCTTAGCAGCTCCGTATCGTGGACCGTCAGGGTCCATGTTTCACTGGCGTAGATTGCTACTGATCGTATTATTGTTCGATAAATTTCGGTTTGTGTGATGCGCTGTTTAACCTCTTCCTGCATATTATTGTTTGCCGTTATCATTGCGCCCAGGTACTTGAAAACTCGCACATGCTCAAAATTATAGTCATCCATGGTGACGTTCTGCCTGATTCTGTCTCGGGCGGGGTTGCGGGAGACATGCATGTATTTTGTCTTTCCTTCATTTATTCGGAGCCTTATTCTCTGAGCTCCTTTTTCTATCTTTATGAAGATTCCTGCACACTGACTGTGCTTTCTCCTATCGCACCCATATCATCCGCGTAGGCCAAAAACCTCCGCGTCAACTGATACTGTTCTTACGGCTTTCTCCAGTGCAAGGTTAAACAGTACTGGCAACAAAGCATCTCCCTGTTTTAATCCTCTGTTGATAGAAAATGTTTGGCTACACTCTCCTTCAATTTTGACACAGTTTTTTGCCCCCACTAGGCACGCTCTACACAGTCTAATCAGCTTGTGCGGGATTCCAAATTCTTCCATAGCTTCCCACAACCTTATCCTAATAACACTGTCATATGCTTACTCGAAATCTATGAACAAAGTATGTAAGTTTTTGTTAAATTCCCAACATTTCTCTAGCATCTGTCGGATAGTGAACAGCTAGTCAACTGTTGATCTTCCGCTTCGAAAGCCACAGTAGGTGGTAGTCCCCGATAATCTCCGGTATTCGGAGAGAGACGTTGAAGGAGAATGCTGGAGAATAATTTATAAGCGTGGCTTAGTAAAGCAATACCTCGGTAATTTTTACATTGCATTTGGTCCCCTTTTTTGTGGAGTGGAATTATTACCCCTTCTTTCCATTCATCCGGAATGATTTCTTGATTCCAAATTTGTTTCACGAGGTTATGTATTTGTGTGATTAGATCATGCCCTCCATGTTTCAGACTTTCTGCCAAGATATTATCTCGACCTGCCGTTCTGTTATTTTTGAGCTTCTTAATAGCTCTAATGGTCTCTTCCATGGATGGAGGTGGGATATACTGTAGCTTCAGGTTCTTCCTGCGTCGGCACGTTTAGTTGTTCATCAAAGTAGCACTTCCACCTTTCCAGTACCTCCACTTTTGAGGTAGTGATTGTGCCATCGTTAAGCTTTAGCATTATGGCACTTCTTGGGCGGAATCCTTTTTTATGCCTCCCCACTTCTTTGTAGAACCTCCTAGTCCTGAAAATCAGCCTGTAAGTTAAGTACTTTTTCTGTCTCATGTTCTTTTTTCTTTTTCCTAATCAATTTACGTAGCTGTGTTCTTTGTTCGTTAAATCTAATTGTTGTTTGCTCTGATGGGTTATGAAGCATTTTAATTCGTGCCTCTGTTTTGATGGCACCAAGATTTTTGCATTCATCATCAAACCAGGGATGTCGGCTGAGTTTTGTTTTGGGGCCCAATACACTTCCGTTTGCTTCCCTGATGCTTTCCTTTATGTGCTTCCAGCTAGTTTCTATATTGTTAGTTTCTGCTATTCTGCTAAGGTTCCGGGAGATTCTGTTCTTGTATGCTAGGCATATTTGTGGGTCTCGTAGTTTATTCGTGTCGTGTTGTGCCTCTGTTCTGGATTTATTGTTTTTGTGTGAAGATATGCGAGTTCTAACTTTGGCTGCCACCAACAGGTGATCGGAGTATGCTTCGGCCCCTCTGTAGCTTCTCACGTCTATTATATTGTTGGCATGTCTAGAGTTGACATGACATGATCTATTTGATTTCTGGTAACCCCGTCATTTGAAATCCACGTTTGTTTGTGTATTTTTTTTTTGGCGGAAACATCGTTGACTTTACCCTTAACGCGTTTGACGATGCTAGATCTGTGACTTTTGTTCCGTTATCGTTAGATATATCAGGCTGTGAAATCCCACCACTGGGTTGGCTGCCGGCTCCTTTCCAATATTTGCGTTGAAGTCGCCCAATACTATAAGCATATCTTGTTTCGGTATTTGGTTAATAACTATTTGTAGGGTACCATAGAAAGTATCCTTTATATCATCCTGTGTCTCTTCTGTTGGTGCATATGTGGATATCAAACTGAGGTTGTGAATCCTGTCTCTCATCCTTATGCAGCAGATCCTTTCGTTAACGGGTGTAAATCTAATGACTTCACTCAACAGTTGTTCTTTAATCGCGAAACCTGTTCCCCTTTCGTGGCTTAGTTCATGGCCACTGGAGAAAATAATATAGTTCTCTACCCTTACGTTACCTAATCTATACCAGCTTAGTATGTTCCATGTTCCAATATTCATGTCCTTATTTCGTAGCTTGTGTCGTCTTCTTATTCTTGTCTGGTTCCGAGGCAAATGTTTCGGTTTCATAACAATTAGGTTTTATGGGGTTAGGTTGTTAGCCTAACGCCCAACCCTCCTCCTTTACCCGGGCTTGGGACCGGCAGTGGCAGCCGCTGAACTACTCAATTCATCCAACACCTACCAAAGGCCGCGTTGGTTACAGTTACAGTTATTAGTTAAGTTATAATTACACTGTTCTGCATGAAAATCCTCCTGGCTTAATTAAGCTGTTATTTCGACAATTTCTACCTATGAAACTTCCACGTATTCCTGTATATTACCGTATCACGTAGCAAAATCTAGAAAACATCAACAATATGTACTGATTGATTTTAAAGCAGATATGAGGATGTACATATGCAATATATAAGTTGTTACAGCATACCGAAGTGAGACATTGCCAAATATACGTTTCCTCTAAGTTTAGGAAGATTATGCATAATCGAGCAACATCACATTGAGGCCTCTGGGGATGACCTCCTATCTATGAAGTGTCAATCTCCTAGGACTTCCAATAACGGAGATACCCATTAAAGCCGTAGTCGTCGAAGGGCTCTTGTATACAGGAATTATGTCATCGTTTCTGATACTATCGATATCCGAAAACACCTGACGTATGAAACGAGTGTATAATCAGCCGCCTGGTCGTCATAAAATATACAATGTGACTAGTAAAGTCAGCATCATATGGGATTTTTTTTATTAATAGCTTTATTCGAAATTTGACTTTTGGCATCAATTCCTGCTTCGATAGAGATAAAAATTAACCAAAAACATAGTAGTCACGTGTTTAGCATTATCTGTCAAATTTTAATTGTTTTCCAAAAAAAAAATTCAAAAGTTACATCTCAAAATATCGAAAAAAGTTTTTAGAAAAGGTTTTTCTAAATGCAATTTTTAGCCCATATGCATTCAGTTGTACAAGATAATTTAGATTGTTTGCTCATTTTTTGTAAATTGCACCACTATCGCAAAATAAGACTCAACGCAACCTACATAAAACTTCCTAGTTTTGACAATGCTTCATTCCAGACATATTAAATGTGTGCTTTCTACAAAATCCAAATAGGGCTATTAAAATTTGGTCACATGTGATGCAAAGTTTATTTGTTTTTGACCTTGTATAAGGTAACTTCATAAAATAACTATTTTTGAAAACTTAGTTTGTGTATAAATGTAATACACATTATAATTAAGACAAACAAGTACACAGTGTCATCAGTAAAGTCTGCATTAGGTGGAAAATAAATTTTTATTTAATTTTACGAAAGCTTATCTGATTTCAACGATTTAATTTAAAACTCCATTATTAAAATTTATTATAAAGTTATGTTATTAAATAGTTAAAATGGTCTTTTGTTATTTAAGTGCAGTTTCCAAAAAATTAATTAGTATTGTTCCTTACGATGATGCATCAAAAACAAGTTGACCGTAAAACAAATGATAAAAAAGATCATTAAGCCCTTGATTTAATAATGACAGTCAAATCACTTTCATGTTGTCATAGCGGCTTTTAATTAATTCTGCATATTAAATAAAAAAATGTTAACTTTACAGGAAAAAATTGAAATTGTATTAATATGTGGTGAAAACACAAGTCATCGTGTAGCAGCCAACATTTTTAATGAAAGGCGTCCAGGCAAAAATGTGCAACGATCTACTGTGAGTAGAACTATGGCGATATTTAAATCAACTGGATCGGTGGAAAGTTCATTTAAAAAACCTTATAAGTCTATAAAACATAGTGAAAAAGTCCAAATAAATGTGCGCCAAAATGTAAACCTTATAAACCGAAATTTATAAATACCCTTAAGAAACAAGATTTTGACATACGTTTGGGATTCTCTTTTTAGTACTAGGGAAAAAAAAGATATGTCCTTTCCCTTTCATATTTTATGGACCGACGAGGCTTTTTACTTTAAACGGCTTTGTTGACTCTCAAAATTGTAGATGGTGGGCTCAAGAAAATCAAAATTTTATAATAGAATACAACAGTATTCCTTTAACACAAACGTGTGGTGCAGTGTTTTGAACGATCAAGTTGTTTGTCCTAATTTTTTAGAGGCAATTTAAATTCTGAAGAATACCCACGCTTCTTTAACACGGAGATTCGTGAAGTTTTGAACAATATGCCTATTGAAATGAGGCATAATTTGTGGTACCAATAGTGACGGAGCTCCCATTCAGAATACAAGATTGGTTCAAAACACCTCTTAGAAATATTTAGGGTGAAAGTAATGGGGCGTAATATGGATTTAACCCAGCTTGATTTTTTCTTGTGGGGTTACCTAAAACAAAAAGTTTACCAACAAAGACCTTTCCCTAATGTTGACCATTTGGAAACGGTGATTCGAAACAGTATTTTAGAAATAAGACGCCTTAGTATCAGCAGGGGCGGATCCAGCCTCTCTCTTTGGGGGGGAGGGTGATATCACAAAAGTACAGTATGGCAAGCGAAAGCAAGTTGTCGACGGGGGGGGGGGGGGAGACACCAGCAACATTTCCATTTATAGTGTAAAAGGGCAGAGTTGTGTCTATTTTTCTGAATTTAAAGCTCTTGGAGAGGGGGAGGGGCGATCACAAGAAAAACAAATTGTCAATAGGGGAGAAGATGAGAGCAGCATACACATTCCTAGTATTAGAGGCAGAATCGTATCTATTTTCCTGAAGCTCTCGGGGGAGGGGGAACTATAGCAAGAAAAACAAGTTGTCAATGGGGGGGAGGGGAAGTGCTAGCAGTATACACATTCCTAATATAAAAGGCAGAATCGGTGTTATTTGGCTGAACTCAAAGCTTTTGGGAAGGGGAGAGGCGGTCGCAAGCATACACATTCCTACACTCTATTCAAGAACTAGAGGAAGTAATAAAACTGTTACCGAAACCTCCAACGTACCTGCTCCAGTGCCGCAGGTAACTGAGGACTGCCGTAAATCTAATTATATTTAATTATATTTAAATATTATAAGCTGGTAGTTCAATTTAATTTCTGTCAGTGAGCAAAGTACACCTTACACTGTGTCCTTAGTGATTTATCTTGTTTGTGCTTGTTTTTATATATTATTTGAGATTAGTGAGATACCCAAAAGATATGACTTCTTCTTCTATATTTATTCCAAAATAGTTAAACCAGGGCATTTTGTCCTTAAGGAAAAACTTATTACGATTAATGTTTATAATGCCTTAAGATATCAATATCTAGATAATAATGTTAAAAGCTCTATTGAGATGTGTTCCAACATGACAGGAGTTTGAAAATCTACCATGTACCAAATACTGAAGGAGAAAAAACGACTGGAATTATTAGTACTCCCAAGCTAATTCGATCACAGGCACACGAAAAACCTCGTTGGGAGAAGAGATGAATACTGCAATAAAAGGATTTGTACATACATTTTCTTATGAGAGGCAGATCCCAACCGCCGACAAAATTGTAACTAAAATCAATGAAGATCGGGATTTACCTGGAATTAAAAGAACTGAGCTCTGGAAATTACTTAGAGAAGTTAATTTTTGCTGGGAAAAACCAGATAGGAAATCTGTTCTAGTAGATTGTTCAGAAAATGTCCATCAGAGAATGAAATATCTCTCAAGTAAAAGGTTGAGTTGCTAGAAATAACACAACTTACAAAATTAGTAATTTAACTGAACTTTTGAAAGATTTTTTTGAATAAAATTACTGCAGAAAATTCGGAAAAATCCATATAATAAAGGAATAAAAGAAAATGTGAAAACTCGATCTCATGATCGGTAAGATAGAGAAACCAATTATAATTAATCTGAGCGAAGATAGCTTCACTGACGACGATTACGAATTAGATACGTAATGTTTACCAACGTAAACACAATTTATTATTTAAATTTTCTGTAACATATAAAAATAAATTACATTTGACTCCCTTTTTAGTGTTTAATTGTAATTCTGCAGATGATTTAAGAAATATATAAACTGGAACGTCAAATGCCCTAAAAATGTTTTTAATTAATAATAAAATGACCGATAGCCTCAACAAAATTTTAATATTGTATGGACGACTCTATTTTTTTTTATATATGTTTAACTTCTTGTATTTTTAACAATGGATATTTTGTAAGCATTTAAATTATAACTTAGAATTTTTTGAGAGAAAAAGGCCACGTTTTAGCCTGAATATGCCTAAAACGGTTTCTATGCCAAAATTAAAAATAATAAATATGCAGTTGTGATTTGTGTTAAATATGTCAAAATTATCTATATTTTCTAATGTATGTGAATTATTAAGAAATCATAAGAAATACAATAATATTATAAAAACTTTTTATTTTAAGTTTATTACCGAAATAATATCCTATGCCATAAATACTTAGTGATAAAATAATCCTCCTGCCGATCCCTATTACAAGGATTAAATTCCTTTTTAACACTTCACACATCCAAATATCTATTGTTATATAACAATATATAGACCGGTATTTCTGATCATAAAATTTGTAACCTATTCCTATGAAAAATATATGTGTCTAACATACTTTGCCAAAGACACCGAACTAAAGAACACAGGTAGTTTGAGAAGAAAAAAAAGGGTAAAAAATGATTTATTACTCCCTCTAGTTCTTGAATAAACTATAGTATAAGAGGCAAACTCGGGTCTATTTTCATGAAGGGGGGGAGGGGGTGATCGCTCCCACCGCCCCCCCCCTTGGATCCGCGCCTGAGTATCAGAAACTCCATTAAAGATGTGTCGAGAAGAACAATTTTTTGTATTGAACGCAATGGAAGCTGCACAGAAAGGTAATTTTAAATTTTAAGTTTTTGAATTGTCTTTAGTTTAATATTCAAATATCCAAAATAGTTTGTTATCAATTAAAAAGGTGAAATTTTAAATGTATTTAATTTTTATATTATGATTTTTTTATTAGAAAATTTGAGTCTCATCAAGTAAATTATTTTCTTAATATTAATGTGTATTACTTTTAGACACTAACTACGTTTTCAAAAATAGTTATTTTACGAAGTTACCTTATACAGGGTCAAAACAAATAAACTTTGCATCATATGTGACCAAATCTTAATAGCCCTATTTGCATTTTGTAGAAAATCCCACATTTAGTATGACGCTATATTAAACGAAAAATGTTTGGGATAAAGCATTGCCAAAACTAAGAAGTTTTATGTTGGTTGCGTTAAATCTCAGTATTCAATAGTGGTGCAATTTACAAAAAAATGGCAAAACATCTAAATTATCTTATACAGCTGAAGGCATATGGGTTAAAAATTGCTTTTGGAAAAACTTTTTCTAATTACTTTTTTCGATATTTTGAGATATAACCCTTTTTTTTTGAAAAAAATTAAAATTTGTGCAAGTGCAAAAAACTAAAGAACAGTATAGCATTATATTAGTGCTATTATTTCTATCGTAAGAAAATAATGTCGTAGCAATCCTGTGTGAACGAACTTAACAAATTTTGGGTTATATGAGATGAGCGACACTGAAAGTTCAACGAAAGACTTTGAGCCCACTTGTAAGAAAAGACTAAAGTTATATTTTGGGTGCAAAGTTGGCGATCAAGGTAAAACTTGGGCTTCTTGAATTTGCAGCCACACTTGTTCAAGAACCTTAACAGGATGGCTACTGGTGGAAAAATCAGAACAGATATTTTTTGCTTCAAATATGCCAAGTAATACGAAAATATTTTTATTTTTATAAAAAAGCAATTTTTTTAATTATTACAAATTTATTTTGTTTCAAATAAATTCCTTGATTATTTTTCGGGAATTCACCCTCAATATTTATATTCAGCGGGTCTAAATAAATACCAAAACTTTGGTGAAGCCATATCTCTTCGTTGGCTACAAAAACTTACTGGTTCCTGATTAACTTTAGCGCAGTTATGGTGCGCTTATCGTGATATCTTACACAATTTATTCAGTTATAAATTAGGACAATAGAGACATTGAATATGTAATTTTGTACTCCTTTAGCTCCAGTTTCTTCTGCGTGAGATAAAAGCAGTTGTCATTTAAAGATACCTTTATCATTCTCATGAATGCAGGGGTATTAATCTACTGGACACAACTCTGAAACTCGTTACGAAAGTAATCAAAAATAAAATTAATTCGGTTACAATACTGGAAGACGAACAGCAGGGATTTAGATCAGGAAGATCTTGCGTGGATGCAGTATTTATTCTACGACAGATAGTTGAAAAATCTATAGAATACAATAAACCAACACTTTTATGCTTTATAGATCTAACAAAAGCATTTGATCGCATAAAGCTAGATGACGTAATCCACCTGTTATATAAGAGAAATATTCCTATCAATATAATTCAGACCATCGAAAACATATACGCAAACAATAAAGTTCAGATTCGCACTAACGGTAAATTATCAACACCCATACCAGTCAACAGCGGTATTAGAGAGGGAGACTCGCTTAGTCCTTTGTTGTTTAACATGATAATGGACGAAATAATAAAGGAGGTGCGACTTGGTAGAGCATATAAAATGGGTGATACAGAAATAAAAATTCTCTGTTACGCTGATGACGCTGTGATATGTGCCGAAAATGAAGACGACCTCCAGAGATTGTTAAATACCTTTAATCTTATGGGAAGAAAATATAATATGATTATCTCAGCCGAAAAAACTAAATGTATGACAACCTCAAAAGAACCCCTCCGATGCAAACTAGAACTAGACGGTCAAATAATACAACAAGAAATGAGTTTCAAATATCTAGGAATCGACATAACTAGTTATGGCAACATCGAAGATGAAGTAAGAGGGCAGGTGGCCAAAGCAAACAAAGTGGCAGGTTACCTCAACGACGTGATCTGGCGAAACAAACACTTACAACAAGAAACAAAGGTTCGGATCTACAAAACCACAATTAGACCTATTATGACATACACCTCAGAAACACGGCCAGAGACGACAAAAACGAAACAACTATTGGAGACTACAGAAATGAGAATACTTTGATGATTAACAGGAAAAACGCTACTAGATAGAGAAAGAAGCGATAACATCAGGCAATCATCCAACACAGACTACATTAATGAGTGGGTCTTACAACGTAAAACACAATGAAACAAACACATAAGCCGAATGACAGAGGATAGACTGGTAAGGATCGCACGAGATAAATCGCCTAGTGGTATATGCAGTTGAAGTCGACCACGGAAAAGGTGGAGCGACAATTTAAGTCCAGAATGAGGAAAATCGAAGAAGGAACCGGTCAGAGACCTATTATAGAACGTAGAAGAAGAAGAAGAAGAAGATGAATGCAGCGGTAGTGTCAAGCTTTTTATTTTTCTTCCAAAGGTACCTTAAGGGATAAATAGTAATTCATTTTATCTTCCAATACATCTTAATCTAGATTTTTAAATTGTTTCTTGGGTCTATTTGAACTAAACATCACCAATTCATAAATCTAGATAAGAATGCAGAGTAAGACATAGTATGAAATACGCCATCTTGTCCTTTTAGATGTTAATAAAATTTTTATAAAAAAATTTAACCGAATTCTAAAACTGCGCTAAAACGGGAAAAATAAATAGAAATTTTGTATGAAATTAAAATTTTTGAAGTCGGCGCCAAACTAATACCTGACAAAATGTGATTCGCATAAACAGAGTAAAAATACTTTATTTGTTTGCTTTCTTACCATAATTTGTATATATTAGTAATTATTTATTTAATTTAGTAATTATTTATTTAAACTTCTAGTTATTTTTCCCTTTTTAGCGCACTTTTAGAAGTCGGTTCAATTTTTTTATAAAAATTTTATTTTCCGATTTTTAGTTTTGAATTCTTTATGATATTCATAAATTATTTGACCAACGTACTAATCGAGATTAATGTACCTTGTAATGACTCCAAGGTGGCAAAAATGTACCCATTTTATCCAGAATTGTAAATCACCCTAAAATGAACCACTAAAGATTCTTTGATTCTTAGAGTTCTCCAAATACCAATGAAATTGGTATATTTAGTCTGTCATAGTAAATCAACTATCTTAAATTTCAAGCTAATTTTAGATTGGTAATATTGGCCCCAAAACCTTCCAATAGCGATATTTAAAGAATTTGGGACGTAAATTTCTTAGCCCGATATATTTTATATTGCATATTGAGTTTGTACACGCCCCAAGAACCCCGCAATATCCATTCTAGATAAAACCGGAAAATGTAAAATTTTTAGTCCTTTATATTGTATCTTATCAACCTAATATTGAATTTCAAAAATATAATTTTAAGGTCTTGATCTAATCTAAATCTAAACCCTTCAAAGCCCCCTAGTACCAATTTTGGATGAAATCTGGAAATTTTAAATTTCTAAACTGTCATATTGCATTTGACGTATTAGATTTTCTTAAAATAATTTAATATTCGCTATTTTCATCCTCAAAAACGATTCAGTTCCACATTTGAACAAAATCGTAAAATGTAAAATTTTTAGTCATCTATGTTGCATTCGCCATATTGAATCCTGAAAAAATACTATTAAATTCATAATTTACACCTTCAAGAACCCTCTATATTAATTTTGGAGAAAGTCGAAAAATGTAAAATTTTTAGAACACCATATTGAATCTGCCAGATTAAGTTTTTTAAAAAATATTTTAATTTCGTAATTAACACTAACAAAAAACCCTCCATACTGACTTTAGACAAAATCGAGAGATGTAGAATCTTCAATCCGCCATCTTAGATTCGCCATATTTATTTTTTTCAAAATAATATCAGATTCGTAATGTATTATCCCAAAAGCTCTCTCATACCAGTTTTGAAAAAATCGAACAAAATTAATTTTTTATCCACCATATTGGATCCGCCATATTGAATTTTTAAAAAATAATTTCAGATTCGTTATGTGAGATCCCGAAAACTCCTCCATATCAATTTTGGAGAAAATCGGACAAAATTAATTTTTTCGTCCGCCATATTGGATTCGCCACTGTGAATTTTTTAAAAATAATTTCAGATTCGTTGGGTACGACCTCAAAAATTTCCTCATACCAATTTTGGAGAAAATTGGACAAAATTAAGTTTTTTGGCCGCCATATTGTAAGCGCCATCTTGAATATTACTGCATCAATTTCATCCAAAAAAATATGGAACCACCGCAGCAACTTTCTGAACATAACGTAAAAAATTTCATTCAAATCGGTGCAGCCGTTCCGGAGTAATCGGTGTACATACATAAAAAATATATATATACCCGACGAATTAAGAACCTCCTTCTTTTAAAAGTGGGTTAATAAAAAAATTTAAATTACTAAATTCCTATCATAATCTCTAATTTCTGTTTTTTCAAATTCTAGCAATTAACAGGTTACATGAAAGGAAAACAAAGTGAAAATAACAGTCAAACTTCGTGAAACTGTTTTCACTCCTTTTCGATAAAGTTTGGAAGATCTCATTAATGAAATACGAGAATTGATTAGCTATTTTTAAGCTTACTTGTTGTACTATTTGGGCAACATTTAAGGTAATAAGGTAGTTTACATATTATCTGTCAAATAAATAGCTATCAAATTTTGCTTGTTTAGCTGGCAGATATGAAATTATTTTAAGTTTGTTTCGTTTTTACACAAAACCATGAGTTGCAGCGACATCCAAATGTATCGTAAAAGAAAAGTGCATGAAAGTACTGCATCTGATTTATCAGACAGCGATTCAGATGATTTGGAAGAGACGGAATCTTCTGAAGTTAGAAAAGTTGCAAGACTTTCTCATGGTAAATTAGCTCGTTTTTTATAGATATTTTCTTTCCATCTGTAAAACTTTTTTATATTTTATATTGTGGTTATTTGGGACGATTTCAAAACATAAATACAGTTACTAATTTCTATGCGGCTCATCATTTTCTTCACATATACATATATGTATATATATATATATATATATATATATATATATATATATATATATATATATATATATATATATATATATATATATATATTGCTTTCGAAAATATACAGGGTAACTCAAGAAGAAGCTAAGACGTCATCGATGTTTTTTTTTCAATTATAAATCCTATTTTTTATTTCAGAATCAGAAAGGGCGCATTTTTTTACATACGACATGCTAAATTTCGATATTGGTACCATCAAATATTTAAACTGGGCACTCACTGGTGCGAGGTATTTGAAATTTCTTCAAAGGCAACTCATTCCTGCACTAAAAACTTTGTATCCACACCCATACCAACCTGTTATGTTCCTGCGTTACTTTTTTTTTCAACAAGATGAAAAGCCACCCCACTACGCTGCCCCTGACGGCGAATGAGGTTTTCTTGAAAATGGAGTGTAAAATTGAAAAAAAAAATTATCGACATCATAGCTCGTTCTTCAGTTAGTTGTAGTCTGTATAATTTTTAAATTAAATAGGAAACTTTGGCTTTACGGATATGAATTATCAATAAGCACTAGTCTTATTACTTAATTAAAACATGCGGATAACTTTATAATAAAGAGCTCTGGGTTCAGAGAACAACAGTAGTGTTTCATTCTCATTGAGACTCATCAGGCCATTCTATCTGGTTCTATCCATCTAGACGCGGCCGCACTTTATTTACTATTTTCAGTTCGAAAAATGACCACAGCGCTGTTACGTCCTCACTGGAACTCATCAGACCATTTTGTCCGATACAATCCATTTAGCTGCAGCTGCACCTTATCTACTATTTTCAAGCCAAGAAAACCTACTGCTGATACCTATCTGCGGAACTGAAATTTTCTATTTATTTTATATATAATATGACTTTCGGCTAGTACTTGAAATATATAACTGTTCCATTTAAAAAAGTATCTCCTAAAAGTCTTCTTCTTTTTTAAGTGCTATCTCCTTTAAGAAGGGTGGCTATTATCACAGCTATTCTTAGCTTTGATATTGCAGCTCTGAAGAACTTAATGGAACTGCAATTGTACCACTCTCACAAGTTGTTCAACCATGAAACACGTCGTCTTCCTATGTTCCTTCTTCCACGAATCTCGCCCTGAATGATCAATTGTAAAAGAGCGTATTTTTTTCCTCTCATAACATGACCTAATTATTATAACTTTCTTATTTTTAATGTGTTTAATATTTCTCTTTCCCAATTCTTTCAAGTACTGCGATGTTTGATATTTTATCTATCCATCGTATCCTACAATCCTACATACCCACATTTCGAATGCCTCCAGTCGATTAGTGATATCCTGTTTTAGCGTCTAAGCTTCCATCTAGTAAAGCAACACCGAGAACACATAACACCTTAACATCCTGATTTTGAGATGTAGACTAATATCTTCACTAGAAAATACTTTTCTCATGTTATTGAATATATTTCTGGCTTATTCGATTCGTATCCGAACTTTCCATGCATATTCATTAGTTTCATTAACAATTGTTTCAAGATATTTATTTGCCTTTTCTACTGGTTGTTCTTTGATCCATAGACTCTCTTGGTGTTGGTGTGATTTTGTTATGGTCATGAATTTCTTTTTTTTTTGCATTCAAACTGAGGTTACATTCCTCACTGCTCACTACTACCTGATCTATTAATATCTTTAGATCTCCTAATGATTCTGCAACGAAAATGGTGTATATGATGTTACTTTTATTCCAATTGTTGTTTCTGCTATAGTGCTTTCTGAATAATGTCCTCCTAGTACAAGTTAAATAGTAACGGTGAGAACACGCACCCTTGTCTTACACTACGCTGAAAGTTCATCACCTAGTTTAAAAC
Organism: Diaprepes abbreviatus; assembly: GCA_034092305.1. Taxonomy (NCBI): domain Eukaryota; kingdom Metazoa; phylum Arthropoda; class Insecta; order Coleoptera; family Curculionidae; genus Diaprepes; species Diaprepes abbreviatus. The sequence goes on from JASJET010000028.1 coordinate 16,754,703, forward strand.
CAGCCGTTTTTTCCTTTTTTCCTAAAACTAAAAGGGTTTTAATATTTAAATTTGGAGTAATAGTTTGTAAATATTAATACCTCCATACCAGTAATGAGTTGACGAAAATCTTCATCCATACTTTAATACTAACGGTATTTTCAAACACTTTACATTACTTTAATGTGATTTGCAGCAATAACTAATGGTGATAATCTAACATCACATCACTCATATTAAGAAATCTCTAATATGGTTTATGAACCTCGTCGAGGTCAATTTTAATGTATATTTCCAGTTTCAAAGAATACAATTAATGCAAGTTATATTGGTGTTATTTTACTACTCTAAGAATAAAATTAAAACTTTAGCAATAAAAACAGAGTATTCTAACAGCATGATTTAGAGTCTGATTCTTAAGAGGATTGACATAGTACATTGCAATCCGGGTTTGTTTGCATTTGTGAATAAAAATTCAGTATTAGTGCAGATACATACTTGAATTTTAAGTGGTCAAGACTACTATATTACTTTCGACAATAGTAGTGTAATAACCAGGTTTAAAAATTGGATTCATATCAATTTGTGCAGCTTCTTGATTTAATGCCAGATTCTTCTTGATTAAAACTGTATAAAAATTGCAAACCAAATACTACACAAACTGATAGAACCCGAATTTCTAATTGTTATTTCCCTTAAGAAAAGATAAAAAAAAATATACCCCGAGAGCATATAAGTGGGCCGTTATTTATTCTTATTTTATTTTGTCAATAAATAGACTCATTGAACAATGGTATGCACCTATTGTGACACCAGAACGCTCTAGTTTGGGATAAAAATAATATAGCTTTAGAAATTATATAATATAACACATTTTGCATACGACCAGATTAATACTCGTGTCAAAATCAACATTATATTTGAAATGAAAGAAAATATATAAAAAATATTTTTTTTTTAGATGATGTTCAAACATCTTCATCATTAGAAGACGATTCATCATCGGATTCAGATTCGGATGAATCAGAAAAGTGTCCTATTTGTCTGAAAGTTTTTAAATCTCAAACACTTGGCATTGCAGATTCATGCAATCACCATACCTTTTGTTTATCTTGCTTAGAGGAATGGTCAAAAACTAAGAAAACTTGTCCAGTAGACCGAAAAGAATATAAATCTATTTTGGTTTTGGATTCAGATGGTAGAGTTTCCGATCAAATACCAATTAAACCATTAACGCAAACAGCAGGTTTGTATATACTAATAAGTGTTTCGGTTAATAATGTCGCTTTTACTAAGAGATGGCATCACTAATACATTTGTTGGTATGTACTAATAACATCTATGGCATTTCGAAAGGTAAATATACCCCATTAAAACCAATTTGTTATCATTTGTCATTGTGCAAAAAACATAGTTCTTTTTAGATTTGAAAAGTCGAAATTTGTGCCAGGAGAAGAGGTTTTGTGGGGCGGTTGAATAACCTCCTTTTATTTAAAGAAAACAGATGCTAAAATTTATCGATTGTTAGTTAAAGCTTATGGTGAGAATGTTTTAATCCAAGAATTCTTCTGAAAGATAGTTTAAACGCTTCAAAAGTGATTTTGATGTTAAAGATAGGGACCGTCACTGTCAGCCGGAAAAGTTCGAAGATGCAGGGAGTTGTGTATTACGTACTGCTAAAACTTGATGAAACAGTTACTGGCGATCGATATCGACAATAACTGAATAGTATTCCATGACGGTTTTCGTTTATCTGGATATCTATCAGCAAATGTCTAAAATGTTCTTAATAAAACTTTGTTATATTCCCCACAGGTAATAAACAAATATAAAAAGTCTTCAAACATTTTGTTACGCCCAGTTTTGGGGTGTGACTAGGGACGTTGCATTTGGGAATTTGATCTTCAGAGATTACACTCTCAATGAACTCTTTAACTTTGGATTATATATAAAAAAAATAGCTTATTCAAAATACGCGACATTAATCATTTTGGAATGTACATCATTATAATTAATTTTTTAATTCACATTAAGATTATATTCATCTAGGCACTCTTGACGAGGGTTATCAGTAGGGTTCTGCTATTTGTCGACTTGCTCTGGACTGGGACACGCTTGGTATTTCCGCTTCACTAATTTTCTGGGCAATCTACTAATTCACAACCGACTGATCTCCATCGGATCGACTGACCCTTATAACTAACGACTGACTAATTGACCTGATTGAAGCGATTGACCCGATTCAACCGATTGAACCGATTCAACCGATTGAACCGATTGAACCGATTGAACCGATTCAACCGATTGAACCCATTCCCAAGCATGCCCGTCCTTTTTATCCTGTTTTGTTATTTTCCACCAAGTCAACGAATGACCTTCTTATAACCTCTGTTTATTATGACCCGGAAAGCGACCTTGCTGACTTGGTGAATTTGCACGATTGATGACCACTAAATAAACATAATTGGAAGATTATAAAATTATAAAAGGTAACGCGATTGTTATTATTTTAATTTAAAATGAAAGTTTAGTAAAATTTGGTAATGCCAATTTATGAAATATTATGTTTTCCCTACGTGACAATATAATTTAATTGCAACGGCATATTTTTTTATTAATGATTGTCAAATGGCAAGAAATAGTGACATTTCTATAGTGCTCTATTGTTTTCTCCGTCATAGCCAACTAATAAAAAAACTTAAAAGCCGTATGATGTTTTTACAATATAATTATGTTAAATCGTCAATATTCCAATAACTATAAATTTTTCGAATAGGCGACCTTCTTCAAAGTCACCCTAATTCTAAAAGCTAAATAAGCTTATATTATAAAAATAGGGGGTTTATAATTTAAAAAAATTGACTTTTGATGATTTTTTCAAATTAATATTTAATGTTGCTTTTTAATCGCCCTATATTTATTATTAAAATACCAATTAAACACACTGACGTAGATCGCCTACTAGAAGAAAATCAACATCAAATAATAAAGGCTTTCATAAAATACTCCATGGAAAATGGACTTTCGTCAGTAACAAAAATGTAACATTGGTTTTTTTACTGGAATGTGTGCATTTCGGCCTCCTATAAAACATATCTTGATGGTAACTCTAAAAGACCTGTGCAAAAAAAATGGAGGACCAAAAATGGTCACGATTTTCGGTTTCTTGGGTGTATCTCGAAAAGTAAAAGTTGTATCGAAAAATGTTTCAAACAAAAGTTGTAGAGAATTAAAAAAACCTATCAATCCATATGATATAAGTTATATGTGGCACCATTAGTTATCGAGATATATTTTTTTCGATAAAATTTATGGTTTTTGTTTAAAAAAAAAAGACATTTATCAACAAATTTTCGATTTAAAAATTTACATAAATATAGGTAATATCATTCTGAAAACGTATGTCAAACCGGAATCTGTGAGTTTTTTATTTCTCGAGAAATTCGATGTCAAAATTGAAAATTCAACCTCAATTTTCCCTTTTCCTAATTAAGATACTATGCTCAATTTTAATGGAAGTTGTTTGTATTGTTTTATATTTTGAAGATCTATTACAAATTTTTTTTTTCAATTGCGGGCCGAGAAATTTTTCAAAAACCAATTTTTGCACCAAAAAAATTGCGATAACTTTTCACCAGATGGAGATAAAACTTTTTAATGCATACGTTGGATTTAGATGTATCATTTCCGATCTCAAAAAAAATAATTTTGGATGAAAAAAACCTTTTTTTAAAAAAATTCATAATGGCGTGGCAAATGAATATAACGGCTCAAATTTGCAGAAAATGCTTTTTAATACTTGTATTTTACCTGTAAATTTTTTGGATCCAAGAAATACCCTTCCGTACGATCTGTGAACCTTCGAAAATTATGCCAAATCTAATGGAAAATTCCTGCTGCAGGCCGCCGTCGGCGGGTTGCCATAGTTCAGGTGCATTATTCATTGAAGCATCACGAGTAATATTTATAATATTGATGTTGTTTCATTAATTTATATGATAGTAACAATCTGTTTGGTCATATTAATTATTAATTTGTTTATTAAAAAAGTTTTTACAAAAAATTGTAGAGAAAATCATACAAATATTCAATTATATATTACATATTATCCTGTTTTTTCCTTTATATAATTATACGTCTGCTTCTAGCGCGCCAAAAATACGAAAATAATTTGCGACCAATGATATTAATTTGTCCTAATTCAAACTTATAAAATTAAAGAGCAAAGTTTTGTTAATAAACTATTAATGTATTTTTAAATATTTATATGATTTACTTATAGAAATTTTCGTAAACATTTTGTTTATAAATTATTAGGTAATAACAATATAAAAAAAACAGTATAATATTTAATATATAATTGAATATTTGTATGATTTTTCTCTATAATTTTTTGTAATAATTTTGTTAATAAACAGATTAATAATTAATATGATTAAACTAATTTTTACTATCATATAAATGAATAAAACAACATCAAGTTTCCTTGAAGCGCCAATGAATAATGCGCCTGAATTATGATAACCTGCCTACAGCGGCGTGCAGCAGCCATTTTCTGCTATTAGATTGGGTCCAATCTTCGAAGGTTCACAGAACATATGGAAGTGTATTTCTTTTTTCTAAAAAATTCACAGGTAAAGTACAAGTATTAAAAAGCATCTTTTGCAAATTTGAGCGCTTAATATTCATTTGCCACGCCATTATGAATTTTTGAAAAAAAAAAGGTTTCTTCATCCAAAATTATTTTTTTTTTGAGATCGGAAATGATACATCTAAATCCAATGCATGCGTTAAAAAAATTTTATCTCCATCCGGTGAAAAGTTATCGCGATTTCTTTGGTGCAAAAATTGATTTTTGCAAAATTTCTCGGCGCACGATTGAAGAAAATCTTTTTTTTAAAATATATCTTCAAAATATAAAACAATACAAACAATTTCCATTAAAATTGAGCATTGTGTCTTAATTAGAAAAGCGGAAAATTGAGGTTGAATTTTCAAATTTGACATCGAATTTCTCGGAAAATAAAAAACTCACAGATTCCGGGTTTGATATACTTTTTTAGAATGATATTACCTATATTTGTGTTAAATTTTAAACCGGTGATTTGTTAATAAATGTCTTTTTTTAAAAAAAAAAAAACAAAAACCGTAAATTTTGTAAAAAAAAATATATATCTCGATAACTAGTGGCGCCACCTATAACTTATATTACATGAATCGATAGGTTTTGTAATTCTCTACAACTTTTGTTTGAAATATTTTTCGATACAATTTTTACTTTTCGAGATAAACTCAAGAAACCGAAAATCTTGACCACTTTTGGTCTGTCATTTTTTTGCACAGGTCTTTCAGAGTTACCATCGAGATATGTTTTATAGGATGCCGAAATGAACACATTCCAGTAAAAAAACCAATGTTACATTTTTATTAACAAAACACCTTTTTTTGATCTAATTTCCATGGAGTAATAGAGAAATTGATAATTATGTTTAGGCCTGTAAACACCATTTTTGACATAAAATTTAAATTGCCAGAGAGGGAGAGACTTTTTAATCTTTAATTTTTTTGTACAACACAATAAGTTCTATTATTTTAGAAAATTCAAAAGTACCCCAACGTTTACTACCATTTCAGTAATCGTTACGTTATTGACAAATAGGACAAATTGGTCAGCTTATTTGTGTTTTTAAAAATAAACCATTATTTCGTTTTTTACACTAACTCCACTTGATACCAGATCCAAAAGGATTTATCTTGGTTCTATTTACTTTTATACAAAATTTCATACTTGCCTTAATGTATAATATTAGTATTACTTCACGTACTGGTGAATCGACTTAGTAATTCAAAAATTTGATTATTTTCAGATTCATGGCATCAGTCAAATCAGCCAACATTTTGTGAAATATGCGGCTTATACAACAATGAAGATAGAATGTTACTTTGCGATGGTTGCGATATGGGATTTCACATGTACTGCTTAAGTCCTCAAATGGAGAGAATCCCCACTGGAATGTGGTTATGCAATGAATGTTGGTATTATTACAATTATTAAAAGTTATATTTATCCTATAATTTTTAAAATTATATTTTTATTATCTTTTTCTACTTTTGGTAATAAAAATCGAGGAGATCTAGAATTTCTATCTTGTTCTTTTAGATTAAAATGGTTTTGTAATATATTATTTTAAGTATAGAAGCCGAAGTATAAATAACAAAAACGAGTAAAGTGTCTCTACAAAACTTGATTCATAGATAAGCAAGGATATTTGTAACTTTGGCTGGCTCAATAATGAATGAATTTCAACGAGAAATAGGCCAGGAAACGAAACGATTTTTGGGAGGTAAAAATGACTTAAATACTGCCTGCGATCTGATTGAAGAAATGAATAGGAAAAGGTAGTAGAAATGACGTCTCAACTCGTATCTCAACAAATTTTGGTTGAAACATTGTTGTTTCTTAACAAATAGGTTGAAAAATGATTTTTCCCCGGTTTTTTGGATTTTACGGAAAATCTAAGGGATTTAGAGAAAAATGTTTCAAAAACGAATTGTACGTCTTGAAAATATCTTCAAAATGAGTTTTTGTTTGTCCAAATCAGTCTGTAAACAAAAAAGTTATTGCAAATTAAACATTAAAAATAGCTTATTTTCAATTGTTAATAACTTTCTTAATGTTTATTGAATTGTTTTCAACTTTTACCAGAATGTGAGTCTAAAGTGCTTAAAAAGTTTGCGGAAGTTGGGCGCTGTCGGTCCAATAGTTTTTGTAAAATTGCAATTGTTTATAAGAAAAACGAAAAAAGTGACTATTTTTGATTGGTTGTATCGTCGTCTAGGAAACTGCTACAAAGTTCTGTCGGCTCATTCTCTTCGTTAAGACTTAAGCTATCATGTAGTAAAAAAAGTGGATATTTTTCATATTTTGTTTATACAAAATCGTCATGAAGATATGGGTAGTTTTTCGCTTATAAATAAATTAATTAACAACCGCATTTTTTGTCCGATTTGTTAATAAAGCATATCGTTGGAAAGCTGGTAAAAAAAAAACACAAAATTTGAAAAAAAAAATATTAAAGCAGGTTCAGTGTAAATGCAGGAATGGGTGCAAGACAAAAACTTGTATTTGTAGAAAAAATGGTATGAAGTGTACTACTGCGTGCTCTAACTGCGATTTCGACATTTGTACAAATAGAGAAACGACACAGTAATTGATAATGATGACGATAATGATAACGACAATGGAAACATAGCTGAAAATATATTCAATTTAGATATATCAGATAATATGTTTAAGGATAGTCAAGTAGAATAATTCGTATGTACTGACATCGATGATCATAGCGATACATATAGCGATGACGACTCTGGCGAAGAATAGAATTATAAATCGGAAAGCAAAGATGATTGTGACGTTGATGAAAATGACATTGTACAAATAAAAAAAAAAGAAAATTTCTTAATTGTTTTGTATTTATAAAAGATGAGATAATTTAAGGTGCATTATTTATGTATTTATAATGATTTTTTCTTTCTGTATAATAATAGACAATAAATATTAATACATATATGACTAATTATTTAAAACTTCTTGTGTAATATAATTTCAAAAATTACCAGACTCCTGAAAAATATTGTAGTAATTTGTATAATTGATCACCTGTATATGCTATTGAATATATTATGCAAGAATATTTATCATTTGTATGTTTCTATATTATACAAATTCAAAAATTTTTCTTCATTTTTACTACATTCATAAAATATATTTAACAATAATTATGATTTAAAGGATTATTGTATAACTTGTAATACAACCTTATTTTATAAAAATAACATTATTCAGGAAATGTTATTTCAATACAATAATAAGAAAATTCAAATTTTAGTACGATATTATTATTTATAGTTCATACATATGTAATAAAAGCAAAAAATGCGAAATCTTGAAAAATATAATTTTTTGGGGGTAAGAGGGGGCCGAATATAATTGTTCATAAAAGTAAATATATATATATATATATATATATATATATATATATATATATATATATATATATATATATATATATATATAATAAGGTATGTGGTCGTTTTTAATGAAAAAACATGTAAAAAGATTAAAAAAAAATTAAATGTAAAAAATGCAATTTTCAGGGGGGGGGTGTTTCGAGAAGGTTAAACATGTGCCCAATATTATTTTTTCGATGAGCTACCCAAAAAAAAATCAAGGAATGAAAGCTCTACGTTATTTAGAAGCGGAGATATTGCTAATTTTTCATGCTCGCGCCGATTTGAAGACGCGTTCTCACTTTGTACTCGGTGAGATTCGGTTACCCCCTCCAACTTACCTTATCTTGATGATTGTTTATAAATTAACCTTATTTGAATTATTTCATGTACTTTAGGCTCTTATTATTGAACTGTAAACAATTCAGCTCTTAATATAAATAAACAATCGCGCTGTAATTTTTTGAAAAAAAAAATTTAACTCGGCTCCTATTGATCATAGAGACTTTTTTTTTCAAAATTCGTGTTTTTTTACCAGCTTTCCAATGATATGCTTCATTAACAAATCGGACAAAAAATGAGGTTGTTAATTAATTTATTTATAAGCGAAAAACTACCCATATCTTCATGACGATTTTGCATAAACAAAATATGAAAAATATCCACTTTTTTTTACTACATGATAGCTTAAGTTTTGATGAAGAGAATGAGGTCTTACAGAACTCTATGGCAGTTTCCTAGATGACGGTACAGCCAATCAAAAATAGTCACTTTTTTCGTTTTTCTAATGAACATTTTTCGACTTATTTGTAAAAAAAAAAACAATGTTCCAACCAAAATTTGTTGAGACACGAGATGAGAGGTCATTTCTACTACCTTTCCCTACCCATTTCTGCAATCAGATCGCAGGCAGTATTTGAGTTTTTTTAACACTCCGTTTCCTGGGCTAAAAGTCGAATACACGGGTATTCTTAGTTAGGTTTTGTCAGACAATCGTAATTATTAATGAAACGTCGAAATAAACCGTTATCGCAAAAGCTTTATTTTTGTATATATAATGCAAAGATGAAAACTAGATTATCTGGGAATGTGTAGTTTTTGATTTACAGATTTTGAAACTTTCTTTGCTTTAGAAGTTAGATTACTAATACTTTATTTGCAATTTTCATTCTTCACTACAGGCTATTCTTTCAAGCAAAGCTTGAGGTGAAGAAAGTTTATTTGCAAAAATTGGTAGCAATCTATTTCTCGACCTTTTTTACCTTAGTCGAGAAGATTTAAAATATTTCCTTGCCACTGTTTCATTTGCAAGTATGTTCTTAAATCATACTGTTTAGTCGCAATAGTTTTTGAAGGAATTAGCGACAAAGTAAATTTTGCACTTGTTGAATGCTTCTGGAATAGCTGATGGCGACACAGGTGTATCGGCTCCCAATTTTCAAGCTGTATCATGCATTCAGATGTAGGACCCACGTCTTCGGGACTTTTTTGATCAAAAATACATCATAATATAATTACTTTTATCACTAAATACCCCAAAGATAATTTGTTCATGGAATAAATTAAAATTTCACGAAAAATATAAAATTGCATAATATGCGGGTAAAAAGTTATAAAACTCGTGATAAGTTGAAAACAAAAAAAATTGCTAATATCAAGAAAAGTAGCAAAGTTTAAGAGGTCATATCTCAGTTATTTTTCATCGTACAAACTTTCACAGCTTATTTAACGGGCGTAACGTCAGTTTTCATTTTTAAGAAGTAATAAATATTTTTAAAAAAATATATTTTTTTGCTTTTTTTAATTTTGGGATATATTTTTTTGAAAAATGACATTTCTGGATTTCATCAGATACCACTCCGATAGGAAATTTCATGATCCGTAGAAGTTGTAACTTTTCTATAGACATGCATCTATGAAAAATGCATAGTTTTCGAGTAAAATTCAAAAAACTGAACAGTGAACAAATATACCTTAATCTCAAAAATGCACCATTTAATTTGGTTTTGGATTTTATCATATTTGAAAGTCGATCGAATTTATGACAAAATGAAAACACTTTAACGTTTTTTCTTTTACTCTTCTTTTTTTTTAATTGACATAGTCAATCGCTTATACTGTAGTTCTCTATTTATCCTTTCTCAAAATCTACTAATATATATATATATATATATATATATATATATATATATATATATATATATATATATATATATAAAATAAACAAATTCAGTGGGCAATATCCTGCCGATATTTTACGATATGGGGATTTTAAGTAGACAGTCGTTTTATGTGCATTTTTGCTCTCGGTTCGTTACAGCTCCACTTATGAGACCATTAGGTGGTCGAAACTAGTAAGGAGAGAGAACCAGAGTGAAAATGGTTGTAAGGAGAATAAAATAACTTTTCTATATATATATATATATTAGTAGATTTTGAGAAAGGATAAATAGAGAACTACAGTATAAGCGATTGACTATGTCAATTAAAAAAAAAGAGGAGTAAAAGAAAAAACGTTAAAGTGTTTTCATTGTGTCATAAATTCGATCGACTTTCAAATATGATAGAATCCAAAACCAAATTAAATGGTGCATTTTTGAGATTAAGGTAGATTTGTTCACTGTTCAGTTTTTTGAATTTTACTCGAAAACTATGCATTTTTCATAGATGCATGTCTATAGAAAAGTTACAACTACGGATCATGAGATTTCTTATCGGAGTGGTATCTGATGAAATCCAGAAATGTCATTTTTCAAAAAAATATATCCGAAAATTAAAAAAAGCAAAAAAATATATTTTTTTAAAAATATTTATTACTTCTTAAAAATGAAAACTGACGTTATGCCCGTTAAATAAGCTGTGAAAGTTTGTACGATGAAAAATAACTGAGATATGACCTCTTAAACTTTGCTACTTTTCTTAATATTAGCAATTTTTTTGTGTTTTCAACTTATCACGATTTTTATAACTTTTTACCCGCATATTACGCAATTTTATATTTTTCGTGAAATTTTAATTTATTCGATGAACAAATTATTTTTGGGGTATTATGTGATAAAAGTAATTATATTTTGATGTATTTTTGATCGAAAAAGTCCCGAAGACGTGGGTCCTACATCTGAATGCATGGTACAGCTTGAAAATTGGGAGCCGATACACCTGTGTGGCCATCAGCTATTCCAGAAGCATTCAACAAGTGCAAAATTTACTTTGTCGCTAATTCCTTCAACAACTGATGCGACTAAACAGTATGACTTAAGAACATACTTGCAAATGAAACAGTGGCAAGGAAATATTTTAAATCTTCTCGACTAAGGTAAAAAAAGGTCGAGAAATAGATTGCTACCAATTTTTTCAAATAAACCTTCTTCACCTCAAGCTTTGCTTGAAGAATAGCCTGTAGGGAAGAACGAAAATTGCAAATAATGCATTAGTAATCTAACTTCTAAAGCAAAGAAAGTTTCAAAATCTGTAAATAAAAAACTAAACATTCCCAGATAATCTAGTTTTCATCTTTGCAATATATATACAAAAATAAAGCTTTTGCAAAAACGGTTTATTTCGACGTTTCATTAATAATTACGATTGTCTGACAAAACCTAACTAAGAACACCCGTGTATTCGTCTTTTAGCCCAGGAAACGGAGTGTTAAAAAACTCAAATACTGCCTGTGATCTGATTGCAGAAATGGGTAGGGAAAGGTAGTAGAAATGACCTCTCATCTCGTGTCTCAACAAATTTTGGTTGGAACATTGTTTTTTTTTTACAAATAAGTCGAAAAATGTTCATTAGAAAAACGAAAAAAGTGACTATTTTTGATTGGCTGTACCGTCATCTAGTAAACTGCCACAGAGTTCTGTAAAACCTCATTCTCTTCACCAAAACTTAAGCTATCATGTAGTAAAAAAAAGTGGATATTTTTCATATTTTTTTTTATGTAAAATCGTCATGAAGATATGGGTAGTTTTTCGCTTATAAATAAATTAATTAACAACCACATTTTTTGTCTGATTTGTTAATGAAGCATATCATTGGAAAGCTGGTAAAAAAACACGAATTTTGAAAAAAAAGTCTCTACGATCAATAGGAGCCAAGGTAGAATTTTTTTTTCAAAAAATCACAGAGCGATTGTTTACTTATATTAAGAGCTGAATTTTTTACAGTTCAATAATAAGAGCCTAAAGTATATGAAATAATTCAAATAAGGTTAATTTATAAACAATCAACCCTTCAGGAGATCGCTAAACTGAGGGTATGTACTGAACGCCAGATAAGGTAAGTTGGAGGGGGTAACCGAATCTCACCGAGTACAAAGTGAGAATGCGTCTTCAAATCGGCGCGAGCATGAAAAATTAGCAATATCTCCGCTTCTAAATAACGTAGAGCTTTCATTCCTTGATTTTTTTTTAGGTATATATATATATATATATATATATATATATATATATATATATATATATCAATATTATTTAAAATGCATAGATACATCATGAGGCAGAATAAAAAGAGACATTTTTTAATAATTTAATTCATTTATTGATAAGTATGTGGTTACAACTTACTTTACGAGGTCTGTCCAAAAAGTGTTTGATCATCAAATTTTAACAAAACCTTGGCTTCTGTAACTATTGCTATATTCGTACAATATCACGTATTTGTTGTAACAACTCAGAAATGAAACCTAACCTCAGTCTTAGAAAGCAGAAACCTAAAAAGCCTGCCAAATTCGGAGAATAATTAAAACAACTCTTATCATTTTCTTCGACAAGACAAAACTGGAAAAGTATTGTGGTCTTCAAAGAACGGTATTTTGATCAATATTAACTTTTTCTGCTACTGCATCATAAGGTAGGATAGTTTTCGGTCAGATCTCGTATAATAAATAATATTCTTTTTGACTTTTTTACTATAAATACTTAATCTTATCTTATTGCTAATATAGTCACAACAAAATAGATCTATCCTATAAGTTCAATTTCTTCTTTGTTAACTCTATTATTTTGTTTTTTTAGATGTATAATTAAAATCACGAAACTAATCAAAAGAAATAGTAATAGAAAATTTATAATCGCTAAACTAACAACATTGTATAAATTGCTAAATTTGGTGGTACCTTCTTCTTTTTTTACTTTATTTTCAGTGAAATATTTTGCAAGGAAACTATTGTAGTTAGCTAATGAATCCTCATTGTTCAACTTTTTTTTGGTTGAATTTAGATTATTTATAATTTTATCAGCTTCATCCTTTAAGCTAGAATTATTCATTATATCATTAGGTTCTAGCATTGCTCCTGTTTCATCCTCTGGTGTGGTTGTGGTATATACTTCACTTTTTTGTTTGTTGTTTATGAAACCACTATTACAAGCTATTCCATGTATATTACTAGATTGAAAAGAGTTTCCTGGGGTAACAACAATATTTTTGGTTTCCATTAAATGTATTAATTTTGCCAAATCACTACAGCTCCAAGAATTTTCTCCCATTGTGATTATTTTTAGATTTGTATGTGTTTCAAAAAAAAATGCGTCAAAATTTGTTAAGTTGTTGTTCTTAAAGTCCAGGTTTTCTAAATGAGATGACTTTAAAAATATATGAACATCAACTACTCCTTTATTTTGAGATATATTAAGATATTTAAGGTTTTTTAAATTATTAAAAGTACCAAACTCTAAATGTAAAATATTGTTGAAAGATAAGTCGAGGTATTCTAAGGTTTTGAGTTGTTGAAAACAGGTGGTTGGTAATATTTGAATATTATTATGATTCAAATGTAAAATTTTTAATTTACTGTCTTTTGGGAACGCTTCGGGAGATATGCTAGCAATAGAATTAAAACCCATATCAAGCTCAATTACAAACACAGAAGCAAAATTTTCCGGTAGTACTTTTAAGCGATTGTTACTAATATTAAATATACTAATTTTTCCAATCTTTTTTATGGATTCAATCTGATTAAAGGACAAATTAATCTCATTTGCTTCAAAATAATCTAAATTTTGTATCTTTGTTATATTATTACGTGACATGTCTAAAATGTTTAAAGTTTTGTTGGTGACATTACAGAAATTAAAATCTTCTAGATGATTTTTCCTTAAATGAATATTCATTAAACTTGATAAATTTAAATTATTCCCTAAATGAGTTATTATATTATCAGACAGGTTCAGTAAAGTTAAAGTATTGTTTAGAGGTAAAAATATACTCTCTGGTAAAATTATGATCTTATTTTTACTTAGATTCAGTATCTTTAAATTCGAAAGGCCTAAAAATGAATGTGATCCTAGGCGACCTATCGAGTTTTGTGATAAAATAAGTGTATCTAAATGTTGCAGGGAACTAAATACTCCATCAACAATATCTAGTATATGGTTATTTGTAATATTTAGGTATAATAATTCGGTAAAACCGTTAAAAAATCCAGGTATGATGGTAGATATGTTGGTACCATCCAATGTTAGATTAATTAGTCTTGGCCATGCTGTTCCGTCTGCGACCAAAGAATTTAGAAAGGAATTTTTAACAATGAAACTATTTTTCGTATCTTTGCCATTATTTTCTGAATAAATATTCTTGAAAGTTACGTTAATGCAAGAAAAAGTAGTTGGTCCAATCCATTTCGTCCTAGATTTTTGCTTACAGTCTTTTTGCCAACGACCATAGCGGTAATACTTGGTGCAATCGTTATTGTCCGTGTACACTTCTTCTTCAGAAAGCCCTTCGTCAATTATTTCGCAGAGCGTTAGAGTTTCTTTTACTAACGCGGCAAGTATTAGATATAGATAATATTTTCCATAACTTGTTGAATCTAAAAATACATAAGTACGTAGCAAATTATGACATTTGTAAAATATCACGAGTTCAGTGTACGAGGTAAAGTGCCCTTATACAAGTCATATTAAAAAATTACTCAGCAGTCTCGGTCACTGAGTTAAGAACTTAGTCTATTGTTTAAGGATTCTGAATATACAGGATTGCGCAAATTATTCGGAATGGCTTAAAGCGGATCCGGAATTTTTTCAACCTTCAAAACTAGAATCAGTGAAGTCAATAACAAACAAAGGACGATGTCATCTATAAATTTTTTTAATCGAACTAATTTAAGCATGCTGTACTTTATCAGTTATTTTAAATCTTCAGCAAATTTACAATATTTTTTATATACCATACTCTATGGTAAATTCAACTATTTTTAATATAATGACAATTTAAATATAAGAATACAAACTCTTATAATAGAAAAATAGTAAGAAATAATAATTTAAGAACTATTTATTTAATTGTTTGAACTGTGTTCATTCTTTCATACTATATGACAGTGTCCAAATATTTCTGGAAATTGGGAAATTACGTTTTTAAGGTCTTTTAGTGAGTTTGGTTTTATATTATCAGACTAAAATCTTTGATATTTTTTTACATTACTCAAATGTTTTAAATTATGAAATATCCTATTGGTACCTCCTTCGAAAAATTGCTACCGTTCAGGAAAGTTTGACTGCAAAAGCTCGGTTACTTTTTGGAAGAATCTATGCCTATTCCCATATCCTAACATTATTAACAGAGAGAAAATAAGACAAATTACCAGTAGTTATAATATAAAAACAGCCGTGAAATCAGGAAATACACTTAGAGCTCATTTAACAAAAACAAAACCAAAAACTACCTATTAGAAAGCAGAATGTGTTTACAGAGTTCCATGTGAGTGTGGTGAAATGTATATTGGAGAAAACAAGCGACCACTGGAAGTTAGAATTAAGAAACAGAACTCATACACAAAAGGGAGAAACGTCGAAATCAGGTATTCCAGAACACGCCTGGGATAAACAACACGATATAAAATGGTCCGAGGATGCGGCAATATATATGGAACTCAACATGAAAAAAAGAAAATTTATAGAAGCAGCTTAAATTAAGAATAATAATGAAATCTTCAGTAAACCGAGTGTTGAGATACCTAATCTTTGGGAACCACGACTTTATAACATCAAATCTATAAGGTGTGTACAGTGAAACGAAACTTTGCGCTTCAAAGGGCACAGTCCCTATATAAGCTCGTAGTCTTAAGACAAAACATTCAGTTTATACTTGATAACGATTAGAGATACAATCTAATCGAAACGTCGTAAAAATAAATAAAAAATAAAGACAATGCAAGTCCAACAACCACATTTTATTAATTCTTTAACATTGTCTAAAATCTTCAAACAAATGTTGGAAATCCGGTACGGACCCGATATCAGCGACAAAACCAAAGCCTATGAGAAAATTAGGATCAAACTTGCCAAGGGGGAAGCCTACTCTTCATTTTTACTACAAGCAGGAGACAGCAACGTCATTCCTATTGGTTTCAGATTGAAATCACCAATACCAAGTAATAGAGCACGTCGTACTCTAGAAAACGCTAGTAAAGCACTACTAATAACACAAATAAATTACCACCGATGGCGAAAAGCCTTTCTTCTGGATGAAGCTATCCGACGCTATGAAGAAATCAAAGCCGAAACTTTGTCAGATGATCATGAGCCAATTTTCCATAAAATAAATAACATATGCAACAAATTGGAAGAAAATATGGCGAGAAAACTCCGCAATAAACTAGAATAACTATAATCAGATCAAGAACCGACTCTACCTGAAACAACTTCAAGAAAAACTATCATAAAATTATCTTCAAGAATACTTTCAACAGCAGAACAACTACTAAGCAAGGGGCTTAATTTCGCAGCAACACCAAAAAGCACGCCCGTTTTAGACATTGTAAGCTCTTTAGAATCTATACAAGTCGACGAACATCATTCCGACCAGTTTAGGTGGAAAATAAAATCAACTTTGGAAGACAAGAAAAATCCACTTCAAAATCTCACCAAACTAGACGCATCAGTCTTGAAAGAACTTCATAAGAATGAATTCATAAATATTTTACCAGCGGACAAGAATTACTGAAGAACGAGCAAATCGGGAGACTGACGTATATAGTTTAGCGGAAATTAATTTTCCTTGCAATAGTACCGCAATTACAAAAGAACTTGATTTGAACGCTCCAATGGTTCGGAATATTTTAAAGTGTTACAAATATCGCTGTTACAAATTGTAAAAACGATTTTTTTTTGTAAAAGATTCATTCGCCTTAAAAACATTTATTGATACAATAAACCTACCCGAAAATTACAGACTCATTTCGCTAGATGTTATATCTTTGTATACAAACATACCAAATCAACTTGTCCACACTATTTTAGCAGAAAAATGGGAAATTTTAAAGAAACATACATCGCAATCAAAAAATAATTTTATGGATGCTGTTGACCTCGTTCTAAATACAAATTATTTTGGGTACGAAAACACCTTTTACAAACAATTCGATGGATGTGCTATGGGATCACCAATTTCATCTACCATTGCTCAGTTAGAAATGGAATATTTAGAAGAAAAAGTTTTAGAAAAATTAAATTTTAATATAATATTTTTCAAACGTTGTGTCGATGATTGCATAGCAGCCGTGCCACAAAATAAAATAAATGAAATTCTCCAAGAGTTTAACAGTTTCAACGAAAAATTACAATTCACGTCCGAAAAAGAAAAAATTTAATAAAATAAATTTTCTAGATATGACATATTATACGCAGAAAAAATAAAATTTTAACTCAATGGTACACCAAACCAACTTGGTCAGGTAGATATCTAAACTGTTTCTCTAATCATTCAAAAACTCAAAAAAATAGTGTTATAATCGGTCTGTCTGATCGTGCTATCTCCCTAACGTCTCCAGAATTCCGACCAAAAATACTGCAAAAAGTAAAAAAGACACTAATAAATAATAATTTCAATGAAAAAATTATCACCAAAATAATTAATAAACGAACATATAAATTTTATAATAACGTAATAACAAAAAACATAACATAAACAGCAAAAATATGTAGCATTACCTTACACTAGTGAGCTGTAAGAAAAAATAAAATATATTTTGAAAAAGTATGATATTATCGTATGCCACAGGTTCCATAATAAATTAAATACACTGTTCACAAATTTAAAATGAAATGTAATATATTCGATCCCTTGCACAAATTGTCCCAGAAAATATATAGGCATGACGAGCCAATTACTGAGGAACAGATTGAATGACCATAAATATACGAAAAACGCCTCAACAGCGTTAAACAAACACACACAGTACGAAAAACAGTTTTGATTATAACAGTACCATAATAGAAAACAAAGATATGAATCACCAAAAATTACAGATGAAGGAAATAGTTGAAATTAAAAAAGATAAAAACACTGTTAACGACAGAACAGATATGGGAAATTTGAGCCATATTTACACAAGCCTAATTTAAACAGAAATATTAAGTATTCGATCCTGTCAAATAAAAATCAAAAATTGAATATCCTCTTAAACATAAAAGTAAACGTATACCTTATTTTGTTTTTTTTTTGTGCAATGTAAAATATAAAAAATAAAACATTCTCGCATTCCATGTATCCTCAATAGACGATGTAAAGATTGAATTTCATTATTAATAAAGTAACAAATTATCAAGGTGTGTATCGGTAAAATTAAATATTTTTTAAAAATTTAAAAACTGTTTTAAAGTGTTTTGTTTGTTTTTTTAAAATTATAGATATGTTTCTTGTGTAAATGTTTTAATTATATAACATGTTTTTAAGAAGGAAAATAAAACAAAAATTTTGAAAATGCCTTAAATAAAGGGCGAAATGTCAATTGTTTTGCATTTTTTGTTAAATAAAGAACCTAAACCCAAGAAAAGACAAAATAAAGAAAAAATTATTTAATTTATGGTTTAGGAATCAAGAAAATATAATATATATATATAGGAATAGTTTTTTTCCTTGTTCGGGATAAACAAAGAATTACTGGATGAATTGCAACAAAATATTTATCCTTTATTCTCAGTATAAATGAGAGATATGTTTCATCTCGGAATAACATTAACTACAATAAAAAAAAAAATCTTTAAATAGATAATAATTCAATGCCTAGTATGCACGCACGGTCGTGCGTACATAGTATGCTAGCGCAATTTTAATAATGTTATAATAAGCCGAGATGAGGGATGTTAGTTCTTTATAAGTTTCAATTTTTTACTTAAGTAAATAAATATTAAAGAAAAGTAAAGAGCGAATGGCTTTAAACGATTTTTCGCTCCTGGTATTTTTAAAACAAATTTTCCTGGATGAATAAAAGTGGAGTTTTCAATGTTATTCGCTGAATATATATTTAAAACAAGTTTAAATTTTATGCTCTAAAGCTACGTAATTAAGCCACCCTAGTCATAAAACCCTATTAGATATTTTAATATTAAAAAGGTCAGTTATTTGTAAATACTTACATGAGTTAACGATAACCATTTTATATTTCGTTATTAAATTTTTCCATATATTTTTAATTTAATTAATTATTTTTAATAAACAAGTTAAACACAATTTTAACAACATTAGTGATAAAGAATGAATGGGATGCCCGTTAAGGAAGTTGCTTCAACATAGATAACGTTTACACTAATGACGTTAAGTTTGGTTAGAGAGTTAATAGGGAAATACGGTAAACCGTATATTGTCACAATTTTTAATGTATATGGGACATTTTAATCGGACAAAAACTAAATTAGATCTAATTGAAAAACCACTTTCATATTTTCTTCAAATCAGAATATATGATATTTCAGTATCTCCTTTGCTTTCCTTTTCAAAATATATTAAACAATAAAAATAATATGAACAAAGAAAATTATTTCAAATTACAAATTATCCTTGTACTCTAACAGTTTTGATCCGTTTCTGGACCGATAATTTATTCTCTTAGGTTCTTGTAAACTTTGATATATTATTATATTAAAATCAGGTAATCTAAAGTTTTAACCTCCAGATATTTTTATTTCTGGGGGCCTTAATTTTATTTCTTACCACTGTTCTTGTAAAAATTAGTTAATTTGTTTGACCACGCCAAAAGGAACGGTTGAACTTTATATTTTAGAGTGAGGATACTGTAGACCAAATGTATGAAAATTTCTTAAAAAATTAAAAAAAAAAAATGTTACTTTAAATCAAACAAAAATTCGCAAATGCATGTGTACGAGGGTTGACCTATTTAGAATAATAATTGGACAAAATCTACATCTCATTTTTCAACTTAGTTATTTCCAATATCTTTACAGTTTTCTCAACGATACTTCAACAGTTCTATGTTTCTTGGAAAAAAGATGGCTTAACCTCTTTCAACTACTGATTTATGGTGGTTATAATTTTTTTATTCGCATGTAAACATTTTTTCACACTTAATTTTTTTAGGTGATAGTCACGGGGGCCAGATCAGTTAAATAAAGTTAATGTTGAAGTAATTGACGTCTTAGTTTTGTAATTTCAGAGTCATGTTTCTGAATCCATGTTTCAGTCATCTTTAGGAATTTGTGAAAAAAACTATTCTGTTTTTTTCTAAACCTAGATGAAAATAACTTTGAAATCACTATACCAGTGAATTAATATTCGAGGTACTCATGGAAAAATAGATAATAAAATGGTTGTTAAAATATCATAGACAGTATAATATGCAAATAAAGTTTCTTCAACCAAATTTCTTACTATCTTGCAGAATACGTCCACTTTTATGTTTTCCTGAGTGGTAATAGTTACTGGAGCTCCACATGCATGCTCGTCGTCGAGCGGAATTCTATCACATTTAAATGCACATATCAGTGTTTCACAATGTCATAAAAATAGCTAGTTAGTACCATAACTTCTTCTTTTTACTTTTAAGGTGAGTATAAATTTGGCGAGTCGAGTGCGAGTCGAGTATGCCTCGAGCTTCGAACGAGACTCCTTTGAAATTTCGCCGATTTCTATTGTTATCGAGGGCCATCGTCGGCAAATTTGAAAAGAGGTAATAAATGCAGTTGGGTCACAAGAAATCAATTTTTTTATAGTTCTATTGTTTTCGAGTAGCTCGACCGATACTCGCAGCGATCCATTTTCTGTCGGTTTTTTGGTACGAACTCAAAGGATTTTTTTATCTAGTGGAACGGGTTTATGACACGCTTTTTAGAAAATATATACTTTGCAGTGAGACTGAAGACACGAGACTTTCTTATTTTTTTGTTAATGAAGTGAAATTTATTTAGCCTTTGGCATTAATTGATTAAAAGTTGTTCATAAGTGAATATGGAGTGATCGGAAGAAAATAGAGGAACCTGAAAATAATTCCAAAATTTGTTAGTTATGGACAAAAATTTTAGAGAAGAAAAGAAGTAAATATGTGAAATGAAATTGCGTCAGAAAATTTTCAGAGACCAGTGAGAAGAAAATTTCGAGTGCGTCTGCCATATGGGCTGCTGATAATATATTTTTCTTTTGGAAATGACTGCTTCTATTTTGCTTAATATATATTCAAAATGTAACGAAGGGATTTTGGTGAAATTTCTGTATTATCCGCTAATATGTTGGAACTATAAATTTTCTAGAAGTTCGATTCCTAACCATTTTTGTATACAAGGTAGTGTGCTATTGTAATTCAAGTTTTCGTTTTTTATATAATATACTTTTTACGCTAAAATACCACTGCATAAAAGTAACAAAGTTGTCGTTTGTTCTTTATTGTCAAACAAAGTGTGATAATTGTATGCACACCTGTGAAGAGGCATAAACCAAAACCATAGAAATTCTCAGAACAGATTTCATAAATAATTAGGCTTTCCGAATTCGGATAAAGCAAGGGGTAGATATTGTATGTGTCTTAAGTATGTATTTGAGGAGAGAGTTGTATACTTAAAAGATAATTAGATTTAGAAGTATACATCTCAGTTGGGCAATTAACAGTAATGACATTTTTAAGTATACTTCAGATGTGTATAAATGTAAGGCCTTGCTATGTTCTTGTCTTACAACATTCAGTGCTAGCTATTGAAAATTTCTACTTTTACTCCAAAACTTATCGAATCTACAACTTATAGGCGAATTAAGGAAAGGAAAAGGGGAACTGTGTGCTAGCTTAAACCCTATCCTAGAGGAAAAAAATTATACAAATGCTTCAAAAACATACTAAGAAGACACGTTCACGAATTAGAAAGTTTTTAGTTAGAAAATAAAAAGCAAGTCTCGATAAAGTTTTGAAAGTTATGAAACAAAACTAGAATGCGAAAAACCAATCTGTAGAAAGTGCTGACAAAAATGAATTTCTCATAGGGAAACTGAAAATACCACAGGGAAGGCAAAAACATTTGTTATTTGGATGGAATCTGTCTCAGTACAGGACACATAGTACAAGAAATGTATGAAGATAAGAATATAGCAATTTTTCGTGAAGCATTCTTAGAAAGGTTATTGACAGATTTAAAACCCTTATCCACTCAGGGCCACAAACTCATTACAATTCATATTGGAGGAAATGTATAGGAGTTTTGCAGCAGTTTCAACCGAAATCTACCAAAGATTAACATGAATAAATGACGCAGGATATCTTTCAAAGATATTTTTATCAAATGATAAAACTGATTCCGGAGAGGTCAGTTGTAGATTTGGATAACGCCACTTATCATTCTAGACTGGTGGAAAAGTTGCCAATAACATAGTTGAAAAAGCGATATTACAGATTGGTTATCAAAAACTATATTTCCTTTATGAACGGTTTACTAAAGAAGGAACTTGTAAAAATTGTGAATAACAAATAAAGACAATTTAAGAAACAAGTGATAAACGAATGGGCTGAAGAACATGGAAATGTTGTGCATCAAAAACATTAATTAAAATCCACTAAACTTATATGGGCACAACTAATTCGTAACTCGGGATAACCCAACATGTAAACTATAAGGAATACGTTAATTTCTTAATACATTAAAAAAATTATCAGCGAGGACTGGTGAAACGGCATTAACTATGTTATTAATGAAAAACTTAATTGAAGTTCGCATCGATGCAGCCACATTCGCCGCGAAAATCATCGCCAAACAAACTAGTAAACAAAATGGTTAAATTTCGCTTTTTACTTTGAAATATTAAAGATAATTAGAAAATAACACTCTTGAAAAAAGTAGGTTCTTTTTTAGCAACCTGAAAACTGCCATATTGAACCGTGAACAGATTACTGACGATCTACGTATAAGCTAATTTCGAAATTAATTAAGTAATATTTCGAAAATAAGAAAAACTACCTCCTATTTATTTCGGAATATAATGCTATAAGGAAATATGATAATAAAAAAAAATTCAGCCAATTTGACAGCATGAGGTAATGTAATATTGACCAGTGAACGAGAAAACACAATCTTGTGTAAAGGCTGATTTCCAAGATTTATCAATAGATCTTGTAAAAGTACAACAAAAAGGTATCTTTTTTATTTATAAATATAGGAGATAATATGTAAATAAAATCACTAAAAAAATTAGATTTATTTCTAATGTCCCAGCACCACAGTTATGTTGAACCCCATATAAGCTGATTTCGGGATTCATTATTAAATATTTGGAAAATAAGAAAAAATTAACCAAATCTCATTTCGGTATATAAAGAATATAATCAAAACTTAAATATTTTTTTTTCTTTACCCTTTATTAGTTTACACCGTCCAGACGCTAGAAATCTCTTTTGGCGCCGGGCGTCGAAGAAGGGTTCGAACCGACAAAGATCAGTTCGTTGCAAGCTCGTCACGCGCTCGACTCGCCATATTTATAAGCACCTTTAGACGTCCTATTTTGAGACACTGCTCTTATCAATTTTCGAATCTCCCCTGTCGAATGAAAAACTTGTTCAATCTTGAAATTTTGCAGACATTCTTCAAGTAGATTTAGCTTGTTGATACCACAGACAGAATTTAATACACAATATTAAATCTTGATCTGGGATGGAACATAAGAATTTCAACTGGTATTTCTACGGAGTTTAAGTTTAAGAGAAATTTAACTGGTTGCATTTTTATTTACAGCTAAATAAAAATAGTAATGTAAAATGAATACCATCGTGTTTAATCTGTTTTCAGAAAAAAACAATAGGAAAAACAAGTGGACCCCTAGTCTATAAATATAGTAGGTCAATAAAGAAACCGTTAACAAATACTTCTCTCAATCAGGGTATTTTCTCCATATATGTTACATAACAATCGAGGATACTATGGAAATGGTGTGTCATATAGAGCGCATAAGATCCTTGCTTTACAGCTGTAGAAATTATGGAAAAACGTGATTTTCTTAGTCATTTTCCGGAATGAAAAATACGCACACACACACACACACACATATATATATATATATATATATATATATATATATATATATATATATATATATATATTAAAAACACCTTGTTTATAACCATCAACAATATACAACAAATACCTGTAATTCAACTTTAGAAATTAAATAGAAAATGTGGAATTATCAGCCCAAATTCAAGACAGAGATAATAATTAAAATTCAACATTTCTTCTAAACAGAAAGAAACATTCTTAAGATAAATAAGGTAGTATTTTTTCCTTAGCCTTTCATGATTAACAGTTTTTAATACTGTTTTAAAAGCCGTTACAGAAAAGAATATCTCAAATTAAAAAAATTCTTTAAAAACAAAAACAGACGTAATCAATACAGCAAAAACTGAGTTTTATTAAAAAATAATAATAGTTGGCCAGAAAAGAAATCTCTTTTGTGTTAGTCTAGCTTTCGAGAAATTTTATTTCCTTCATCAAAACTTCTACAAAAGATAAAATAATCTTCCTACCAAAGTAAATATATACGAAAAGCCAGGTTTTGTTCAACAGATACAGTCATTAGCACTTAACACTAAGATCACATAATATGAAAACAAATATTTTAAAAGGCAAAATTTTTTTAATTTAATTAAGAAATCAATTTTTAGCACGTGGACTTCGTTATGGCGTTTTAAATTCATGAATGAAATTGACACTTGACAGTTGACGCCAAAAGCCCGTTCTAATAGGTAAAATTTACACCGCCCACAAACAGGTAGTCATTCTGGAAGCGGAGGTAACAATTCTTGAGAAGTTGACGAAAATTATCACTCAAATCAGTCATTACCATCAAAACGTAATGCAAGAAAGGCGAACTCCGTACCCGGTTGACAAGTGTGATAATAACATTCAGGACAGTGACCAAAAAGTATCCGACTAAGAACATTGAACACCAAAGGACCGATTTCCCTTGATTTCTAATTGTAGTAAGTAATTATATATTATGCTGAGGTTTTCAATGTCTTCTCTTTTGTTCATAGAAATGGTTCGTTGTTTATGTGAACCATTTCTAGGAAGACTTTTTTATGAAAATTATTTTTTTTTGCTAGGATTTTTGGTCTTCCATTTGGCACATGCTCTACAAGAGCAGAAGAAAACACTCCTCTGTTACAATCGCTTTTATGGGAACTTGTTCTACCTGAAAGATTTCTACAAGTTTGGTTTATATATACTTGGTCACAATTTAGGTACGGGACCTTATAGATAACGGTCCAGTTTCCAGGTGTTTTTGTTCTAGAGTAGAGTAGCGCAATTGTTTTAATTTGTTTTGTAGCAATTTTAATGGAATTTCCACTTTGGAGAACTCTTTTAAGTCTAGGAGTTACATTTTCAATAAAGGGAAGCGACATATAGGTAAATTATTGAACCGCGTTGTTGTCTTCAAAACAACAACGCGAAGACTACCTGTTCTTGGGTGATATAAACTTTACCTATTAAAACGGAATTTTGGCGTCAAACACTGTCAGAATTATTACACTGGAAGAAAAACCGATTAATA
Source organism: Diaprepes abbreviatus (assembly GCA_034092305.1). Classification (NCBI taxonomy): domain Eukaryota; kingdom Metazoa; phylum Arthropoda; class Insecta; order Coleoptera; family Curculionidae; genus Diaprepes; species Diaprepes abbreviatus. The sequence continues at coordinate 16,780,446 of JASJET010000028.1, forward strand.
GAGCTGTATAAATAATATCAGATTTTTATCAGAATCGATATCCTAGGAAATTCATTATTTAGTCATACCAGATAGATCGTAATTTGCGCTGAGCAGTGTCAAATCTCAATTTACTATATGATATTAATCATATACCCATTTCTATCCACTACTGAGCATAGACCTCCTCAAGAGATTTCCATCCTTCTTTATTCTGAGCCACTGCGATCGAATTTGTTGCTATTCTTTTGAGGTCGTCTGTCCATCTGGTCGGTGGTCGTCCCTGACTGCATTTGTCCGCTCTCGGTCGCCATTCCAAAACTCTTTTCGCCTATCTGTGGTCCCCTATTCTAGCCACATGTCCGGCCTATCTCCACTTTGATCTTGCAATGCGCACAATGGCATCTACCCCCGTTTTTCTCCTAACTTCCTCGTTTCGGGCCCGATCTTTCAGGGACAGCCCCAGCATGGATCTCTCCATTCTGCGTTGTGTTATTTGCAGTTTCTTAGCAGCTGTTTTCGTAAATGTTAGTGTCTCTGCTCCATATGCTAAGACTGGGAGAACACATTGGTTCAAGGCTTTCCGTTTCAGGTTTATGGGTATATCTATCTTGAATATGTCCCTGAGTTTTCAATAAGCAGCCCATCCCAAAGATATTCGTCTGAATAGCTCACACGTCTGGTTGACCCTGCCAATCCGAACTTCATGACTAAGGTAATTTCGATGATTTCATTTTCTATTTTTATAGGCTCACTTGGTACTAAATTTGTCATCATTTTTGTTTTGTTATAATTTATCTTCTAACTTGCTCTTTGTGTTGCCTGTTGTAGTTCTTCTAGCATTTCTCTGACTTCTTGTAGATCGTCTGATATTAGGACTATGGCGTCAGCGAATCTAAGATGACTCAATCTTTCCCTCTTTCCCCATCTATAATAATGTCTTTCTCTTCCCAATCCAAAGCTTTAAACGAATGTTCTAGCACTGTCGTAAACAGTTTTGGGGATATTGTATCTCCCTGTCGAATTCCTCTTCTTATTTTTATTTTCTTCGTCATGGTGTGTAAGTTAATTGTTGTTGTTGCGTTTTTACAAATATTGTAGATGATGTAGGAATATCTTTGGTCTACCTTGCATTCTTTTAATGCTCTTAAAACTGACACCGGTTGCACGGTATCGAAGCCTTATGAAAGTCGACAAAGACAAGATTTAGTGGTTGGTTGCTTCCAAGATTCCAAGATCACAGTGCCAAAAATACTATTTTTGCTACATTCAAAGTTATAAAATATGCGCAACGAATTTTTAAGCCCTCCTTTAAAGTATTAGATATACCAATTTTAATAAAATTCCTAGTTAAAAACATTAGTTGTCACATTTCTCCCTTCATATGACAATTGGGATAAGTTTTCCTCTTTCAATTTTATTTTCTCTTAAACTAAAAGACTTTAGTTATTTTTTATAGCAAGAATAGGTTTAGGGTAGAGTATGATATCCTCATTTATTTATGTTTTTGTTTTATACTTTCAGAAATATATCACATTTAACAAAATATCATGTATGTTTATTTTAGACCTGAAAATCATTTATTTTTCATAAAGTAGCGATTTAAAATTTATTTTCATTATCACGTTCCAGGGTACACCTATTTTACTGGGGTTGAAATTTTCACATTCTAGTGCTAGAAAATAAGCTCTCTGTATTCAGTACCTACATAATCACATCATCGTACATCCATATCTTGGCCTCTTCTAACTCGTTCGTCAAATATGGCAGATATCCGAACTTAGTTGGTAAATTCACTTCGTTTCATAAGTATCTACAGTACATATATGATCACATCATCGTACACCCATATCTTCGCCTCTTCTAACTCTTTCATCAAATATGGCAGATATCTGAACTAAGTCGGTAAAATCACTTTATTTTATAAGTATCTACAGACACTGCGTACTTAACTGTTGAAGAAATTGTTTTCTTGGAATAGATTTATAGACAAAACTTGGTTTTCCTTTAATAGCATAAAAATTAATTCCAGCTTCATAGAGCATTACAGAAGATATGCTTAGAGATTAGCGTCATGGTTTATTCGGTGACAGTTTTTGAATTACCAAACTGTTACCACGGTATTGCAGACATTCCTCTCTAAAACTAAGAAGCTGCTTATTAGTACATGCTTTGGAATATATTTTTTGGCAATTGTTGATAAAAATTTGCTACAAAAACCTAACAGAATTATCGTCACGTTTTCGCTCTAGTCTGATATCCTTATATTATCGAAACAACGATATTTTAGGAAAAATTCGAAACATTTTAATTATATAATCTCAAAAAAAAATTAATATTTCGATTTTAGATAAGATTACTATAGAAATTTATTTTCAGAGCACCTTTCATATACAACGGTCCAATCAGAACTAGAATGTTCTCCAAATTCACAGAGCCTAGAAACTTTTGATCGTTACTATACTTGCTATATTATCCTGTGATATACAGATTTGGAAAATCCACACCAGAAACTGGACGTTTCTTAAGTAAAATAAAGAAAATACTATATTATTCATCAAATGAGAATGAGACAGAAGCATAAGTATCGTAAGCATCGACATACGTGTAAATTACCAGTTTGATCCTCGGATGAGGGGTAATCCAATGCTGGCGTGGTGAGAGCGGGCGGCAACATACGCCACGCCCTAGCACAACAAGAAGATTCCAAGTTATTTTCTTTCATTCGGCCGTCGAAGCGTAAGTACCGTGTTTTGCGCCAAATTTTTTTGTTACAATGGTAGTTTATTCCACGGGACAAAAATAGCACATTATTAATTGGTACACTATTCTGGTAAATAATCGGTAGATTTGTATTTATGTGCGAAAATCATCCTGTTCCTTGAAAATTTAGAATTTCGGAAATTATTAAAAAATTTGAGACAACCGGTTGTCTAAACATTTGTAAAAAATGCACTGATAATAATGAGGAACAACCGGTTCCTCAAATTACTGAAGAACGAGCAAATCGGGGAGACTGACGTTTGTAGTTTAGCAGAAATTAATTTTCCTTGCAATAGTACCGTAATTGTCTAAGAACTTGATATGAACGCTCGAACAGTTCGGAATATTTTAAAGTTAATAGGGATATAACCCCTGAAGTTTTGGCAAATACGCGAACCTTATTTTACAATAGACTGGGTTATTGTCTCGCTCAAAGTGGAGGCCTGTTTCAACACTCTTGTAGACTTTTAGGTGTTTTTGTTGATTTAAATTGAATTTAATTATTTGTTTATTTATTTACAATTACTGAACGTGTTACTTTAATTTTTTACCAGAATAAAAGTTTATTTTTGAGAATGATTTTTAATTTTAAAGTGGTCTATTAGCTTATTTACTTAGAAATTACCGTTGCGTTTCACTAGTATTTTTATTAGAATAAATGTTTATTTTGTAACAGAAATATCAATTTTCTTTACGCTCAACGGCCAACAAAAACTATTTTTTTGTATTTCGACTATTTGATGTATTTAAAATAATCAATGTATCGAATAGTCATTAAATATTCCAAATTCCGTCGATTACGTTATAAGTTTAGACAAAAAGTAAATACACCCTTTTATTCGCTTCAAGGTACTGTTTGTCTTCGTGTCGTACGGAAGTTAGCGGGGGTAATATTGCGCGTAGGTGTTCCCTACGATCTTCTATCCCGAATTAACCTGAAAGAAGTTGGACGGGCTTAGTGGGTCAGAATTTGAGGAAACGGCCAAAATAACTTGTAGTTAAGTAATTTAAAATAGAAAGTTAGCTATAGTAACGTTTCTGTTAAACCTCGGTAATATGAACGACCAGTCTTTTCTTTCTAAAGTTTCGTCTCAGGTCAAAGGCAACAGTGTTATAATTGTGTCGCGCCCACTTAAATTTCTGCGCCGCTCTTCTATTTGACATTGGATTGTCGAGAAACAAATATCAATGATTACAAAATTGGGCTAAACAGAAAGGCAGTAATATATTTTCGCCGTACTCTGGTGTGTAAAATACAAAAAAAGCATGTTATCCACATGACGAGTATCTCACTTTTACTAAATCAAAAGCCGAGGTTAAATTCCAAGGCTTACTGGATCATACAGTGGATCGAATTATATTGCTTAAAATTATACGCCCTTGAACAAATCGATAAATTAGATTTGTAGATATGAGTTTCATTTGCAAATGGGGCTTCGATGGAACGTCAGGTCAGAGCCAGTACAAAATGAAATTCACTGATCCGAATATTTCTGATACAAACTTATTTCTAATCTCTCTTATTCCACTTCAATTAGCAGGTATTAACACGCAAACTTAACAAGAGCAGATTGTGTTGTACAATTTCAAACCCTCGTCTACTATGAATTGCGGGCCTCTGAAATTTGAATTTATTAAGAAAACCGAACAAAAGTCTTTAACGAAAATAGAAAATGATGAACTCGAACCAGACAACTTACACCATATAATAGAGTTTTCTTTGCCACCCGAGCTTCAGTACAGTACAACTTATCTATGACGATGATAGATGGCTAGGTGAATGCTTTGGCTGGAGCGAAATCGGTCCAACGTTGTTACCTCTGAAACAACATCTCAGTTCAACAACATGGATACTGTGTCTCAGTAAATACAGAGTATTTCAAGCTACAGCCATTATAACAAGAGTAAAGCGAAAACTGATCCTCCGGTTTCCCGTCATTTTACAAACTATTGGAAGCGGACATTAAACTGCAATAGAAAAGTTTTGGGAATACAAACTTCAAACAGCAAGATTATTCTTCAAAGGATATTCTTGGTACAACATTTCAACAAGAATCCACAAATGACTTACTTCATTGACCAGACATCATTAAAACTATCGAAAGATGCACAAAAATCAACGGACAAGTTGATAAGAAACTATCGTCTATACTTTACCTGAAAATCTTCTCGAAAAAAAATATGGAGGATGTGTTTCAAAACTTTTGGCGTCGATGGATCCTTACACTGTTTTTAACATAGTAAGGATTCGGATAACAATTCATACGTATTGGAGAATGAGAAAAGAACTGTTAACAAAGAAGGCAATGATTAAAAAGTTCTTTTTATTATTTTTATTACAGTCGTATTATTTAATCATTTATGTGAATCAATAAATATTATATTACTTACAAATTATTTGCATTGGTATTTATTAAGAAGTCTTAAGCATAGAGGAAGAAGTACTTTCGCCTTTTTAACGATTATCGATATCCATGTATTTATTATTATAGCATTATATTTAAAATATACCTTGAAGTCAAGCGCAATATTTTATTGATGGAAATACAATTATTCTTTTTATTTTATTTTTAAAGCGTTGAACCACATTAGACGTTTTTCGAATTTATTTTCATGATTTTAAAGTTTCAGTCTGCGATTTTTATTTTTAATATCAAATCCGTGCTTTCGATTCCCTGTGTTTTGACGACCCGAAACCAGCGAAAAGTCCTTGCCCGACGCCATTTTTGCTAGAAATCAGGAAGCAAGCTACGATACAACAGTATGCTTTATTTCACTTCTTCAACATGACTAAACGGGTTGTCCGTCGCATTTTGTTACGTTCCCTTTTTTTAAGAGGTTCTGTTCTCGACTTTCCACACCTGTATATGTTCGTATTGTTCGGTGATACAACTTTTTCGGAAGAAAATAAATTTCGTCCTGAAATCTCATCTGATATATTTGAATCATATTACTTTGGCCCTTTTATATACAATTTAGTTGCTCACGTATTGTACTTTGATAATAACAAAAAAATATTATTTTTGATAATTTGAGGTTTGATTTTCTCTTCAGTACAAATAATAAAATTAACGTTTTAACAAAAGCTGAAAATCAGAAGGGCTAATTCAAAATTCCTAAAACTAATTAAATATTCCTTCCACAAGCAACAATAAGTAGATATTTTCTTGATTTCATTATAAATATGAAAAAAATTGCTACAATATTAACATATTTCCGTACAGTGCTACTATTGTATACGTATATAACATTTTTGCAATAATAGCTCCCTTTTACAATGATAATTGTTATTATCAAACTTAGGAAGTTTGCAATCATTAAATTACAAATGCATGATATCACGGTTTGAAGTGACTATTAGAAATTTTTTTTAAAACGTTGAGTTTCAGTGCGTTATTAAGACCTAAACGTTTTTCAATCATTCGGGCCACTCCGGGTACAGTTGTTACACCGATATTTTATACCAAAACCTCACAACTAGCTGAGAAAAAATTCAATAATACTAATTAAATCTAAAGCGAAATCACTAGAGTTCAGTTATAAATTAGTAGCACCGCCAGCGATCAAAAATGTCGGGCTAATCCCTATGCAGGGGAGTAGGGGTGGTTATTCAAGGTGCAACCCAGGCGCGGATCCATGGGGGGGGGGCGGTGGGGGCGATCCCCCCCCCCCTCCCAAGCGCTTTGCGTTCAGGAAAATAGACCCGATTTTACCTATTATACTATAGTTTATTCAAGAACTAGAGCGAGACACACATATATTTTTCATAGGAATGGGTTAGATATTTTATAATCAAAAATACCGGTCTATAATAGTGGACTTTTTGGGTTGGATAACAATAGATATTTGGACGTGTGAAGTGTTAAAAAGTATTTTAATCCTTGTCATAGGCTTCGGAACGAGGTTTATTTTTTCACTAAGTATTTATAGCATAGAATATTTTTTCGGTAATAAACTTAAAAAAAAAATAAGAAGTTTTTATAATATTATTTTATTTCCTATGATTTCTTAATAATTCACATACATTAGAAAATTTAGATAATTTTGACATATTTTACACAAATCACAACTGTATTTTTATTATTTTTAATTTTAGCATAAAAACCGTTTTAGACTCATTCAGACTAAAACGTAGCCTTTTTCTCTCAAAAAATTCGAAGATATAATTTAAATACTTACAAAATACCCATTGTCAAAATTACAAGAAGTTAAGCATATATAAAAAATAAAATCGTCCATATAATATTAAAAATTTTTTGGGGCTATCGGTCATTTTATTATTAATTAAAAACATTTTTAGGACATTTGACGTTTCAGTTTATTTATTTCTTAAACCATCTGCAGAATTACAATTAAACACTAAAAAGAAATTCAAATGTAATTGATTTTTATATGTTGCAGAAAATTTAAGTAAAAATTGTGTTTACGCTGGTAAACATTACGTATCTAATTCGTAATCAAAGTCAGTGAAGTTATCTTCGCTCAAATTAATTACAATCCATTCCTCTATCTCACCGATTATGAGATCGAGTTTCCATATTTTCTTTTATTATACGGATTTTCCCCAATTTTCTGCAGTAGCTTCATTTAAAAAAAATCTTTCAAAAGTGCAGCTAAATTACTAATTTTATAAGTTGTGTTATTTCCAGCAAATCTACTTTTTACTTGAGAGAGATATTTCCTTCTCCAACGGACATTTTCCGGGCGATTTATAGGAACAGATTTCCTATTTGGTTTTTCCCAGCAAAAATTAAGTTCTTTGAGCAATTTTCAGAGCTAAGTTCTTTTAATTTCAAATAAATCCCGATCTTCGTTGATTTTAGTTAGAATTCTGTCGACGGTTGGGATATGTTTCTCATAATAAAATGTATGTACAACTCCTGTTATTGCAGTTTATATCTCTTCTTCCAACGAGGATTTCGTCTGCCTGTGATCGAATGTGGCTTCAGAGTACTAACAATTCCAGTCGTTTTTTTCTCCTTCGGTATTTGGTATTTAGTAGATTTTCCAACTCCTGTCGTGTTGGAACACATCTCACCAGAGCTTTTAACATTATTATCTAGATATTGATATCTTAAGGCATCATAAACATTCATCGTAATAAGTTTTTCGTTGAGGAAAAAATGCCCTGGTTTAACGATTTTGGAATAAATATAGAGGTGGAAGCCATATCTTTTGGATATCTCAGTAATCTCAAATAATATATTAAAACAAGCACAAACAAAATAAATCACTAAGGACCCATTGTAAGGTGTACTTTGCTCATTGATAGAAATTAAATTGAACTATCAGAAATTTTATTGTTGCAGTAAATTTATGAAAGCTTATAATATTTAAATATAATTAAATATAATTAGATTTACGGCAGGTTTCAGTTACCTTCAGCCCTGGAGCAGATACGTTGGAGGTTGCGGTAACAGTTTTATTACTTTCTCTAGTTCTTGAATACAGTATATGAATGTGTATGTTTGCGATCGCCCCTCTCCTTCCCAAGAGCTTTGAATTCAGAAAAATAGAAATTCTGTCTTTTATATTAGGAATGTTTATGCTGCTGGTACTCCCCCCCCCCCCCCGTTAACAATTTATTTTTTTTTTGCTATGCCCCTCCACTCAAGAGCTTTGAATTCAGCAAAATAGACCCGATTCTGCCTCTTATACTAGGAATGTGTATGCCACTTGCATACTTGCATCCTCCCCCCCCCCCCCTATCGGCAACTTGTTTTTTCTTGTGATCGCCCCCCACCTCTCCAAAACCTTCAGATTCAGAAAAATAGACCCGACTCTGCCTTTTACACTAGTCTCTCCCCCCCTCAACAACTTGCTTTCGCTTGCCATACTGTACTTTTGTGATATCACCGCTCCCCCAAAGAGAGAGACTGGATCCGCCCCTGGTGCCACCTCATCTGTAGCTAGGTTAAAGGAGGAAACCTTTCGCGATGTCGATGGGTACTAGCTTTCAGCTTCACTCCCGTAAATAAGCAAATACAAAAAATACATACGCAAGTGAACATGTGGATCAAATAAAATTCTTAAATAAATAGTAATAATAAAAGTCTTTAATTAGATACCAGACGGTGTAGGATAGCATAAAGCTAGATATGTTACAAATAAAATCTCCAGTATAAATAATCACACAATTTCCAACTTTAGAAAATTACAAGATCAGTTTAGAGTGGTAAGTCAATATTTGAAAATTATTTAGCGGATAAATGAATTGAATGAGAAAAAACAGGAAAATGAGTTGAAGGTAGCGAAAAAAAACAATTTCAATACATAATAATAAAGTTATGTTGTATTTTAAGGACCAAAATAGATTTTAAACAATTTAACAAATAACAAACTCTAGAACCTATTGGCGCTAAAATATAATGCACAGGTCTTTATCATTAAAACACAAAAAAAATTATAATATAAGTTTGCGTGTTAATCCGATAATGAGACTGCTGGCTATCTGGTCTCGATTTAATCAGTTGCAATTCTTCCCATTTGTATAGTACTGTGTAGGTACTAGTGAAATCAGTTGAATGTTCTTATCAAAAAACCGGCAGGAAAAATCAATAGGTAGAACTAATAGGAAGAACCAGTACTTCCTCATTAATATTTCCTTACAAAATATTTTTTAATTCGCCATTTGTTTACTTTGTGACCCAAAACAACAATATAATGAGATCACGTATACTAATGGCTCAATCAATATGCAACTATAAAAGTACAGGCGAGATTTAGGCCTAATTTTACAAGGTATCGTTTATACCGACAGTTTCCTACAAAAAAAAACTCTAGTCCTCTTTCTATGTACAGTGTGTCCGAGAAAATATGAGAAAAACAAGTGAAAAGAATATTGCAAGTTCATAAAAATTTTTTTCGTATAGGTCTCCTCTTCGGAGATATAGGCTCCCAAAGAAGTTCAATGAAGTCAAGTTTATAATTATTGAATCACCCGGTATGTTTAATTTTTTTTTATATGATAATATGATAATAACCAAGTAAGATTGAAATTACTATCCAAGAAAGTCTTTTAAATTACTCACAGATGCAGGGACGGGTTAGCTGTGACACTAATGACCCCATGTTTTTTACGCCCTGTGTGATAAGGACTTTTTATACCTTATGATAAAAAAAAATTCGATCTAAAATTAGAGTTTAACTTTTTAGTGAAAAACATCTAATTTTGTGAATTGCAGCTCGACCTAGGTTCGTAAAAAATGTACATTTTATTTAATGGCACCAAAAAAAGTATTATTGCAAACGTTGCTAGGTACGAAAGAAATAAGTATTCTGCATTTTTGAACTTGTCAACTTTCACATCGCTGACACAATAACTCTTTACTTGGATATTAATTTACTGATTTTTGGATTTCGTGGTGAAATTAATTGTGAAATAAATCAAAATAAGGAATATGAGTATGTAGGTATATATCTTATGTACGGTCTTGCATCTTGCAATGCTTTGGAAGCCAGGAGTTTATATCATGACATATATCCTAATCGTACTCTTCCAGATCAGAAAACGTTTCAACGAGGTGACCAACGTCTAAAGGAGAACGGTAGGCGATTCTGTTTTAAAAAGGTAATATTATTAAATTTCTTTATAATTTTAGAAAATTTTGAGAAACGAATTACTGACGCTGATCGGGGAAGAACAGTACGTAAACCGCAGTTAGAGGAAAATATTTTAAATGCTGTAGATAACACTCGTTCAGCGAGGACTCGAAAATTATCAGCTCAGTTTTTTACGTTGAAAACAATAGTACATGATGTTCTTCAAGAACAGCTGTTTTATCCAAATCATATAGAAAAAGTGCATGAACTGATTTCTGAAGATTTTTCCCGTAAAACGCAATTTGAAAACTGGCTCTTGGATCAGCAGCAAAATAAAGTAAACTTCATTAGCACTATTCTCTTTACGGATGAAGCAGGGTTTACCAAAATTGTATCATAAATTTACACAACTCACATGTGACGAAAATCCTCATGACAATCGGGACAAGTTTGCCTGGTTCAATTTTATTATCTCTGAAACTAAAAGACATTCTAATTTATTTATATATTTTTTTTATAATTTTGGGATATATCACATTTAACATTTATTTTGACGTAATTCAATACTGCAGTTAATTGTTAGCTTATTACTTACTATTAGATTTTTCATACATATTTTTAAAACGTTGAGTTTCACTGCATTATTGAGACTCAATCCTTCGAGCTAATCTCGGTGCCGGGGAGTAGGGGTGGGTTATTCAGTGCGTCACCGCATCTGTAGCTAGGTTGAATGAAGAAACCTTTCGCGATGTCGTTTGGAACTATCTTTCAGCTCCACTCCCATAGATAAGCAAATACAAAAAATACATATGCCAGTGAGCATGCGGATCAAATACAACTCGTAAATAAATAGTAATAATGCCTGCCTTCTCATGCTTGACCCAACGCATCTAAGCACATTGTGAACAAATAACATCATTGCAACTCAATAAAAAGGATGCACGAGGGGAGCAATGGGATGCAACGAACAATTAATTGTTGACTCTGACATATGTAACCAAGCCTGTATCAATGAAAGAAATCTCCTTGCTGCCTACGTGGATTATAAGAAGGCCTTCAATTCGGTGCTATATAAGTGACTTAAAATTATATTGACAATGTATAGGGTCAATAATCATTTTGTTTCCTTTCATGCCTACCTGGAGAACTAGGATCCAATTGCAAGTGCTATCCAGCGATACCATCGAAACTAACACAATTTCGATATGTAGGGGAATATTTCAGGGCGATTCACTTAGCCTATTGTGGTTCTGCTTTGCAATGAACTCTCTATTTTCTGATCAAAATTATCAGGGATATTGGGACAAAGGCTTGTTAGAAGTCTATTGTTGGTCTATTGTATGAGACACGGATATAAATAAACACAAGAAAAAGCCTAAAGTAAATAATTTTTAATTCTTTTACATATTTTTGTATGTATTTTCTTTGTAAACAAAAAAAAATAATATTACGGAAACGTGACATATTGGAGTTTTTATATATATATATTTTTTTAACTTAGGCACCTCAATTGTTAAGGAGAAACCCTTTCATTTCAAGGACAAAAACCACGTAAACTAGTGTTATTTGTGCTTGTTTCAACATTGGCATCACAAGCGTCATCAGGCGCGTTAATGTCCACAACTGCTATATATTGGTCACTGCTCTCAGCAGAAAACAGAAAATTTTCATTCTTTGTTTATTGATTCATTCGATATCTATAAATTTATTTTTTGAATTGTATAGATTTGTTTAAATTTATTACATGAAACAAATTGAATATTTTAGCGTATTTTACATCTTTCTCTATTGTATTCACAATTAAGGGATCTTTACAAAATGTACAAAGTGTATGCGCAGGTCAAAATGTCTATACATTCAACATAAGTAACACCTTAACACAGAAGAATGGAGCTCATAGTAATGTTCATACTCCAAAAACGTATTAGTGCAATGAAGGAATCTATACTTCATTGATAAATGCAGTTTATTGAGTTATTAAAAATATTCAATAAATAATAAGCATCTATCATTAACAACAAATGAATTTAACTTACCGTGATTCATGAGATGATGGCACAGAAAAGAATACTTGAACGATAGTAGTGGGAATAGGGGGCTTCTAGTTGACCCCCCCACCACTTTTTTGATTGGTCAGCCAAGAATGACCTTGTTTCTGATTGGCTGCCCAAGTTCGCCCCCTATTCCGATTGGTTTCATAAACTCCGCCTCTTTTTGCTCCACCTCCTACCTCCTTCCTAACCACCACAGTAGTTGGAGGGGAGCTGGTAGCAGTTGGAGGGGAGCTGGTATTTTAAAGGACTGAATCTGAGCGAGCTACATTCATTTACAACTAGTCTTAAGCTTATATAGAAGATTCACCACTAATAAAGAACAGTGTTAAATTAAAAATAAGTGGTAGTTATGAACAGTGATTTGCAAAATGAAATAATCAAATTAGGTAAACAGTTTACTAAACTTCAAAATTCCGAATTAAAGAATGCAATGCTAAGGAAAACACACCCCGAGTGGGCACAGGTATATTATGAGACTGCCTTCCAATACCAATTAGCTGCAGAAGCCTGTTTAAATTATAGAAAAACCCAAAATTTGCCGAAGTTCTTTCATGAAATAAAGAAAATAGGATTCAGTTACTTTTTAAGGATATTGAAGGATTATATAAAAGATCCTGATATATTAAAAGAAATCGTGGAAGAGGAAGAGAGAGATAAAGAGATATTGAGAAACAGGGAGGTTTTAGTGTAGGATTTATTATGGAATTATTAATAAGAGAAATGTATGAAGAGTTTTTGATGTCCGCAGCCTGTTCCGAGTTTTATGCATATGAAGGTCAAGAAAGTGAAGCGCAGAATATTATAGTGTTTTTAAATTATATGGAACATGCGGAATTATGTTTACTAGCAGCTAAATGTTGTAGCGAATATTTAAAAAATAAAAATATAGATATTTTAATATGTAAACTTCAAGAACTAGGATTAAATAATAATATTTCATGTATTAAAACAATGTTAGAAAATAAAACACATAATTTGTAATCAAGTCTTTTATTACATAAAAAAATTGTTGTAAAGGTAATAAACATTTGATAATGCACATACACATGGTATTTTTTGATGATAAAAGCAGCAAGGATCCATTTTCTTTAGGGCGGGTTGTTCATCAATCTCGATAACTGGTTTCATGGAATACTTCTTTACGAAATCTGCCTTTTCTTCCCCTTTTACATAAACATAGTCCACCTTAGCGCTTAAATCTCTTATGATATCTCCACATTTGTGTAATGGTGTAAATCCTTCACACCATTCAATGCAATGGTAATTTTTTATTAACCACAGAGCTTGTTTGTGTAAATAGGATGGTAAATGACCCATCGGAAATGGAGCTTTGAAAATAAAATGACTTGTCTTTTGCCCATCGTACGCTGCTAATTCCTTTACAATAAATTTATTATTTTCAATTTTGAATCCTTGAAGATCTAGAATAAGTTTCATATTTTCAAATATTTGAATTTCTTGATCATTTCTACTTTTAATTGATATTCACTTATTTGTTTTTTTAATTTCTGCAACTGAAGTTGAAAATCTAATACTCGAACTGAAATCTCGTAAGACATTATATAAATGAAGAATTCTGGTTTGGCTACGTTAATAAATATCAAAATTGACGCGTGCGCTCTTAAGCGTAAGTAGCGGTTTGTTTAAAAAGAGTATTTTATCTTAAGGAAATTGTATTACAACTGTTTCACAATTTTTGTTAATGGATTGTAACTGAAAACTTTATCATGAATTATAACACAATATGCCGCTGTTTTAGGGGGAATTTTTTCCTTGGTTTCAAATTCAATTCTCATGGTTACTGGACCTGTTTGTAGTAAATCTCTTTGATGTGAACAATTAATGTAAACTATAGGAGCATTTTCTTTAAATTCTTTCGGATTAAAAATTGGTTCCACTGGAGAGTTATAATACCCTTGACGAAAGTCTGTAAACATTTCATACAGAGTAGCAAATTTATTATTTTCAAAGTCAAGTTGAAGATCATTGTAAGGATATCTTTCTGAATTTAAAAAGACATTCATATTTCTTAAATTACAATGATCAAATTTACTCATATCCATTTTTAGATTACCACGTCTATTTTTCTGAAAAGCAATTAGAACATGACGTGGCGTTTCGACTTTTGTAGATGTTTTTACGGGCCAGTTGTGCCTCGTAGTTTCCAATAACTCTGGATATTCAACTAATTCCCAGCTTCGGAAGGTTATTAGTATATCACTATTTTTGTCAATAATTTTGGTAAGTGCTAATTCTTGCGGAATCGCTACAGTAAGATGAGGAACTCTCCAACACAACTTGGTAATTTTAACTTTGGGTTTTTCATCTTCATTACTGGATAATAATGCATTTGTATCATCATTACTTCTTATTAGAATAAGTTCTTGTTGTGAATTAAGAATAATCTTATTATAATCTTCAAAAAATCCTGAATACATCTTTAATGGTATACATAATGAAACATTACCTTTGTCATCAGTCATAATTTTTTCTTTAGATTTTGTTTTCGGATACCAACCGGCATTTTCCAATTTAGCACTTTCATTTTGATTAAATGAAATATATCCCTTAAGAGTTGAAGTTATACCAATATCCCGAACGGAGTCAATAGTAACACCATTTAAAATATAGCGTAATTCTTTAAATAAAAATGCCGGAGCATTATTAATTAAAACAGTATTAGCCAAAGGGGAATCATCTTCTTTAGTTACTTGCAATTCCACATAAATTTCACTTTTGCAAGGTAAAGGATATTTTCCTGTTTGTTGCAAAGCAATTCTGATTTCATCATTTGGTCCGAGTTTTGTAGGATTAAAAGGATCGAAAGAAAGAATTTCCCAGCTTAATATTGATTCATCAACCAATACATTTTCTCTTACATTTAAATAATCCATTTTTATTTAAGTTTAAAACCCAAACTTTGAAGAAATTTTCTATTAGAAGGTGTTAACCTTTGGAAGTTTGATTTCCTACTAAAGGAAGTTGGTTTCTTTCTTGTCTTATTAATGTTTTTATTATTAAATTTTCTAGTAAAGTTTGCAGATTTATTGTTATATAATATTACCATCTTTAATCTACTTTTTTAAGATGTAGTCTGATGGTTATGGTTTCTTCTCTAAAATTAACCAAATCACCTTCCTGATCTATTATTTTAATGGCTATTTTATCAATTACTTTAACGGTGACTGGGAAATATATGACGTTTTGAGGTGACTCAATTATTTTGAACCCTGGAGCAACGCTCGGGAAAAATTGGTGTATTATATGAACAGGTTTCCCGTTTAAATATGATCCCTCTGCAATACTGCAGTCTATATTTATTGAATTTACTTTAATTATTTCCGCGGGAAAATCTGATATATGTTCAATGTTGGCTTCCAATCGCCCATTTTTAAACCCTAATAATTTACCAATAGTTCCTTCACGAAAAGTTATGGGGGCTGAACATTTAAGATGTGTACGTAAAGTATTATTATTTGCATAAAGACTAAAACTAATTTTATCCTCATCCAAGTGTTTTTTTAAAAAATCTGTTATGTCTTCTAATTCGTAGCTACCTGGGGGTATGGCTATTTCTAAATTTTCATCATGAATTAATACATTATTCCCAACATCAATATTGGGAATTGCATTAAATGTTTCGAAATTTACAAGACCGATAACATATTCAACATCTTCATCTAAATATATTGGAGGATGTAACTCTGATGTTAAAATAGCGGAATTGCCGCTAAGAACAAAACTATATGACATTTTACTTTAAAAATATGTTTAATAATAAACTAAAATTAGGTGTTACATATGGTTATAAAGAAATTTTAGACACAATTGACCACAATTTGTTTTGTTAAAGTTTTGATAACTGTTATAATTATAATTAACAATATTATTATTTTGGTCGCTATAAAAATATTTAATTAATTCAGAAGGGGGTCGCAAATTACCATAACTATCAAAATATATTATGTTTTTTCCTTTTTTTGTATATGCTATCCAGTGAGTACCAACACCACTGTGATTATCTAGATTGACAATTGCACTTTCAATTAACTTTATCTTTTTTGGTAATTTATCCCTCATAAAAATACCACGAAAGTTGGGAATTTGTAAATATTTAGCGTATTTAAGTAAATCGTAATTTGTAAGTGCTTTTCGAGGTATATGTTTTAGCAGTTTTTTGAATAAGGTTTCAAGTATAATCCACATCCTGTTTTATAGGGTTTTAAATAAAGTCCACTTCCTTTTTTTCCTACCGCAATGGACTCCATCATTTGATTGTGTCGTTTAGATTCTTCTAATTTCGCTTTGGCTGCTTTTGCATCATTTACTGCTTTAGCAATACCTGCAGCCCCTCCTCCAAGAGCACCAAGAGCAGACAAACCAGCAAATAAAGGTATAAGTGGAAGAAATCCACCAGTCTTTGGGATTGGAATTACCCTTTTCTTTGGAGGTAACACTTTACCAGTTTTTTTAATAGCTTTTAAAGCAGTTTGAATACTTTCATTTAGGTCTTTAAAACGTTTCCCCTTAATTCCTTTTCTAGCTTTTGAAATTACCTGAGATAATGATAGTCCTCGTCCTTTTCGAGTTTTTCGCTTGAACTTTCTTCTCGTTCGAAGTCCCATACCTAATTTTCTTTTAATTTTCATAGCACCAGTAATTCCTAGTGCAGCAGTTTTTTCCCCAAAACTAGAATCTTTAGCTTTGAACCTTGATAAAGCTTTGTCAGCTAATACTTTATCAGCTAAATGCCTTCTTTTTATATCATTTGATTGTGAGTAAGCAATATCGTGTTCTTTACAAGCCTCATCCAATAAATTTATACCTTTATCACCTCTTGACAATCGTTTTTCCAATTTTGTTCCAGGTCCACAAAAATTATAACCAGGAATATGCAATTCAAAGGGTAATTTATTTATTAATGAGTTTACTAAACCACTTCCTTTCCTTTTGCTGTTTGTCTTGTAAATGATTCGTTTATTATGTGATGGAAACATTATATATAGTTGCAATCCTAGTGATAACTAACCAGTTACATCACAATACTGAATATTAATAGTTTGTTTTATATATAAAATGAGAGTTGAGAAACAACCATACTCTATAACAATTAAGGATCATGAAAGTTCAGTGAATGGTTTTAGAAAACATGGAAAACTGTTTGAGGGAAATAGTAAAAGAGGGTTAATTATTGGCCCGTCAGGCTGTGGCAAAACCAATGTTATTATTAGTTTGATTGAAGATCCGAATGGTTTGCGATTTGAAAATCTGTATGTTTATTCAAAATCCTTATATCAACCAAAGTATAAATATTTGAGAACACTTTTTAAACCTTTGAAAAAAATTGGATACTATGAATCTGAAAATGAAGAAACAATTGTTTCACCAAAACAAGTTAAACCAAACTCTATAATAATATTTGATGATATAGTGTGTTGTAATCAGAATGTTGTAAAGGACTATTTTTGTTTCGGAAGACACAAAAATACTGATTGTTTTTATTTATGTCAAACATATTCTTCTATTCCGAAACAATTAATTCGTGACAATGCAAATTTAATTGTTATATTTCAACAAGATCGAACAAACTTAAAACATATTTATGATGATCATGTTAATGTTGATATGTCATTAAACCAATTTAATGAGTTGTGCTTAATATGTTGGAAAGATAAATTTGGATTTTTAGTAATAGACAAAGACTCTAATGTGAAATCTGGCCGATATCGAAAAGGATTTGATTCATATATTTACTTATAAAAATAAACGTTTGATGGTAAATTATACCAATCATGGATGAACGTTTAGCAAGAGAGCTAGTTAAATCAAGAAAAGCTGTTAAACAAAAATATCAGAGTTTAAAAAATGCGGAATTTGAGGCGCAAACTAAATTGGAGGAAACATATAAACCGATAACTCAACCCTTACAAGAATTAATTTCAACGATTGGTAAAATTGAACCTGTTGAAATAAAGGAAGAGCTACACACACCAATTAAAAAAATTTATGAAACACCACAGAAAAGATCAATTCAAACACTAACACCAAAGAGAAAATTACAATATGGAACATCAACACCAGAAAAAAGAAAGACGGGAAAAACTCCACTCCTTCCTACAGAAATACCATCGATTATTGACTGGGACGCGAGTTTAGCTTCAGCAAGTCAAATGCCATCTATACAACAAACAAGTATTATTGCAGAAACAAACCCTTCTTCAGGTTCACACTCCACAATAGGAAATCTTTCAGATATACTGGAACAAACACGGCAAACAGTTAGAACATTTGTTGATACAGATTTATATAAAGAATATTTATTAGGATTTGATGAATTACCTCGCCAATATATTGATAGCGGTGTAAAAGATGTTGAACATGAGTTTGATCACCAATATGGAATAGTTCATGATTTGGAAACCGAGAAATTCTTTTTGGGTTTAACTCAAAAACCTGTCGAAATTATTGGTAAAAACATCAAAATTGAAGGAATAACCTATACAGGTACACCAGGTTTATATGAGTTATTATTTAAAAAAGAACCAATAGGGTATAAAAAACAAGATTTGGAAAATTATATGGATATTTTAAAAAGAACCAATGCATACCGTAGAAATAATGATCCAAATGAGCAGGTGCAGGGGAATGGATCACATAAATATATTTCTATAATAGGACCTTATTTGCAAAGCAAAGGAATTACAAAAACTAAAACTCTAAATCCCGAATCTCAACAAGCAGTCCAGGGATTTTTTGAAAGACGCAAAGCTCCATATAGAGAAAGTCGAGTGTCTTCAAAAAAAACCGGATTTGGTATAACTTTAAAAGTTAATAAACCTAATACAGATTACATATATTGGGATAATGTAAACGAACTTGTTGAGAGACTTCGACTATTGGTAGCATCCATGCTTGCGGGACACACTGGTCATAACAATGAAATTATTTCCATTATTGAAGAACTAAGAGAAGCGAATATTATTATATAAAAGGACATAATAGATACTTTTAAACATTTCTAAAATGACCATCGATAAATTTGGTCGTCATATTTCAAAAAAATCTGCTCTAAACACATTATTATCACTAGAAAATAAAATATTATCAAATGTTGAAGAGAAAATAATAAAAATTTTTAAAAGCGATGTCAAATATATTGAAAACAAATTAATTCAAAATTTAGATCCCGGGTTGAAAAGCGATGTTAATAATTTAAATAAGAGAATAAATGAATATGATAACAATATACAAAATATTGCAAAAAAGATTAAGTTATTTGAGGATAAAGTTATTCCTGAATATAATGACAAGATAATTAATTTGAAAAATACTGTTGATGGAAATGATGATGTAGTAGAAAAATTTTCTCAGAAAGTTTCTAAATATGCAAATGACTTTGACGTAGTGAAGTTAAAATATGATAAAGTTGATGATTTTGAAAATGAAATAAAAAATGAAATTACATCAATTAAATCAATAATTAAGGATACTTCAGCAATTGACAATGTCAAGAACAGTATTTCCAAGGAAATTACATCAAAGTTTCAAAATTTTACTAATTTGCTTAATGATAGAGTAGCAGAAGAAGTAAGGAATTTTAAGAAAATACATGACGTTATGGATAAAAATACACAAAATCTTGAAAAATCAATGAACACTCATTTCCTAATTCACAAAAAAGATACCGACAAAGTTAATGAATTTAAAGAACAAATTAAAGAATTTGAAATTAAAATCAATGCATATAAATCAAATTTACAATATTTAGAAGACAAATTGAAGGAGGATTTTCAAAACGAAAATGAAAAAATTGAAACAAAATTCAAAGATCAAATTACAAAAGATAATGAAAAAATCGAGGATATACTAAAGCAGTTAAACAATCTGAAAACCAAATCTGAAACGTCTTTTGACGAGGGAAATTTTACAAAGGCAATCGATGAGAAATTACAAAAAGAATTAGAATCCTTACTAGAAGTAGTGCAAGCTATAATAGAAGTTTCTAAAAAGGATGTATTAATTAAAATTAAAAATAATAGTTCAAAAATCGAGGAGACTTCTTTACTCATAAAAGAACTTGAAACATCTTATACAGATATACTACACAAAGCTGAAAAGACAGTGTCAGACATAAAAAATATAGAAAAAAAAATTGTGAAAATGACATTAGATATTACAAATGCAGAATTTCAATTAGGAAAAGATATAAAAAATCTAGAAGATAAATTAACAAAAGAAATAAAATCTTTAAACGAATTAGTTCAAAGAGCTGCTGAAGTTTCTAGAAAAGAATTTAATGATACAATGAATTATGCAAGAGAAGAAATGAATTCAACATTAGGTGGTTTCAAAAAAGATTATACGTTATCAAATGTTCTTTTGGAAACTAAATTTAATGTAAAAATGTCTGATCTTAATAACAACATCACCCAAATAAATTCGTCAATAAAAGAAATTAGAAATGAAAATAACAAATCATTTGAAACAATGGAAAATAAATTTAATGTAAAAATTTCTGATCTTACTAACAACATCACCCAAATAAATTCGTCAATAAAAGAAATTATAAATGAAAATAAAAAATCATTTGAAGCAATGGAAAATAAAATTAAAGAACTTACTAAAAAAAACTGAGATGATTTTTTTTTATATTTTACAACATCAGCGATAAAGGGCTTTTATAAACGGTTTAGAAGGAGGTAAAGTTATTTGTGGGATTTATTTTCGAGAGTAAGGTATAAATTAATAATGAGTAAAATTAAGCAAGACGTTGTAAATGAATTACATAAACCGGCGAGAAGGCGATATAGAAGGAGACGAACAATTGTAAAAGGGCTTAATGATCTATTTCAAGCTGATCTGATAGAAATGCAGCCATATGCGAAATTTAATAGGGGTTTAAGATATATTTTAATGGTAATAAATGTGTTTTCTAAATTTGTATGGGCAGAACCTGTAAAATCCAAAACTGGTAAAGATGTAGCAGCTGCAATGAAAAAAATTCTATTAACTTTAAAAACTCCCCCAACAAATCTGAATACTGATCAGGGTAAAGAATTCTTTAATCAAGACTTTCAGAAACTTATGGAGCAGTTCAAAATTAATCATTACAACACATTTTCTAATATGAAAGCTAGTATTGTAGAGAGAGTAAATAGAACGATAAAAAACAAAATGTGGAAAAAGTTTAGTTTACTAGGTAATTATAAATGGATCAGCTTTCTTAAAGAAATAATTACAGAATACAATAATACTAAGCATTCAACAATCGGAAAAAAACCAAACGAAGTTAACAAAAAGAATGAAATGGAAATCTTGAAATCAGCTTATACTCATAGGAAAACTGTGGATCCCAGATCACCAAAATTTCGTGTCAGTGATAGAGTACGAATAAGCAAGATTCGCGAACAATTTTCTAAAGGTTACACGCCCAACTGGTCAAACGAAATTTTTCAAATAAAAAAAATCCAGCTTACTAATCCAACAACGTATTTGATTCAAGATGGAAATGGGATAGATATTCAAGGAGGTTTCTATGAAGAAGAACTTCAAAAAGTAAGACACCCAAATGTATATCTGGTGGAAAAAGTGTTAAGAAAGAAAGGAAACAAAGTATTTGTAAAATGGTTAGGATTAGATAAATCTTATAACTCTTGGATCTTCAAGAGAGATGTGATGTAATAGTAATTAATGCTGTAATAATAATTGATGTTTGTAATAAAAAAAATGATTTTTTATATATATTTGTTTTATTTAAAAATAAGCTTATTACATAAACATTTTTTTAAATACAATATTCCTATAATCAGAGTCTAATATGGGATTTAAAATTTCTTCAGTCAATTTAATCCTTCTTCTAAAATGTTTTTGATTTATAAACTCTTCAGAAGTCATACGAGCTTTTCTGTAGGCGAAGTTCCAAGCAACCATCAGATGAATTTGGTTTCTTGATTCATCAATAGATACTGTCTTCTTCATAATAGTGCTTAGACTTTAATTTTTGTTCTAGTTCTTCGGGATGATTCAACAGCAGTTCCAGCATGGAGCACACATTTTCACTATTTAGATTTTGTTTTGGAGAAAGGACATTATATATTTTGTCAAAAGAATCTCCGTCGTAAAAATTGTTATTTCTAAAAACGTTGAAATAACGTCGAAAGTTTTGTTTTTGTAAAACATTTAGTCTATATTCTATAAGTGGAATTTGTTCCCATAGTCTGCACACAGTTTCATTTCCATAGTAAATAAAATCACAGCTTTTCACAATCTTCACTATTGGTAATTCACCAATCTTTTCAAAATGAATAGATAAATTTTGCAAATATATCGGTTCATTGAAAACATTTGGTGAAAACATATAATTTGTTATAACTCCTTGATATTGCAATAAGTTCTTCCAATCATCTTCATTTAATATCACAGACTGACCATTTTTACCACCAAGTTCAATGCATGGTAGAAAATCACTTTCCACCCACAAACCAATCACAGCATATTTAGAGTTAGAATTATTTAAATTATATTTTGTAGAATTTATAATTGTTTTTTTTATTTTCTTTTTTAATGGTGAATTTTCAAATATATTTTTACTCTGATTACTGAACATTTTAAATGATGTATTTCAAAAACTAACTGGCTATCTGCTTGCTCTCAAAAAACTAACTATCAATCCGTTTGCTCCTAAATTTTATACATTTTCCCTCTCCTCTCAAGTGGAGGGGTAAACTTATTTTCCCTCTCCATTTAAGAGGAGGGGATAAACTTTAAATGTCTTTATACTAACGAGAATCAATAAAAAACAAAATTTATATTATTTTTTTAACATTTATTAAATATTTTTATAGATATTTTTTCATGAAATACAATAAAATTAAACATGTACAAATAAATATTGCTGCTGTAAATATAATAACAAATATATAACAACAGACACAATGACAAGATTCTTCTTTTTTATTATTGAAAGGAATCCAATCTGAATATTGTAATGGTTTGTTTGTCATGGAATATTTAATTTTTATGTATGTATTTTCACACAAAGCAGAATCAGTTACATTATAGGTAAAAAAGTGTGAATTTCCAACAAGATATGTCATTTTCATCTGTTTGTAGCAGTCGGTTTCATTTTTGAGGGCATTTATACATATATCAGCCCTAACTGTATTAGGAATGTAATTTACATATATCACATTTCCAACAAGGGAAACTAAAACTATTAAAGATGCAGCAGTCATTGTTGTAATATTACTAACAAATAATGGTATTTCTATACAATATATATGTTTTTGGATTCAGTTTCCCCTCCAACTTTTAAAGCTTCAAAAACGACTTACATAATTTATCATCATATAAAATGATGTCTTTATAAAGATGAAAAATTACTAGGAGTAGTTAATTCTAATCGCGGTTTTTTATTTTTAGATCCATTTTCGTTTCCAGAACTTAAAAAAGTTAGAGTATCATACATCATTTTCATATCTTTATCAAAAAAATCTGTTTCCAAAATATCCTTATGTCCCCATGCAAGAGTTTTTGTGGAATTTGGTATACAATATCTTTTATCATCATGAGTTGTTAATGCCAATTTATTTAACAAATTAGTGTATATATTATGCATATCTGACTTGAATACATACATGGTGCAGAATATTTTGTCACCTTTCTCAACAACATCTTTATAATCTGATAATGTTAATTGATTTTTTATACATGATCTACTAACGCCTTTTGCTTTTTTATCTACACTATTTTTGGATTTTATACAATATGCTTTAGCACCAGTTCCATAAAAACTTTCAATGGGAATCCCTTTGTACTCATCTTTAAATTTACCAACAACTGATGTTGTAATAGGCATGCAATGAATATTTTGTTCAGAAAAATTAGAAGTATCAAATTGATCCAGATTTAGCTTCATATCTTCATAAAAGTTTTGGGTCTGAACTTCAAGAATTAAGGAATCAGTATCCGTATATAATAAATTTAAATTATTACCATATTTTACTTTTAAATACCCATAATAAAAATTATACATTACAGTTTTTGCAATATCCAGAATACTCATCCCAACATAAATTGGTTTATTGTATTCAATGCAAACCTGTTGAAGTTGAAGAGCAACTAGATTTTCAGAGAAAATTTTAAAATCCTTTAATTGAGGTTTAGAAATAAGTTTTTCGGCACTAAATTTATTACCCTGTCTTTCTCATTGAGATACTAATTTAATATCTGCTCGCCTATCAACATTTTCCATGGTTTTACCGAAAATTGAATTATTTGCCAATTTATAACAATTTTTATCAAATTTATTTTTAGATAAATTTCGTAAATTTGTATTTAAATCTATATATTCCGCTAACCATGGTGATTGTGTAAACTTAACTGCTCTGTGTATTTTTATGATTTTGAGTCCAAATTGTAGACATTGTTTCAGATATCGGTAGTGAATGATATAGTTATATTTATTATGTAAGTTTGGAATTAATTTTGAGTGGTTTGAAATTGGTGGTGTATATTGTTCAGGACAAAATGGGAAATCATTATGACTATCATGTAAATAATTTGGATATTCTAAATCAACTTCAAATATGTATCCTATAGATGATGTATCTGAAAGTTCGGATATATTTAAAGTTTCTATTTCGAGCTTAGGTACCCAAGCAAAATTTTTTTCAGGCAAATATTGTTTCATAGCATAACCATACAAATTTGTGGCGTCTAAGTAAGCGATATATGTTGTAGGTCTTTCAGGATTAAAATTTTCTAAGAATGGATTATTTGCTTCAGATTTGCGTTTGGAACAAGTGCTAACCCCACCACGAACACCTTTTTTGAAAAAATGAAGCATATCTGGTTCCGTTAATAATTCTAATTCTACATTAGTTAATTTCATCATTGCATCCCAGCACATAGAAGGGCTAGTGACATAATTAACAGGATCTAACTTATAGGTTTTAATACATGTGGATCTATAATTTTCAAAAACATCAGCCAAAAGTAAAACATCTGATTTTAAGTAAATATCGGAATAAGCCCCTATTGTAGAACACTTAAATAGATTCCACACTTCTACAGCACGACTGTAGTCTTGAGGAGAGATATTTTCATCGGTTAAGTTATTATAAAATTTATCAATCAATGGTAGAGATTTCTCATTTAATTTTTCGTTGGAATCTATGTAAGAGTATGGAAATACCCCTTTTTGTCTAATGTATCGAAATTCATCAGCATTTGAGAAAAACTTTTTAATTTCAAAACATTGTGAATCTTGTAGAGTTTGTGATAGTGACTCTAAAGACTCTGGGAGAAATTGAAAAGAATCTATAAAGCGTAGTCGCAAAGCAACTGGTTTCCGCTTTTCTGACACATCAACGAAAATTTCCTTACTAAAAGAAATATACTTTTCTTTATTTTGAGCTATAACACTAATATTTTCTTTATTATAGCAAAGCGATTTAATAAATAGGTGAGAATCATAGTTTTTTAAATTATGCAATACTATTGGTATATATTTTGGAGGTTTAAAATGCAAATTACATATTGAGTGGGCGGCTCCTCGATATTTACCTGTAATATGACAATGATCCCTACACTTTATGAAATTTCCTTTTGAAAAAGGTTTTTCACATACATAACAAATGCTAGAATTTTCATATTCAATCTGTTCCACAGATGATAAATCTTTCAATGGTACTTGATATTTTAAATATTTTTTATAAATTTCTTTTACATCATTTTCAATGTATTCAATAAATTTTATAGCACAATCTGTACCTCTATAAAGTTTAAGACACACAACATTCTCATCAAATGATGATTTAATATAATAAGCAAATGAATAGGGTATATGTTCAGCAGTTTTAATAGTATATGAGGTTGTCGAATCAGGTGTAGATTGTTGGCACTCAATGTTTTTCAAATAACATTCAAAATCGGCATAAATAACAAAAGGAGCTTTATACTGTTTCTGAATATTTTGAAACTTTAATATATTTGCAGGAATATAATTGCCAAATTTATCCAAAATCAAATTATCTGAAGGAAGCTCAATTCGAACAAAACTACAATCACGTTCTAAATGTGTGTTAAGTTTTTCATATGTTCCAAAATATTGAAGGCATCCATCACATAAGTATTTTTTTATTTTCTTTTTTGATAATTGTTTGGATACCAAGCAACCTAAATCCTTTATCCAACAGTAGTGGTTATTTCCATCATCAGAACTTATTAAAAGCAAATTAATATGTAATTTTTTCTTTTCATTATTATAATGTAAAGGACCGACAATCTCATATACCTTTTTATTATCCCTTAAAAATTTTTCAACTCCATATACATTTATGGACAAATTATTTTTTTCCTCAAACTTTTTTATATCTAATAATTTTACTGGAAATTCAATACCTGTAAAATCGAAAGCGTCTCTGAAGTCTGGATATGATGAGGTCTTTCGAGGATTACCGGTTGGCTGGTATGCTGCTGAAACCACTGCCCAGGCGAAACAGCAATTGTCCTCATTCATCACATTCACTATTGATTTAGAAAAGTGATGCATCTTAATGTAGGAGGAGGCATTCAATGGGTTGTACTTATTGATGTTGACTTCCAAATGCAGAATTCTTTGTAGAGCCCACCCTGTAATAGGAATTAAAAAATTAGTTCTGAATAATATTTGTTAGAGATGTACAAGTGATATTAAGAAAACTTAGCTCTTGAGATTAAGAAAACTTAGCTCTTGAGATTAAATAATAATTACCTGAGTCTCTTTCCGGCAATTCATCTGCTTTGGTTTCAATAATCTTGAATAAATCATCGTAAAGCTGTTGTAGATCAGTTGTATGGGTTACAATGAAGAACGGTGTATTAAATGACTTAATTGAAGTAGAGGTTAAAGTTGGAGAATAATATATTCCAAATAATTCCAAATTTACTTTAGCACATGTAAATTCCTGTTGACGCTGGCGTATTAATGTTTGCACTTTATTACCAACATCTTGCTGAAACTTTTTGATGTCGATGTGATAATTCTGCGAATATATTCTGTAGGAAGCTATTCGACATTTAAATGCACTCCTGATAATGTCAATTCCATTTCCATATTTTATGCAGCTCCTGTTTTTATGAATATTTGTCCTCAAGTGTGTGCTCCAGGAATTAGATTTGACATTTACTTCACAATCTTGGCAAAATCGCATTGGAGGTCTTGAAAGTAGTTCATCAACTGAAACAATTATTATTTTTTAATTCCTCTGTAAACCTTTATTAATAATAAAAAAAAATTAAAAGGAAAATTATAGCTAAATATGTTATAAAAAAAATACTTACGATTAATTATATAATCTTCCAAGTTAAAGGTGTTTTCGTTATTAACAACATTTTCTCGAAGGTGGCGTACAATATGTGATTTTCTTTTAAATTCTCTTAAGCAGTGTGTGCAAAGGAGAGTCATTTTAAAATGGAATCGGTTAGGGCCGTGTCGCTTTTAAATAAATACAATTTCGATCTATCAAGACCCAATGACATAGAATAATTAGCAATTTTTTCAGCTCGCGCAATTTAGAAAACTTTTGGATTTACTTTTGAATTAACTTTTGGATTCACTTTTTAATTTGAAGAAAAACATGGATTTTTTTTAAAAAATATATTTCCCAAATTTAAAAGAAGATCGCCTTGTCGTTGAATACAATTTTTAACGTCTTTTAAAGTCGAATTAGATAAATTATTACATATATTATCTAAGTTTAAATAGGAATAAACCATTGACTTAAATCTAGATGTGGCACACCTTGTTTCATTCCTATTTAAGCTCGGCTTAGTTTTCTTATGTAGAAACTTATCTAATTCTCCAATAGCGACTTTATTTGTTGGATTGATTTTCGGAGCTGTTGTTACAGCGACTGGTAAAGAATTTTTTGAAATTTGTGCCCCTAAAGTTTGGGAACTAGAAATATCACCGTCCAATTTTGACTTTTTTAAATCTGAACAATCATTTGTTTCTGATAAAGAACGTTTTTTGGGTAAATTTTTTTCAATTAAATTTTCAGAACTTTGTTCTAAATTTAGGCCAGAAGGATTTTTCAAAAATTGATTTTGATTACAGGAAGAAATTAAGGGACATTGAGGCTGCTCATCTTCAAAATTTTCAGTATAAGTATATACCTCAATGTCCCCCACAATTTCGCCACAACTCAAATCAAAAACATCTACCGAATTTACTGAATTTCTGGTATAGCCAAATTTGGATGGTTGTTCAAACCCCTGAATAAAATTTTGATCCAACCCTTCAATTAAATTTTGATCCAACACTTTAATAAAATTATGCTGAGCTTTGGCTGAGACGTTTATAACAGTCTCAACGCTGTCGTTGGAATCCTCTGATGAATCTGACGATGCATCTGAAATTGGCGAATAGTGGGGGCGATAAACCTCTTCCATATTATTTTTCGAAAAACCCCCAATGCCAATCCTCTTATCATTATTTAAAGCTCCCTCGTTACCAACCCCATTATTATTATTGTTTAAAACCCCCTTATTATTTTGTTCCTCACAGCTCTCAAAAGTCTCCTGATATTCCACATCACCCTTAATTAAATTTTGCCCTGAGCTATTTTCACCAATTTCACCCCCTTCTAATATATCTAAAAGTTGTTCCAAATTATATCCCTCATTTATTTCAGAATTGTTAATTAAATTTTTCCTTAATATATCATTATTTAAATCATCGAAATTAATTGTTTCAAGAGGTTCTTGAGGAATATCAGGGATAATAGATTCATCCAAAACTTTTAAGAGCTGTGTCAAAATATCGCTTTCACCAATTTCGGAAGAATCGCCAGATTCAGATGAATTGTTAAATGTATTAATATCAATTTCCCTAAATTTAATATCTAGCTCCTCGTCGCTTAGCCCGCAAAATGAACAATCAATCAAATCATGCACAAGGCAAGCGTCGTTTAAATCGAAGGCTGTTAAGTCGATGTTTTCAATTTTTACATTTAAAAATGACATTTTAAATTATAAATTAAAAAATAAAAAAATTATGAATCAATAAAAAAATCAAAAAATCAATAAAAAATCAAAAAAAATCCACAAAAATGAAAAAATCAATCAAAAATTGGCTTTTAGAAGATTAAGTAAAAATGAATGAAAATCCAAAGTATTAAGTCAAAAATATTAAATCAAAAATATCAAATCAAAAATATGAAATCAACAATACAAACCAAATAAAAATTAATATGTCACTACGTCACACAATTCGAAATAAATCGGACTATCTAGATATATTCACAACAGATTCGATAATTTTACAAGCGTACGCTAATAGCGAGATGTAAACTGAAGAGACGCTTCGTACCCAGCCGCCTTTTAAAGCAGCCAAGAGCCTGGTACCGGCTGGTACGGCGTGGCACTGCATGGTACGACGGGAACCGTGAGACCGTGAACTCGAGAGAGGTCGTTCAACGGTCGTAAGTTGTTTTGTTCTTAAGAAAATGACGAGTAAAGAGGAGAAGAAGAAAAAAAAAAAAAAGTTGTTTTTGGAATAATATAAAAAACAGTTTTTTTTTTTTTTTTTTTTTTTTTTCGTTTTTTATATTATTCCAAAAACAACTTTTTTTTTTTTTTTCTTCTTCTCCTCTTTACTCGTCTTTTTCTTAAGAACAAAACAACTTACGACCGTTGAACGACCTCTCTCGAGTTCACGCTATCTTTGCCTTCTTCTTCTTCTCATTCTACGGACTGGTTTTGCCGCTGGAGGTAGGAAAAGTGGTATTTCAGTATTGTATATAAGGATTTACAGCGTCTTGACTTAGCATTCATTAAGTTTAAAGTCTCAAAATGAGTACGTTCATAATTATAACACTACAAGAGTTTCTGGGATTCTTGGAAAATCAGATCAATCTGATGGATCGTCAGAGTCCAAATTCCGAGAACACGGTGATGTGGCCGCCACCATCAGAGGTTGACTATTTAGATGAAGAATTTATCAATATGTTTGAGCCAGACCTGGATCCCGAGCCTATCGCCTTTGAGTGGGATCCAGACCGAGCAATGGATCTTCAACCTTTGATGATGGAGCAACAACAGCCTATGGAAGAAGATCGGCCACAACCTATGGCAGAGCAGCAGCAGCAACAACAGCAGCAGGAGCAGCAGCGGGAGCAGCCACAACAACAGCAGCAACAACAGCAGCAGCAGCAGGAGCAGCCACAACCACAGCAACAACAGCAGCAGCGAAGGCAGAGTTACCCTCGAAAGTGCAAGAGGCCACAGCAGCAACAGCAACATCAACAGCATCAGGAGCAGCCACAACAACAGCAGCAGCAGCGAAGGCAGAGTTACCCTCGAAAATGCAAGAGGCCACAGCAGCAACATCAACAGCAACATCAACAGCATCAGGAGCAGACACAACAACAGCAACAACAACAGCAGCAGCAGCGAAGGCAGAGTTACCCTCGAAAATGCAAGAGGCCAATAAATTATAAATTATAAATTGGCCTCTTGCAGAGCAGCAACCTCTTGCAGAGCAGCAACCTCTTGCAGACAACAACAACCGATGGCAAAGCAGCAGCCTATGGCAGACAACAGCAACCTCTGGCAGACAGCAGCAATTGGCAACCCAAAATGGTATAAATTATAAATATGTATTTATGTATATATGTATATTTGTATTTTGGATATAGGAATAATAAAAAACAAAGTCGTTGAAGAAAATATTTTATTTTTTTCTATTTCTTATACAGAATCACACTTAATAACCAAGTTTCTTTAACTTGAAAGAATTATTATGAATAGGATGAATATAATTTTTTTTACAAGCATAGTAATGAAAACTAGGTTTTTTTTTTTTTAACATGGAAGAATAAATCATAGTCTGTTGTCAGGGAATTAAACCTAATTGTTCTTTATCTTATATATAAAATCTTATTTAAATGTCTTAGTTGACATTTTAAACTTAATATTAAAAAATACTAGGGTGAATGAATAAATTCAAGTGCAGTATCAAATTCATTTATTTAAAATTCAATTTATCGATAGGATTGATTGTGCATATTATGTAGAAAAAATTATTCTACACTGAAAGAACAAAATCATTAGTTCTTCAAATCTTAATATAAACAAATTTCTATTTATTTAGATGGCACCCTTATATTTATTTAACTTAAACTTAATATATATCTTATAACTTATATCTTACAACTTATATTTTATATGAAATCTTATTTAAATTAGTTGACATTTGAAACTTAATATTCAAAAACTACTAGGGTGCATGAATAAATTCAAGTGGAGTATCAAATTCATTTATTTAAATTTGATTTATCGGTAGGGTTGTTGTGCATATTATTTGAAAAGAATTATTCTACACTGAAAGAACAAAATTATAATTTCTTTCAATGGGAATAAATACAAATTCTTATTTATTCACATCATTCCCTTATATTTATTTACATAGTTTCTTATATTTATTTAACTTAGCAGAACAAAATCTAAATTCTTATAAAATATTTTAAACTTAAACTTAATATTAAAAACGCCATAGTGCATGAATAAGTGCAAGTGAAATAAATTTATTTAAAATTTGATTTTTCGATTAGATGGTTTTGCATATTCTTTAGTTCTGGTTTGTTACATATTATACATGCTTGTGAAGGAGTTGTTATGAATAAATCGTTTTCACACGTGTTGCATTGCAGATCTTTTTCGCAACATATAAAGGATCGTTTATAGTGGCTATTAACAAAATTATTTTTCCCATTTGGGCAATTTAAAGCATGTATATAGTAACATTCACAACATAAATTATATGCACCGCCAGAAGATGAAATAATTACGACATAAGATTGAAAAACGCACACTTCTCGCGTAAGGTAATTTGGTGTCAATGTATCACTTGCATTTATTTTTGCCACTTTCACGAGCCCCTCTTCTCCACACCCGTTTGGAACGCCATTATCCTCTATCCCATCATCTTCTTCATCTTCATCGTCGTCTTCGAAATTATTTCGATCAATAGTGATCAGAGAATCCTGTCTTGCGTGAAACTTTCCTCTTCCAGCCAAGTTAAAATGAGTTGTTTCATCTTTGTACATTGACTGGATCGTTTCATCACAAGCAGAATCTAAATATACATGTGTCTGATCCATTTCGAAGACTGTCCGATGAAACTCGATTCACTTGTTCACACTATTTTTTAATTTTACAACACTTTTTAATTGATAATGGCGGGCCGTCTATGTGGTGTTGATATAGTGGATAGTGTTTAAAACACGGCAAATTTAGCTGCAATTCTTCGTCACTTCTATAATTTTCCGGCAACCTGTTCCAAATTTGTTGTAAACTAAGTGAATCGACGAATGTTTTCAAGTAGTTGATGGGAAAGAAGGCCAAGTCTTGATCTTCAAAATCGGTAAGATTTTTTCCGTGTTTTTGGTAGGAAATTATTACTTGGCCTACACGTTCAATGAGTTGCTGTTGTTGTTGTTGTTGGTCGCTATTTGACATCGCGCACGAATGACTGAAGTTCGCTCAGATTCGATCGTTTAAAATACCAGCCCCCCTCCAACTGCTACCAGCTCCCCTCCAACTACTGTGATGGTTAGGAAGGAGGTAGGAGGTGGAGCAAAAAGAGGCGGAGTTTATGAAACCAATCGGAATAGGGGGCGAACTTGGGCAGCCAATCAGAAACAAGGTCATTCTTGGCTGACCAATCAAAAAAGTGGTGGGGGGGTCAACTAGGAGCCCCCTATTCCCACTACTAACGATATTTTTTTGGTAATGCTGTAAATTGTCTACAACCCTTTGAATGATATTTTTAAAAATTATTTATTTCCATTGGCATTGCGTATTTCTATAACATTTTACACTTTTCTAGATAACGTGGAGTAAATGGATAAAGCGCTCTTGTTTTTTTTTAAGAAAATACACAAATTGGTTTTGTTTTTGCAGACATTTTGGACATTATACGTTTCAGCAGTACAGCAGAACACAAACGAAAAAAATAGTCGAAATCCAGGCTGCGGAGGGCAACGCTTCTCTTTCGTTGTTTAACCGACTTCTAAAAGGAGGTTGTCAATTCGTCGACTATGTTTTTTTTCATGTGTGTCCACCTATTACTCCGGAATGGCTGCACCGATTTGAGTAAAATTTTTTACGTTATATTCAGGAAGTTGCTGCGGTGGTCTCATATTTTTTTAAATGAAATTGGTACAGTAAAATCCAAGATGACGCTTACAATATGGCGATTAAAAAAATTAATTATGTCCGATTTTCTTCAAAATTGGTATGGAGGAATTTTCGGGA
The DNA here is from genome assembly GCA_034092305.1 of Diaprepes abbreviatus. Taxonomy (NCBI): domain Eukaryota; kingdom Metazoa; phylum Arthropoda; class Insecta; order Coleoptera; family Curculionidae; genus Diaprepes; species Diaprepes abbreviatus. The sequence continues at coordinate 16,814,084 of JASJET010000028.1, forward strand.
TTGTATCCAACGAATCTGAAATTATTTTTAAAAAATTCAAAATGGCAGAAGCAATATGGCGGACAAAAAATTTAGTTTTGTCCGATTTTCTCCAAAATTGGTACGGGGGAGTTTTCGGAGTTACACACGACGACTCTAAAATTATTTTTAAAAAATTCAATATGGCGGATCCAATATGGCGTACGAGAAAATCAAATTTGTCCGATTTTCTCCAAAATTGGTATGGGGGAGTTTTCAGGTCCTCGCATAACGAATCTGTAATAATTTTTAAAAATTTCAATATGGCGAATTAAATATGGCGGGCAAAAAATCAATTTAGTCCGATTTTCACCAAAATTGGCACGGGAGAGTTTTCGGGATCACACATGACGAATCTAAAATTATTTTTAAAAAATTCTTTATGGCACATCCAATATGGTGAATAAAAAATTAATTTTGTCTGATTTTTTTCAAAATTGATATGATAACACATTACGATTTTGATATTATTAAAAAAAAAATAATATGGCGTATCTAAGATGGATGATTAAAGCTTCTTCACCTCTCGATTTTGTCTAAAGTCAGTAGTAGGGGATTTTTGTTAGTGTTAATTACGAAATTAAAATATTTTTTGAAAAACTCAATCTAGCGGATTCAATATGGTGTCCTAAAAATTTTACATTTTTCAACTTTCTCCAAAACTTGAGGGTGTAAATTATGAATTTAAAAGTATTTTTTTTGGATTCAATATGGCGAACGCAATATAGCTGACTAAAAATTTTACATTTTTCGATTTTGTTCAAATGTGGAACTAAATCGTTTTTGAGGATATAAATAGCGAATATAAAATTATTTTAAGAAAATCTAATATGTCGGATGCGATATGACCGTTTAGAAATTTTAAATTTCTGGATTTCATCTAAAATTAGTACTAGGGGGCTTTGAAGGGTTTAGATTTAGATTAGATTAAGACGTTAAAATTATTTTTTTGAAATTTAATATGGCGGATCCATATGGTGGGTTGAAAATTTTACCTTATTCGCATTTTTTCAGATTTGGTATTAGGGGGTTGCGGGTGGTGTATTACTAATATGAAGTTAATTTTTTACAGCTATGAGGTTGATAAGATACAATATATAAAATATATCGGGCTAAGAAATTTACATCTCAAATTCTTTAAATATCGATAATGGAAGGTTTTGGGGCCTATATTACCAATCTAAAAATAATTTGAAATTTAAGATAGTGGATTTACTATGACAGACTAAATATTTGTTTGACACAATTTCATTGGTATTCAGAGAATTCTAAGAATCAAAGAATTGTTAGTGGTTTATTTTAGGGTGATTTAGAATTATGGATAAAATGTATACTTTTTTCCCACCTTGGAGTCATTGCGAGGTATACTAATCTCGATTAGCACTTAGTTCAAATAATTTATGAATATTATGATGAATTTAAAACTAAAAATCGAAAAATTAAATTTTTATTATAAAATTGATTCGACTTCCTGAAGTCGGTGCCAAATTATTTCTAAATGAAATAAATAACTACTAATATAGGTATTAGTTTGGTGCCGACTTCAAAACTTTCAATTTCATATAAAAATTTCAAGTTATTTTTCACTTTTTAGCGCACTTTTAGAAGTCGGTTCAATTTTTTTATAAAAATTTTATATTAGTTTGTCTCACTTTAGAGGGATAAGTCAGATTAGTAGAACATTCGCATTTACAGATTTTTTGGTTTTACAGAACATAATAATTTAATTTAAAGCCGACATGAACTTAGTATGAAAAATGTATTCACTCACTCATTATTCACAGCATAAAGTGGAATAACTTATTGGAAATTGACATAATACTGATTGCCATGAAAAGATAGAGTAATTTAATTGTTAGCAAAAATAGAAATCGTCGTCAGTTGAATGTTTCTTGTTAGAAGGATCGTCAGTTCATTTGTCAAAGTGATTATGCAATGTTCGGATGTACTGAGCGCATAGCATATTTAAGACGCTCATTGACGGTCTTATTTCCGGCATAACTGCAGCTGACGATTCTCTTGATTATTTGAAAAGTGTAGAAATTCAGCTGCATAAAATTTATAAGGTATCAAATAACTATATTTGAAAATATTTAACATGGTTTATATACGTGACTGAAGTATAAACAATTCAGCTATTATTTTTTTGTAGGAAATAATCTTAAAAAATCATCCCATAAATTTTGGCAAGGTATGAAAATACTCGTAACATAGCTTTTTAACAACTTTAATATATTGTCACCTTTAGCTCTACCGCTAATAGAGTAGTTAATGTTCAGATTGCGTGTAAAATAGGGGAAAACTAATAGACTGTATTTTCACTATAATGTCGCTCTAGATAGGCTCTCGGTTCGATAAAATATTTTTAAATGAACAAGAATTTATGATATTGAAATCTCCGCGAAACCAATTGCGTGAATAATTTCATTGTTTCTCCTGTAAGAATATTTTATGTGACCGAGAGTGTATCGAGAGCGACCCTATAAAGATAATGTAAGCCTTATTATTATGAATTTTAAGGTGCCTATAAATATGGCGAGACGAGCGCGTGACGAGTGTGTAACGAGCTTGCAACGAACCTCTTTGATCTTTGCCTGTTCGAACCCATCTTCGATGCCCGGGGCCAAAATAGATTTATTGAATCTAGGCGGTGAAAACCAATAAAGGGTAAAGAAAAAAAATATCTATGTGTTGGCTGAAGTCCAGCATATCACGTAAATTTTTCAAGTACGTTTGGTTAATAGAAAGTGAGCGAAGAAAGTAAACCTGCCCTGCCATACGTGACGACGAAGAACAAACGGCAGCTATATTAATTTTATGCAGTGTGGTTTTATTATCATCAAGTTTGCTAAACAAAAAACGAAAACCTCGATGATCTTTCATACGGTCAGGATCAGAAGTTTTAGCCGATTTTAATTGCCAACATAGTAGCGGACAATACTAAAATTTCACCAGAATGTCTCCTACTAATTTTGAATACTTATTAAACAAAATAGGACCAGATAAATTCAAAGAAGAAACATTTTTCCAGCATAAGTTCAATGAATTTTAATTAACAGTAGTTAGGAGGTTCTCGAAATACAACATTACCGTGTTCTTTAGCCTATTCTTCTATCATATGTTTCTTAAATGTTCTTTCTCGTTCGCAATTTTTAAAAATTCCTTCTGTAGCAAATCATTCGTAAAGGGATTTTTTTTTGATAACCAATCTGTAATATCAATCTTTTAAACCATGTTATTGACAACTTTTCCACCAGGATAGAATGATAACTGGCGTTATCCAAAACTATAACAGATCTTTCCGGATCCAACTGTAACATTTGAGAAAAATATTTTTGAAAGACATCCGCCGTCATTTATTCATGGTAATCTTTGGTAGATATCAATTCAAACTACAGTAAAATCGATTAACATCGCCCATATGAGTTATAATGAATTTATTGCCCTTACCGAGTAAAGGCTTTAAACCTGTCGACAACCCTTCTAAGAATGTTTCACGAAAAATGGTCATATTCTTATCTTCATAAATTTTTTGTACTATGTGTCCTTCACTGAGACAGATTACATCCAGATAAAAATACTTTTGCCTTCTCTGTGGTATTTTCTAATGTCCCGCAAATACTGTCTTCTCTAAAATAGTATTTCCTCTGTATCCCCTCCATTTTGACTTTCCCTAGAGAAATTCATTTTTGTCAGCACTTTCTTCAGATTGATTTTTCCCATACCGGACACATCCTCGTCTTGTTTCTGAACTTTCAAAACTTTATCAATATTTGCTTTTTATCTTCTAAGATATAATTCGTGAACGTGTCTTCTTAGTAAGTTTTTGAAACATTCGTATAATTTTTTTCTTCTCGGAGACGGTATAGGCTTGCACGCAGGTCCACTTTTCCTTTCCTTAATTCGCCTGTAAGTCGTAGATTCGCTAAGTCCCGTTATGCCAGCACATTTCGAAAACAAAATACCCATCAGAGTTCTTGATTGAACAAGTGAATTTTGCACATTCAAATGAAAGTATCGTCTTGGATTTTAAATCCAAAACACCTATACAACGTTTTGGAGTAAAAGTAGACATTTTCAACAGGAAGCACTGAAAGTTGTAGGACAATAACAGCAAGGCCTTATACTTATACATATCTGTATTATACTTTAAAATGTCATTACTGTTAATTGTCCAATTAAGATGTATACTTTCAAACCTAATTATTTTTTAAGTATACTATTCTCTTTTCAAATATATACTTTAAACACATACAATATCTACTCCTTACATTATTCGAATTCGGAAAGCCGAATTTTTTATGAAATTTGTTCCTAGAATTGCTATGCTTTTAGTTTATGGGTCCTCACAGGTACATAAATCTCTTGTGCATATAGTTGTCATACTTTGTCTGACAATGAAGAACAAACGAGAGCTTTGTTAGTTTCATGCAGTGGGGTTTTACTGCAAGTTTCATACATGATTTCCTTTTCGAATTCACATTTCAAAAATCATTAGTGCTTATGGAACAAAGTCCAGAATTCTCATTCGTAGATTTTAACTTTAAAGGCGTAGCCTAAAAGTTACTACAAAATACGTCGATCACAAGCATCGCTCTTCTTGGATTTCCACTCTTCAGAAGCAAAAAAGCAACGGCCGTGGCGCTTACCAGTTCCAGTACCTCCATACAACAACCACGACGATCTTTTTGAAGGCACCGAAGTTTTCAAAGAACGTCTAGTCTTCTCTACATTAAACTTAAAATCACTTTTTCGGGGTCTTTGGGCGTTTAGTAGCTATTACTTGCACTTAGATAATGAAAAACCAAAGATTCAAGAAGATTTTAAAGCGAAATGCAAACAATTTCGGATTAAATACGGTGTCTGAGAATTTCCCTTGTATAAAACATAGTGTTGGACTTTTAGGTAGTATCTGCATACGAACGCCTAGGTAAGTTTTCGCAACTACAGGGCTCTCAGACACTATAGTTCGAAAGTCGGGTGCTATACGCGAACTGGCGTTGTAGTAGCGGATCACCGACATAAACTTCGCGATTCAATTCGAATTAAACATGAGTTTCCCAATACTCAACCAAACATAAAAATAGACCATTCTTGTAGTATAAAAACCTAAAAACCTTTTATTAAATACTATCTTATATTTTAAATTAATTTTTGGAGGTTACGCATAACTATTTTCCATAATGCTTCAATGGGGCATATGAACAGTGATACAAATAATTTAAGCTAAGATTCATCCAAATCAAAAAAGATTTGACTGGGCGGTGGATGATTCAATTAAATAACTAACTTCCGCCCACTGTGCAGCGTTGTGGCTTATTTTGAACCAGAATTAGTACTACACCACAGGAACGCGTTTTTATTGTGTAATATTAACGTACTTTTGTGATTCTATTTATTTATTTATTTTAAAAAGAATAATTATATTTTGTGGCTTGATAACTATTTAGTTATGCTACCCCATGCAAAATTTAAATGTTTTAGAATAAGTAGATTGGGAGAATAGTAATGAAATTTTGCGGAAATGTTTAGGTTTTAAGATATTTATTTTTAAAATTTACTCACTTTAAAATTTAGATTGATAAAGTTTTATTTGTAGTTTTTCTTTCTTTACCATTTTTATAAGAAATAATTATTAACTTTATAAATGCAAGAGAATCATTGTTAATCCATAAGCAAGGCTTCATTTCTTGTTGGTAGCTATTGTAATTAATCACTGATTTTCACTCAAATCCAGCAAAATTTGCGAAGAGTCATTGGACTTGCGTCGTGGTACCGACGGTTCGTACCAAATTTTTCATCTATTGTATCGTCACTTACTGCCCTGACCAGGAAAAAAGTTAAATTTATTTGGGACGAAAATTGTGAGGCCGCTTTTAAGTTAGTAAAAGAACATATTATTACGGCTCCAGTACTCTCTTTTCCTGATTTTGGAAAGCCCTTCACGATTCAATGCGATGCCTCAGATTTTGGTCTAGGTGCTGTTCTTTCCCAGGTCATCGATAGTCAAGAAAGTGTTATTTGCTATCTAAGCCGCTCACTAACTAAAAACGAACGGAAGTTTAGTACCACCGAGAAGGAGTGTTTAGCTGTACTATATGCAATCGATAAGCTTCGACCATATATTGAGGGTACCCATTTTACAGTCATTACGGACCACTACAGTTTAAAATGGTTAAATTTGATAAAAGATCTTGTCGGTCGAATAGCGCGATGGGCCGTAAGGTTGCAACAGTACGATTCTGATATCGTCCATCGAAAAGGTAAAGAGAACGTCGTCCCAGATGCTCTTTCTCGCTCAGTGCCAATTATTGATGCAACAATAGAACAACCTGTCAGACCTGTGCCAATAGATCGGTCCTCTTCATCTTCTGACCGATGGTACCAGGGAATGATCAAAAAAATTAAAGAACGCCCTTCTCAGTATCCTTTGTGGTGGTTTAAAAACGGCACATTGTACAAACGAGCTAGACTTCCTTATCTTTCACTAGCCGAACCCGAAGATACATGGCGTATTGTCGTTTCTCGTGAGCAGCGTTCTGCAATCATCAAGTCCCATCATGATCCACCTACCTGCGGTCATCTTGGTGTTTTCAAAACCTTCTCCAGGATTAGTCAGAGATATTACTGGCCGAGAATGAGAGCTGATGTGGCAAAATATATTCGTCGCTGCTATACATGCCTTCGAGCTAAACCTATCCAACAAGCTCCCGCAGGGCACATGCTCAGTGCACAAACTACCGCTACTTGACCATGGCAAATCATTAATATCGACATAGTTGGACCCCTTCCACGTTCAAAGTCTGGCTATTCCTACATATTCTCGGTTCTGGACGTTTTCAGCAAATACACCCTCTTTTTCCCATTACGTGCCGCTACTTCACCTAACATACTTCGGTGGCTGGAAGATCACGTCATTCTGATTTATGGTAGACCTGATAAAATTATAGCTGATAACGGAGTGCAATTTCGAAGTAAAATTTTCCAAGACACTATGGAACGATATGGCATCAAAATTCAATATACGGCCAATTATCACCCTCAGGCCAATCCCGTTGAACGAGTCCATCGTGTTCTTAAAACTATCTTATCGAGCTACGTGAATGAAGAACACCGGAATTGGGATAAGATTCTTCCTAAGGCAGCCTGTGCCCTTAGATCTGCTAAACATGAGGTCACCGGTCTGACTCCCAATTTTGTGGTCTTTGGACGTGAAATTCAGTTTTCTTCAGGTTCTCCCTTTCCAGCCGGTGACGATGCTACAGGCTGTGATCTTCATAATAGATCTCAAGCATTAGAACAAGTATTCTCTGACGTTCACAAGCGACTACGCAAGGCGTACGAGAAAGCTCAGCCTCGGTACAATCTACGACGTCGTGATGATCGTTTTTGTTTAAACCAAAAAGTTTGGAAGAGAAATTACTTAGTCTCTAATCAGGCTAATCAGTTTACTACTAAACTTGCACCTAAATTTGCTGGACCCTTTACCATCACTAAAATTTTATCACCATGGTCCTACGAGATCTCTGATGAGTCAGGAAGAAATTTAGGCGTTTGGCATGCTAAAGACCTAAAAGCACATCCACCGGATAATGACAATTACACAACCCAATATTCCGTATTTTTAAGTTAGACGTTTAGGATTTTTTTTTATTGCTTAATTTTTTTTTTTAATAAAAGTTTCGAAGAAACTTTTCTCCAGGGAGGGGAGGTGTGTTACAGTTTTGTTATTTTACAAACAAAACTATAAATAATTTTTTCGAAATACCAACAATCAAGCCAATACTCACCATAAATTAAACTCTTATTTTCATCAAGTAGTCTCTGTAATACATATAAAATAAAAACTAAAAGTTTTTGTCACTGTCACATCAAAAACCGGTTTTGTTAAAAAATCAAGTGTGCCTAGAAATGTATCAAACACTCCACTTTTGCCACTTTCATCAAGGGTGTAGTTAGTTATTCTCTTGTTTTTTTTTCTTGGCGCTCTTGAGTGTCAGTAGAGAGAGGCTGGGCGAAGCCTTGGTTGTGAAAACTGGCATAAACCCAGAAAGCAGATTTTTTGCTGATTTTTTCAGAGTATAATACTACTTTTATTCCTGTTTGCTGCTAAAATCATAGTTTAGTGCGTTAAGGCATCATTTGCCAGATATTGAGGATAAACAAAGTTTTATTGTATTCGTTTTTCATTAAGTACAGTTTAGTGAAAGTGATCACACCTAAAAAGCTAACACGCCATGGTCGTGACTACTTGGTGCACCTTTAAAGACAATCAGGTACATGCCACAAACAGTTCTTATTATACCGGGACTTTGCCATCCTGTTTAAAATTAGATTTGCCTACCAGAGCCAACATATTACACACCACTGCTCCATAGAGGCCATCGGCTATCCAGCTTGCCGAAAGTGTTTGGATTTAATGACAAAACTGCCTTTCAGGTATTAAAACTTTATAATAAACAGTGAAATTACCGGTTTTAATGTATGCTTTCCTTTTTCCCCTGTGATTGGGAACTAATAAGACTTTATGCGAGCAATTACAGGACACTTTATTTTTAAATTTCATTTAAAATACCTTGTAAACCGAAGGTATACGTATACACTAGGTAATTTAAAACATCACTTCACATATTAATAGTCCAACACTTTTAATTAGGCTTAAGTAAATATAATTTTAGACTTAATCGGCTACTAGAAAAAGTAAGGTTATTCAGTTCAGCCGATAGTAAAAATTAAGGCCTGACCTACATCTAAACCAACTTGGCGTATGGCGCAGATGACGTCATACTTGTAGTAGGGTTGTTCATTGTTTCTTTGTTTTTTTTTTGTTATGATCCATTTAGTAAATAGTCACATATTTCTTTAGTTTAAAACTGTAATTCAAAATCCCTTTTTTTAATTAAGAATACTGGATTCTACTTAAAAGGTTTGCTGTTTTATCATTGAGCTTTTTTAATAGGAAGTACAAAGGTTTTTCAAATTTTACATTTAATAAGTATAAGTTAAACAAATTTACTTAATTTACAGTTAAAATTATTTATCATAAAAATATTTCTCAATAAAGTTGAATTTGAGTTTTTTTTTGGAAATATATTCTGTTCCTAGATATATTAATTGAACTATTATTATAACTAAATATATTTGTCTGTTTAACTATATACAGGAAGTTGTAAATTTGAACGAAAATCATTTAAATAATAAGAAATAAAAAGTTTTTGAATTTGTATAATATATTTAGGGTGTTCATTACAATTTTTTGATAATCTGAAAAAAAAGTCGTATGTGATTTCTTAAAAGTATTATTGTACATATCTGTTTGCAATACTTAACAACAGATACTTATCAGATTAGCATCATACTACACGTGAAAAACACCATTTCACCAAGTTTCATACATGATTTCCTTTTCGAATTCACATTTCAAAAATCATTAGTGCTTATGGAATAAAGTCCAGCATTCTCATTCGTAGATTTTAACTTTAAAGGCGTGGCCTAAAAGTTACTACAAAATACGTCGATCACAAGCATCGCTCTTCTTGGCGCTTATCAGTTCCAGTACCTCCATACAACAACCACGACGATCTTTTTGAAGGCATCGAAGTCTTCAGAGAACGTCTACTCTTCGCTACATTAAACTTAAAATCACTTTTTCGGGGTCTTTGGGCGTTTAGTAGCTATCACTTGCACTTAGATAGTGAAAAACCAAAGATTCAAGAAGATTTTAAAGCGAAATGTAAACAAATCCGAATTAAATACGGTGTCTGAGAATTTCCCTTGTATAAAACATAGTGTTGGAGTTTTAGGTAGTATCTGCATACGAACGCTTAGGTCAGTTTTCGCAATACAGGGCTCTCAGACACTATAGTTCGAAAGTCGGGTGCTATTCGAGACTACATACTGGCGTTGTAGTAGCGGATCACCGACATAAACTTCACGATTCAATTCGAATTAAACATGAGTTTCCCAATACTCAACTAAAACATAACCTCAAATCTGCAAATATGGTATAATTTCCTATATCATATTTTTCCAGAAAAATTCATTCAAATTTTTCCAAAACAAATTCATATTCATTCGTTTTAACACTCCTATAATATTATTACATAATATTATATCCAATTTTCGCTTAGATAAAAGTTTCGTAATTTTTCTAAATCTACAATTACTAGTATTGTTTTTAGCAATTTTGTTAACCATACATTTTTCATAGCGTTCTATTACCCATACTTGTTTTTCGAACTTTCGAATTCAGTTACCCACACTTGTTTTGAGAACAAATTCAGTTACTCTTATTTGTTTTGCGGACACGAAACTTCTTTTAATCCGTTCCTTGTAACCCCTACATTTTTAGCTACAAACCTGAAATATTATTCTGGATTTTATTTTTATCCCTCATCAGCGAATTTAACTGCGGGAATTGAAAGCAACTTATGACAAGGACTTCGTGATAAGATGTATCCCTTGCGAGAGTTAAATGGATTGTTAATTTTACGACGTTTAGGAATAGATTACAAGGAAAGATATGTACAGATAGGTATAATTACACACATCATACGTTAATTAACATATGGGTAAAAACAACGCTAAAACATTTCATTGCGGTATAATTTCTATTCCTAATTTTCAATATGCGCATTACTTTACATCCCCGTAGCGGATTTTATATTCAAATTTATGAATCATTTTCATGTGGAAAGTTGTACAACAATCCCTTTTGTGGAAATTTTTATTACAAAATTTAAGTGTTATTCACCGTAATGCTGAGCTTACCCAATTCTTGATTTTCTCTCAGAATCTCAACTTTGGAGCATTCCACGCTCAAACCTTCATCATGCTTTATGCATAGCCGACAAATGCTTATTTTTGGAAGCAAACTTTACTTCAATTTCCGAAGTAAACAGAAGAAACAAAAGCCCCTTTTATCATTTACTCCCCTTTGCCCCGGTGAGCGAGAAGAAAGGTGAGGCGGCCAGATTTCCTATCTGGTCGGATGGTTTAGGAGGGACTCTCACCGCACCCCCCTGCGTTGCGGTTCAATATGGTAGAAAAAACTTAGAAACGACTTTCACGTTCTAAATATACCTTATAACAACGACAAATAGCGACCTGGTGGAAATGTACCACGATAGCGCTCGTTACAGGACCAAACACGCATCACGTTACGGTCTAGCGATATAAATTTATACTTGGAAACGCCTCGCCTAAGATTGTTATGGTCCCTGCTTTATGAAGATATCGTATATTATAGCGATCTTAGGAACAACATCAGACAAGTCTGGCGCTTCCGACGACTGACTGAAACCCGGCAAGCTCGACTCGACACGCATTCAGCAACCAAACCACACCCAATATAATGCCTTAGTGCGATAGTATCTCTAGAATATATCATTAGTTTATGTATATATTTTAAAACAAACTAAAGCGCAAAAATTAATTTTTCCGGACATTCAGTTATAGGTTCTGTCAAAGAGAGACACATTATTTAAATAACTTTGATACGGTAAATTTGGCTATTTTGCTTTACTTAATACCTTAGTTTGCAATAAAATGAAATTTCATCCTATAATACGGTACAATGAATTATGTAACATCCTACGTCCAGAAAGAAAAATCATCCCTTATTTGCAAAAACAAAGAAAAAAAGTAAGCTATAGATAGACGGACGATTTCACTACTTTAATTATGAATCTTTAACGAGTCCTACACGTAGTCATCAATGGGATCTTTGTTTAGTCCAAATTGCTAGAAGAAATCTAAACGTTTATCATGAATAGATTCAGAGAAAATGTATGGCAATAATAAGAACTGGACTTCTTCTTCTTCTTCTTCTACCTTCCATAATAGGTCCCTGGCCTGTTCCTTTTTCGATTTTCCGCATTCTGGACTGAAATTATCGCTCCAACTTTTCCGCGGTCGACCTCTACCGCGTGTACCACTAGGCGATTTATCTCGTGCGATCCTTACCAGTCTATCCTCTGTCATTCGGCTTATGTGTTTGTTCCATTGTGTCTTACGTTGTAGAACCCACTCATTAATGCAGTCTGTCTTGCATGATTGCCTGATGTTATTGCTTCTTTCTCTGTCTAGTGGCGTTTTTCCTGTTACTCGTCGAAGTATTCTCATTTCTGGAGTCTCCAATAGTTGTTTCCTTTTTGTCGTCTCTGGCCGTGTTTCTGAGGTGTATGTCATAATAGGTCTAATTGTGGTTTTGTAGATCCGAACCTTTGTTTCTTGTTGTAAGTGTTTGTTTCGCCAGATCACGTCGTTGAGACAACCCGCCACTTTATTTGCTTTGGCCACCTGCCCTCTTACTTCATCTTCGATTTTGCCATAACTAGTTATGTCGATTCCTAGATATTTGAAACTCATTTCTTGTTGTATTATTTGACCGTCTAGTTCTAGTTTGCATCGGAGGGGTTCTTTTGAGGTTGTCATACATTTAGTTTTTTCGGCTGAGATAATCATATTATATTTTCTTCCCGTAAGATTAAAGGTATTTAACAATCTCTGGAGGTCGTCTTCATTTTCGGCACATATCACAGCGTCATCAGCGTAACAGAGAATTTTTATTTCTGTATCCCCCATTTTATATCCTCTACCAAGTCGCACCTCCTTTATTATTTCGTCCATTATCATGTTAAACAACAAAGGACTAAGCGAGTCTCCCTGTCTAATACCGCTGTTGACTGGTATGGGTGTTGATAATTTATCGTTAGTGCGAATCTGAACTTTATTGTTTGCGTATATGCTTTCGATGGTCTGTATTATATTGATAGGAATATTTCTCTTATATAACAGGTGGATTACGTCATCTAGCTTTATGCGATCGAATGCTTTTGTTAGATCTATAAAGCCTAAAAAAGTTGGTTTATTATATTCTGTAGATTTTTCGACTATCTGTCGTAGAATAAGTACTGCATCTACGCAAGACCTTCCTGATCTAAATCCCTGCTGTTCGTCTTCCAGTGTTGTAACCGAATTAATTTTATTTTTGATTACTTTCGTAACGAGTTTCAGAGTTGTGTCCAGTAGATTAATACCCCTGTAGTTCCCTGGTTCTTGTTTGTCACCTTTCTTAAACATAAGCATCATTGTGCTGGTTCTCCATCTATCTGGTACTTTGCATTGTGTCAGGATTTTTCGATTGAAGCTTGTGAGTTCCTGTGTTAGTCGCTGTCCTCCGTATTTCAACAATTCGTTATGAATTCCGTCTTGTCCGGGAGACTTTCTATTTTTTAAGGATTTTATAGCTTTCTCTACTTCTTGAATGGTGACTTCCACATTATTCCTTATTGCTGGTATGTTGAACTGGACTTAAGACCCTGAAATATTTAGCCAAAGGCAGTTAATAGTTCCTCACCAAATTGACAAGCTAAATTAGACCGAGAAATGTATATTCGATGCTAGTAGTTAAATTGTGAAGAAGAATCATAAGAAATCAATTTATCTTTATGTATGATAATGACTTTCTAGAAACAAAATGTACCCCTCTTTTCGATCTGGTTGCTCACTGGACTTTAATCCTTAACAAAATAGTAAAGCTAGAAGGAATGCTTCAGCAAATGCTTAATGGTACACTCAATTTGAATACAGATAGAAAAGGGTTATTTTTGTTTTTTCCCAAAGTTTAATAAATTGTTTCAGAACTTTGGTTGTAGGATTTTATACCTTTGTGATGAGGTGGTATTTTGTTTCAAAAAGTCTGCTAAGGTATATTAATTTCTTATGATACTTTTTCACAATGAACCGGCTAGTATCTAAACTCGTATGGAAATTAGCAGGATTTTTCTTTCATTGTAATGGCCTCAGTAGCAATTCTTGCATCATCCTTTAAGGTAAATTCTGATTTAATTTTAAAAAAAGAATTTTTATTAATTATTTAATTTTGATCCATTGGGTCTAATTTAATTGGTTAATATGGTGGTAAAATATAGGAATATATATATATATATATATATATATATATATATATATATATATATATATATATATATATATATATATTCAGTTGGTTTTTTTCTTGGGAATATGGATCACTTTTATATTGAAAGTACATATATAAAGTAGTCATACTTATTGTATATATATATTTATTTTTCAGGACGTTTCGATTCTTTTAAATCTTTTTCAACTGACAGTCTCGGCGGATGCTACAAAAATGTACATTTTTAATATTATTGTATATGGAATAAGAGGTTAAAACCTTATCATTAAGAACAGAGGTTTTTGGTTTAAAAAAAAAATTAATTACATCACAAACCAATTGTAATCACTCAATCTTTTGTATATTCACTTTTCAAAAGTATTTTTAAAAGTCCAGTTAGAAGAATGGACACTACATTTTTAACCCTATAGCTGCCTTGACTTGACTGAATGTGGAACCCAGATGGTGTATGTTTTAGGTACTTTAAGTGGCGTAAAAACTTTGGGTCTTTTAATTGAAGTGATATTTTTTTGAAAAAATATCATCATTCAATTTAGAAGAATTGAAACCGGAGAATTATTCTTATTTATTGATTTATTTATTTTAGAAATTCCCTTATATTGGTTTATTTTAATATGTTGAAATAAATTTGATTTAGATTATTGATGTCTGTTTTATCGTTTACGGCATTCGGATTTTTTTTTTATTGCAATTATTTCGTAAAATTCTCGTTTTCCTTTGTTGGTTTTAGTTTTCAAGATTTTTGTATTTTCGTAATCAAAGGTGTGCTTGTGTTTCATTTCGTGTTTTTTTAGGGCTGTAATTTTTTTTTTGTCATATTTATGCCCATTTAGACGATTTTGCAGATACTAGTTTGGCCGATATAATTCGATGGACAATCCTTGCAGGGTATTTAGTAGACAACATTTGATTTTCTGCTTTTTGGAATGTCACTTTTTAATTTGCTGAAATTGCTTTAAGTAAATAATGGCCCTTATGACTAGTGGTTATATTATGTTTTTTAAAAAAAGTTTGAAAGTTTACGGAAAGTTTTGGTATGTATGGCAAGGAGAGTTATTGTTTTTTGGTTTCATTGTGTTCTAAATTTTCTGTTTTAGTGTTTCCATGTGTGTATTTTTCCAGCCTTTCTTTAAAAATTTTATTAATTAGTTTATTTGGGTAAGAGTAAAATGTACATTTTTGTAGCATCCGCCGAGATCCTCAGTTGAAAAAGATTCGAAAGAATCGAAACGTCCTGAAAAATAAAAATATACAATAAGTATGACTACTTTGTATATGTAGTTTCAATATAAAAATGAACCATATTCCCAAACAAAAAAACGACTAAAAATATATTTAATGGTTCAAAAAAAATTAATTCCTATATTATACATATATATATATATATATATATATATATATATATATATATATATATATATATATATATATATATATATATATATATAGCAGTATGCAACGTGTTTTTAAAGCCAACAAATATAAAAAAGAGGTAAGTTTTCGTCCTTATAATTTTAAATATAGTAGAAAATTCTTGGCTGAGCGGACCTACAATTATTGATAACTATTACTCAAATAAGGATGAAACAGCGCTGTTGTCATTTTTCGGAACCGGGTTTCCCCATTGTCTTGGAATTCTTTGCACTTTTTCATACGAGCATAATATTTACCAACAATCGTATCTCTTATCTCTTTTATAAATATTGTTACGAACTTTATAGCGTTATACATTTCATAGTATTAGCTTGTGTTTGTATTTTGAAGGGTGTTAGATTTATTTTGTACGAGTTCATAATTTATTTTATAAATATTATCTTTGTTAATTTCATAATGAGACGTCGATAAAAGAAGGTCTGGAACTTTCTAGAAAATTATATTTCCTTACTTTCGACATGGAACGCCTATGATAGGAGATCTTGAAATCGCCGGATAATTTTTTTCTTATTTTTATTACACCATGTAGTATGAAAATCCATCTAGAAAGTTCCGTAATTTTCTGGTATCTGGAAAATGGGTATATAAATGGTCCAGATCGCCTTTCGTGGGCCGTTCAGCTTGAGAGTTGTGACAATAAAAGTTACAACAAGAAAACAGTGTGTTTATAGAGATAGGCCGTCCGGAACAAATTGGTGTCAGAAGTGCGACCAAATCCAGAAGGTTAAAAAATTATAAAAAAAGAAAATAGTGAAATTTAAATTGTACGCCAGTGGAAACTAGAAACTAGCAAGCAAAAATGGAAGGACAACTTCAGACTAGTTTCAATCAGATACTGATGATGATACAAGATATGAAGAAAAGCGAAGATAATATGAAACAAGAATTAAAGACGAGCCAAGAGGAGATGAAACAAGAACTAAAGGCAGATATGACAAAAAGTCAAGACGAAATGAAACAAGAATTAAAGACAAGGCAAGAAGAGATGAAATAAGAATTAAAAGAAGATATGACGAAAAATCAAGACAATATGAAACAATAATTAAAGACAAGCAAAGAAGAGATGAAACAAAAATTGAAAGAAGATATGATGAAAATCAAGATGGTATGAAACATGAATTAAATACAAGCTAAGAAGATATGTCGAAAAATCTGGGAATATAAAACAAGAATTAAAAACAAGCCTGGCGGACATGAAACAGGAACTTCAAAAAATCAAGAAGATATGAAGCTCATAGAACAATAAACGCAACAGAAGATTAGAGAATACGTACATGGCGAAGTACAACATGAGGTGACGGGAATACAGAAACAGATGCAACAATTATATTTCTTAATCGAGAAGGTAGCCAGTACAGATATAATAAAGGTAGATGGTGTCCCTGCAATTAGTGTGATGAAGCCACAAAGTAAATTGGCTTACCTATGTTTGTCAATTCGAAGCCGCCGCCACCGGCAATAATTGGAGTTCACCGGAGAAGGCTCATGCTCTTGTTCTGGTACCACGAGGTGAAGCTATGGAGGTTCTATGTAACATTCCTGAAGAAAAACATAATTATTGAGAGTTTGTTGTTACTTTTCTGGAGATGCGTTGTGGGGAAGCCCACCTCCAAGAAGTTCATAAGGCCAAACTCCAAGGAAGAAGACAAAAATACAACTAAAATCTTCAAGAATATGAGACGGATATAATGAGATTAATAAATTTGACTTACCTAGCAGATCCGGAAGAGATAGAGCGAGAGTTAGCAGTAAATAGTTTTGTCGAAGGTTTACGCGACCCAGAAACAAGTCAAACGCTAAAAATGGCCCGACTGAAGAAAATTTCCGAGGCTCTTGCTTATGCATTTCAGCTTGAGACAACCAAACAGACCTCAAGGACCCAAGAAAGATTCATAAGAAGAGTCAACGTTTCCCGGTATTATCGCAAGATCATCGAGGAAATTTTTATTAGGCTAATGAGAGAGTTGCAAGAATTTTTGAACAGACAAAAACACATGACAACAAAAACACAACTTTTCATAGCAGAAATAGAATTCGTTGTTGGAAGTGTGGCCAAGAGGGCCATATACAAAACCACTGTACTTGCAGTATTGTTCCTAGCAGCCATCCTTTTGGTTATCGGCTTCGTACTGTTAATATAGGTGATGAAGTTCGAAGAAGCAACTAGGAGAAAGTCTTTTCTGCTTGTGGTGAACTTAAGGAAGTCTGGTTAAGTAATAGTATCCCCTGTTTTGGATCTGTTGTCTACAAAGATAAAAAAGATGCTGCAATTACCGTCAAGGCTTGCGATGGAGTTGCTCGCGGCGACCGTGGAGAACGAGACGAGAGGGATTGTGACTGAGAAAGGGGCTACGAAAGAAGAACGTTCTGCAGATCATCCTCGAGAAGGTGTGTCGAGAGGAACCGCGATCGCGAAAGGGACAACGAAAGAAGAATGTTCTACAGGCC
Organism: Diaprepes abbreviatus; assembly: GCA_034092305.1. Classification (NCBI taxonomy): domain Eukaryota; kingdom Metazoa; phylum Arthropoda; class Insecta; order Coleoptera; family Curculionidae; genus Diaprepes; species Diaprepes abbreviatus. Next base: position 16,831,929 of record JASJET010000028.1, read on the forward strand.
ATCCTCGGAATGGTACAGCGATGACCACAAATAGAAACTGACAGAATGAAGACACACAAAGCCAGTATTGGTAGATTCATGGATAGTGAAAAAATGTGGTTATAAAATCTAAAAAGAACCAAAGGACGTTCACCAAAGCTTCAGATGTCATGGAGAGGTCTGTACAACGTAGTGAACTGACTAAACGATATGATGTACCGAATTCAGAAAAGCTCACCTGCGAAGATGAACACACTAGCTCATTATCAGGATCAAGAAGGTTGATCGGATGATCAAGGCTTGGAAGAAGGCAATGTAAAGGACTTTATAGCGTTATACATTTCATAGTATTAGTTTCTGTTTGTAGTTTGTAGTTTGTAGGGTTTTAGGTTTATTTTCTATGAGTTAATAATTTACCTAAATAATTTTGATTGTTCATTTGTAAATTTCATAATAAGACGTCGATGAAAGAAGGTCTGGAACTTTTTAATTAGAAAATTATAATTCCATATTTTCGACATGGAACGCCTGAGAAGTAGAATTTTTTGCTATTAAAATACACGAAGTTATTCCTATTTGTTTATCACTTTTCAAATCAATTTCAACTTTGAAACGTTCTGGATGAAACAGTAAAGTCATTATTATGCCAAATATATACTATATATGTATTATGAGTCGCATAAATTTTCATTAATTTTCGAAACCTATAAAGTGGTTAAATATTAAGATATTTTAATAAAATTTTCCTCCTTTTAAGATATAGTATTTTTAATTAAAAAAAAGGTTTTTTTTAGATTTCAACGCGATTTTCCAGTTCATCGGAAAAATCAAGTATTTTCCTTTATATCCTTTTAATCCGAGGATTATTTCCTACGCTATCTAGCTTTTTCGTTAAAATGCACAATTTTTTCACACATATTATTTAATAAGAAGTTTAGCATAACCTTTTCGCAAATATAAAGAGAATATTCATATTCTGCATGATATTTATAACTTATTCCAAAAAAAATCAGCATCTCCCTTATTTTTACAATGAAAATTATTATCTTGCCAATACTAAATCACAGTGTTGGAAATGTGTGGAATAGTATTAAAAACATGCCCCAAAACATATTTATTCATATGTATACTAAAAAAACAAAACAAAATGTAGATTTTGGTTTAATTTGCATAGCATTTATTTGTGTTAGTTTACTTTAAATACAAAATAGTTTGTTGTTTATTATTTAACCTATTAAGTTCAGTTTCATATTTAAAATAATTTTGAGAAAATTAATGCAGGATGTGGTTTGGTTCTCTGGACTTTTTGAGACCACCGTAATGCTGTCATTTTTGCTTAGCCCCAGTGCCTTATTATTTTTAAATTATATTATAATTCAATGCTATAATTATAACTTGCTGTAACCAAACCATTTCTTGCTGACGTCTATCGTTAGAATTTGGTTGACATTGACTTGATATAAATAATCCTCAAACATTCCAACTATTTAAATTTAAGGTAGGTAATGCTGGATTTAATTTCTTTTTCTCATTTTTAAAAAAGAAGTGATAACTGGGCAACTAGTGGAGCAAATGCAAAAATTTTCGGAGTTTTTGATCGACAATCGATATTAAGATAAAATAGATACCTTATCATTTCATACGTAGTCCCGCCATTCAATATATATATAAACCGGAAAAACACCAGTGCACATTCCACCATCCGTGAAAATCTACGTTAGAATATATATATATATATATATATATATATTTATATATATATATATATGTATATATATATATATATATATATATATATATGTATATATATATATATATATATATATATATATATATATATATATATATATATATATATATATATATATATATATATATATAACGTCAATATTTTTGATATTTCGGGGACAAGTCATTTCAGATAAAAACTTTTGTGTGCCTTCGGATATTAAAAACGGTGCACAAAGTCATGGTACGTATACAGGGTGTTTTAAATATTCCGAAATGTATTATTAGTTTTGTATAAAATACCATTATTTGTTTTTTCTCACCAAACAGGTTTTTAAGATAAGACCTTTTAATAAACTTTAGTGTTTTTGATTGAACGGGTTAATTAAATTGACAATGGATACTTTTTTCTCAAGGGATACGGAGCAGACCCTAGATACTTTTTTCTCAATGTCTCGCAAGTAACAGATACTATTTTTGTTTTGCTACTGAGGATGTGAAAAATATCAAGAAGGTAAAAAAGCAGTACAACAAAATCCTAAATTAGCTCTAAGAAAAAAAGCAAAAACTTAGATACAGTTAGCAAGTCCCATATTAATAATATTTTATTTAGAAACAAATTTCGGGAGTTCAAACCAAAAAAAAACTGCAAGATGGAGATAATGCTCGCTGTGTGAAGTTTTAATTTAAAAAGGGTGAGAATTTTTAATTAATAGATTCTTTTAAAGGAACATTTTATTTTCCGACAAGGCAGATTTAACAAATAATGGGTTAGTCTCTTAACAGAATTGTAGGTGCTGGGCAGAGAAAAATCCAAATTTTAGAATTGTCCCTCATAGTCAAATTTAAAAAATAGATGTAACGTATTATAGAATAATTTGATCTTATTTTTTAGTAGACCGTTTTAATTAAAATTTATATAAGGATATTTTAACCAATTTTCTTATGATGAACATTTAGAGTACAGAACTGACCTTATTTTTTAACAAGACGGATGCTCTGCTTATTCTACATTACGAAAGACAAATGAGTTTGTAACAAAGTTACTGAATTTTTGGGCAGTATGTTCGCCGAGGTTTATTTTATTTATTATACATCTGAAAAGCCTCATTCTTGCATAAAAAGAATTCTTAAAGTTTCCATATTACCGGTATGCAATTAGGTTTGTCGCACCATACCGGGAAATACGATTTTCCGACGGTTTTCAGAGCGTCCTTCTATAGTGGTCATGCACCTTATACCACAGTACTGTATGCTCGATCACCCCACGCCGTCACTCGCTGGCGTAGAGGGAGCTCGGACAGCTATTTGAGCTCGAGCTGGCCATTAATTTGCTGAGGACTGCATGTTCTCCACCTGGGTTTACAGTTCCAACAGATTGCCTGGGTGGTCTCCCGGACCGCGCCTTCCTGGTCTAGCAATGTAGGTGAGGCTAGGCTTGTGTATATACGGTGTTTCACCATCCACTGCCTTCCTTAAATCCTACCCCGCTAATGGCCAGCATTATTGAGGACCCTTGTAAGTACGGGCAATGTTGTGTAATCCTACCGACACTGCCGAGGATCCTTATAAGAACGGACAGTGTCGGTTCTTTCCTAATTTCTTACCGCTATTGGTCGACATTGTCGAGGATCCTTGTAAATAGGGACAATGTCGTTCTATCCTGCTGACGTTGATGTAAGGGCAGCGTCGGTTCCTTTCTTTCCTTCCTACCGTCACCTATATACACCCGCAATTATATGCCGTCAGCCCTTTTTGTTGTTCCGAAATGGCCAGGAACGCGCTTTACCGCCGGGTGCCTTCCAATATCCAATGATAAGAGTGCTCAACAACTGCTGTCCCGACGTTTATCGCCGCCGCCGCGTGTAGAGACGCCACCTACCATCGATCGATGCCGGGTTACTGTTAAACATATTGCGGGTACCGTCGCCAGTTGGAGATTTAGTACGAAACCAGAAGGACAGTGCTGCGGATTTTAAGAAAGAAGTGTCGCAAATTTAACTGCGAGGCGTCGTGAATTGCGTCGAGAATATATAGTACGAGTCACTGTGACTAGCGTGGCGGATTTAAGTACGAGGCGACATGAATAGCGTCGTAAACGATACCGCCTGATTATCAACCGCTACCACATAAAAAGTACGAGGATCCGTGAACAGCGCACATACATACTCTTGCCCTCCACTCCGTATATTTGGTTTTGTTGACATTGTTTTAGATTGCAAGTTAGTTTTAGACCATATCTTTGTAGAAAATTTTAAAAACCGTCCATTAAATTACTTAGATCCCATTATTAACATTTCAGGTCACAATTGGCAGCCAGTAATCAGCACTAATACACGCAATTGATCTCTGGCTTGCCGTTTCTCCACTGATACAAGCTGCCCGGCGCATAAGGGGACCCTCGACCACTCTAATCCCGAACGTAGCACCAGAGAAGTTCAGGAGATTGAGATATCCTGGTTGTGAGTACCGCCGTGAGTATTTAGGTTAGTTATGGGATATCCCTACGCTGAGCATTTGACCGATGACTGTCTACAAGATTGATATCTACCTAGTGATGTTCCGCTGCCGTAATGCAAGGGCATCCATAGATCCGTAGAGCACGACTTTCTTTAAAAACGTCATTACAACTTTCAGAATAAGTAGATTAACCGTTTAGGATCAATGGCCTGGCCTGTTCGTTGGCCGGATCTAATCCCATTAGATTATTTTCTAGAGTTTACTTAAAGCAAAAGGTTCACAACAATGATATTAATGACGATATTGTTCCACTAAGAGAAAAAATTGTGGAGGTTTTTTCAACTGTAAATGCAGATATGACTACATGTTTACGAAGAATTTAGAAAAAGTTTAGAAAAATGTGGAAAAATATCTTCTAATTTCAAACTTACTGGTAAAGTTTCACAACTTTACTTTGATTGGGAACAATAATTGAAGAGCTTAAAAAAACCTGAACGCAAACAACAATGAATAACTTGAGGCTTAAAGAATTCATATTGATAACCAGCTTCTAACGTTGTTTGGTTCTTTGAAATATTTCTAAATTGCGCAGTTTCTGACAAATTCGTAATATAATCGGCAAAATGAGACTGCTAATAAAAACGGTCTTTAAATATAGGTGCAAGGGCTTAAAAAGTTCATAAAACCAAAAGTTTTTTTAAAATGGCGTGGTTTTCAGCGATGTCACACTGCCAACAAAAATTAATAGTCCTAAGATATATACTTCGAGGTTTAATTTGTTCACAGAAATATCTATTTCCAAATGTCTTTGGACGTTTTTGAAATTTTTCAAAATGGCGCGGTTTTCTAAGGATTTGCAGGCTAATAAGTAAAATTCCTACCTACGTATAAAAATTAATGGTCTTAAAATTTATGCTCCTGGGCTCAAAATATTCCCAGGTATACTTACTTTCAAACGTCGTTTGGCTCATTGAAATTTTCCAAAATAGCGCTGCTTATTGTGAATTCGCTGGATCGTCTGTAAAATGCGGTTAACAAAAATAATTGACCTTAAAATATATATCCCTCGGTGCCCAAAATGGTTGCAGAAATATCTACTTTCAAATGTCATTTGGTTCATTGAAATTTTTCAAAATGCAGCAATTTTCAGCGAATTCGCTGAATTATCAGCAAAATAGTAACAAAAATTAATGCGAAACTGTCAAAACGACTACACGAACTATAATATATCCGAAGCGATTAAACGATATAGCCGCAATCGTATAGTGGAATACTAAACGGACACCCTGTATATGTAGTGACCACTAGAAATATTGCATCAAAGTTAACTAAAATCCAAACACACAGAAAATAGTTTGAATAATTTTGCGTAGAATAGGAACAAAAAATTGATTTTTGCTCAAGAGTAAAATGCCCTTATTTTAAAAAATTAAAGGAATGCAGTATCTAATTAGGATAAAGTTTTTCGTACACATAATTGAATGTTGACAAAAAAATTTAAAGAATTTAATTTGTTATAGTCAAATATGTCAGTCAATGGTCATCATCTATGAATTTAGAATAATAATTTAATATGATAGGTCAAACCAGTCAGTATGTGTGTGTTTAAATCAAAAGTATTTTTCAAAATTTTGTATTTCTTTCATATTAAAATACTCTAATGTACTTTTAGATAATAAGTGAATAAACTGTCATGTAAAATGCGAAAAATAAAAAAAAAATATTAAAATGTATATATTTCATAACAAACAATAAAGAGTGCTTCATCAGGACAGTTTTATCATTTTTTTCTTAACAACAAACTAAGCATTGTATTATCCACAGACCTGGTCTCAAACTGGATGATAAAAAAGAACTACCATATCCTGAGAGATGTTACAATGGAAGAAAAATCCTGTCTCATGTCTAACTTTTTCAATATACTTTGTGTAATACAAAAATTGTCCGAAGTATAGAAAAAAATATAGTAAAATTTATGAGTTTGGGTCGCATTTTCAAAATTATCCATTTTGAAGTATTAAATTCATTCCAGATTTTCAACCAAATAATGAGTGTTCAAGGATTGCATAAATAACATTACTAAAGATAGTTTATAAAAATTTTATTAGGTGTAAAAATAATATTATAATAAAATACATCTGTACTAATTGACTAATATTATATATAGAAATTAATATCTAAATTAATATTTAAAAAACTTCTATGACATTTATTTTTTAAAATTTAAAAAGCCAATGTACAGCTGAACACAGACGTAACCTATTGCCATAATTAAAAGAAGAAAGAACATTTAAAATTGAACATACATAGATCAAGGATTTAGAGTTTTATGAACTGCCTTGTTAGTTCAATAAGACATACTTTCAACGTAAAATGTTAACATAAAACTGCCCCTCTAAAACCGATACGGTTTTGTGAGAAACTTGATAACCGTATAGTCCCTGACATTTACTATGATATTTTCGTGCAATATAAATAAATATTTTTATGTAAAATGAAAATTAAGATAACATTTAACGGTTAGAAGAAATGAAAGAGAAAGTTAAGATTTATTTTTCAAAATTAGAGAAATGTTTAGATTTATCTAAAAATTATATATAAAAAAATCATCAAATTGGGTACATAATTTATCGACGCAAAGATACTCTAAAAAGTTATAAAATCAAATAGGGAATATGTAATTGGGTACAATATTCTTTCTTCTCTAAATATTTTCGCAACCGTTTTTTAAGGTGTAAACATAAGATTTATTTCAAAAAATCGCCATCATTGGTGAGGTTTTGGCTCTTACGCAAAAATATATCATAATTCGATGTATTTTCTGCTTATATGTATTTTTTTTATTACTTTTATCACTTAATAGCAACTTTTTTACATGTGAGACTCGGAAAGTTTTGGCAACAAATCGACTTTTTAGGTACATTAATTACTGCTAACAAATGAACATATGGTTTTTAAGGTTCCGAATAGTATACCAACGTGGTAAGTGAACGTACGGGAAAAATCACCTGGTTTCAAAATTTATATTTTGGAATAAAAAGGTGGGCAATGCATGTCTGTGTTTAACTTATAGGTTATTTGCTAATGAACAGAAAAGATTATGGTGTCAATCGACGAAAAATACATTAACAGAAATGGGTTTTAAAGGTAATATTGAGATAAAATATGATATATCGTAATAATTTTAAATATATGCTAAATCACTCAAATAACATCAAGTCGATTAGTTGCATTTCAAAGTTACTTAAGTTGACATTAGACATTTTCTGTTCATCAACAAATAATTTTATTATAATTCTTAAAAAGTTTTACATTTATATAAATATATATAATATTTATTTTTATTTTCTTGGGTAAAGGTTTTTTGTAGTCTCCATTAAAAAATTTTTATTTTCTCAACGTTTCGCTCATTATATTGAGCTTCCTCAGGAAGATTTTTATTTTCTAACATTAATCTACAACTTGAGAATCATTACTTATACTGTATAAGTAATTATTCTCAAGATGTAGCTTAATGTTAGAAAATAAAAAATCCTTCTGGTGAAGCTGAATATAATGAGCGAAATGTTGAGAGAATAAAATTTTTTTAATGAAGACTACCAAAAACCTGTACCTATACCCAAGAAAATAAAAATAAATATTATAATAGAAAGGTTTAAATATATATATATATATATATATATATATATATATATATATATATTAAAATTATCCTATCATTTCTACATTTTCTGTCTCAACTTTGATATATCGTTTTTCCTTAATTTGTTTGTAAACTTGTACAGCCACAATTATTATTAATAAAATATTGCAAATTACCAAATTAACAATAATATAAATATCACTTACATTATCGTTCATCTTTTTAAAATTATTGGTGTTAAAACCACTATCGCAACCTATTCCATTTATATTACTCAACTGATCAATACGCCCTTTGGTAACAGTAATATTTCTTGATTCCATTAAGTATATTACTTTCGCTAAGTCACTGCAATTCCACCAATTTTCACCCATTGTAATTGTTGTAATATTACGGTGAGTGTCAAAGAAGAACGTATCGAAATTTGTAATGTTGTTTTTTTCAAACCTCAAACTTTTTAGGAGAGATAATCTTAAAAATGAATGAAAGTCTATGACACCCTCATTGAAAGACATGTTAAGATGTGTCAGATTTTTAAAGTAATCAAATGTGCCATATTCTATATGTAAAATTTTATTATGGGATAGATTCAGGGATTCTAGAAATTTTAATTTTTGAAAACTGTTTGCTGACAAGGATTTTATATTATTGTGATGTAAATGTAATATTTTTAATTTGGTAGTTTGTCTAAAAATTATTTGTTCAATAATATTGAAGCTTAGATCTAATTCACTGACCATTTCACAAGAAAAATTATCGTCTAAAACTTTTAGGCGGTTGTGACTAACATTGAATATACTTATATTACCGATTTTGTATAAATGCTCGAGATAATTGAAGCTCAAGTCTACACTAACGGCTTGAAATGATTCTAGATTGTTTAAATACGTTATATTATTGTCAGATATATCTAAAATTTTTAATGTTTCATTGGTGACGTTTAAAAAATCAAATTCTTTAAAATTATTATGTTCTAAGTAAAGATCCTGTAGACTCGAAATATTTAAATTTGCTATTAATGTATGTAACATATTTTCTGATAAATTTATAACCTCTAAGCTGTTATTTAATGGCACAAATATATTCTTAGGTAAATCGGAAATACTATTGCTACTTAAATCAATACCTTTTAATTTTTTAAAGTTTAAAAATAAATTTGAGTTTAGTAAAGAAATTGAGTTGTGAGATAGATTAAGCCTTTCCAAGTTTTCCATGTCTTTAAAACTGACATCATCAATATTTATGTTATTGTTATTTACAATGCTTAAGTTTTTTAAATATGGAAATCCATAAAAAAAACCAGGTTCAATCGCTAATATATTATCATTATCCAGTGTTAACACGGTGTGGTATGAAGATGTTTGTTTTTGATTGGGTTTCAACGAATTTAAAGAAGAGTCCTTAACAATAAAGTGATGATATAATCTGGGATTTGCTTTATACTGTATATACTTTAAGTCAGTTGAACTTGCGTCTGCGACAAATATTTCATCAATAGTTGAATTGCAATTAGATATAATATATCCAACGTCTCTGGTAGAATGGTAGCGATATCCTCTATCATAATGATCATATTCGTAGCCACCATAATTTTCTGTATGGGTTAATACTCGTTTAGTGTCACATAAGCTTAGGGTACCGGGCACCATTATGGTAAGTAATAACAATAAATAATATTTATTATTGAAATCTAAAAAAAAAGAAAATATATTTATTTAAAATATGATCTGCAATAAATTTAAAATGTGATTTTATACAAAAAGGAAGTAAATAATTTAAAATATGTCAAAATCTTAAAGGTTTTTCAGTTATTCTTATTTAATTTATTTCCGAATAAGTCAAACTAATGTACAATATGAAGGCTCTACTGGAACAATTTCACACACAATTAAAAATACTTTGATAATCTGATGGCGTCGAACTGGATATTCTTAATTCGCATCGATAAAACTTTTTTATATGAAATATTAGCTTTGTTCGCGGGTCACTTTCCGAACCGATTCAGAACTAATACGAAATTAGTTCAGGATTGTCGTACAGCGCATTCTCAATTCTTAACCCGTTCAGGATTTTTTTTGCCACGAAGATTTTATTTTAAATAAACATTTAGAACTGTACCTTTTATTAGGTTTTATTATTTGTATTATTTTTAAGAAATACTTAATTATAATTGTTATTTTTAAAGCATATAAAGTCTGTCAGTTTCTTTTAGAATAAAATGTCTTGTTTTTTGCTGAATAGAATTTTTGATAAAAAAATTTATATTTTAACTGAGATATATTGTTTGCCCTTTATTTTGTGTTATGTTTATATTTCGGGAGCCTAAAAGTAAATCTAATTTTAAACATACGCTTAATAAAAAGATGTGGGTTTATCTAAACTAAAAATAAAACGCAATAGTCAGTGAAACGATGTGCCAGTTATTGTACAATTTCTCGGCTTAACTGAAAATGGGGGGCAAAATTTCCTCAAAACAATTAGCACTTTGAGGAATTTTGAATAACTCTAAAATTTCTTCCAAGTCCTCATCTCTCCGATCCTCTCTCCAGATATGTTTCGATCACTTAATGGTCTTATCAGTACAGCTATAATGAACTAAGAACAAAATTCAGAGGAAACAATTGTCTATATAAAATCTAATTTCGGAAATATGTCGAAAAGATTTTAAACCTGCAGACATTTTAACTCTTTGGAGAGAAAAACGGCTTTGCAGATGTTACCATTAGGTGCTTGGAACTCGTATAGAGAGAGGACCAAAGTTGTATTTGCAAGAAAGTAGACTATCTAAATATTTTCCCTTTAACTGTCTGGTGAGGATAAACGATAATTTATTAGATTATATATTACAGTAAAGATGTCTTCGTTAATGAAATTTTTATTAAAACATACTTTAAAGCAATTTTATGAAGTTAAATGAATAAGACGCCATATAAAATACTAAGTACAACAGAATAACTTAGCAACAAGTTTTAAAATATACCTAAATTTGTACATCTCTATAACAAAAAATAATCAGGGAAATATAAGATTGGTGGTGATATAGCGTTTATAGAAACAACTTTAGGTACACAAACTTTTTCTTGCCATATATTGCTAGCAAACTCAGTAATATACTGACCACAGAGTAGGCGTCTAAAGAAGAAGAACTACGAATTCTCTGAAAATTCTGGCAATTGCCATACAATAAAAGCTAGACATGCACTCTAGAAAAAGCTAAATGAACTAGCAACTTTTAGCGGACCATAAGACATATTTTGCGAATCTCCAAAAGCAACCACACCAAACAAACGGTTCTGTTTAGAGCTATTGACCAGAAAAATCAGGCCTTCTGTCCGAATTCGTCACATAAACATAGGAAATATAAGCAATTCAGAAAGCCCGTATCAATTAAAACTTTTAAAAATAACAACACTGACCTAGTCTCAGGGGGAGAACTCCTGGTTATGAATTGATAAATGCTACATATCACCCATCATACGGCGTAGCAACAAGACGTCGAAAACGCCTCTTTCGTTTCCACGACTATCGAGAAAAAATAAACAATATTCTCATAAAAATTAAAAATATCACCGCCACCAACACGTACAAACCGTCACCCAAATTCTAGCCAGTTCAAGTTATTTACATGTACCCTCATCTTGCTATATTCGTGAGTGATTATAGTAAAAATCACGAGTAAAGGAAATAGACAGACTGCAATTATAACGATAACATTAGGCGCGATTCAAAGGGGAGAGGGCGGTGGAAGCGGTTGCCCCTCCCTCAAGAGCTTTGAATTCAGGAAAATAGACCCGATTCTACCTCTTATATTAGGAATTTGTATGCTGTTGGCATCTTCACCCCGCCCCCTCCGTCAACAACTTATTTTTTCTTGCGATCACCACCTCCACGAGCTTCGATTCAGAAAAATAGACCCGAACCTGCCTTTTACGCTAGAAATGTTCCCGGAGTCTCTTCCCCGTCGATAAGAGAGAAGCTTGGTCCGCTCCGGAATAACACGCTGGTGAAATGGGCGGAGGACGAGCTTTTATGTTTATATTCGATGTTAAAGACCAATCTACTTTTAAATTAGCAGCATGGAGGCGGAAATACAATCGGGACCTGTGTTTCAATTCGGCTGACAACGGTGGCCAGCTTCTGACTGTTACACGAAACGTCCTCGCTGACTTCCCACATAGCGAGTACCGTCCACTAATAATGGAGGCAGGAACAAAAATGTCACTAATAACCTAATAACATCTATGGCTTGGCCGTAGTGGAATCTAAAGAAAGTGAACTGGATAAAGCTCTCTACGAAACGCCAGATATCCCCTACCAGCAGAAATTAGAAAAGATTTATAGGCACCGTAATAAACACTGCCAGACAGTGTATACCGAGAGGCTGCTGAAAAGAATACCTTTCTAGCTGGAGAATTGTACTAAAACCTGGCGATGAATAAGAAACAGCCAAACTACTGAATGGCTTAGATGCGGCGAGGCGAAAGAGGTGGACGGAAACCGTGGGAAGCCTGAACTTCCAGACATTCTTAAGGAAACTAGAAAGCGAAAGGAGAAAACAATTTCTAATCCAAACGCAAATGGTTTACATCTGATAGAGACATCCAGAGCTCTAAAGGATATAGCGCGCACGATCAAGGTGAAACAAAAACTCAGTCCCTTAAGCCATACTACAGAAACTGAATACTCTCCCCTCTTCACTTGCAAAGAAGTTTCAACAGCGCTTAGCAATTTCAAGCAAGAAAAAGCTGTAGGGTTCGAAACAGCCAATTCTGAATTTCTAATAAATTGCAGCAAACACAAAAATATGATTGGCTCATTTGTTTCTAGTCATTATGTAAAACGACAGTATGCCACAAAAATTTAAACGTTCGAAAATAATTGTCATATTGGAACCTGGCAAACCAGCTGACATCCCTGTAACCTATGAGCTACTAGAACGACTTATACATAAAAGAATCAGCACAAAATCATAGATATATCCAAATCTATCAAAATATAGATTCTGCCAGCAAAAACCGTCTCCGTTCTAGACGACTACCAGCAAAAACATCAAGAACCGCCGTGGAAGATTAATGGTATCAAAGAATAGATTCAGGAATGAAGTGGACAACACAACAAAGTGCCCTACCGGATTTTTAGAAATAAGAACCCAACATGGCACATGGGCATATTCTTTACACAGGCGGGGTAAGCAACCATCCTTCTTTGTGACTGCGGAGAACCTGAAACCATCAAACACATCACAGACCAGAAGATTTTCTGATGGCGATTCCAGAGTGGATTGAATATATAAATTAAGCAGATGTTCGTTTGTAACATTTAAGTTTCTAAGTTGTAAAAAAAAATAGGTATTATTTCCAATTGTGTTAATTTCTAGGAATTTGAGAAAGTTTTTCGTATATGTTCATAATATTAAACTTAAATTTTATCTGAATTATTTAAAAATCCTGTATGACTACAAATTAATCATTAGTCATGTATATTTTCCATTATCATTGTGTTGTCGGTTTTGTGCATATTGCAACACGTTAATATCTTTGCTGCATCTTGGTACATAAATTGTATTACAAAAAATTTGTAACGAATTAAATTGTTGTATATATGGTAGTACCACAAACAAACAGTCGTGTTATCTGCTATACATCGATGCAATATCTGCACACTACATGCCTGTCCGTGTTTTAAAGGTTTTATAGAATTGACAGTGTCAAACGGAAATAATATTTGAGCCAAAAACAATTCTTTTAGGAAAATATGTGTCATGAACATTGTGCCTTATAAGCCTTATTTAAAATATTAAAACTAACTTTATTTAACTTCCAATAAATAAAAACATTTGTTTATTTACTTTTTTATTTTATTTTTTTATCAAGAACGTATTAAAGAAGGTGGAAAAATAAATCACCATGCAACACAGGATCTAGCAAGTTTCATATTTTGATTGAAAAGTGGATCCTAAAAATTCATACCTGAGAAAATTAAAATTGTTTAGAATTAGATAAATCTGATAAAGAAAAATAACCTATTAACAAAATTTCAAGTAACTCAAATATGGCAACATCCGATAAAGAGATTGGTGACCTTGAAAAATTTTTACGGACAGTAGTGTAGTGTTAGCTAATTAGACGAATCGGATAATGACGTACCCCTTCCGATAATAGTTATTATCAGTTTCTCTTCTACGAAAGCCTTTGTTATTTAATTGATGTTGGTTTCCTTCTAGAAGGGGATCTACTTTGGTAAACAGTGTTAATATTTTGATAATAAATAAATACAGGGTGATCAAACAATAACACTAAATATTAACTAAAATATAGACTTGTATTATCTTTATTTTTGTTTATTTTTACGACGTTTCGATAAGGTTGTATCTCTAATCTTTATCAAGTATAAACTGAATGTTTTGTCTTAAGGCTACGAGCTTATAGAGGGACTGTGTCTATTGAAGCGTGAAGTTTCGCATCAGTGTACACGTCTCAATGATTTGATGCTAAAAGTAGTGGTTTCCAAAGATTAGGCATCTTAACACTGGGTTTACTGACGATCCCATTATTATTTTTCATGCAAGCTGCTTCTTTAGATTTCCTTTTGTTCATGTTGGGTTCCATATAAATTACCGCAGCCTCAGATCATATGGTGTTGTTTATCCCAGGCGTGTACTGCAATACCTGCAATACCTGATCTCGACCTTTTCCTTTTTTGTGTATGAGTTTTATGTTCCTCCACACTCCTATGGAACTTTGTAAACATATTCTTTCTTATCGGTAACTTTTTTTTTTTTGTTAAATGAGTTATAAATGTATTTCCTGATTTAAAGACTGTTTTTATATTATAACTGCTGGCAATTCGTCTTTTTTCTCAGAGGTTCCCTTAATGTACGGAATTGTGAAGAAGGAATGTGTTTCTTGCTGTCCAGTGTTCGTTGTCCTAAAGTTATTTATAACATCATCAGTTAATTTTAAAGGATAACCATTCTGTTGTATATTGGATTTAATATGTGCTACCTCTCTTTCCAATGAACCCGCATTATTACATATAAATATACGGCAATTATAGAGGTTGCGTATAATTCCTCGTTTTGTTACAATAGAAAGGTTAGAACTATGGTTTAGATATTGTCCAGTATGTGTTGGCTTCCTGATAAACTTAACCTTCCATACGATGTAGGTATCATCGACAAATCTCAACCAGACTTCCGGTTTTACTGTTACTGTTTCTATGGCATGAGTTTCGAACCATTCCATGTATATATTGGCGACGACTGAAGAGAATGAGGAACCGATCGGATGCCCGTCGTCCTGAGCGTACAACTTGTCCTTTACTTGAAAGTAAGCACTACGCAAGCAACATTTCAAAAGGTCCATCATACCGTCCAGTGGTAACGTGGGCCGATCTAATAATGTTGTAACATTTGAAAGTCTAATTTTGGTTGTATCTAGTAATTTTTCTGATGATACATTAGTATACAGACTTTCCACATCAAAATTCATTAGTCTGTTGCCTGGCTCTAGATTTATGCTACTAATAATGTTCCAGAAATTTGTGGAATCTTTAACACATGTATTCGTCTTACCTTCTAAAGATTGTATGATTTTTAAAAGAAACTTCACCAGTGCACTTATTGAAAATCGTCTGGTGCTGGTTATTGGTCTCACTGGTATGTTCGTTTTATGAATTTTTGATAGTCCGCGAAGATGTGGTGGCTTACTGTAGTGTTATGTGAGCGTCGATTGTAGTAGGTATATGGTCTTGGCATTTTCTTAGTGTTCTGTAGATTTTTGACGCTGTAAATTAGAGAGGTCACGAACTAGTTGCCTATATTTTTCTTCAGAATATCTCCCACTTATCGGTCGTAAAGATTCTATCAGCGTACAAGGAAAATGCATCGGTAATAGTGGACATCGCAACCTATGTTCAAAAAGTCGGAATAATCCTGGAAAAATGAAAATATAGATAACTAGCTCGTAATTTCACTAAATCTACAGAGTCAAAACTCTACAGAACACTTAGGAAATACCAACATATACCTGATAACCTACCATTGGCGCTCACACCACACTACAGTAAGCCACCATATTTTTACGGACTGCCGAAAATTCATAAAACCAACATGCCATTGAGACCAATAACTAGCTCCAGAGGATCGCCAAAAAGGCCCCTGGCGAAATTTCTTTTGAAAATCATCCAACCTTTAGAAGGTAAGACGAATACATATGTTAAAATTTCCACACATATCGTGAACACTATTAGTAGCATAAATCTAGAGCTAGACGACAAACTGATATGTTTTGATGTGGAACGTCTCTATACTAATGTGCCATTAGGGAAATCACTAGACATAATAAAACTAGACTTTCAAATGATACAACATTATACGATTGAAACACTTGTCCACTAGACCGGATGATGGATCTTTTGAAGTGTTGCTTGCGTAATGCTTACTTTTAAGTAAAGAACAAGTTCTACGCTCAGGACGACGGACTTCCGATGGGTTCGTCACTCTCTCCACTCATCATCAATCTATACATGAAATGGCTCAAAACACATGTAATAGAAGCAGCAATAGTGAAACCGAAAGTCTGTTTGAGATATATCGATGATATCTTCATCGTATGGAAGGGCAATGATCAAGAACTTAATGATTTCTTAATACATCTAAACACCATTCGACTTACCATGGAAAAATAGGTAAATGATCAATTGCTCTTACTAGATGTCATGGTGAACCATTTAAACGAAACTATTAAAACTTCAATATACAGGAAGCTAACACATAACCATAGTTCTCATTATTCATTGTAACAAAACGGGGAATTATACGCAACCTCTATATTCGCGTTATATTTATATTCAATTATGCCTGTTCATTGAAAAAGAGATAGTAAACATTAAATCCGATTTGCAACAGAATGGCGATGTTATAAATAACTTTAGAATAACGACTACTGGAGACCAAGAAACACATTTCTTCTTCACAATTCCATACATTAAGGGAACCTTGACGAAATTAAGATGAATTGCCAGCAGTTATGTAAAAACAGCTTTTATATCAGGAAATACACTTAAATCTCATTTAACAGTAACAAAACTAAAAAATACCGATAACAAAGAATGTGTTTACAAAGTTCCATGTGAGTGTGGTGAAATGTGTATTGAAGAAACCAAGCGACCACTAGAAGTTAGAATTAGGAAAAATAAAACTCATACTAATAAATTTTTTATAAAAAAATTGAACCGACTTCTAAAAGTGAGTGAGAATTCATTATGATATTCATAAATTATTTGAACTAAGTACTAATCGAGATTAGTGTACCTCGCAATGACTCCAAGCTGGCAAAAAAGTACCCATTTTATACATAATTGTAAATCACCCTAAAATGAATTAATAAAAATTCTTTAATTCTTAGAGTTCTCCAAATACCAATGAAATTGTGTCAAACAAATATTTAGTCTGTCATAGTAAATCCACTATCTTAAATTTCAAATTAATTTTAGATTGGTAATATAGGCCCCAAAACCTTCCAGTATCGATATTTAAAGAATTTGAGACGTAAATTTCTTAACCCGATATATTTTATATTACATATTGAAGTTGTATACGCCCCAAGAACCCCGCAATATCAATTTTAGATAAAACCGGAAAATGTAAAATTTTTAGTCCCTCATTTTGTATCTTATCAACCTAATAGTTGTAAAAAATTAACTTCATATTCATAATACACCACCCCCCAACCCCTTAATACCAAATCTGATAAAGAAGCGAATAAGGTAAAATTTTTAACCCACCATATTGGATCCGCCATATTGAATTTCAAAAAAATAATTTTATCGTTTTAATCTAATCTAAATCTAAACCCTTCAAAGCCCTCTAGTACCAATATTAGATGAAATCCAGAAATTTAAAATTTCTAAGCGGTCATATTGAATCTGACATATTTGATTTTCTTAAAATAATTTTATATTCGCTATTTACATCCTCAAAACGATTCAGTTCCACATTTGAACAAAATCGAAAAATGTAAAATTTTTAGGCAGCTATATTGCGTTCGTCATATTGAATCCAGAAAAAATACTATTAAATCATAATTTACTCCCTCAAGAACCCTCTATATCAGTTTTAGAGAAAGTCGAAAAATGTAAAATTTTTAGGAGACCATATTGAATCCGCCAGATTGAGAGTTTTTCAAAAAATATTTTAATTTTATCTTTAACGCTAACAAAAATCCCCCAATACTGACTTTATACGCAATCGAGAGATGAAGAATCTTTAATCCTCCATCTTAGATCCGCCATATTTATTTTTTTTTAAATAATATCAAATTCGTAATGTGCTATCATATCAATTTTGAAAAAAATCGGACAAAATTAATTTTTTATCCACCATATTAAATATGCCATATTAAATTTTTTAAAAATAATTTCAGATTCGTCATGTACTCCCCCGTATTGAATTTTTTACAAATGTTTTGAATTCGTTATGTGCAACCTCGAAAACTTCCCCGTACCAATTATGGAGAAAATCGGAGAAAATTAAATTTGTTTGTCCGCCATATTGGATCCACCATTTTGATTTTTTTTTTAATAATTTCAGATTCGTTGGGTACAACCCCGAAAATTCCTCCATACTAATTTTGGAGAAAATCGGTCAAAATTAATTCTTTTGGCCACCATATTGTAAACATTATCTTTGATTTTACTGCACCAATTTCATCTAAAAAAATACGAGACCACCGCAGCAACTTCCTGAATATAACGTAAAAAATTTCATTCAAATCGGTGCAGGCATTCCGGAGTAATCGGTGTATATACATAAAAAAATACATACACGATGAATTGAGAACCTCCTTCCTTTAGAAGTCGGTTAAAAAAGGGAAAACGTCGAGATTAGGTAAGGCAGAACACGCCTGGAATAAACAACACCATATAAAATGTTTGAAGCTCCTGTAATATATATGGAACCCAACAGGAAAAAAAGGAAATTTATAAAAGCAGCTTACATTAAAAATAATAATGGAATCTTCAGTAAACCGAGTTTGGAGATACCTAATCTTTAGCAGCCACTACTCTGTAACATCAAATCATTGAGGCGTGTACAGTGAAGCGGAATTTTGCGCTTCAATAGAGTCTCTACATAAGCTCGTAGCTTTGAGACAAAACATTCAGTATATACTTGATAACGATTAGAAATACAACCTAATGGAAAAGTATATATATATATATATATATATATATATATATATATATATATATATATATATATATATATATATATATATATAGATATTATTCATTACATTTTGTGCAGAAAAATACAATTTTAATATGTCACAAAACAAAAAAAATAAGGTTAAACGTAAATTACAATAAAAAAAAGTCCTAAAAATATGCTCTAAAAGAAGTCTCCATATACTCATCCACCGAATAGAACAAAACCCTCTTAATTTAATTTTAAATCTCATAAAGTCTGAATCTTTAAACGTGTCAGGTGAGGTGTTGTACAATGACACATTTAGTGTATTTTTCTTAGATCTCTCCAATCTATATCTCAAAGGCCTAATCGAGGCTAGCTGATATAGTGCCATAAAAGTGAAAATGAGAATTTTGGTGAAATTTTCCACGATTTTTATGAATCTTCATTAGTTGGTATAAGGTAAATAATCTAGGCGACGTTAGTACCCGCAATTTTATAAAGTGTGGCTTACAGTGGTCCCTATAGCCGATACCAAAGGCAAGTCGAATAGCCTTCTTCTGCATTCTAAAGATCTGAATCGCATCAGCATAGCAACCTTAAAGGTGAACACCGTATGAAATATGAGAATGCAACAAGGAATAATAAACAGAGAGAAGGGTGTCACAGTGAAGAGACCCACCAAGTTGCCAGAGAATAAAAATAGAAGATGCCAACTTATTCCTCAATAATGTGATGTGAGAATTCCTGTTCAAACCATCGTCCAAACTGACACCGAACAATGTCACCGAAGCACCATCAACCACACCTCGTCCATTCGTGAAAAACAAATTTAGAGTTTTTTTTTTCATTCAATTTAAGGAAATTATTAACATATTTCCTACATTAAACATTCTGGGTCTCTACTTTTACAAATTAGCGCTGGGTCATCAGCGTAACAGATACACCGACCCGGTGACAAATGCCTAAAGAAATCATCGATATATGTAATAAAAAGAAGAAGTCCTAATACCGAACCATTCCACACCGTACCGCTATAGGCTCAGAAAGCTTTCCACCATATGCGACCATCTGCCTTTTATTTGATACGAAAGACGGAAGCAAATCGAGGGGAATGCCGTATTTATGAAGCTTTCTAATCAACAATTATGAGAAACACAATCAAAAGCACGACTGAGATCACACAGTGAGAGTCCCACTCTTTCCCCACCTTCTATCCCCTCAATCGCGCCCTCCACAACCGCATCAACTGCCTGAATAGTCGAAAAATTCCGGCGAGAACCAAACTGTGAAGGATGCAAAAATTGTGATTTTCAAAGTAACGATTCAAGCTGTTTTTTCAGTATTACTTCAAATACTTTTCCCAATAACGGAATAAAATATATAGGTCTATAATTTTCCATGAAATCGACATTCCCTTTATATAATCAAAAGTTATTCATGTTGTTATGTGATAAAAAATGCCATTTTTCAAATATTTAAAAAATTTTATATAACCAGAAGATAACCTTCGAATAGCTACACGGAATATTCACTGTTGTTCTGTGATGTTGAGGATTCGAATATAAATAGAATAGTAGACAGATACTTCATCTTGTAATCAAACGCTCTTCTGAGAGTTTTATTACGTGGAAAGTAAAGGTGGCAATTATATATTTGTATTATGAAAAATGTTATTTTGTGAAAATAAAATACTTATTTCTCACTAATGAAAGTAAAACGGCATATTTAAAAGATTCTTTATAATACCCTTATTTTAAAATTTCCCTATATATGTATATATAAGTCCAACTTCACTATTATTTTACTGCAAAAATATTAAAACAAAGTAGATGAGTCTATTTGATGTATTTTAGACAAAATAAAAAAAAATAATTCTGAGCACAAAGTGTTACCGAAATATTTAGCTAAAAATTACAATAAAAAATATCATACCTTTAAGTTCATCTAGGAAGAGTCTTAAACCCCGTAGGATATTCATTATTGATGATAAGTCTCACAAATTTAGATTCGATCAAACTATTCCAATTATTCGAAGCACATTGTCTAACTTTCTAAACTTCAAGCTTTTTATAGAAAAACCAACACCAACATTTTTTTCAGTGAAGACTCGTCTAGTAATAAATTTATATTATTTTATTTAAAATCTTGATTTAAATCTTTTTTGCTATATCTTAGTGTTCCATGGAAATTCTTTCAGTTTCGTCCTGTAAACCAATTCGTCCGTCCGTCTGTTCGTCCGTGTATCAGAGCCTTATAATTTGGTCAGTTTCTAATGGTTTGCAATGGAATTTTGCAGGAACATACATTTTAGTAATCCAAAACAGATCTGAGGTGAAATAAGGAAAAAATGTAGGGTACCTTCCTTAGTGTGAAAAATAGGGATGAAAAAATTGTTTTTTGTTCACCCTATCGAGTGAGGTATGTCCAGTTATAAATAAATGTATAATATTACGCAATATGGGCCTTCACGGCGGTAATTTTCCTCTCATTTTCCAATGGTATGCTTTTAGTTTGAAAAAATGTGGTGAAATAGCTGTTACTAAATATATGTAATGAAAATAATAACGGGTAAGTTACATCAACTAACTTATGAGATCTAAAAGAAAACTATTAAAATTTAATTTTGTCTTTTATATTTCGAGTGCGTTACCGTTAAATAGGTCTTTCAAAATGCATATGAACATTTATATAATATTTCTGATTTAGTCGTCTAATTCACTCAGTATAAACCTCCAAAGCTTATAATTTCCGGCACATTTTGAGGATTTGATTTTTGGTGAATGCCCCTTACATGACAGTGTTCCATTAAAAGATTTACAGATCGTAAGGGAGTCCTTCATGTGGAAGCACAGCTCTTTAATGGGTTTATTTCAGTACTTTTATGAAGCTTGATTATGCAATTATTGTATATTTCATTAATTATTGTTTCATATGTTTTCTAGAATCTTTTATTAGATTTTTTGGTTTTATATCACTATTTTGCAGCCATTTTGCGACTGCAATGTAAATGGTTTGATATCACTATTTTGCAGCCATTTTGCGACTGCAATGTAA
This sequence comes from Diaprepes abbreviatus, assembly GCA_034092305.1. Taxonomy (NCBI): domain Eukaryota; kingdom Metazoa; phylum Arthropoda; class Insecta; order Coleoptera; family Curculionidae; genus Diaprepes; species Diaprepes abbreviatus. The sequence goes on from JASJET010000028.1 coordinate 16,853,984, forward strand.
AATGGAGTCTTTAGTTAATTTTTGGTCTCTAAATGCGAAAATGATACTAGAAACTTTCTAATACGTAAGATTTTTGAGTTATAATTTTTTTAGCGAAAATGAATGAGTGCTTTAATCTAGGGAAATTATTCTTAGCGTAGCCGAATCTACTTATAGATGGCCCCTGTATACAAGAAGTACGCAGTCGCTTTTGGAACTTACCGATACCCGATGTTTCTAGAAAATACCAGAAGTACGGAACGGCTATAAAAGCAGCTGGGCGGCAGTCGTATCATCAGTATCGATTTAGCACGAGTAAGGGTAATTATTGTATAGAGAAGCAAAGTGCGCGAACAAGCTAATAGTAAGAGCCTTATGTGAGTGTTATCTTTGTGTTGAATAAAATCATTTGACACCTGTAAACGTAGTATCACATCTCTGATCCGACGTACGCGACAATACAAAAATGTCTAAAGTACAGAATAGTGGCTGTGTTAACCCCGCTGATAATTTTTGCTACATATGTGGTCAGTTTATGCCTAAATCACAGAAAAGGACAATTAACAAAATGATCAAAGTAGCTTATCATAAGTATTTTAGATGTTTTGCTGGCGATCAAGATCGGGACTAGGCTCCTCATCTTTGTTGCCAAATCTGTGCAGCAAATCTAAGTAACTGGTGAAACAGCAAACGCTCTTGTATGCATTTTGCAGTTCCAATAATTTGACGAGAACCAACAAATCATTTTAATGACTGTTACTTTTGCATGACAAAAGTGGCTGGTTTTTCCAGAAATAAAAAATATAATATTTAATATCTGAATATTTCCTCAGCAATAAAACTAGTTCTTCATGGATAAGATTTACCAGTTCCAGCGACTCCGGCAAAATGGAAGGAAGATTTAGAAATGTATGATAATAGGGCAGAACCCGATAGTGTATCAGAAACAAACGATTCCTATTTTCCCGAAAGTGAAGGAAAAGCAACCCATTTAATCGAACAACCTGAATTCAATAATCTAGTTCGGGGCTTCCACTTGTCCATAGAGCATGCTGAAGTATTAAGGTCTAGATTACAACAATGGAATTTACTAGCTACTGGAACTAAAGTTACAATATTTAGGAACCATAACCAAGAGCTATCTTCGTTTTTTACTCTGCAGGATAAAACGTGTGTTTGCGTTAGTCCAAATAATGTTATGGAAAAATTAGGATTTGCACATAACCCAGACGAATGGCGCTTCTTTATGGATTCTTCTAAAATAAGTTTAAAAGCAGTTCTGCTCCATAATGGCAACAAAAGACCTTCTATTCTTCTTACACATGCAGTTGATATGAAGGGAACATACGAAAATATGTCACTTATTATAAATGCACTAAGTTATGTTACGTATAATTGGCAAAGATGTGGTGACCTAAAAGTCATAGAACCATTACTAAGTCTTCAGGTTAGATATATGAAATACTTCTGTTTTCTTTGTGTTTGGGACAGCAGAGCAACACAGTGCCATTACCAAGTAAAAGAATGGCTTCTGAGATATCACGTCCAGGTCAAGCTAACGTAACCTCTTGATCCCAAAAAAGTACCGTTACGTACATTATACATTAAACTGGGATTGATTAGAAATTTCGTTAAAGCACAAGATAAAGAAGATGCGTTTAAACAAATTTTTCATAAACTAAGTGATGCCGAGAAGGAACAATTGTTGGACTACAAATTAGAAAGATACTAAGGGCACAGCAGTTTGATCAAAAATTAAGTGATGTTGAATTAGCTGCGTGAAGTTCTTTTATAACAATTGTTTCGCTGTTTTTATGAAACAAAAAAGTAGGAAAAAAAAAACTTGTAGAAAGACTACTTGAAGGCTACTGCAAAATGAACTGTCGCATGTTTCTTAAAATACACTTCTTGTACTTTTTCATAGAAACATTGGGTGCGGTTAGTGACGAGCAAGGAGAAAGTTTCTCCCAAGACATACTAACAATGGAGCAACACCACCAATGCAGATGGGATCCAGCAATGATGGGGGATTATTGTTGGTTTCTTATGAGAGAAAGCGATCAGGAATATAAACAAAAATTATATTTTCCTTAAAATATCTTGTTTTTTTTTGGTTTGAACTTATTTATAAATATTATAAAAAAATGTTTGTATTAAATAAAAATAACTGATACAGTCAATTACTCAAATTCTGTACGTGGTGGATAATTTTTGTTGATGAATTCGCAATCAGGATGCTTTAGACTCCCATATAACATCAGTCACAATTTTTTTTGTATTTGTTGACTAGTGTATTTACTTCAATCTTTATAAGCATTCACATTAAAACATATATATTTTTAATTTCTGTCTTAATATGTTTTAGATACAAATCAGAAATTTTACTGTGTCCCTCTTTTAGTTTTCCACGATTAAGTATATTTACTAATTTACGAAACACAAAAAAATCTCTAAAATTTAATCTCCAATGCTTGAATATGTTTTGCGACAAAAAAAAAACAAATTTTGCTTTCAATTAACCCAAAGACAGACAATGAAATTTCAGAACAAAGAAACAACGCCAATAACTTCTAGGGAACCCCAGCATAATGCGTATCTGACACGCACTTAACTACCTATTATTTGATTTAGATGAAATAATTACATTTTTATTAGGAAAAATACTCAGGTCTGAATTCGTTGTAACCCCTTTTTAAAATTAAATATTTCTCGAGCTGTCTCTTATCAATATATATATAGATACTAAATATATGCGATGAATTTTTTACACCAGTTTGGTTTAATATTTAAATAGTTTTAGATTAATATTTATAAATCAACATAAAGAAAATATTTCTTTGTACAAATTAATAATATTTAATGGAAAATAAAAATATTTATGTAATATATTTCCCAAAGTGGCAGATTTGTTGACTCAATCTTTGTTATTCCCTGAATAGATACAGGAGAGTGTCCAATTTTCGACACATTTGCACAGTATCTCTATTATTATTAAATATAGAGACTGGTTAAACCAAAGATACAACAAACAAAATTTTCCTAGACCCTCTGTTTTTAAGATACAGGGCGAAATTGAAAATTTTCCACTTTCAAGCCCCTCTAGATTCTCAGTTAATATGTCAGTTAATGAAAAAATAGAAACGGGTTTTTGTAGAGGTTTTTACGCAAAATCCAGTAGTCTACAGAGTGGAATATTTTGTATAATTTTACAGGCTATCTTGGAAATAGTAAAAGATTTTAAAAATCTGATAAAGTAGTCCTCGATAAAATTATAATGGTGAAAAGAAATTACTGCTATCGCGATCGGTTTCGGATTTATAGAGCAAATTTCGAATTTTTTCATTTCCTAAAATGTGCTATAATTTATTTATCGAAGCAACTATGATAAAACTAATAAGGCATTCTTAAGGTATTTTTTTCTGTAGAATCTAGTGGCGTAGTCAGATTTTTAATTTTAGTTTTAATTACGATGATATAATACATCATTATTTTACATTTTGCATTTTCTTTAAGAAGATCTTATATATGAAGGTTCTGCACAAGAATCTCTAACCAAACTGAAAGAACCCAAAATTCGTGGGGCCGATAAGAAAAAGAGGAAGAGTGTCATTCGCCTCTGAAGAGCCTACATGGATCGTCAACCGAGTCGGGAGGGTCCATAAAGGTGCTTCTCAAGAAACCTGTTGGCGACCCGGTAAACGAACGTCAGAAAATTGCAAGTTCCACGCTTGACGACATAGTAAGGGCAAATTAGCGTCTCAGAATGAAGAAACCCACTCGGATACATGTCTGTTATGCTCATGTGTCCTTGTATATGGTAGTGATTCGAGCGGTGCACTCTACTTTACCGACATCCAGGCATGGGAATTCTCTGATGCCGTAATGAAAGCCATTATGGGTACTCCCATTAGCAGCGGTGCTCCAACGCCTCGTTTTTATAATTATTAGCCACTGCTGCAGACCAAATATCTAGGGTCTGCCTCACTGGGGAACTGGAGCAGATCAGGCCCAAAGGTGATATTTTAATGAAACATACATATACATATATGATAATATGTCTATAGAAATCATACAAGTTAGTGTACAACATGGGAAAGCACAAGCAGATTTCCTATGTAAAAAATCCAATGAATTGTGAATTCAGCTGGTTCTAATGCAGAAACCATCGTTGAGTCGTAGCAGGATCAGTGGTATAAGTTCTGCGGGAAGAACGCTCGTTTACTGCACCTCCTGTGAAAACCTAGAATCCATATTATAATTCAACAATAATTGAAGTAATTTCCTCCAATAGGATTCGGTAGCAGAGACCTGGTAAAAATATCTCTTAAATCTCGTAAGAGTTATGTTGTGGCATCAGCATACTTTCCTAAGGAATGAGAAAGTCCTTTATCCTGAGGTGGTGAACTTAGTAAAATATTGCGAGGAGAAACGCTTACCACTTCTCCTATTCTGCGATTCCAATGCGCTCCACATTTTGTTTGGTACTTTCATATCAACCGCAAGGGGGCGGGGGAATTTGTTGGGCTTTATCAGTGTTAACAACCTGGAATTTATTTAAAAAGGAAACATGCCTACCTTTATTACAATTAGAGAATAATCTGCTATGTATCTAACTATTTACTCTTCAAATATACAGAACTGGGAAGTCAGTTTGGAGGTCTCGTTGTCAGATCCCCAGGACGCTAGGGGGTTTTCTTTTCCTAGTCTAAGAACAGACGTAAAAGTTTCTTAATTTTCGTTAAGTTTAGAGTTCTTAGAGCGTATGTCACTGTCATTATCTACTTAAGTGAGTGCTTTATTTTCCAAAGAAGACTTGATAAAAACAGTTGCAAATTATTATGCATCATGGCTGTCCATGGCGCACTTGTCATAAGTAAATAAATTATCCAGTATTTTGCTTAATAATATTTAATTTCTGTTCTTATGTCTAATCCAATCGCAAATAAATTAGTACCGTTAGATTCGTCAAAGAATGTTTTTTTCGAAAAGTAGTTGTCAAAAAGGATTCGCCATTTGAAAATTAATAGTTAGAAATGCAAACGTAATTTTGTCAACTTGTCTTATTCCTGTCTTTCGTACTAGTAACTAAAACTTTGCGATTGTATTTTTTTGACATCATCTAAGGCCCTTAGATTAGTTTGCGTCCGATCATGGCCACCTAGATGCAATTTTAAAAGTGGGTAAAAAAAATGAAGTAGACGTAAAAAGTTTTTAAAATGTCACATTCTGATCTAGAATTGTCTCAGAAATCCAAAAATGTTAAAATATACAGGGTATTTCATTTAAAAATTGAAAACTGGGGCCATTTCCGGTGAAATCGGAAGTGGCCGGAAAGTGGAAAATATGCGAAAACTTTCCCCTTCACATACCATTTACTTGTACCAATTCTCATTTTGATACACATAATACTCTAGAAATTATGACTTGTCTAATAGATTCGTTGACACCCGGTATTTAATAATTTTAATACTCTTGAACTGACAACCTCCAAGGTAGGCTATCTAAAAAAAAATTTAGTTGTATCTGTTGATGATAATTTACAAGTCTATTAAAATAAATCTAAAATTACACAAGATAAGTTTCTAGAACTGAATGCTTTAACTCAATAAAGTATAATACATGTCACAAAGTTGACACAATGTAAATAGCTTCGAGGAACAACTCACCAAGACAATAATATGGCCTAGTAGCCAAGAAGAATTGTCGTTTTCTCGTAAACTTATTTCCGTCTGCAGCTCTTGATTCCTCTGGTACCTTTAAAGAGTTTATCAATGGATCTCTTGCATGCTGACTGGTCCGAGAAAAGTTCAAGAACCTTAACAGGTTGACTGATGAGTACTCACAAGTCTAAGAAGTTTGGAGTGCCAACGATTTGGCGGGAACATCAGAATCATATTCATGATTGCTACTTTTGCTTAACAAATACTGGGGTTTTCTAGTAAAAACAAACATAAAATTGGATATCCTAATATCGCCTCATCTATGAGACTTGTACCTCATGACGCTTCATGCATACCTCTCCCTAATCCTCCAGAAAAATACAAAATCGACTCGGAAGCCGATGAATTAGAAGATTTTGAGAAAACAGCAGGTCCAAATTTTCGACAGAAAGACGATTACGAATATAGTAGCGGTAGACAGCCCCATTTTATATATCAAGAAGAGCTTAACGATCTTATTCGTTATTTTGATCTTCCTAAATCACAGTCACAGCTGCTTGGATCTCATTTACACCACTGAAATCTCTTGCAAAAAAGAGCGAACATTTTCATGTTTCGAAAAAGGTAGTCTATGCTAGCATTTTTCTCAATGGCAAATAACTTAGTTGTTTATATTTTGTCCTTTCGGGCAGAGACAAGGAAATAACATATAAACAGTTTATTTCCTGCAAATATCACTCTGGTCCTCTCTCCATATTATGGTCTCGTCAGTGAAGCTGTATCGAACCCAGAGTACCATTCGCAGGAAACAAATGCTATATGAAATATAAATTCCAAGGTATGCCTGCAGGATTTTAAAAAGCTGCCACCTGCCGTCTTCGATATCAGACTGAAAAATATCGTCAGTCGAACGACATCACCAGCCTGCCGATATACCTTGAAATTTATGTTTCATGTTTCCTGCGAATGTTGCTCTCGGTTCGATACAGCTCCTCTGATGAGACCATAAGGTGGTCGAAACGCGTATGGAGAGAGGAATAGAGTTGTATTTGCGGGAAATAAAATGTTTATATATATTCTTTCCTTTTCTCTGCGTGAAAGGATAATACATATAAACAACCGTTTAATTGCGGAGGATAGATTTCTTTATTTCTTACTGAAATTTTGATTTTTTTTTGGCAAATAACTTGGTTTACTGTCATTCAGGTTTAAACTTGGCATTACCTGTAAACCTACCTAGTAGCGACAGTTTATTGGCACTTCGAAGACAAGTTTTATTGTTTAATGGAAATGATCAGCCATCTTATTTTATGGGTGATGCTGTAAATATGAACTAAACTTAAGAAGAACATGCGTATATTACGTCAAAGCATAAAATACGAAAATCATGAATAGAATATCTGTACCGATCTAAAAGTTATTGTATTAATTACTGGACTGCATAGTAGCTATACCAAATGTTGCTGTTTTTAAGCAAATGAGACAGCCGCGCCAGAAAACAATATTATGTTGTCAAAGATAGGCCATTACGTGAAAACATTGTGCCCGGTCTGAACAATGTTCTTAATGAACCCTTAGTAGAGCAGCAGAAAATTTATTAACATCCTCTGCCTATAAAACTAGGGCTTAAAAAAATGTTAATGTTAAGTAGAGAAGGACCCAACCAATATTACCTATCCCAATTGCTATTCGCAAAAGGGCATTAAAATCGTTGCTGGAAAGCAAATTTATTGAATCGTGGAGGGAAGCTCGTGGAATGAAGTGTGCTAAGGAACATATAGCTGGGCCTAGCGCACGGCGTACTAAGGAGCTTCTCTCCTTGGGAAGAAAAGGGCTAAGAATTGTGGTGGAATTGTTGACAGGACATTGTCATCTCAGGGTCCATTTTCATAGAATCGGTGTCGAAGGCGACTCGACATGCAGATGGTGTTTGGAGGAGGATGAAACTATTGACCATGTTCTCAGAGAGTGCCCAGCACTCAACGGACTGAGATAGAGATATTTCTGATATACAGTTTAGTTACCGGAAGCAGTTAGGCATATTCAACTAACGAGGCTGCTTGGATTCGCAAAGGGGATTCAGCCTTCTAAACAGTTCAGCCAAATTATTAACCAAAATACTGTCACAACCGATCGTAGACAAGTTAGGGGCGTGCGAAGAACAGCAGGGCTTCCGGAATAACCGCTCTACTGTCGACGGTATATTTGTTATCAGACAGCTGGTTGGAAAATCTATCGAATATGATAAACCGCTGTTCATTTGTTTTGTGGACTTTACACAAGCGTTCGACCGAGTCAAACTGGAACACATAACAGAACCACTGCGAAGAAAACAAGTAAACGAAGCACTCATACGCACAATATACGAACTGAATTCCAAAAACACCATGGTAATTAAAACAAATAACACTCTAATAGAGGAAATCCCACTATCCATAAAAATAAGACAGGGTAATAGCCTAAGTATCATGTAATCATGGACGAAATCATTGATGAGGTAAAAAGAACAAATATTGGGTACCCAATGGGACACAACACCGTTCAGATTATATGATTTGCAGACGATGTTGCCTTGACAGCAGATAGTGAGGACAAATTACAAAGAATGCTTTTCCATCTCAATCGAACAGCCAAACAGTATAATATGGAAATATCTGTGGAGAAAACCAAAGCAATGGTAATGGCAAAAGAACCGGTAAGATGAAAACTAATGGTTGATGACAAATGTATCGAACAGGTTGGGAAGTTTAAATACCTGGGAGCACATATAACAAGCAACAGGGCAGTAACGGAAGAAGTACGCACACAAGCCAACAAAGCGGCCATGATATCAGGCCAACTAAGAGACATAATCTGGAACAATAAACATATGACGGTTGAGAGCAAAGCAAGAATTTACAAGGTCTGTGTAAGACCGATACTGACCTACGGCGCAGAAACAAGAAATGAAACCACAAAGACAAAACAAATTATGAGAACCACAGAAATGAAAACGCTGAGAATGATCAGGGGAACAAGTTTAAGAGATAGAATATGAAACGCAAAAATACGCGAGGACAGCGGAGTGGGGGATGTTGTGAAGTGGGTTCGAAACCATCGTAGGCAGGGGAGAGACCACGTGGAACGAATGGACGATGACAGACTAGCAAAAAGCGTAATGAGAGAGAAACCAAACACCAAACGGCCGCCTGGACGGCCTCCCAAAAGACGGAGAGACAGCGGGATTTCGACCCCAAACGAGGATCGATGAGGCATTGTGTAGATAACAGAACTTTGTTCTACCTAGAAGAAGAAGAAGAAGAAGAAGAAGAAGAAGAAGAAGAAGAAGAAGAAGAAGAAGAAGAAGAAGGTCGGCCTCGGATAACCTGCAGATATGGTGGGAAGTAAAGAACCCAAGGGAGGCGATGATCTAGTATTACCACCCCTTTTTCATCCATTCAAGTAGAGAGGGAACTGCTTTTATTTATTTGAGATGGAAATCGCTCGTATGAGTAAGGCAAAGCTTAAAGAAGGAATGTTCCTTGAGCCGCAAATACGAGAACTTATTAAAGGCGAAAATTTTCAAACTACACTTTTGAGAAAAGAAAATAGGGCGTAGACTTCAAAAATGTATAAATCAACTTCCTAGATAACAAAAAATCGGAGAACTACGAAGATCTAATTGAAGAACTTATCCATTCTTTTAAGACGTTAGGATTCAACATATCACTTAAGCTGTATTTTCTTTACTCTAATTTGGAACAAGTTAGGTGCAGTTTCAGACGAACACAGCAAATTGTTCAAATGGAGAAGCGGTTTAGTGGAAACGAACCTCAAACATGTTAGCGGACCCTCAAAAGTGAAACTGATCCCGGCGAAAACAAGGGAAAAGAAACAACAAAATAATTAATTTAATTGTATTATACTTCTTTAATTACAAAATTAAGTTTATTTATTTAAAAAATTATTTCGATTTTTTTTTTAAATCTATGAAAATTCACTAGATTGCTTATGGTGTACGTTTCTAATATTTTATATTCTCTTTTCCTTCTATAAAACCTCATAGGTAAAAATTAAGCTCATATTTGTGTTCAACATATTATAGTAGACACGAAAATCACTAAAAATATCAGAGATCGACAAAGAATTTCAAAAAACGTACAATATTTACAAATGGTAATTTTCTATACAAAACTTTAATCGTGTGTTATTTTTTAAGTTTGCGATGAACTCGATGGGCATAATTTTTATCGAAATTATTACAAACCGGAAGAAAGTGTTTTTGTTAAGCCATATTTACGTAATTATGTGGCTATTTTTTTAATTTTAGAAATAATATTATTTTGTGGTTTTGACAGTTATTTAGTTATGCAACACCGCAAAAAAATTAACTGCTTTTTTTAGAATAAGTGTATTTTAGGGCGTAGATTGGGAAAGTGGTAACTAATTTTTGCCGATATGTTCGGTTGGCAAAGTTTTTTTTGTAATTTTTCCTTCTTTATTGTTGGTTTTGTTGACAGATATGTCTCTATTGCCATTTTTGTTCAAAAATAACTTATATCAACTTTCATTAAAATGGCATAGTGATGTCAATAGAGAAAAAAATTTTTATACGGTGGCAGTTATTTAATTCCTGCTTAAAATTTAAGTCACACGATGCTTGATTAAGCCATTTGGTTCTTAGTGGGCTGTAATATTGAATGTAGTTGTAGGTCGTATGAATTATTGCCTTCACAGATACGCATTGCTGCACTGGGCTTGTAAACGGCTTCGATGCATACCAAGTGACAGTTTGAAAATTAAAGTGCGATTGGCGAGTATTCTTTTAAAATGAGCCCAAACAACGCAGCCTGCATGGACTTTAACATTTTTCATCACCACAGCCGGGATGGTAACCATTCTAAGCATTTAGTCGCACAACAAAGCAAGCGTCGTGTGAGCTAAACATATTTTAAACAATTATTTGATTATTTTGCTGCTTCATCCTTGATCTCGTTTTTAAACAGATCCGATGCAGTTATGTGTACTAGTGGGGGAAAGTTTAGTTATTTTTAAGGAGTTGTAACTAATCGTTATTTTCGTCTGTAGAACTCATTTCTCTGGAATCGTTACTTTGGTTACTTTCGTTGGAATAAGTAATATTCCAAGTGATATACGATCTATACTTTAGGTCTTTAACTGAATAATGTATATTCTGTGTTAAATATGAAATTTAATACTGAATACTAAGTAACATATGTATTGGTTTAAATTATGTGTTAAAAGGTAATATATGGAAATATGGAAAAAATATATACAAATTAAAGAATATACCATTTAAGAATAACCATATTCATTTAAACAGTTAAAAATAAACTCTCCTCTCCGGTGGTTACCGTTCGGAAAACAAATAAAACTTCAAAATGCCTAATGAGCAGCCAAAATAATCTAGTGCCGTCCCCGAACTTCCCTCGTCCCCTCCTCTAATCAGCGGTTTCCGGACTATAAAGAAGATTATCAGGCCGGCTGGGCTTGCGAGAATAAAATGGTAGTTATATTTCTTTAGTTATTTTGATTCTGATCTCGGACTAAAGGTGTTTCTGTATAGTAACGAATTACCAAGGTACGACGAGTCTTTTCTAAATAGAGGACTCGTTACTTTTAGTGGTTGATTTGTAACGGGTATTTAGTAACGATTAATATCGCTACTTTCATCACTAATATGTACATGAAATCCATGTAATATATATATATATATATATATATATATATATATATATATATATATATATATATATATATATATATATATTCGCAAATTACCTGTGTTCTTTAGTCCGGGGTAGGAATGGGTTAGAAATTTTATAATCAGAAATACCGGTCTATAATAATAGACTATTTGGGTTGGATAATAATAGATATTTGGATGTGTGAAGTGTTAAAAAGGATTTTAATCCTTATCATAGGCGTCGGAAGGAAGCTTATTTTATCACTAAGCATTTATGACATAGAATATTATTTTGGTAATAAACATAAAATAAAAAGTTATTGTAATATTATTTTATTTTTTGTGATTTCTTAATAGTTCACATACATTAGAAAATATAGATAATTTTGACATATTTAACACAAATTACAACTGTATTTTTATTATTTTTAATTTTGGTACAGAAACGGTTTTAGGCACATTCAGACTAAAACGTAGCCTTTTTCTCTCAAAAAATTTATATTATAGTTATAATTTAAATACTTACAAAATATCCAATGTCAAAAATACAAGAAGTTAAACATATATAAAAAATAAATTCGTCCACATAATATTAAAATTTTTTGGGGTTATCCGTCATATTATTATTAATTAAAAACATTTTTAGGATATTTGTTGTTTCAGTTTATTTATTTCTTAAACCATCTGCAGAATTATAATTAAACACTAAAAAGGTATTCAAATATAATTAATTTTTATGTTACAGAAAATTTAAATAATAAATTGTGTTTACGCTGGTAAACATTACGGATCTAACTCGTAATCAAAGTCAGTGAAGCTATCTTCGTTCAAATTAATTATAATTGGTTCCTCTATTTCACCAATCATGAGATCGAGTTTCCACATTTTCTTTTATACTTTTATTATATGGATTTTTCCCAATTTTCAACAGTAACTTTATTTAAAAAAATCTTTCAAAACTTCAGTTAGATTACTAACTTTATAAGTTGTGTTGTTTCTAGCAACTCTACCTTTTACTTGAGGTTTTTCGTCTGTCTGTGATCGAATGTAGCTTGGGAGTACTAACAATTCTAGTCGTTTTCTTCTCGTTCAGTATTCGGTATATAGTAGATTTTCCAACTCCTGTCATGTTGAAACACATCTCAACAGAGCTTTTAATATTACTATCTAGATATTGACATCTTAAGGCATCATAAACATTCATAGTAATAAGTTTTTCTTTGAGGAAAAAACGGCCTGGTTTAACGATTTTGGACTAAATATAGATGTGGAATCCATATCTTTTGGGTGTCTCACTAATCTCAAATAATATATAAAAACAAGCACAAACTAGATAAATCACTAAGGAAACACTGTAAGGTGAATTTTGGTCACTGACAGAAATTAAATTGAACTATCAGAAATTTTATTGTTGCAGTAAATTTATAAAAGCTTATAATATTTAAATAAAATTAAATATAATTAGATTTACGGCAGTCCTCAGTTACCTGCGGCACTGGAGCAGGTACGTTGGAGGTTTCGGTAACAGTTTTATTTCTCTCTCTAGTTCTTGAATAGAGTATAGGAATGTGTATGCTTGCGATCGTCCCTCCCCTTCCCAAGAATTTTGAGTTCAGGAAAATAAAACCGATTCTGCCTTTTATACTAAGATTGTGTAGGCTGCTCGCATCCTATCCCCCTGTCTACAACTTGTTTTTTCTTGTGATCGTCCCCCCCTCTCCAAGAGCTTCAAATTCAGAAAAATAGATTTCACCCTGCCTTTTGCACTAGAAATGGGAATGGTGCTGATGTCTCCCCCCCCCCCCCCCCCGTCGACAATTTGCTTTCGCTTGCCATACTGTACTTTTTTGATATCACCGCCCCCCCCCCCCCAAAGAGAGAGGCTGGATCCGCCCCTGCATAAAAATATATAATTTATTATCAAAAAATTTATTTCATTTTTCTTCACTGCAAAAGCATTTTTTTTTTTGACTATTTTCACTATATGATTTTGAATGGAATCGGTCTAAAGCATTTACTAAATAACACTTTGCAGACGGTGTGGTCAAATGACGCTGAATAATTTAGAATTAAACCACGAAAAGGTAGAGGACATGCAATATAGCTCTCATATTAAATTAGTACTTGTATAAAAGAGTATATTTTAATTCAAAAAGGAAAACGTTAGAATTTACTATAAAATTTCTAATCGGACGCTTTGTATACCCATGTAGAATGTTGAATGTGCTATATTGTATTACGAGTAAAACTTTTATGGAAAAGTTTTCAATTGGAAAAGAACGTGGACCGTCACGTTTTAAGAGAAAAGTTAAACAGAAAGACATTTTTCGCAAGGGGAACAGAAAACTTAGTCCAGTCACACACCTTTTATCTAAACTACAAAGCACACACTTTCTAATCCAAAAGAAAAACAAAAGCCTATTGTGAAGTATTTTCAAAGATTCTCAGGTAAGGAAACGAAAGTACAAAAAAGATTTTTTTCCAAAACAATATTATAAAATAAAACAAACTATTGTCGATATAATATTAAATAAAAATACTAATAATCCCTTTAACAGAACGATCAAGGATATGTTGAGAATTACATACACACGTTGTAAGGACATGTTCTCAGGTAATATGGATTATACCATTATGCTGCGTTCACATGTTGCTTAAAAGATTTAATTGCCGGGACCGTGCCTCGAGATTTACAGAACCATTCCTTACACTAATGTATTGATTCTGAGATGGAAAGTCGAAAATTTTCCTGGTAAGTTTTGGGGGACCGTATCTTTTGCTAGGTTGGCAGTTATGTTTTTCTTTTACCGAGATAAACCTGGAGACAGGGATTTTGGGCAGATTGTACGTATCATCAAAGGAATCGGTCTAGACTCCAAAAACATCGGGTCCACCTTTCCGGTGAGAATACCGACATTCCACCCTACAGGATAGAATACCGCAATCCACCCTACCGGTGAGAACACCGCAGTTCACCCTAGGAGTTGTATCATCACTGCAATCCACACTACCTGAAAGAACACCGCAATTCACCCTACAGGTTGTATTATCACCCCAATCTACCCAACGAGTTGTATTATCACCGCAATCCACTCTCAGTATATTTCTTATGTTGCAGAAAAAACTTTTGGTTTAAAGATTATTTATTTTCTTCAACAATTTTAATTAAAGAGCTTTATGAGAACTAGTCAATACGAGTTTTGTTTTGACCCACAAGCTCTTTGCATTTGATATTCCGTTTGATTTTTTTTTTAATTTTCAAGAGTTGAGATCAAAGCTAGGTCTAGACAACACCGTGGAAGGTTTCTGCATTAGACCTAGCTTAGATGCAGAGGCGCCCTTAATTTTTTTCCACCCTTACTCTCCAGTATAGGGGTCAGCTCGGCACTTTGCTCGCTGGTGTGGGTACTAGCCTTCAGCCCTGCTCTGGTTAAGCCATCTCATATCTTAAGCCTCCTAGCGAGGTCTCGCACCTTTTTAAATACCAGTGTAGCAGTTTTAACCAAATAGTCTACACAACTGTCTGGTAATCATACCTAAATACTAACTTGGAATGGTACTGTACACCTCAAGAAAAAAAAAATGTAATTGTTGAGGAACTGATAACGAATAAATGCACTACATCGAGACTGTGCCGTATCCGCAAAGCTTACTCTGGTTTTCTAGTTACCGAGTTAACAATACGTGAAAAGGTAACAGGGGAAATGTAAATTAAAAATGTAAAGTAGAGTCAAATAAATTTTAAATCAAAACTAAATAATACATATATTTGAAAATAAAGTGTTTTCGTTCCACTTTTAAAACGAAGAAATGTCAATTATTTTCTGTTTTTGGCTCGGATGGTGAGAAAAGTTCTATATCGCTGATATAGCTTTAAAATAAGCAGGCTCCAAATGAAACTTGACTGTATAATAGTGCAATAAAAATTCCCCTATTAGTTATTTTTTTATTATTTAACAGAATAACTATTTACAAAAGTTATATATTATCTTTAATAACTAGAACTGTGAATTTATAATTAATTGTCAATTTTGCTGCAAACTGTATTGCTACTAGTTTCATCTTCCTCAAAAGCAACTAAAACAGGTTACGTAATTTTACATGTTCCATAACACATACCATTGGGTGATCTGACAATACGTCAATTACTGCATAGGTCGGTAATTAACAATAAGCTGTAACGGTGCAAACTCTAGTTCTCGCTACAATGGAGACTGGAAACGAAAATCCCTGGCGAATGCTGAATGGACAACATATTCTAGGAAACATGCATTATATTATTATTGTGATGGACCAGGTTGTTGAATAGCAAAACCGTTTGGTTTCATTGGCGTAGCACCTTACGTTAAAAAATGAAAAATAGAATTAGAACCACATGTCGATTATCTTTTGATGTTATTTTTCAATATGTATACTTTCAGTCATATAAAAATAAAATAAATTATTTATTTTTCAAGTAGAAGTTCCATTCGTTAATCATATAAATTTTGAATGTCATGATATTATAAATCTACATATACAGTATGTGCAAAATATATGAAACACCTTAAATGTTGTAAGAAATAGTTTATTTTGAGAAAGCTCAGATACATCGATTTTAATTTAATTATAACCGACTTCTGAAAAAATGGTTCTAAATTCGACCGTTATTTTATGTATTGCTACACTGGTATTTACTAGACACAACACCTCAAAATGAAGTTAAAACAAAAGTTTATTAATTACACAAATCAACAGAGTAAAGTAGAAAACTAGTTACAGCAACAGCGAGCAAAAATGCCGAGCTAACCCCCATGTGGGAGAGTAGGGGTTGGTTATTCAGGGCGCCACTGTATCAAACGCTAGGCTGAGTGCAGAAACTTTCTACGGTATTGCTAGCGAAAGATCATTCCATAAATTATGAAAAAATACTAGGTGATCTAGGTAATTCATGCTATTTAAACGAGGTAGTAAAATGAGTGGGTCAACAATAAATCTGTCAAGAATCCCTGCCTATACGTTAATTTTAAATTCATGTTGATAGTGCACAACCTGTATTGCATGAGGATTTTCATCAGCAAAATCATGATCATTGTGTAAATTTGTTATATCCCCGTTATAAATCAATACTTATTCGTAAATAAAGTGTTTTTATGAAAATTTGTCACATGTGCTCTCCGTCCATTAACGTTTCGACAGAAGCCTAGTCTCAAATCAAAGTCGAGCGTTGAAAGCTTTTGTACTGTCTGGAGATGAAATGGATACAACAGGTTATTTTTAAAATTCGCATTTACTGTATTTTTACATACTCTCAGTTTTAAACTTAAGTATCTGGTGCTCAAACTCGGATTTTCTTCAACTCTTTCTAAAATTTCTTCCTCAACATCTGGTGTTTAAGTCATGAGATTCCGCCCATAATCAATCTTTGCGGGAGCAAGTCCACCCATTTTTCGAAAATGCGCCGCGCCGTTCAAGGAGCGACTACTCGCAGTATTTTCTAATGTTGCCAGATAGTCTATTGTTCGAGCATTCATTCAAGTGCGCGTAAAATAATTTGCTGCCAATAGTTGTTTTCTAACCTAAACTTTTTTCAAAGCATATACATTAAACCTCAAATTCATAACCTAATCGTTTAACAGTTGCATTTTGTATACAGTTCTAATAAGTTTCGTTTTCTTATTTTATGGATAAAATATTTAATTTTTTGATATAATAGTTACTATTATGGCTTTCATTTGTTTACACTGTAACAAATCCTATTCCTCCCAAGGTAATAATATATCATATATTGCAATGGTAGTTTTTATATTATATTTTAAAACGACCTGTGAGAAGACAAGCAAGTTTGTTTTAGGTTCTATGGACACCATAAAAGAGTTAAAAGAAGATATTTTATATATTGATCAAGAAATAAGAAGCAAACTGTATTACTAGAATGAACTAATTTTATTGAGGGGTGTAATGATAATATTAATTAATTTTGCTCTGCACTTAGCTACTCTTTTGGAATTGTAAAATGGAGCAGGACAGACATCCAAAACTTGCAAAGAAAAAAAAGAACACTTCGAACAAAAGCACAGAAACATCACCCTCGGAGTGCTATTGAACGTACAATGCTTCCAAGACATTAAGGAGGAAGAGGATTGGTAGATATTGGTAGCAGCTCGACCAAGAAATAATAAACTTATGTTCATATTTCCACAGGTTAGCGAGCAATATGCGAGGGAGACGATTCAACGCCGCTACAGCTGAGTGAACAGGATATTGCTTCTCCCTCCAAACGAACCAAGCGATCTTACAAACCTGGCTACAGAGGCCACTTCATGGACGGCATCCAAATGAGGTCAATCAGGACAATGTCGACAACTCAGCGTTGAACCACTGGTTGATTTCAGGACAGATGCTTTTGGAAACAGATGACTTCTTGTTAGCTATCCTAGACCAGGTTATTCCGACGAAGAACTATCGGAAGTACGTAATTAAAAACCCCTCAATAGAAAATGATCAATGTAGATATAGCTGTCGAACATCAAAGACAATTCAGCACATAACTGGAGGATGCTAAGCGTTTGCCGCAACCGAATATAAGGAAAGACATGACTCAGTCGCTAAGATACTCCACCAAGAGTCAGTAGATAAGTTTAACCGGAGCTTATTATTGAAAATAACCAGTTTAAGTTATATTGGGACCGAACGGTTCTGACGGATCAGAGAGTTGCTCATAATGGATCAGGCATTATACTAGCAGATAAACTTTCTAGGCGAACTACACTAATTGACATTGCTGTACCTACCAACAACTTTAGGCCAAAATAAAACGAGAAGATCGAAAAATACAGAGATCTGGAGGTGCAAATCCGAATACAATGGACAATGAACGGCGTTCAAACGATTCCTATAATACTATCAACAACTGGAGTGATACCAAAGAACCTCCTGCCAAACATCAAAGGACTGGGCCTTAGTGAGCATCTGTATAAACCGATGCAACCGCGCGAACCGTTCGAAAATTCGTAGGCAATACAGCAGACCTCGTCACTTAGGACCCGAAAGGAATGGAAAGGGTTCCCACAGAGCTTCATACTTTTGTTATCTTTGTATACCTGGTATGAGTCAATATTCTCTGGAGGGAGTGTGAAGGCGTTTGGCTTGTATATCAATAGATTCTGAAAGAAGACGGGGCTGAATTTATAGGATTTGAGAGAATGGATATGGAACAAAAAAGAAAAATAAAATAACCAGGCAAAGGAGTATGAAAAACGAGCTTTACTTTTCAAACAAAATTAAAAGTTTTTCTTAAGACTCTTAACATTGAGTATACATAATATTAGAGTGTGTTCTTTTACAGAAAACTAAATTGCTGTTGTGCTGCAATTTTTAAAATATACTCATAGGTAATATATTTATTGTTTTGGATTTATGTACTTGTGCTAGCATATATGAAGATTTGCTTCTAATAGGTTTGTAAATTGAGGTGTTTATATTAATATAAATAAGAGATGTTTTTAATTTTATTTAATAAACATAAATTTTTTACAGTCACTCTAGGACTACAAATTTCATTAAATTTTATCCAAGGACAGTTTCTAGAGTTTGTGTGTGTGTGTTTTTTTGTGCATTTGTGTTGCATTTATAAAGGTTAATAAATGATTGATATGATATTTGTTTTTAATAGATTTTTAAATTAAGGTGTTGACATTAATATAATTAAGAGGTGTTTTTAATTTTTGTTTTTAATTAATCCAAAGCTTATTACTGTCATTATAGGATTATATTTTGTATTAAATTTTGTCTAACTACAGTTTCTAATATTTTTTTCTGTATTTATCTTTCTCTAATACTAGGGTGTCTGTTGTGTTATTACATATTTGCATCAAATAAAAATTTTTATAAAAAAATCGGAGAGAATTCTTATCCCTCTAAATATCTTCTAAATAAAATACTTTTTAGTCATATTTTGCAATATAATCTAAAAACAATTCATAGTTAAATATTTTTATTTAGTTTTAATATCATGGAAATGTTTATTGATCTCGCATGAAAGGGGGTTGGAAACCAAAATGAATTTAAGGGGGTTTTGTATCGAGCTCAAATCTCAATGGAAAATCGTTAAACCTGAACCTCCCCTACCCATAAATCCGCCACTGATTTATGTACTAAAATTAATATATAACTTTCCAAATGAATAATAGTAGAGTGGAAATTTATACAAAATGTAATAAAAAAACAGTTGTTGCCTTTATAAAACCGGATGTAGCGATAAATATATTTGTTAACAATTTTTCGATTTTTATTCAGATTTTAAGTAAAAACGTAAATAATAAATAAAAGCAAATAATAAGTTATAAAGAATTTATTATCGTATATATAAACTATGTATCTGTCTCAATTATAATAATGAATAATTCATTTTCTTTATTAAAGTGGTCATAACCATATGTTGATCGATTTTTAAAAACATCTGGCTGGTAAAATACGCACTGTCGGAATAGAATCATCCCGTCAAACACATTTAATAATTCAAATCACGCGCCAAGTTGATAAGGATGTGGAAACGGAATATAGAAGATCTGACAACGTTGGAATCTGCCTTTCAATAGGGGCAAATGTTTGGTAGTTTGGTATGCGTCTATTTAGAAATCATTCTCGTTATACTTTCACCGATTTTCGACCATTTTCTTGGCAATAACCGTAAACTAATATCATATCGGTCATTTCTGCATTAATTTAATGTTCGGCCGTAGGAACAAATTTAAGAATTAAATGAAAATTTTTAAAATTAAACCAAAAAGGTCGTCAGAATGGATTGTTTGATAATAACTCTTGATAACTAAATAACTAATGACGATAATTGTCATTGTTAGTTCTTTGTTATGTAAATTTTTATTATTGTTAGCCTGTTTGCCCCTAAAAACGCACCAAATTTATTGGACCAATTCCGTGCCTGTAGAAGGTGTAACGGGGGGCTACGATGAATCTCAATACGCATTAAAACATTTAAATTTCATTATGTCAGAAAGAGCTGCTCGAAGAAACACCTACTAAGGATAACCTTTTGGGATAAAATATGTCAAAAGATATAAATTTTTAATTGAAATTTTAATACACAGAGGCACAAAAATATTATGAAAGTTTAGATGTGGTGCTGCTGATGGCTCTGCAATATACTTCAAAACTGAATCAGCATTGGCGTAGCTAGGGATTTTTCCTGGGGGAGCAGCCAGTCAGCCACCGCAAGGTTTCAATTTTGGTAATCCGATTAGAGACAGGCGCGGATCTAGCTTCGAAATTCAGAAAAATAACTTGCCTGCTGTATTAGGAACGTGAATGTCGCTGATTATTCCCCACCCCACCCCCTCCTATCGACAACCCGCTTTCATTTGTCGTACTGTGCTATCTGGCAAATAGGGTAGATCTTTTTTGTTTCCGTTATGATATTGTCGCCTTCCTGAAAGCCAAGGGCTGAATCCGCCCTTGATTATAGATCATTATAATAATGGAGTTAATTGATTGTACTCAAAATGGCGTTTTCCTCAAGTCTGCAGTGAAGCTGAAAGTCTGGCGATGCAGCTAAATTTAAAATGAAAATTGGCTGTTGGCTATAAAATAATTGATATTTAAAAAATAATTAAAGAACAATACAAAATAAAAACATAGTGACAATAATAGACATTTTTTTGTTAATTTTGGTTCGTTGATTAGTTTTCTATATTTTTCTCTGAACCGGTGCAAGACAGCTTCAGAAGTGATTGTATTTTTCACTATTCAATGCTATAGCATGCTAAATGTAGTGATTAAGACGGATTTAAGCGAAAGATGGGACTATGAATATCGGCCATAGAGACTACTTCTCGGGGAGCACACGTGCGACACTTTTATGTTTCCACGCGTGTGTGTAAGATACACAGGTTATTTGTAATTGTTAGGTAATATTAGCGTTCTTGGAAATGGCATTGCCTTAAACTCGCAAATTGTCGGTGGTTATGGAAAGACAAATTTTTTTGATATATAATTTTTTCTGGACAGTTTTCTTGACTTTTTAAGCTTAACATGAATTTCCTTACTTAAAAAGTTAGTTAAATATTGACTCTTTAGTTTGGAATACGTTTTTTGGCTCTAAAAAATCGAATTTTCAAAATAAAAAAATTGGTGTGAAATCAAAATTTTTCTTTTGTCTTTAATAACTGGTCACAGTTAGATTATTTATGAGCTCTTTTGCACGATTGTTCACTAAATCAAGCAAAAATTTTAACTGGTAATTAATAATGAACTATTTATTGGAAAGGTATGTTCAAAAAAAGAACTGTAGCCTTTTTAAACTTTAAATTTTATCTGTTAATATCAATGACGTAGAACCCTTATTCTAATTTTTCTATTTATCGATTATTTATAAACAAATCAAGAGCGCGTAATAGTTCCCACTGGAATCTTATATTATCCGGTTAGGTATCGGTATTTCGGAAAAAAACATTTTCCCATCAGTATTCAGTAGAATCAGTGAAATTAGGCTGATTTTCACAGGCTAGTAGACAATTCTATTGTATATGAAGATATCCTTCCTCCGGAGCAATTCGGGTTTAGAAAAGACCACAGTTGCGTTCATCAGACCACCACAATGGCGGTCGATATAATACAAAGTTTCAATAGAAAATTCCACACCAGGGCAATTTTTCTCGATGTTATAAGGCATTTGACAAAGTATGGCATAACGGCCTACTATAAAGATAATAAGATTGGGTTTTCCCAATTATCTCACAAAATTAGTCCTAAGTTTTCTAACCAACAGAAGTTTCGTCGTGCCGTCAGACGAACAAATATCTATTAAAAAACCGATAGAATCTGGTGTTCCGCAAGGATCACCACTTTCTCCAACATTGTACAATTTGTACACTCACATTCCTAAGGTTAAATTCGTTAATTTATATTTGTTCGCTGATGACACGGCCATTACTGCTTCGTCAGGAAAGTTCTGGATTATAATATCAAGACTCCAGAAACAATTGGACAAACTTGAGAGATGGATGCAAGATTGGAAAATTAAGATAAATCCGGGAAAAACACAAGCTGTAATGTTTACAAAGTCACGATTTCTAACCCCCGATAATCGTGTATCCATCTCTCAAGAAGAAATCCCATGGAAAATACAAGAGAAATACTTAGGACTAATTTTCGACCGAAGATTAAATTGGACGGCCAATAATAACTTACTCTTATCGAATGCTAAACGCTCGATGAGCGCTTTGTACGCCTTGTTAAATTACAAAAGTAAATTAAACTTAAAACTCAAATTAATCTTAATTAACTTATTTTTAAGATCTATTATTTCTTACGGTGCAGCAACGTGGAACGTGATGAGTAAAACTAAACTAGGAAGGTTGTCGAGTTGTTACAATAAAGCCCTAAGACGAATAACTAACGCACCAATGTGAGTTAGAAATTCGATAATTAAAAACGATCTATCAATTGACGAATTCGAAACCTACTTAGATAAGATCATAACTAAACATTTCGCAAAAGCGGCAGAGCTCTCAAATCCACTGATAAAAAATTCTCACGGCGTCACTGCCACCGTAAGAAATAAGTTTAAATACCCAAAAGATTGAGTTATCACTCATAGACAGGATAATTAAGCGTGCGCGGGCACAAACTCATTCACCATAAAAACATCAAAATATCATATTAAAGCACATAAGTCGACAGGAGACGCTCTTGACTTAATACCTACAAAGATAATCCAGAATGCAAATTTAGTGCAAATTAAACTATTATTAAGAAAAATATTTATAAAAAATTTTATAACTTTTGTATCCTGTGTTTCGGAAACGGCCAACCTTTGAACTGTGGTAAATTTGGGCTAAATACTAACATTTTAATCTCAGGAATTTGCTCAAGCATTTTGTACAGACCTTTTAGAGACTCCATGTAAAGGGTACTCTATACTTTTAGTTAATACTTTATATGCAGGATTTTTGCAAAAACTACAGAACATTTGTTATTGTCGTTTATAAGATTTCATATTGTAGCATTTAAATTTACCAGTTAGCATCAATGCTACATGTTTTTAGTAATATGATATAATTTGTATATTTTTACCTGATTAAATTTAATTATTTATCCCGTAATTTAAAATAGTAGACATGGAATTTGTTTTTTTTTTTGGTTCACAACTCTTTTGGTCTTGTAACTTATCACTTACAAACACAGTTTGTAAATTTCTGTAGTTTATATATCACATTTTTTGGTTTGAATTTAAAAGTCGTAAAATATTTTATTTTTAATAAACTCTCATTTATTTACATTCCATTTCAGTATTAAAAGTATAAGGTTATAGTCGGTAATGTGAGGATGTATTCCCGATTCGTTGACACGAGCACGGCATGTCGAGACCGATCATTTAAGGTTGAGTATGCAGTGTGGAATTTGTGGCAATTTTTTTGAACTTTGTTTTAATTATGATTAGTAACTTTGGACTGTTTGATCATAATTTTCTCTTTGATAATTTTCCATGGCTTGCCAATATTTGATGTATTACCTGGTGGCCAGTGTAAGTTCGGAACTAGGTTAGAGTGCTCCAGGTTGAGAATAAGGTTGGCAAAAGTAAATACAAATATCCCTAAGATTTGTCACGTCTGGTTGGAAGAGAGATCTTTATTTTCGTTCCCTTTACTGTTGAACCGTCGAAGGCAGCAGACCAATCCTGCCATTAGCTTTGAAAGGGCAGACGGTCAAGTGTTTTTAAAAAAAAGCCCATTAATCAATGAGGGCTATCTGAAACCAGTTCTTTTTTATCTTTGGGCTTCATCTCACTCTTTTCATTTTGATATTGCTGTCAAGGCTTTCTGATGGTTCCGGCCCTACCACGACTATTTTAACCTTACCCTGCGTTTGGTTGGTGAGTTGGAAGTGGCCCTGTGAAGCCTCCATTCATCCACAACACAACAGGAATCCTAGCAACAGTGCTGAAAGTGAGAGGTACCATAGCATAGACCAGGTAGGAGTAAACTTTAAGTTAAAGAATTGGAGCTATAAATCTATTTTTTTTTTAAATACAAACAAAACAACATAAATATATTTTAATGTGATATAATAACATGTAAGAACTTTTTGATAACTCTATAAAACTTACGTTATTGGCAATTAAAGGTTCTAGAACATTTGCGGCCAAATTGTATATAACCTTTTAAAACGAGGTAACAACCATAGTTATCAAGAGAGTATAAAAACATTGTAGGCACCATTCTAATTTATGTACATAATAATTTTTTTTGTAATAAAATGGAATTGTTATTTTGTTTTAATTAAGTCGTTTCATTTTGAGCTATACACCAACAGTCAATAAATTAAAATCATTCCTCATACCTAAGTGTTTTCCTGTTTAATCACTAGGTAAGTAACACAGATAATATAAAACAGGTGGCACCTATTGGGTAATCAAAGCAGAGCACAACTATTTCTAAAAGAGATACGAACCTAGCCTCCGACATATTGAGCTGCCGTACGCATCCGTTGCCGTACCCTGTAAAAAAGGAGACGCCGCAATATATAAAAACATTATTCTAGGATACATATGGTCATAAATTTACCAACAATAAATCTTGCTTTTTTTTCAAATCTTTTATGTTTATACAATATTCAACATCTCTTTATAGTCTAAGACCTTTTCCTATAAGAATATATTTTTATTAGTAGCCTTTGCTATCCATTAGAGTACATAAAGCTACCCCGTCTTTATAAAGTCATAAAACCAACGCGTGTTTGATATAAAAAGCTTAGTCGTAAAATGTAACAACCCGCTCCATATAAAATATTGAAACCGGAAAGTCATACGTATCAAGAAAATTTACGTTTCCATCATTTCGGATAAAATACGGGACGCTGCTGTCGAATTAATAAATATTTCAGTTTAAAACGAAATATTGGATTCTAAAAACCTAAATTGCGATATCGCAAAAGGTCTTATGTCCTCTACTATTAGCACTCTGATCAGATTGTTTAGTTTTCATTCTCTTTATTTTTTCCAATATAGAGTTATTCACTAAGAGAAAAAAATCTTGGATGAAGCAACAAATTCTCCTGTAGAAATGACACAGGACCCGTTGTTTGATCGGTAAATCATGTAAAAATATTTTTATTGATATCAGGGAAAGTGCTGATAAAATGCGAGTTCTTTTATCTCTTAGTACACACATGGATTTTCTAATTGCATTGATTAAATTACCATATATAATAGTACGGGGTGACCCATTTTCTGCACTTTTAGGGGGTATTGGAGTTATTATCAAATATAAAGTGTTGCAGTTTTCACTTTAGTGTCTCTTGTGGATAGACGCTTATTTTACGACACAATATGATATTTCAGATTTAATATTGTCTCAAAACTCCCTAAATAAAATAATCTAAATAATACGGCATACAGTGCTAAAACTATAAATCTTCTGCCGAAACGGGCAAACCCAGACATTAAACGAGACGGTGGCGGCGCTTTGACTTAAGCAGCGCGCCCAGTGGTTCGGCTCGGTTCAGAGCGCTCGGCTCCGCGCAATCGGTCCGTTTTGGTTTACATGTAAATAAATGAGAGCCCACTCACTGGTTCCGACCGGCCAGAATGCTGTCAGCATCGGCGTCTTCGACTATTCTCAAGAGGGCAAAAATTGCCGAATGGGCTGAAAGCCTTCAACTATTTTAAAAATAGAAAGAAGTATTATAATCTGTGGTATAGACGTAGTGTTTGTATTGTTACTATGTCGGACAAAGAATTGATAGAAGACGTAAGAGCATACAGAATATATAATAATAATAATATTCTCTATACATAGTTGTTGCCTAATAAACTTGAAGTAAATTGTGTAGGTGTTCACGTCAAAGTCAAAAAACATTAGTTATGTCACAAAAATCTGTGATGTAAACGCCAAATTTAATTAATTCGACTATATAATACACCTACTTTAAAGTAACTGCTAAACGTTCCTCTGGTGGAATCGATTTTCGAAGGTTAGTGTTTTGTTTTCTGAGCGGCAACATATTTAAAATTTCATAAAATTTTATTCTAGATATTCTAAAATATTTGAAAAACTTTTCATTGTCGGTCATCAACTCTGGAAATAAATGATAAAATTCCCAGTGAACTTTTTTTTTAGGTAAATATCATGAACCCAATATCTTCTTCTCCGCTTTTCCTGCACTTCCGCTTCAACACAGGCTAGACCAGCCACAAAAATATCCTCCTCAGAATCAGAAGGACTGCTCATTTTATTCACTTTTCATCAAAAATAACAGCTCTAGAAACTCGAATGGTTAAAGCAGTTTTAATTACTGTTTAGTCTGAATTGTGCAGAGCCAGTGAGCGGGGGCCATCGGCGTTCTGACTCAAGCGGACGGAACGGATGGAGCCGGGTCGATTCAGTGGGCGCGCTGCTTTAGTGCTTCCCCGAATTCAGAGTGTGACGTCATCACTGCTATAAAAGCAAAAAGGCAGCGGCGTAATTAAGAACGGGTTGCTCTTTTAGAGTAAACTTGTGCTTTTTCCGATCGAACTTTGCTCTCGGGGGCCACGTTGACTGTTCTATTTTTTAGGCAGCTCGTGGTTCTAAAAGTAAGTTGTCTTCGACAGCATAATATTCTACAGATAACAAAGATCGTGCACGTATCTTAATTCCCGAAATTGACACCGTCGATAAAAAGACGAGGTCAGAGGCGCGTACGAGTTACTGAACCGACGCGTCCTGACTTTAAATAATTACCAGAACATGACCATGTGGAGAAAACCTGATATTGACATTGCGACTAATAGTCAACTTCTTGTTGGCTATGAAGTTATGAATACCGAACGAGACAGTGGAGAGAAAATAATCCCGAACTTGACTTGCGGAAAACAATACTAAAAAAAATGAATAAAAAGTTAACTAAGAGTCAAGGACGAGCATTACTTGATAACCTCTTCCTAATTGGCTCATTCTCTTGAAGTGTTCCCTTGATAAAATAAAATTTAGTTAATCTTCGTTAACTCTGAGCTTCACTTATTCCCCTTCTATCCCGGTGGACGAGAAGAAAGGTGAGGTGGCTAGAGTTTTCATTCTAGTCGAGAGGTTTGGCGGGACTTCACCAACAATGTCTAATTTGTTGTAAAACTTAGGTTTTACGCAAATAATTGATAACGTGTTACGGTTAAAATTTGATCTTAAGTAATAAATATTTTCGTTAACATTTTTCAAGATTAAATTACAGGTTCAGATTACTAAAGTCATAAATAGATTTTGTACGTAAATTTACAGTAAACGATGTTTTCTACTATAAAACTAATGATTACCTTTTGTTTTTCATTCATTAATATTGGTTTCATCTATATTCAGATCATTCCTTTTGTTTACATTTTGAAATTTTGATTGACATCGAAACTTAACATATTTCTGTAATTTGTAAATTTCGTTAGGTACCTCGAGACAATGTATCACAGATTGGGAAAAGCGTTTTTTTTTAATGATTGGATAAATATAACCAGTGTTTTTTTGTTCTCTTGCTGATTTTCCATCTTTAGGCAATATTTGTTTATTGTCACATATCAGCTGTTTGAGATAATCAGGTCCACTGAATTGCGTGAAAGTTTTTAGGGTTGCCTATAAGATGACAGTTGAATATTATCGAAATGCTAAATTTAAAATGAGATGGTATTGACTTTTTTTATTATGTTGTTTTTAGTTTATTAGTTGAATATTTCCCCTTTACTTTACTAGTTAGAATTTTTGGTAATTATAATATTGTAAATTAGACCCTCGAACTATTTCGAACTAATTGGATTTAATTTTTGAATATTTCGAACCCATTAAGTAGTTTGTTATTGAGTATTCATTTTGTAGGACGAGGCAGGTTAGATTATTAAGATATTGGTTGTCTCGGTCTGATTTTAGTACTGGCCAGTTTAAAATTGAGAATTTTTGCATATATTTTCCGGAAGTAGTTCAAATTGTATGTTAAATTTCAAGACTTCGAGATTATGGCTACGAGATTAAGGTTATTTTTTTTGGATGGATTTTTGATGGACGTTTTTATTAAGTTTTTTTGGTAACTTCCGTTGGAAGAAATGTGCTAGGGATTTGAGAGAAATCGTTCTTTTTTGGCTATCTGACGCAAGAGCGTGAAGAAGTGATTTTAGTTTTACTACTTTCCCAAGTTAAGGGACTTGGTCATAAATGATCGATTAAAATAACAAAACCAAGTCGGGGTGCAAACAATTTTTGGTGATTTTGGTCGTTTCACTCTTCAGCCAGTTTGGCGATTATTTTTCTTCAGCCAGCCAGAAACAACGGCTTAACAGTTATCAGATGCCACCATTTTCTTGAGTTCGAGGTATGTACATATTTCTTTTGAAACAATCAGTTTTTGTGTTTAAGCAAAATTTAGCTAGGCTTTGCGTAGGCCTTTTGTACGACTGATTGAGTAGGAATTTTTATTTCTTTATTTTAGGGTCTTTTGGGAAAACTATAGTATGTTTTTGGAATAGTTATAATATACAGTCTCTCTGGATTTCTTCAGTCTTTCTTTTTTTTGGATGGAATTTTATAATGTACAGTTTAGGTTTTCGTGCTGCACTTCTGGGATTGTGAGCCTCTGAAGGGGACAATCTCCATATTGAGCCAGGTCAACGTCCTTTCTGGCGAAACCGTCTATGTCACAGGCCTTGTTTAACCACCTGTTTAAAAGTAATTCAGCTAAGTGTCTAATTTTAGCCAAAGTATGTACACAAGAGTTTCGGATTGTTAAGCCTAATGGGTATTATAACTGCATTTTGAATCGTTTAGTTATCTAAACACAGTTTTCTGTTTGATTACCTAGAGGGCTAACAGGTAGGGGATTCTTGTGTATATGTTTTTGAACCTTTCTAATTAATAGATTTTAAATACTTGGACTTTAATATTTTTTTCTAATGATATTTGTCTTTTGGTAATTTACCATATCATATAATATTTGCGATGAACCAGTAAACCATGTAAGGTGAAATGCAGTCGACTTCGTTGCGCTACAACCTCAAATTTAAATGTTTTATTTTTTTGATACTTTACTGTAATTGAGGCTTTTTTTTATGGTTCTGTTTTAGAGTCCCAGAGTGGCCAAGTACCCATTTAATTATTGTTTAAAATAATGAATATTATAATGATACATTCATTGAAAATTTCAATTGCTTAACAGTTGAATATTTTGGAAACTAATTATTATGTACAAAATTGTAATAAACTTTTCAGTAAAATTTTGTCAAGGTTTTAACCACTTGAGTGACAGTTATAAGTTGATTTCTATGATCTAATTTTTGTAATTATCTATCTTTTTTTTTTGTGCAACTTTCGATTGCTTATATTTTTTTTAACTGTCATTATCTCTTTAATTATCAATTTTCTAATTCTTTCTCTTTGCAGACATTTTTGTAGTTTTTTTATATGGCTTATTTTTTTATTACTGCAAAGTTGATAGTCTCCTGCAGTGTTGGGCTTATGGAACTTCATAGGCTAGTTTAAAATAGAGTGTGTTCTTTTCTTCTATAACTAGGCTATGTCGACGTAAACCTTCCAAGTGTAGTTGATTTGTTTACTTTTGGAACGGTTTGCCGTTCACGGTGCAGGACATTGTCAAGTTTAATTTACTATTCTTTTGTTTTAATATTCACATTTTGCTACGTCATAGAAAGACAATAACTTTCGACTAAGTCAACAAGGTTTATTTATTGCAATTTACTATTTGTAATCGCAATTCTATCCGATAGCCCCATTAGAGGAGCTTGCAATAATTCACACTGGTGATAACTTTTTCCAGGGGTTGTACTTATTATCTGGGAAGGGGTATACCGTGAGGAATAAATGTATTGGCCTCTATTTAATTGGTTTTATTTCCTATAATATTAAATTAGGATACTTTTAAGTACTTAGACTCTGCGATTTATTTACCCCGATATGACATATTAAATATTTATTCTTTTCCAAATTCTCTTTACTACAATTGCTCGGAGTATAATCATTAGGGCTCATTCTAAAGTAAAATTTGGTGGCGCCTTTTTCCCGATTTAGATATTTATAAAACTTACACAAGCAATATATTAAAAATAGTGGAAAAATATGAAAACAACGAATCTACCCTGAGATGAGCTAGCATATAGGTAAACTCCAGTCAGAATTAGGACAATCATTAGGTAAGTCTAAACTGAGGTACCTTACAGGGTATTGCCAGGATTTGGTAAGGCGTTCATAGTTGGTAATAATATATTATATTTCATGGTAAGATTTTGAGATTTCATTTGCGACAAAAATTCTTGATTTCAAACGCAAACAAAAAAAATTCTTACAATAAAGTAATCTCGACGGAAATGAACTTCCTCGATTTCTGAAGGATAAAATTAATCCAATTAACCCGGTAAATGCCTAAATAGCTCCATATTCTCGGAGATGAGTACTAAAATATCAATTGACGGCTCGCCAAAATCGAAAAAAAAATTTCGGAAGGTAGTTGAAAGAGACCCTTGGAAAAAATTATCAAAAATTCGGTAAATAAAAAACCCTCATGACCCGTTAATACGACATGGCTTATTTTTAACGAAACGAAAGATCCCGGTGTCAAATTTGTCATAGCTCCCTTAGTTTTTAATCTACAAGGCGATGTTGGAAATCCTAATTTTTAGGCACATCTCATATTTCAGTTATGCGTTAATTTATTAAAAAGATAAAAGATTATTTTCATTTTACGTAGAGTTCAGTGGCGCAGTCAGTTTTTGAGGTATTAACCAAACTTATAATTCTTTAAATAGGACACCCTGTATATTATTTTAGATAATGATTAAGTATAATTTAGCCTTTTTAAAGATATACAATGTGTTTATTTTACTTTAAAAAACAGAGTCAGAATTCGATATTGTCAATAATTTATTTTTTTGGTAACAGTAGGCCATGGTCAATTTAAAAGACACAAAAGACCGATGTCTACAACTTCACAGTTTTGTCAGATTGTTATTATTGATGAAATATTTTTGTAACGTAAGTGTTTTTATCTTACATATTATTAATTTTGCATTTACAATGGCCGTCATCAGACACCACAAAAACCTGGGTAAGTCACCAAGCATCTGCCAGGAGGAAATACACGCCATCAGATCATTATCATGTCAGATAATCAAACATGCATCAGTGGGCTGAGTTCCTAAATAATCAGCTTCAAGATAGTCTGGGAATACCTAGAGGAACTAAATGAGTTGGATAAGAATAACAAAGTTACCCTCTAGTGGATACCGGAACACACCGGGATAAAGGCGAATGAAATACTAGAACTGTGGAATCAGTAGCAGTGTAATGCTGGAAGAAATAAAAAAGAAGGAAGAGAGCAGGAGATTTAATTACTGGACAGATTTTCAAGGAATGAGAAAAGCGAATATATTTCTCGGGAACTACGACCAGAAAAGATTCAAGGAATGCATAAGCCTAAGTAAAAACCAATTTTGGCAGGTATCCTGACGGAGCACTGTCACCTCTGGGG
This sequence comes from Diaprepes abbreviatus, assembly GCA_034092305.1. Classification (NCBI taxonomy): domain Eukaryota; kingdom Metazoa; phylum Arthropoda; class Insecta; order Coleoptera; family Curculionidae; genus Diaprepes; species Diaprepes abbreviatus. The sequence continues at coordinate 16,885,796 of JASJET010000028.1, forward strand.
ATACCTTAAGAAACTCGGATTGGCAGAAAGAGAAATATACAGACTTTGCGAGGAGGAGGACGAAACCCCGATTCACATCCTTTCAGAGTGTAGCGCTTTAGAAATCCTTAGAATGCGGTTCTTGGGAGCACACCAAATAGAGTAAGGGGAGTTTCTCACTTTGAAGTCAGCCTCAGATTCCTGAGGAAAATAGGAATGGAGGATCTGCAAGGCAACAAGATATCCCCAAGGACTTAGCTGCAGTAGAAGAACACAATAGATCTTTTGGGTTGCAGAGAACAAATCCCAAATTTCACACACATACACACACCATCACACACACACATACACACACACACACACACACACACACACACACACACACACACGCACACACACACACACACACACACACACACACAAAAGCTCCTTATTCTGGTATCTCACCACAGAAAACCTTCAAACTGATGATGTCTGACAGATTTATAAATTTGACGTAATAAAATTTTTATAAAAAAATTGAACCGACTTCTAAAAGTGCGCTAAAAAGTGAAAAATAACTATAAATTTTTATATAAAATTGAACTTTTTGAAGTCGGCGCCAAACATAATGTGATTTGCATAAACAGATTAAAAATACTTTATTTGTAATTAGTTTCTTACCATAATTTGTATATATTAGTAGTTATTTATTTCATTTACAAATAATTGGCGCCGACTTCAAAAAGTGCAATTTTATATAAAAATTTATAGTTATTTTTCACTTTTTATCGCACTTTTAGAGTCGGTTCTTTTTTTTATAAAAATTTTATTTTTCTATTTTTAGTTTTAGAATGCATTATGATATCCATAAATTATTTGTACTAATCGAGATTAGTGTACCTCGCAATGACTCCAAGGTGGCAAAAAAGTACCCATTTTATCCAAAGTTGTAAATCGCCCTAAAAATAAACCACTAAAAATTCTTTGGTTCTTAGAGTTTTCCAAATACCAGTAAAATTGTGTCAAACAAATATTTAGTCTGTCATAGTAAATCCATTATCTTAAATTTCAAATTAATTTTAGTTTGGTAATATAGGCCCCAGAACCTTCCAATATCGATGTTTAACGAACCTGTGACGTAAATTTCTTAGCTCGATATATTTTATATTGCATATTGAGTTTATATACGCCTCTAGAACCCCACAATATCAATTTTCAATATTTGAAAAACCTGAGATGTAAATTTCTTAGCTCAATATATTTTATACTGCATATTGAATTTGTATACGCCTCAAGAACCCCACAATATCAATTTTAGACAAAATCGGAATATGTAAAATTTTCTGTCCCTCATATTGTATCTTATCAACCTAACAGTTGTAAAAAATTAACTTCATATTCGTAATACACGACCCCGAAAACCCTCCAATACCCAAATCTGAAAAAATGCGAATAAGGTAAAATTTTCAACCCAGCATACTGCATCCGCTATATTGAATTTCAAAAAAATTATTTTAAGTTTTAATCTAATCTAAATCTAAACCCCTCAAAGCCCCTTGATACCAATTTTGAATGAAATTCGGAAATTTAAAATTTCCAGACTTATATTCGCTATTTACATTCTCAAAAACGATTCAGTCCCACCTTTGAACATAATCGAAAAATGTAAAACTTTTAGTCCGCTATCTTGGATTTGCCATGTTGAATCCCGAAAAAATACTTTTAAATTCATAATTTACACCAAGAACCCCCTATATCAGTTTGGGAGAAAATCGAAAAATGAAAAATCTTTAGGAAACCATATTGAATGCCAGATTGAGTTTTTCAAAAAATATCTTAAATTCATAATTAACACTAACAAACATACCTCAATACTGATTTTAGACAAAATCGGGAGATGTATAATTTTTAATCCGCCATCTTGGATCCGCCATATTGAATTTTTTTAAAATAATTTCAGATTCGTTATGTGCGACCCCAGAACTCCCCCGTACCAATTTTGAAGAAAATCGGACAAAATTGATTTTTTGTCCGCCATATTGATTTTTTTAAAAATATTTTGGATCCATTATGTGCAACCTCGAAAACCCCCCATACCAATTTTGGAGAAAATCAGACAAAATGAAATTTTTTGTCCGCCATATTGGATCCACCATATTGAATTTTTTAAAAATAATTTCAAATTCGCTGTGTACAACCCCAAAAATTCCCCGTGCCAATTTTTGAGAAGATCAAACAAAATTATTTTTTTTGGCCGCCATATTGTCAGCGCCATCTTGTATATTTCGTACAAAAAAATATGGGACCACCGCAGTAACTTCCTGAACATAACGTAAAAAATTTCATTCAAATTTGTGCAGCTGTTCCGGAGTAATCGGTGTACATACATAAAAAAAAAACATATATACTCGACGAATTGAGAACCTCCTTCTTTTAGAAATCGGTTAAAAAGGTGATATAAACTTGCAAAATATTCCAAAGCTTTTCTAAACGGTATAAATTAAATTATAAAAAATACCTTTTTTTCTTTTCACCAGAACACTCTCTTGAACACAAAATCCTGAAAAATATGAAAAAATGGTGCAATGGACTGTCCTTTACTTCCTATCGATAATCGCTCACATCTATATTAGCTGATGGAAAGAAAGATGTGGTTATATACCGTCGTACAAGTTAATAACATGTGTTAAAAGAATACAGTTACACAAATGCAAAAATTTCGTAACAGTCTAAGTCTATATGTTTAAATTAGCTTCTAATTATTTTTCTGAAATGGCGACTGGCACTATATTAGCTGTGAATGCACATAGTTTCACTACATTTTATGTAATACTTATTAACACATGTTCTTTTCAAAAGATATCAGATAAGAAAAACTAAGGAAAATGCAATAATTTTTGAGCAAATATGCCGTTATATATATATTTTTTGATAAATGACCCAAGAATAAACAAGAAATCGAGGTTTTCGGTGTCTCCTAATAAGTAGCAGTGTCTCCTGAAAATTTAAACTCATATGCCAGAAAAACACTAGTTATGAGTGCCAAATGGGACCAAAATTGTCTTTTTGGATATTTATTTTGACGAAATCTCTTAATTAATAATTTTGTTTAATTATTGCCACAGCCAGTTTGAGGTTGAAATTTGTAATACAATTATATTTTAAATTTTGCCTTATGGTTTTGATTTATTTATAACTTATTGCAAAACCGCAGGCTTTCAAATATTAATTAAATTGAATAAGTGTTCCAACACTGCTGATTTATAATCAGCCCTTAAAATTAATTACTCTAAAACTTTCTTGTGACTTTCCGCAATTCCATTTTGAAAATTTTGTTTTGCTTTTTTGGAGTGATTTATTATCTCTTTTATTTCTTGAATATTAAAGCAATTGCTCGAATCTGTTGAGAACAAATTTCTAAATTAATTGCCGAATTTCATTGGAAATATTTTCCGCAGGTTATTTGGATAATAAACGTTTTTTACTAAATACAAATTCCACAACGATGTCTTGTGGACATTCGGATTTCTGTATTCTAGGAAGTCAGAAAGTATTAAAGGTTAAAGTAAATTTTATAAGTGAAAAAAACCACTTGGCAGTTGAAAAGCTCTTTCGAACTTTTGGATTACAATACTTCTCAAATATTAGAAACTCTCTGGAAACAAGTCATATCATATATGCATTCGTTGAGCATCTAAATTGTTTAATTTTGATTTAGGCAATACAAAATTTAACGGTTAATCCTCATAAAGTCGAGTTACGTTTTAAGTCCTAGGGAGGTGTAGGAGAATAAAATTCTGAGATGCGTCATTTCCCCAATATAATGCAGTGGTCGAAAAACCCATGCGTATATTTCCCCTACTCTTCACGTCTCTATTTTTGCGTTATAGGGCCGCTCCTTACACTTCTGCAAAATCGAGCAGTGTCGTGACAAAAAAAGTTAACAAGAACGTAAGTACAGTACTAGTGAAGTTATAAACGGGTACAAATCCAGCCGCCTTTTATCTAAGTGATTTCACATGATCTGCCGAAACATCACTCTGTAGTTTATTAATTAACTTTACCAGTATTAGTTTAATGAGGCTTAAGTAACGCGTCTCAAATAGCCTCTTCTACTCAAATGCCGACCTCACCTTCTTGCCAGTTTTCCCTATTTTGACATAAGAAACTCTGGCGACCGAGTACAGGCGGTATACCCTTAGATCGAAGATGGAAGAAATGTCATTCCCAAACTTTGTCGAAAGTAATGGGAACCTACGATTACCATAAATAATTCTTGAATATAACATTCGTCGGTTAGTCTTCCATTGATTCGAATCACTCATTTCTGCTTCCAATGCAAGTTTTCTATGAGAGAGAGAATGAGAGAGAGAGAGAGATATTTTCACACTGTGGCAGTTACAAACGTTATACTTTTATAGTATAATGAATAGATTAAAGGTTTAGGCAAATGCCGGTTTTGGATTTAGAGCGCAAAATTACGAAAATTGTGGCAAAAAATTTTCAATAATTTCGATATGTTCTTAAACTCTCGATATCACAAAGAGTTGAGGCTTGACAAATTTAAAAATTCGTGTTCTTGTATGCTTTTAGAAAAAAAGGGCGTTCTTTGTAATATCAAATGTTTATTGAATCATGATCTTTAAAGCATTTTAAATGGCCCAAATAAAGCATTAAGCGCTGTGGAAAAACGTTTCTTTATTCTAAGAACAACTGAAGTTTAAAAAATCGGAAAACATTCCTAATTTCCAAATTGATCGTTTTTTGTCAAGTCAAAAGGAAGTGCAAGTTTTACTTCATTTATAATAAATGGAATATGTCATGCAAAATAATTAAAGTGCTTAGTTATTTGTATTGAAATAAAACTTTTATTTTCTATATAATCGATTTGATCGATAAAGTGTATTTTCAATGAAGTTATAATTTTTTAAAGGTTTTTAGTTTAAAATTTACTTAAATTCGTGTTTTTATTTCTTTCTTATAACGAAAGCTATGGAAAGATTTAAGGTCTCAATTGCTTTTCAATAAAAATGTACAGTTGTTGTTTAAACTATATTTTTAAATATAGGGAACTTTAATCTCAGTGAAGTAAATTTAACAATACTTAGCGTTAACAATAACTTTTTAGGTCCTCGTGTTTTGATATCAATTATATATTTTGCATTTTTAGTAATTTCTAATACCTTAAAAATAATTAAAGGGGTCACCAGAAGCAGAAAACTACATGCAAAATAAAATAAAAATATTGTGTCAAATTTGTTGCTGTTTAAATCTACTGGTCGAAACACAAAACTGTATGCGTCATAATTATGGTACAATAATAAACTTTAAAATTATAAATTATATTATCATTAACTAAAACAATGTAAATATTCAAAAATATTTTGCTAATATTAGCTAAGATAGTCCGATTTCTTGTCTAATAAAATGACTCAAGCCACCACACAGTTTAAATTCATTCTCAAAGAATTATGATAACTACAAGAAAGAAATAAGGAAATACTAAAATTTTAAAATTCAAGGAAATAATAAAACCACTACTATAAAATTGGTCTACTGATCTGGTTGGAAAATCTTCTGTAAGATTTGCTATTACGTAAGCGGCAACACTCATTACAGCAGCACATTTGTCCAAATCTCCTGGAGTTATGATACTCAGCGCATCACCGACTGAGTGATAGTACCAAAAGTATCTAGAAGAAAGAAAAAATGGTTAGTAAATATTATGAGCTTCTAAGTAATAAATGTTGTATTTAATCAGAAATTATATAATGTTAATAATGCAAGGAAAATGAATTTTTCTTGCATTACATCTTGTGTAGAGAATTCCAAAATATTAATGAGTGGTTTACTCTTCAACTTCACCTTAATCAATGCCAGTATGGATAGCTTTAAAAAAAGTGGATGCTTGTTGTAAATAAAAATCGCGTTTTGTAATCGATTAGCTTAAGCTAAATGAAAGCAGTGTACACGATAAGTATCTACAATCGAATATTTCCAATCTTCTAAATCAACTAGGTAAGTGCAGATATCCAGATATCCAGAAAAAGGCTTTTGCAGTAGAAAGCGATCATTAAGAATTTGTCTAGATGCAATATGGTCTGAAAAATTCCCGTTCATATTCCAAAGTGTTACTGCCAACATCTTTATTTGCATTCAGAATGAACATTTAGAAGTTTGCACGTCTATTATCCCACCATCTATGAACACATGAACGTCTTTGAACGTTTTTAAAAGGCAAATCCCAAAATTAAATCTGAAAAGTATGAATTTTTAAAGTTAGAGATTGCGTATCTTGACCAGCTTATCACTCCAAATGTTTCAGAGCTATTCAAATTTTTCTAAAATTAGAAGAGTACTATCGCCGATTCATTTTAACCTTTGCCAATATTTCAAAATCTCTAACGAGTCTCTTAAAAAAGAATACTGGGTTCTGCTTTGATTCTGATTGCAAATTATACTTAGAGGATCCAAGAAATGCCCTTGTCTCTATCCCAATTCTCGTATACCCTCATTTTAAATAACAATTTGTGCTAACAATTGATGGAAGCGTATTTTCTATTCGTGGTGTAAGTAAAGATTTACTTATCACCTATACGTCAAGAATTTTGCGTAACGCCCAAATCAAATATTCCACAATAGAATATTAGTTACTCACTTTTGTCTGGGCCAAAAAACACTTTCGAACCTGCCTCTAGGGTCAAAAATTAACCCTTAAAATGGATCACTGTCCACTAACAGACAGAAGGCATTTAAAACGGAATGAGTACAACTGTAAAATAGAGTATAAACAAGGACAGGTAAAAATAAGCTGTTTCAAGAAATCTGCAGCATTTGAACATACATACGCTGTCCACGACACTAACCAAGATGACAAAAACACCGATGAGGTCAAGAACCAAAACGGTTAAGACGAGATAGACCTTGACAAAATTAAGACAGATTTTAATTTTTCATTTACTTATATAAAATTAAAGGACTTATTGACTAATCCAAAATAGAAATCTCAAATTTTTCTTAATACTTCATCGAGAAAAATGGCTCAAAAATGAAAATAGTTTATAATATCTTTACGATTCGATCAAGAAATATAGTAGCAAATTGATTTTTCATTCTTTATAAATGTCCAAATAAGTTTAACATAAAATAATATACTAAAAACAACTTAAACCAACTAATATTTGAAATTTTATCTATTATTTTTACTGATAAAGAGATAAAACTGAATATATGTTAAAACAAATGAAAATTAAATCCAATCATTTGAGATCAATGCCATCACTGAGTCAATGAAACAATAAAACGCATAAAAAAATTAATTGGTCGGGAATTATCAAAAGGGTACAAAAATTAAGAAGCTGCGAAATTTGCCAAAAAGCAAAAATTTGTAGGAGAAATTGCAGCAGTCCTCGATATTACCGAAACGTAATTAAAACCCCTAGTGAGAGATTTAACTATGACATATTTGAAATCTTTTACATGAAATTTCGTGCTGAAAATTTTAGACGGACTATTAAAATTCATTCCGTTTCATTAACTAGAAAGTACAGAATCTTCATCAGTAGGTAATACCATACTGTTTGATTTCCAACACCACGGTACGTAACTGAAAATTTACTGAAAGCACAGATGAGAATTCGACAACTCCCTAATGATAAACCTCTGCAAACTCTGCGACATAAAATTGATATTATTCGGTATTTACCATCCACAGTCGAATGGCTCCTTAGATAAGTTTCGTGCAATCCTTACTAAAATGCTTAGAGCCTATTTGACTGGAAATCCTTTAGTATCCGTCCAAACATGGTTATTTGTTGTTACAAAACAAAAATAAAACTTATAAGTCAGTTTTTGGCTACATGTCTAATAGACCTGCCGAATCCTCATACAATAAAAAAAATAATATCAAAATATGCTAGAGACCTAAGAAATCGTTTGTAATATAATTACAAAAACACACGTATCGAAATCGAACATCAAGAAAGTCAAGAATTAGATTTAATAAATATCGACATATGCCAATGAGTTTCAGTTAAAAAATAAGACCAAAAAAAAAATTTAATGACCCTTTTCAAAATCAAGATGTTTTCAAATTCTCAACAACTGTAATAAATCCCGAAACAAAATAAATATCTAAAATTAATTTTTGGTTGATTAGTCTCTGTATTTTGAGACTCGTTGGACACTACATATCCATCATAGTTTACTATAATACTGTTCAATAATACCATGGAAATATTTCACGCAGAAAATATCATCAAAATGTCAAACGTCAAGTGGTATATGAAGAACAACAGCCTCTCGTCTGAGATAATGATAAAAATCTTATTCAGTCTAGTCGATATGCTTAAAATTCCTGGACCAAAAATGTTTTCGCTTGGAATGAACATTTATAGTTTGATCCTTTATCTGTACAATTCGAAAATTACAAATAAGGAAAAGATATTTAATAATCATATTTAGGAAATTGAAAATGTCATGATATTTTACGAGGGTGGTATTAAAATGATAATTTTGTGTAAATTACTATTGAAACATTCTTGCGACGCGTTAACCTTTGCACACCTAAAAATACTGCACAGTTCAATCATTACCTCAAGAGATCTGGTCAACTCGTTACAACAAATTTCTCAGCTTCTTATTAAAAATAATCTACTATTATTAACATACTCAAAAAAGTTGCGCAATATTTATATACAATAGAAATAGAGGCCTACGAATCTGAAGCTACAAATATATTTTATCTTAAAAATACGCTTTGCCGATCTCGAAATATATAACCTTCACCACCTTTCTTAACATTAGATAATCAAATATACAAAGTGTCCGGTAAGTACCTCCTAATTTCCAGGGAGCATATACGGCAGATTAAAATGACCCTACTTTGTCATGGAAAAAAATTTCTAAAGTGCCCCTTAATGAAAATATAGAGCCTTAAACGGGTGCAGAGAGGCCATAAAGACTCATTAAACCATACTACAGTAGATGTTTTACATCATTAGATAAGTCAGGAACGGACTGCAGACACACTCGTTGGGCTTGATTTTTGACAGGTGTCATTTCACAGAGCTAAAATCTACTTTTTTAAATACTTTGACCATTCATCTTTAAAAAAGGTATTTAATTTATTTTGATAAAATTGGCGGTTTTCGAGATAAATCGGTTTTTATGCAAAAAAATTAACCCTTCGGGGACAAGAAGATGTTATGCTGAAAGATTTCCAGCCCAGATATTGTCAAGTTCAGAAACCCTTCAAAGGATTGGTAGGTGCTCAATTAATTTACAATGTCATTAAATTGCAAAAATAGTGAAAACGTTTAAACGTTATTTTGACAAATGTTCAATATTGTGTATTGTGTACTTCAATACACTTTCTTATTCTTCGAATATTTTCCCGCTGCACTGTCAATAATATTCCGGCATTATTACGGACTTCGTTAGAATGCTGTGCTAGTCTCGCTGTAGTTCTTCTCTAGTATTTACTGGTATTGAATAAACTAGTTATTTTAGATATTCCTAAGAGCAAAAGTCTAAATAGTTTAAGTCTGGAGATCTTGGTGGCCATAAAACAAGTCCACCTTGACTTATCCATCAAGAGCCAAAAATATTTGTTAAATGTTGACATGACACGGTTAACATAGGGTGAATCGCCATCATGCATTTGCCACGTTTGCATTCTTCTATCAAGAGGTACGTTTTTCAATATAAATTATTTAAATTTTGCTGCAAAAATTGTCAATAAATTTCACCATTGAATCTTCGTTCCAAAACAAATGGATCTGCAAGGTCATTTTCGATAGTGCCAGCTCACACATTTACAATAAATCTGGTATTTGTTTCGAATTATAGCGTGCGGGTTTTCATCACCTCAAAAATGTAAATTGTGTGAGTTTATTATGCCACCTCTTGTAAAACTGGCCTCATGGGTAAACAAAATAGGGTTAGGAAAATTTAGATTTAGGTTATGTTGGTGTATAAACCAGTTGGAGTATTGAAGCTTTGCGGGATAATCATCCGGAGACATAGGGTATACTTTTTCAACGTGGTACGGGTAAAGTAACTGTTCTTTCAGGTACAATCCATTTTCTAACATGGTTTTGTGTCGCGTGCTTTCTTAGGCTGTTTGAAGGATTATCAGTAATATTTTTCAAAATTTGTTCCTTTACGTGAGGATCTTGTGCTCTTTTGAGAAGGCCCTCACCACCATGTTACGGCAAAAATGGCCCTGAATAAAACATATAAAAATTTAATTCATTAACTCTAATAATTATTTTCTAATCATCTTTTACCTGTTTCCCTTAAGCTTCGATCAACACGTTCAAAGGTTCTTGGACTTGACAATGTTCGAGATGGAAATTTTTCAGCATAAAGTCTTGCCTTCGAATAATTTGACAGCGCTTCATAATAAATTAAATGCATATCAGCGTACTGCGTAAGAATATTCTTGCATTTTTTAAAATTATTTTTACTTGAAGGCGGATCCCTTAATAATAATTCATTATGAAGTTATTAACAATATCAACTTGATTTTTACCCATTTGTGTTTAGCCTTAGTAACTTTTGAGTTTTTGAGTATTTCGTATAAATACCGATTTATCTCGAAAATGGTCGGTTTTATCGAAATAAATTAAGAAAACCTTCTTGAAGAGGAATGACTAAAGTATTAAAAATGCTCTGTAAAATGACACATGTCAAAAATTAGGCCCAATGAGTAGCTGCAAGTCCGTTCTTGACTTCTCTGATGATCTAAAACATCTACTGTAGTATCGTTTAATGAGGCCTTATGGCCTCTACAACATACTAAAATTTCACTAAACTATACAAGTTGCTTCTAAATTTAGAGCGGATAAGATAAATCGCTGGGTACCCCTTTAGGGCTCAGTACGAGCATCTTTGTTAAGGGGCACTTCAGGATTTTTTTTCTATGACAAAGTAGAGTTATTTTGACATACCCTGTATGCTTCCGAGAAATTATGAGATACTTACTGGACACCCTGTATTTTGATCACATTTCACCAACGATTCAAAAATATATTGCTCGAGAGGAAGATTATGTAATGTGGGATAAATGTAAGCGGTTGGAATTCAACACTAAATCTTGTTCCGATGTTCTTCTTTACTCAATTGATAATAGTACTATTTGCTAATCCTATTTACTGAGATCACTAAGGGAACTAATAAGTTTATATTTTCAGGCCTAAAACTCTGTTTTCAATACCTACCTCTGGTTAGTATTTAGAAGAATTGCTCCAGGTAATAGATCTGTTGTCCAATCGTCAATAATGCTGCCAACTGAACCTTCACTACGCAAAGCTAAATCTGCTCCTATTGGAGCCAAAAGCCTAAAAACATGTAAACAAGTAACCTAAGTAACTAGCACTAGTATCTCAAAAATTTATATTTGTTTTGTTATATTTTTATTGTTTTTGAGCTAAGGAATTAACGATTATAATTTTGCTGATTCTGTGTTATGTATGTACTTGGAAGCTTTTTCTGTGGACATAGTTGGAGATTGTGAAGATTTCAGTATAATAATTTGCTGGGTAACATAAACAATGCTTACTATATCTTAATAGTATTTTTTGGTATCTATGGTATATTACATATGTGAATAAATTATAAAAAACTGGGATATACGCCTTTTTAATATAAAATTATCAATTCCAAATTGTATTTTTACATTCCAAAAATTAAAATATCTGATAATCATCTTTTTTCCAATTGTAGATGTTAGATTATTAAACAAAAAGATTGAAAAAAAATTGTCCGACAAAAATTGTGGTTTATAATGGATTGTTCACCACTCTCAACATGACTGATGAATTTTGGAGATTTACTGACAACAAGCCTATTTTTCAGAGTTGTTTGATAAAAATATATTAAAGCCACCAACGATATTGTCCGACAAAATACATTTTCCGATATTCCAATCCGACGCATTGAGGTCGTTGCTTTTATGACAGCACGGTATTTATTAATAACTTTTTTTGTGGTTTTTTGGTTTGGAAAAGACAAAAGAATATGGATAACGAGCTATCCGATAAGAAAACTTTACCATTTTTCATTAAAATTTGAAAAACCGATGTTATACATTTAATATACATGTGACATCGCGCGCGCGCACATATACATTGTACTAGTTACTAGCTGTGCTCTCAGAGAAGTACATCTTAAATACGTGAAATCAAATGCATTCAGAAAAAGTTTTTGACACAGAAAAATAATTGTAAAGATATAACAATTATAGGTAGTTTAATAAAATTAGATTCTATTATTCGAACAAATTTTGTTTAAAATATTAACACTTGTATGCATCTCGTTCACTAGTGCCGTTACAGCTGTCACGTGCGGAGTTGGATAAGCAACGTATAAGCCATTTTTACTTCTTGTACCCATGGTAGTATTACATAATGGAGTGTTTGTTGTGTAAATTGTTAGCCGATAAATCAGGGTCTTTGTACAAAATGAAAAAGATTAACACCGGATATTTAATTTCAATTTCAATTTTTTAGAACAGTTATTGTAATTAATATATTATTACAAATACGTAAACACTTGAGAAAGATTTTAAATAGTATTAAAAAATGGAGAATCATTTATTGCGTTGTAACTGAGAGTGGTCTAAAGTATTTGCACAGATCAAGCTTTTTCGCAGTGTGCACACACAAACAAAGGAACCTATATATATTTATATATGTACACTGCAAAATAAAATCACTTAACCGACTGATGTACGCCTTCTTGCACACCAAAAAATAAATATTTTTTATCGGACAGAGGTGTTTAACTCGATATTTTTGTCGGGCACTTTGATCCCACATAGATAATAAGCTCACAAACTAAATTTTTTTTGTTCGACAAATATTCATAAAAACTGTGCTGTCATGGGAGCGACGACGTCAATGCGTCGGACTGGAAAATCAGAAAATGTATTTTATCGGACTACATCATGAGAGGCTTTTGCATATTTTTATCAAAACATTCTGAAAAAATGAGTGTGTTATCAGTAAATCTCCAAAATGCATCAAATTATCATGTTGAGAGTGGTGGACAACCCTTTATAAACCACAATTTTTGTTGGACAATTTTTGTTTCAATAATCTAATGCCTATAATGGGAAAAAAATTTGATTTATAAATTTTCTTACGACGGGAAACTGACGTGTTACGGAAAAAATTGGAAAGCTAATATACCTTTACAAGGGTTTTCGCAGAGCAAAAAGTTGTGTCTATTCATAATTAAGCCGCACAAAAAGTTACAAAAGTATATTAATGATTCTTCTTGTATGTGGGCGGCCTATCAACCTATATGTGTATCTAGCCCAATTTACCAAAAAGTTGATAATTTCCGATATACAGGGTGTGGAAGTTATAATTCTGTTTAAAGATTTTGTAAACATTTAACTTCCTATTAGCTTGACTGGCACTAAACTTGGTACTTTAGAATTTTTTTGAATGATGAGATCTGATTACAGTTTCGATGTACATTGCAGAGGAAGCCATCGACAACACTTCTTACATCTAAACCTTCATATATTTCTTATGCCTTAAAATATCAAATTTTTAATTAAAAATTCTTATTCCTCGACATTTCTGTCTAAAAAAGTAATAGTAAGTGTTCCTGAAATAATCGAATTTAAGCGTTTTATTGCATTTTAATACTCGTCTTAGCACCCAATCACATTTTATCCAGGCTTAAGACAAGTTAAAGAAATTGGATGGATGTTTAAGAGCTAACAGGACAATAATAATAAAAATATACATAGTAACTAGCTAACAATGATAAATATCGTCATTAGTTACAAAAGACTATTGCCAAACGATTCAATCTGATACATTTTTTTCATTTCATTTTAAAATTTATCATTGATTTCCTAAATTTTTCACTACGGCCGAAGAGTATATTAACGTAAAAATTACTGATTAGGTTATTGCCAAGAAAATAATTGGGAGTAGGTGTGAGCATACAGAGAATGATTTTCAAAAAGATTCGTACCAGATCAGCAAACATTTGCCGCTGTTGAAAGGCGTTTCCGCCTTGCCCCTGCGACGATTGATTATGGAGAGCTAAATTAAAAAATATATATTAACAGGCACGTCAATTAAACACATCCTTCTTTTTTTAACTAAAGTTTTTACTAAAAATATCCACAGTGTATAATGGATATTCTATAAGTAAATTTTTACCATTTTCTCGAACAAGTTGTTACAGTTTTGTTATTTTACGAACAAAACTATAAATAATTTTACCAAAATACCAACAATCAAGCCAATACTCACCATAAATTAGACTCTTATTTTCATCAAGTAGCTTCTTTAATACATATAAAATAAAAGCTAAAAGTTTTTGTCACTGTCACATCAAAAATCGGCTTTGTAAAAGATCAAGTGTGCCTAGAAATGTATAAAACACTCCACTTTTGCCACTTTCATCAAGCGTGTAGTTAATTAATCTTTTGTTTTTTTCTTGGCACTCTTGAGATTTCTAAAAGCGTCAGTAGAGAGAGATTCTGGGCCAAGCCTTGGTTGGGAAAACTGGCATAAGCTCAGAAGGCAATATTTTGGCTGATTTTTCTAATTATACAGTACTACGTTTATCCCAGTAAACAGCTAAAAGCATATTTAGTGTTTCAGGGCAACATTTGCCAGATTTTGGGGGATAAAGAAAGTTAAGACTGTATTCGTTTACCTTTAAGTAAAGTGTAGTTAAAGTTATCACCTCTAAGAGGTCAACACCATATTTCTGACGTTTGATACGATACTTGTTACATCCGTAAAAACATACAGGTACATGCCACAATCAGATTTTATTAAACCGGAATCTTCCTTTTGTTACGGTTAAAATTTGATCTTAAGTAATAAATATTTTCGTTTACATTTTTCTACATTAAATTACAGGTTCAGATTACTAAAGTAATAAATAGATTTTTGTTTTGTACGTAAATTTACAGTAAACGATGTTTTCTACTATAAAACTAATGATTACCTTTTGTTTTTCATTCATTAATATTGGTTTCATCTATATTCAGATCATTCCTCTTGTTTACATTTTGAAATTTTGATTGACATCGAAACTTAATACATTTCTGTAATTTATAAATTTCAGTAGGTACCTCGAGACAATGTATCACATATTGGGAAAAGCGTTTTCTTAATGTTTGGATAAATATAAATAGGATTATTTGCTTTCTTGTGATTATTATTTGATTTTCCTTTTTCAGAAAATATTTGTTTATTGTCACATATCAGCTGTTTGAGATAATTAGGTCCACTGAATTGCGTGAAAGTTTTTAGGGTTGCCTATAAGAGGGCACATCAGTTGAATATTATCGAAATGCTAAATTTGAAATAAGATTGTATTGACTTTTTTTCATTATGTTGTTTTTAGTTTATTAGTTGAATATTTCCCCTTTACTTTACTAGTTAGAATTTTTGGTAATTATAATACTGTAAATTAGACCCTCGAACTAATTCGAACTAATTGGATTTAATTTTTGAATATTTCGAACCCATTAAGTAGTTATTGGGTATTCGTTTTGTAGGACGAGGCAGTTTAGATTATTAAGATATTGGTTGTCTCTGTCTGATTTCAGTACTGGCCAGTTTAAAATTGAAGTAGAAGAATTTTGTATTTTCCGGAAGTAGTTGAAATTGTATGATAAATTTCAAGGGTTCGAGATTATGGCTACGAGATTAAGGTTATTTTTTTTGGATAGATTTTTGATGGACGTTTTTATTAAGTTTTTTTTTGGTAACTTCCGTTGGAAGAAATGTGCTAGTGATTTGAGAGAAATCGTTCTCTTTTGGCTATCTGACTCAAGAGCGTGAAGAAGTGGTTTTAGTTTTACTACTTTCCCAAGTTAAGGGACTTGGCCATAAATGGCCGATTAAAGTAACAAAACCAAGTCGGGGTGCAAACAATTTTTGGTGATTTTGGTCGTTTCACTCTACAGCCAGTTTATTTTTCTTCAGCCAGCCAGAAACAACGGCTTATCAGTTATCAGATGCCACCATTTTCTTGAGTGCGAGGGTCTTTGGGAAAACTATAGTATGTTTTTGGAATAGTTACAATATACAGTGTCTCTGGATTTCTTCAGTCTTTTTTTTTTTTGGATGGAATTTTATAATGTACAGTTTGGGTTATCGTGCTGCAGTTCTGGGATTGTGAGCCTCTGAAGGGAACAATCTCCATATTGAGCCAGGTCAACGTCCTTTCTGGTGAAGCCGTCTATGTCACAGGCCTTGTTTAACCACCCGTTTGAAATTGATTCAGCTAAGTGCTTAATTTTAGCCAAAGTATGAACACAAGAGTTTCTGATTGTTAAGCCTAATGGGTATTAAACCTGTATTTTGAATCGTTTAGTTATCTAAACACAGTTTTCTGTTCGATTACCTAGAGGGCTAACAGGTAGGGGATTCTTGTGTATATGATTTTGAACCTTTCTAATTAATAGATTTTAAATATTTGAACTTTAACATTTTTTTCTAATGATATTTATCTTTTGGTAATTTACCATATCATATAATATTTGTGGCGAACCAGTAAACTATGTAAGGTGAAACGCAGTCGACTTCGTTGCCCTACAACCTCAAATATAAATGTTTTATTTTTGCGATACTTTACTGTAATTGAGGTTTTTTTTTATGGTTCTGTTTTAGAGTCCCAGAGTGGCCATTTAATTATTGTTTAAAGTAATGAATATTATAATGATACATTTATTGAAAATTTCAATTGCTTAACAATTGAATATTTTGGAAACTAATTGTTATGTACAAAATTATAACAAACTTTTCAGTAAAATTTTGTCAAGATTTTAACCACTTGAGCTACAGTTATAAGTTGATTTCTATGATCTAATTTTTGTAATTATTTATCATTTTTTTTGTGCAACTTTCTATTGCTTATATTTTTGTTAACTGTTTCTTTATCAATTTTCTAATTCTTTCTCTTTGCAGATACTTTTGTACTTTTTTGATATTGCTTATTTGTTTTATTACTGCAAAGTTGATAGTCTCCTGCATTGTTGGGCTTATGGAACTTCATAGTCTGGTTTAAAATAGAGTGTGTTCTTTTCTTCTATAACTAGGCTATGTCGACGTAAATCTTCCAAGTGTAGTTGATTTGTTTACTTTAGGATCGGTTTGCCGTTCACTGTGCAGGACACTGTCAAGTTTAACTTATTCTTTGTTTTAATTTTCACATTTTTCTACGTCATAGAAAGACAATAACTTTCGACTAAGTCAACAAAGTTTATTTATTGCAATTTACCATTTGTAATCGCACTTCTATTAAATAGCCCCATCAGAGGAGCTTGCAATAATTCACACTGGTGATAACTTTTTCCAGGGGTTGTACTTATTTTCTGGGAAGGGGGTATACAGTGAAGAATAAATGTATTGGCCTCTATTTAATTGGTTTTATTTCCTATAATTTTAAATTAGGATACTTTTAAGTACTTAGACTCTGCGATTTATTTACCCGGATATGACATATTAAATATTAATTCTTTTCCAAGTTTTCTTTACTACAATTGCTCGTAGTATAATCATTAGGGCTCATTCTAAAGTAAAATTTGGTGGCGCCTTTTTCCCGATTTAGACATTTATAAAACTTACACAGACAATATATTAAAAATAGTGGAAAAATATAAAAACAACGGATCTACCCTGAGATGAGCTAGCGTATAAGTAGACTCCAGTCAGCATTAGGACAATCATTAGGTAAGTCTGAACTGAGGTACCTTACAGGGTGTTGCCAGGATTTGGTAAGGCGTTCATAGTTGGTAATAATATATTATATTTCATGGTAAAATTTTAAGATTTCATTTGCGGCAAAAATTCATGATTTCAGTACTTTCCATTCTTAGGTAATTTTTATAACCTTCAGAATAATTTTCCTTTAAATGATGAATTAATGGCATATCCTTATAACGGTCTCTGTTATAGATCGTTTAATAATTTTATTGTTCTGTAGTAAGATACAAGATAAGTCATACCGATAATTTTTGATCCAAACGGTTTTGTTTTAACTTTTTTCGGCTTCGTTGTTAACCCTGTTACTACTACTGCAAGAATACGTTTATTTGGTATATAATCTGACGTTTTTTACAAATATCGAAACACAAAACCTTTTCTAATATTCCAAATTCCACGCATCACACCAGGCAGGCGTGATATTTGGAAGTTTTGCATTTACACGTAAATACTTGCATGCGCGATTAGTTTTAAAAAGGTTTAACCGACCGCAGATGTGACCACTCTAAATTTCAAGTTTTTTAGTATCAAAGTTTAAAACGTACAGTTTGCCCGCCGTTTAAAG
Source organism: Diaprepes abbreviatus (assembly GCA_034092305.1). NCBI lineage: Eukaryota > Metazoa > Arthropoda > Insecta > Coleoptera > Curculionidae > Diaprepes > Diaprepes abbreviatus. The sequence continues at coordinate 16,904,075 of JASJET010000028.1, forward strand.
CGATCGGAATCACGCGTTAATATATCGTGTTGTTAACACTCTCCGTGTAAAGGCAGCTAAAAATATTATAGTTTAATCGCGTGAGGGTGAGTCCACACGACAAAAAAAATTGAAAGTAGGCATATTAGGCGCGACATTTCGTTACGCGGAAATAAGGGGTGTGGTTTTTTGTCTTAACCTAACTTTTATCAGGATTTTTTAAATATTTTATCAAAAAATCAAAATGAAGCAAAATAAAGTAATAATTACGGTAGTATTTTAATCTAGAAAACAAGTTACAAAACGTAAGGAGAATATTAATATATTCTTTAATAAAAAAATAGGATACTCGTCGCTACTGGGACCGGTCTGTATTTGAGGAAAACATTGGAGAAAGGCTTGGACATATTAATAATTTAATTCGAAAAATGCGAGAAAATAATTTTGATTTTTTAAAAATATTTTCCTGTTACTACTGGTGAATTTGAAGAGCTCTTCGCTGTTGTTTGGCCAATAATTAGGAAAGATGATATTAAAATGTATACAGCTGTACCCTTATTACTAGATTGGAAATAACATTGTGATATTTAGCAGATGAAATCAGCATGTGAAAGCAACAGTGCGAATTCCGAGTCGGTACACAGTGTTTCTGAAATTATTCTGGTTACTTGTGCCGTAATATGAGACTCTTTAAAAGAAGTTTTATTTTCAAAGTTTACCACTTCTACCTGGTAAAGAATTGCCAAGGAGTTCAAAGATGAGAATTTCAATATAACAGTGTAGTTTTAACAATCGTTTTAAAATTGTTTGTAGTTTTTAGAAGAATACATTATATATAATACTAATTGGATTTCTGTTATTAAATTTCCGTCAATGTTAATTTTTATTTTTAATTGTTTATAATAAGTTTATATAAAGTTTGCTAAGGGTAGGGTTACCAGACGATAGGAATTTTCCTGACATGTCTGAAATTTTAGCTCCCTGTTAGGGAAATGAAAAAACTGCAATATGTCAATATTTTTTGAAATTAAAAGGGGATAATATAAGTAATAAAAAAAATTTCATAATTATTCTAAAAAAAAATAAATTAATTAAACGTTAACAAAATGAGTGAATTGTTAATCTGGTATATTAATAAATTTAGTTTCGTACTTTTATTGCTTGGTATTTCTTTTGGCTATTGTGGGTCTTTTATAACCATCTCATGACATTTTTCACATGATATGTTCTTTAAGTTAAATTGTGCCCAGAGTAGAACCTTAACAGAATATATTGTTGTAAACCAACTATTACTACAAATTATTAATTATTAAATTACTATATATAAATATTATTAAGATAATTATAGTCTAATATTTAATACTCTCTTAAGAAGAAGTAATACCTTAAGTAAATATATATTCTAATAGGCTCAAACAAAAGCATGCCTTCATCTCCAAAACTCTAAAACTTTACTTTTGACAGAGACCATTAGCTTTGTTCATATTGTCATCTTCCCACAAATACATACTTTTGCATGTCAGTAATCATGTAAATAAATAGTTATAAGTTACATTTGTTAGTACGTATATGACTGTAAAATAATAATTTAGATACAGAATTAGAATGTAACTAGGAGATAACCATAGAGATGAGGGGAACTAAAATTAAATAATTACAATACTGACATTAAATTAGTAAGTAAAAAGAAAAACTGTTGTTATCTTATAATTTAGTGAACATTTGAATAAAATATTAAAAGTAATATTAGAAGATTTATTTGAATTCATCGAAACCAGTGATAAAAAAAAAGCAGAACCAGCAAAGTTATAACATTGGTGGCAACGAAAAGCAAAGCTTATAACAATATAGACAACCTCTCTCCTTAGTCCACTATGCTCCCATTAATGAGAACACTCGCTCGATATTCGCATTTGGTGCTTCGATTGCAAATATTTTGAAAATGTCATTGCCTTAACATACCACATACATCATTCAGATAAAATATCCGGATATTGTCAGGAAATCTCATTATTTGATCTGCTAACAATAGTTAAGGGCATGTCTGTGAATTAGCATCTCGACATGAGAGATTGTCCTTGAATAGAAATTGTATTATATAACGGCCTTAATTTCATAAGCTGTAATTTATATGATTAACAATAATATTATTGCAATTGTTATAAAATTAATAAAAAAAAATTAATAAGAATTGTTTTTTTTTGAGTACCAAACAGTAATGATCTTTGGTAACAAGCATTTTTAATAAATTAAAACAATTTAACATAGTTCATAAATATCCATTATCTCAAAACTCGCAAAATAAAAAAATATAAATAAAACAACAAACTTCTGAAAAAAAAACATAGGCTATGTTCACACAAAATATTAAAAATAAACAGTTTCCGCCATATTTAAAGCTATCCACTGAAAAGTTAAACATTATTTTGCGTAATGACTTTGGAAAAGTCGGATTTAGGCGGGAAATCTGCGATCTTTGTCTTTTTTATATTTAACAAATCACAATGCTTGAAATTTGACATATGTCTTATTACGCTACTCTTACGCCCAGATTTTTCTTATCGTGTGGACCCTCTCTCAGATCTCTTAAGTACAACACAATTTACACAGAAAGACTTATGCGTGCGATTGAATGTAAACGCCCAAGTTTACGTGGTTAAATCGTTTCTTCTAAAGGCCGCTGATGGGGTAACACGTTTTATCTGTTTATGCCATTGGAGTTATAAAATGTGTTGGTTTAATTGTTAACTTGAACTTTTCATTATGATAGTTATTCTATTGTACTAGAATTGTAATAAATTACGGGTCACACTCAAATAGGGCAGTTAGTATTACTTACCGATTATCGATGTGATTACTTATGAATGAAAAGGCTGAACACTTACTTCACAATTTCTTTTACCATACATCCACCTTTTGGTCCAGTCGCAAATTCTAATCCTAGTGGAGTAAATGTACCCCTATCAGGCTCAAGAACAAAAACAAAATCATTTGATAGTTCAGTACGGTGTGCCCTTTCGTATACGTTCTTTCCAAAGCCCTGTTCTGCACCACTTAACAGAACAGTCCTAAACAGAAAGAACAAATCACGATTTTATTTTTTCTTATATGAAAAATAGTTAAGAATATTTTTTAATATTTAGACACTCCAAAAGGTCTTTACAAAACGCTAAAGCAAATTCCTGAGGCTGAAATATGAAGATATTGCCCAATTTACCCAAAAGTTGAATTTTTGAAATACAGGGTGTCAACGTTACAAATTTCAAAAACTTTTTTGTAGATATTTATCTTACTAATAATTTGATTGTTTAAAGAATGTAGAAAATGTTGAAGATTGACTAAAATGTGGTTGTCGGACTTGCATTGTCTTTATTTTTATGATGTTTCGATTAGGTTGTATCTCTAATCGTTATCAAGTATAAACTGAATGTTTTGTCTTAAGACTATGAGCTTATTTAGGGACTGTATCCATTGAAGCGCAAAGTTTCGCTTCACTTTACACACCTCAGTGATTTGATGTTATAAAGTAGTGGTTGCCAAAGATTAGGTATCTCAACACTTGGTTTACTGAAGATTTCATTATTATTTTCAATGTACGCTGCTTCTTTTTTCATGTTGGATTCCATAAATATTGCCGCATCCTCAGACCATTTTATATGATATTGTTTATCCCAGGCGTGTTCTGCAATACCTGATCTCGACGTTTCCCCTTTTTGTATATGAGTTTTCTGTTCCTTAATTCTGACTTCTAGTGGTCCTTTGGTTACTCCAATATACATTTTATCACACTCACATATAACTTTTTAAACACATTCTTTCTTATCGGTATTTTTTGCTTTTGTTTTTGTTAAATGAGCTGTATTTCCTGATTTAAAGGCTGTTTTTATATTATAACTATTGGCAATTCATCTTATTTTCTCCGACGTTCCCTTAATATACAGAATTGGGAGGAAGGAATCTATTTCTTGCTGTCCAGTGTTCGTTGTTCTAAAGTTATTTATAACATCGTCAATTAGTTTTAAAGGATAACCATTCTGTTGTAAATAGGATTTAATATTTGCTACCTCTTATTTCAATGAATTGACATTATTGCATATAAATATAGCCCGGTTATAGACGTTGCGTACAGTTCCCAGTTTTGCTACAATAGAATGATTAGAACTATGATTGAGATATTTTTCAGTATGTGTTGGCTTTCTGTATACTGAAGTTTTAATAGTATCGCTTGAACGGTTCACCATGACATCTAGGAAGGCCTATTGATCATTTACGTCTTTTTCAATTTAAAACTTAGTTGTAGGTCGAATAGTAATTAGATGTTTCAAGAAATCATTAAGTTCTTGATCATTGCCCTTCCATACGATGAAGGTATCATCGACATATCTCAACCAGACTTTCGGTTTTAGTGTTGTCGTTTCTATGGCATGAGTTTCGAACCATTCCATAAATACATTGGCGACGACTAGAGAGAGTGAAGAATAAAACGGGGAAGATGATGCAAGTCCGACAACCACATTTTATTCAATAGTTATTCTATTGTACTAGAATAATATATATATATATATATATATATATATATATATATATATATATATATATATATATATATATATATAGTGTGTGATTATAGAGGTTGCTCACGTTGCTCAACCACAGTTTAGGAAATTCTGTCGACCAAAACGAAATAATACTCAGTTGATTTATATAAAAAATAAAAGGTGTCAAGTGTACCTCTGTTTTTTGAGAAATTGCTCCATAAATGTTGAATAACCCCGTATATATCTCAACAAATCTATATTGGGTCAATTGAAAAAAAAAAGGGCAACCTAAAAGTAACATAATATACTAGGTATTTTACTGAAAAAAACGTAAGCTTATTTTGTGACAAACTTATACGTAATCCTGTACATCGAAAAAAAATTTAATTTGTAACTAATAGATTGGGAGCCCGCCCATATATATATATATATATATATATATATATATATATATATATATATATATATATATATATATATATATATATATAAGAGAAGAATCATTAATATATTTTTGTAACTTCTTGTGTGACTTAATTATGAATAGATCGACAACTTTTTCCTCTGTAAAAATTCTTGTAATCGGTTTATTCGCTTTCCAACTTTTTCCGTAACACGTCGGTTTCCCGTCGTAAAAAAAAATTTATAAGTATATTTTGTTTCCAGTTATAGGCATTAGATTATTGAACAAAAAACATGAAAAACAAACTGTCCGATAAAAATTGTGGTTTATAAAGGGTTGCCCACCACTCTCAACATTACAGTTTGGTGAATTTTGGAAATTTACTGGTAACAAGCTAAATTATTCAGTACTGTTTGATAAAAATATGCAAAAGCCATCAATGATATTGTCCGACAAAAGATATTTTCCCATTTTCCAGTCCCACTCAATGAAGTCGTTGCTCTCATGACAGCACAGTATTTGTTAATATTTGTCGGACAAAAAGAAATTTACGTTTGCGAGCTTATTATCTACGTATGATCGAAGTGACCGACAAAATATCGATTTAAATACCTTTCTCCAACAAAAAATATTTATTTTTTTTTGGTGTTCACGATAGTGTACATATTTTTATTACAATATCAATGGCTTTAACATATTTTTATCAAACAATTTTAAAAATATTAGCTTATTATCAGTAAATTTCCAAAATTCATCAAATTGTCATGTTGAGAGTGATGGACAACTCTCTATAAACCACAATTTTTGTTGGACAATTCTTTTTCACGCTTTTTGTTTAATAATCTAATGTCTACAATTACAAAAAAATTATATTTATAAATATTCTTACGACAGGAAATCAACGTATTACAAAAAAAATTCGAAAGCAAATAAACCAATTACGAGAACTTTCGCAGAGGAAAAGTTGTCGGTCTACTCATAATTAAGCTACACAAGAGGTTACAAAAGTGTATTAATGATTTTTCTTATCTGTGAACGGGCTCCCAAAACAATACATATCTTAAGCATTTTTTTATAATTCCTATAAGAAATTAGCTACACAAGAAGTTACAAAAGTGTATTAATGATTCTTCTTATCTGTGAACGGGCTCCCAAAACAATATATATCTTAAGCATTTTTTTATGATTCCTATAAGAAATTAGCTACTAACGTTTGAAATTCTTTATTTATTGCCAATAATATAATATTTTCTTCTTAATTCCTTACCTTATCGTTCTTTTAGGTCTTAAATTTAATTGTCTGAGAATAGCTACTGCAAACCAGTTCACGAATGCTCCACCACCAGCATCCAAGACCCCATCGCCAACATCCCAACTGTCAAGATGACCGTAAAGGCCAACTACTTTGTGTGGATGTGCACCCCCTAATATTTTTTTAAAATATAAAAAACTGATGAAAATCAAAACTTAAATATAATTTATTTAGAATATTAGTGTTTAATCTGGTTTACATTCTGTCAGTTTTCCCAATCTTTAGTTTAGGAGTTCGTGATTCTAATTAATATTTTAAAATATAAACTTTATTGTGATATCTTCTTAATTATAATGACTAGATACTATTATGTGATTTTTGTATAAAGTATGATATTAGTTTAAAAGCATGATATCCTCGTCATAACTTTTTCTGCTTAAATAAATCATTGTTTATATTAATCATGTTAATACTGTACTATAAAAAATCACAAAACTTAAATAAATTAATCGGTAAGACAGTTACTAAGTTTTTTAGTTTGTTCCTAGGATGCATTGGATTATCATTCTAGAAAACTTTTTTAATATTTTTCACAAATTATAAAATAATTTGTCAATTTATTTTTCAGATTTTTCTGAATTATTTTCTGAAGTTATAATAAGTTATTGATTATGTACTTGAGAAAGGAACTAAAAATGTTTTCATTGCTTCATACGGTCAGTTGACCTCCAAATATGATAGAATTACAAAGTGCTACCAAATTAAGGGGTAAGTTTTTAAGATTAATGTGGATTTGTCCGCTTTTCTGTCTTTTGAGTTTTACTTGGAAACTATGCATTTTCCGTAAGTACATGTCTTCAGAAAAATTGTAGGTAATGAAATTCCATTTTGAAGTGATACCTTTTGTCCAAAAAAGTAATTTTTCAAAAAAATACACCTCAAGAACAAAATTAAAAAAAGCAAAAAATTGAGATTTTTTAAATTTTGTTACCATAACTTTTTTTAAGTCAAGTTAAGTATAGGCATTGCTCTACGAAAAAGAAAGCTGACGTTATATCTGTTAAAAGTCTATACAGTGGACAGTAAATAGGATATGGCGTCTCAACATTTTCAACTTTTTTCGATTTTTATAACTTTTTAACGACACATTATGTAAATTTATATTTTTGCGTGAGTGTTTATTGATAAAAATAATTAAATTTTGAAAAATTATTAATTTGGAGTGCAGAATGAAAAACAGAATCAATTATCACATTATTTTATAGCTGGATTGAGTTAAATTATTTTCAATAATTTGGCCAATTTCTTCATCCGTGTCTTCGAGAATACCGTCCTCAGTAACATCAGGTATATCAGCATTTTTACAATTTAAACTTATACCTTTTTTTACAGGGCATGGAGCCATTGATTCCTGCAATCACAATTTCCATCCTTTGATGTATCCACAGGTTATTCTTACAAGCAAGAGGTTTATTTTTAAAAATTGGCATCAATTAATATTTCCACCTTTCCCACCCTAGCAGAGAATTTAAAATATTCAAGTCGTATAATAAATTTGCGATGGTGATTCACGAACGATCAGTTGAAGTGTGCACTCATAATCTACATTTACGGTGATCCTAATAACAATCCATTTCCCATTTTCTTTACCGCACGCCAATCACTTAAATATAAGTTATTGAAATTAGTAATTTACAATACTTAACACAATTGGGGGAGGAAAAGACCCTCCCCCATTAATAATGTAAGATATTCGCAACAGGAGATGATGGATACATCAGATTCAAATGATCTATCGGACGACCAACAGAAAAAATGTTCCAGTAAACAAATAAGAGAGAAGCCTTGTACCTCCAGCGGAAGATCCCAAATTGTAACGACAACGTAGCTTGAGAAACGAATATTTCAGACGGTCGAGGAAAATCCAGATTCTAATACAACAATTGAAAGAATGGAGAGAGTAAGCCATATGACTGTTCAAAGAATACTCCATGATAATTTCTTATACCCATACTATCTGCAAAGGATGCAGGCACTTTCTGCCGAGGATTATGCTCCACGTTTTAGACCTTGTAACTGGTTTTTAAATGAGATCAACCAGAATGTTTTATTTCACTCACCCATCGTATTTATGACTGAAGCTAGATTTATAAGGAATATCATAATTAATTTCCAAAATAGTCATCTATGGGCCGATGAAAATCCTCATGGAATGATACAATCTCGGCACCAGCAATGGTTTTCTATAAACGTTTGGGTAAGAATAAATGGCGATTTTTTTATTGGTCCCATAGTACTACCGAGTCGTTTAGACGGCTTAAGATATCGGGATTTTCTTCAAAATGGGTTGCAACCTTCATTAGAAGAAGCTCCATTTGAAACACGTCAGCGGATGTGGTTTATCCATGACGGCACTCTAGCTCACTTTAGATGTGAGGTGAGGTAATACCTTAATGAAACGTTCCGGAATAAATGGATAGGTCATGAAGGGTCAAGAACGTGACCTTCTCGTTTTCCTGACCTTAATCCTTTGAATTATTACTTATGGGGGTACTTAAAAAACGTAGCTTATTCCGTTGAAATTTCTGACGTGCAGACTCCTCGTCGTGGAGAAGATATGGGAATTTGAAGAACTTCCAAAAGAATGGAACGAAGGGATAATTATCCCAATACATAAAAAAGGAGACCGATCAGTATGTAAAAATTACAGGGGAATTATGTTACTAAACGTTGCCTACAAGGTGCTATCCAACATACTAAGAACCAGAATATCCCCTTACGCAGAAGAAAACCTCGGGGACTACCAATGTGGCTTTCGACCAAGAAGATCAACTGTTGACCAAATATTTACTATTAGGCAGCTTCTGGAAAAGAGTTGGGAATTTAACAAAGATGTACACCAGCTGTTCGTTGATTTCCGCCAATCATATGATAGCGTTGTAAGAGATAGTGTATGGATCGCCATGGAAAAGGTAGGCGTGCCAAAGAAGATTATTAATCTGACTAAAATATGTATAGAGAATGCAAGGGCGAAAGTCAGAATCGGTAAGCACACTACGGACATATTCTCTATTGCCAGTGGTTTAAAACAAGGCGATGGCTTATCGCCATTACTCTTCAACATAGTGTTAGATATGGCCATCAAAGAGGCTAACATAAAACTGGAAGTATTCTCAAACCAGGGCCCCGGAATGATCCTAGCATATGCAGACGACATCGATACCGTAGGAAATAGCACAACTAAAAGAAAGGATATGTTTATCAGAATGGAAAGGGAAACAAAAAAAGTAGGACTCAACATCAACGAAGAGAAGACCAAATACATGCACGTAAACCGAAGAGCAGGTAGGGATAGAATAGGACAGAATATAACTATGGACACATACAATTTTGAATGTGTGAAAGAATTCCAACATCTAGGGGCCAATATAACACACGACAATGATGTGAGCAGTGAAATACGCACACGAATACAAAAAGGTTTTAAGTGCTTTTATGCATTGCAGGAGATACTAAAATCAAAGCTGCTGTCCAGATCAGCCAAAATCCGTATATATAGAACAGTTATTAGACCGGTAATAACATATGGCTCAGAAACCTGGACCATCACAAAACAGAACGAATTGTTATTAAGACGTTTCGAACGCAAGATATTAAGAAAAATATATGGGCCTAGAGTAGATGAAACAACGGGACAATACCGCATCCGAACAAATGAAGAATTAAAGAGCTTGTATGATCAGCCAGGCATCATTAACGAAATAAAGGCCCAAAGACTTAGGTGAGCAGGACATGTTCATAGGGCCCATGACGAACGTCTCATCAAACGAATATGGGAAGAGAACCCGACCGGAAAGAGACCCTTAGGTAGGCCCAGACTAAGATGGAGGGATAACATCACAAAAGATTTAAATGTACTGGGAGTACGAGATTGGAGTAACGACATGATGGACCGAAGCAAATGGAGGCAGGTCGTGGATGCAGCGAGGACCCACGAAGGGTTGTAATGCTACAGAGAGAGACTCCTCGTCAAAGAGTAAAATGGGATGTCGGCAAATTCGAGAGATGCCTGGTATTTTTCCACGAGTAAGAGAATCCATGATTAAACGCATTAGAAAATGTATTGCAACTGGGGGAAAATATTTTTAAAATCTTTTGTGATATTTTTTTATTCGAATAATTTTTGTTATTTAGTAATTACTTTAAGTTTGCAAGTTAATAGTATATTTATTATTGTTAATTAATTAGTAGTATCTAATTTCAAACTTCTAAGAGTATTTTTTTAAATGCCCATGAGGCAAGTTTTTAAAAAAGAGTCAAAACCTTTCCGATAATGTTTGTGTTCTTTACATTTTTTCATGTTTCTACATTTTTCTGTGTATGCAATGGAAAAAATGGTATTTATAAAAGGCTTAATTACGGAAAAATAACGAAAGCTACAAAAAAAAAATGTAAGAGGAAAATATTGCTTAAAATAAAAAATTAAATTTGAGGAAATGATCAAAAAAATTTTACCAGAGTTGTACCACATTTTTTTAATCCTACGGTAATATACGTACGCACGCCACTGAGTAAACTACAAAGTCAATTTTTCTTACTGTACCTAGGGCAGTATCAAATTAAGCTCTGGCTAAAATTTCGTTCTATCATCTTCTAGCGTTCGAAAAATATTACACTAAAACATTTCAAACATACCACAGTTATCCAAAGACAACAAAATCATCAACAATATAATGCAAGTAATAAATGAAATTTCCATTGCAATTCCCAAGCGGAAAGCGGTGAAACAAGGAGAATATGATAAGCCAACCCACAATAACTAATTTTTTTACTCAAATGGTAGGTTAATAGAGAATAAATAACAAAATATATTTGACAGTGAATTTAATCATAATTCAGTAATTAGATCGAGCGTGAATCCAAGGGCGTCACAAAAGGCTTTAAATAATTTTAAATAGTGATAACACAGATAATATGCAAGAAATTTATAATTCCTACATATAATTTCCAGAAACTGATAAACAAAAATTTATAAACTTACTATTTATAAAATTAAAAGGTTAAGAAAGAAATAAAGAGTCGTCGAATAGGCAGTAAAATAATAAAGTTAGCAGAAACCCAAATAAATAGAACTATGTCTAAAATAATGCAATGGAATATTCCCAGCTTTAATTTAATTCGTGGTTACCCAAGTGAGTTAATTAAGCAATATTGTCCAGATGTGATTAATTTAAACGAAACATGGTTAAAAAATAGTTATAACACATTAAAAATTGTAATATTTATAGACAAGATATGGTGAAATAGCCACACTAGTCAATGAATTAAACTACAAAATAATATTAAGCTTTTCTACAGAGTTAGCTAATCCTTTATAGCGCTTAATAATCAAAGTTAAAAGCATAAACATAATTAACATATGCTCACCTCCACAAAGAAATTTCACGAAAATCTTGTTCAAAGTAATATGTTCTGATTTAGAAGGATATATTTGTGATCATGGGAGATCTGAACACACATCATCCGGTTTGGGGAAGCTATTAGAGTAATAAAAATTGAGAACTAATACAATTCGTAGATAAAACAAAACTTCTTAATGATGAAACGAATACTACCTTATGCAACCCAGTACAGAACACCAATCCAACTGTATCGGACCGAGAGCAACATTAGCATACACTTTACTCCGTTGCTCTCGGTCCGATACAGCTCCACTGACGAGGTCGTGAGGTGATTGAAACGCGTATGGAGAGAGGACCAGAGCGATATTTGCAGGAAATAAACTGTTTGTACATTTAATTTTCATATTCTCTGCCTGAAAGGAGAATTATATATATAACAAACTATTTAAATACGGCAGAAAGATTTCTTTATTTCTTACTGAAATTTTGATTGTTTAAAAATTTTATTTTACTCCGTTGATTCATAGATGTCGTTCGACTGGCGATATTTTTCAGTCTGACATCGAAGTTGGTAGACGGCAGGTGTAATATCCTGCCGACATACCTTGAAATTTATGGTTCATATATCAGTTATTTCCTGCTAATGTTGCTCTCGGTCCGATACAGCTCCACTGACGAGGTCGTGAGGTGATTGAAACGCGTATGGAGAGAGGACCAGAGCGATATTTGCAGAAAATAAACTGTTTGTACATTTAATTTTCATATTCTCTGCCTGAAAGGAGAATTATATATATAAAAAAATATTTAAATACGGCAGAAAGATTTCTGTATTTCTTACTGAAATTTTGATTGTTTAAAAATTTCATTTTACTCCATTGATTCATAGATGTCGTTCGACTGGCGATATTTTTCAGTCTGACATCGAAGTTGGTAGACGGCAGGTGTAATATCCTGCCGACATACCTTGAAATTTATGGTTCATATATCAGTTATTTCCTGCTAATGTTGCTCTCGGTCCGATACAGCTCCACTGACGAGATCATGAGGTGATCGAAACGCGTATGGAGAGAGGACCAGAGCGATATTTGCAGGAAATAAACTGTTTGTACATAGATTTTTCATATTCTCTGCCTGAAAGGAGAATTACATATATAACAAAGTATAGAAAATATGCAGTTCTAAAATTTCAAATCACACAAAGTCTAGAAATTTTTCTAAGTATCAAGAAAGTAATAGCGCAAGTGAAAAAATTTCTTAAAATTAAAAAAGTTATAAATTTAAGATGTTCTGAGAAATTAAATCGGGAGTTTAAAATAAATTATATTTGTAAAACAATTGAAACATTTTCAAACATTACAGTGAAATTTTTCAGTAAGCTATTCTCACATTATATAGCAAAAAAAAATTTAGTAAAATGTAATAGATGCAATATCTTTCAGGCTTTTAAGTACAAGTAATGGATCCATATAAGAGTATAAAACAATTTAACAAGCATGAATTAAACGCTACATTAGAAAATAAAAAAGACACTGCGACAAACATGAACGATATATCATACTCAATTATTAAAAATCTACCCCAATCTGGGAAAGAAATACTATTATTAATTTTCGACAAATGTCTCAAATCATGAATAATCCTAGAGGATTGGAAATGCCACTGCTTGGTACCATTACTAAAAAATAACAAAAACAAAAATCACCCAGATATTTTTAAAATCGTCCCCGATAGGCAAGTTGTTGAAGAATATGGTGAAAAATAGGACTGAAAGTTTTTGGATAATAAATATATTTTCATGGCTTCAAACTGGGTTCTGCAAGGAACTTGGAGTAAGGGATAACATTGCCTACATTACAATATACGTATAGGATGCATTTAATTTGGAGCAGTCAGCTATCGTTGTTCTTCTTGACATTAAGGCGGCTTATGATAATGTGAATATTAATCATTTATACAATAAACTTAATGAGTAAAACATCCCGAATGAACTATGCAATATAACATTAAACTTGCTCAATAACAGAGGTGTATATTTCAAAGACAGTTCAGGGGAAATCAGCGGCCCAGTAACAACTTCTACTGGAATAGTTCAAGGATACCCACTTAGCTCACTGCTGTTAAAGGCAACAACGTTAACCAAATAATCAGCAAACTAAATATAGCTTTGAAAAGAATCATTGACTGATTCAGACAAAATAATCTAAAAGTATCAGCAAACAAACGTGAAACCATTTGGTGCACCAAAGGTAAAATTAAAAAGAGCAGCCACAGAATATTATCATTGACTCAACAATCATTCCATTGCTACACTGCGGGAGAGAAAAAGAATTAAAATGAAAAAGAATGAATGAAAATTAAATATTTAATGCTTCTGTACAGGTGGTTATTTTTTTAGTGTTGATCGCTCCTTCTTTTATGGCAGTGCCTAGGCTAGCATGCCGGAGATTAGGGGGGGGGTTATATAAATTCAAAGCGCCACCTGTTTTGGGCCCGTCGGTAAGAAGAAGCGATGGTGTTATCGACAACAGGAAACAACTGGATCCAAAAATAAAACACACCGATTCCAAAAACAAATAAAATCTATATTTAACAATAAAAAAAAGAGATTTTGAATTACAGTTTTAAACTAAAGAAATATGTGACTATTTGCTAAATGGATCATAACAAAAAAAAAACAAAGAAACAATGTACAACCCTACTACAAGTATGACGTCATCTGCACCATACGCCAAATCGGTTTAGATGTAGGTCCAGCTTTAATTTTCACTATCGGCTAAACTGATTAACCTTACTTTTTGAGTACGGTTGAATTTTGCACTAACGAATTATCTAGTACGCCGATTTAGTCTAAAATTATGTTTACTTAAGCCTAATTAAAAGTGTTGGAATATTAATATGGGAAGTGATGTTTTAAATTACCTAGTGTATACGTATACCTTCGGTTTACAAGGTATTTTAAATGAAATTAAAAATAAAGTGTCCTATAATTGCTCGCATAAAGCCTTATTAGTTCCCAATCACAGGGGAAAAAGGAAAGTATACATTAAAACTGGTAATTTCACTGTTTATTATGAAGTTTTAATACCTGAAATGCAGTTTTGTCATTAAATCCAAACACTTTCGGCAAGCTGGATAGCCGATGGCCTCTATGGAGCGTAATATCTTGGCTCTGGTAGGCAAATCTAATTTTAAACAGGATGGCAAAGTCCCGGTATAATAAGAACTGTTTGTGGCATATACCTGATTGTCTTTAAGGGTGCACCAAGTATTTAAAGTCGCAAAGATGGTGTTTTAACTTCTTAGGTGAGATCACTTTCACTAAACTGTACTTAACGAAAAACGAGTACAATAAAAACTTTGTTTATCCTCAATATCTGGCAAATGATGCCTTAACGCACTAAACTATGATTTTAGCAGCAAACAGGAATAAAAGTAGTATTATGCTCTAAGAAAATCAGCAAAAAAATCTGCTTTCTGGGTTTATGCCAGTTTTCACAACCAAGGCTTGATTGTGGGTATTTTGGTAAAATTATTTATAGTTTTGTTCATGAAATAACAAAGCTGTAACACCAATTTGAGACAATATTGGATATCTTGGAGTATACCTAAATAAACATCTAAAATGAGTAAACAGAAATAATTGTCAGTGTAGCAAGAAAAGGAATAAACATTTTCAAAGTAGTGGCGAAAGTCTCTTGGAGGCAGACTCTAAAATATTAAAAATAATTCTTAATGGTATAGTAAAATCACATCTGGACTATGAATCATTTCTGTTGAGACCTACATCTGTTACTATTCTAAACAAATTAGCCAAAATCTAGAACCAGAGCTTACGAATAGTAACACGATATATGAACAGTACTCCTATCAATGCATTGTTCACTGACACGGTAGAGATGGACTTCGAGCACAAACGAAAGTAATTTACTGTAAAATTTATAACAAAAATCTCTGAAATTGGTGTTCACCCTCTATTAGAAATTCTTGACAATATCAATTCATTGCAGAGCAATGGAAATAGGTGCTGGAAAAAGAAAATATTGCCGTTTGTGGTAGATGTGCTAACGCAGATACAACCTTATTTAAATTTGCTATATAAAAGTAAAAAATATCTGGGCTTTGAATTCGAGTATGATACTCAAATTCAGAGTATACACATTAACAATATGGATCTTAAAAGAACCGATCCAGACATAAAATAAAATTTCTAAGCAAAAGCTAGTGGATTAAAAAACAATAATGTTTTAATTTATACTAATGAATCGAAATTGAAAGAAAAGGCAGGACCACATCCAGAATTCTATCAAAAAGTGATTATATAATATAAAGACAAAACAACGTATAGCAGACGCGGCGAAGGAGGGAATTGAGATAGCAATAGCATGGATCCCTGGACACTCCGAAAGTCTGGGAAAAGAAACTGTGGATAAATTGCTAAGACTGGTCGAGATCTCAATGTTCCAGAAGGGCATAAAGTAAACAGCATAGATAGATTACAAATTACAAAAGTAATGACGAAAGAAAAATTCCTGGAATACTAATATGAATCGACGGAAATAACACGCAGAAATAAGTGCAGAGTTCCCATATAAACTTCGACATGTGAAGTTTGAATATGTCGGTTGGATACATGTAGTAACTACTATTAAAATGAGGGCTAGACATCGTGGGAGTAAAGCACACCTATATAAAATAGGAGTAGCAGAGGACCCATACTGCGAATGTGGACAGGAAGGAAACAGAAATGTCTAATAAATTATATTCCTGGCTTAGGCCTATACAAAGAAATAAGAAAAACGGGAATAGAAGCGACCCTTGACATCAGGGTGGTATTACCAAATTTAAATATCATAGCAATTAAATTATTAATGAAATTAATTAGCATTATTAAAATTAAGATTTAAATGGTTACAATAATCAGCAATATCTTTTGTTACAGCCAGTCATCTTTCTTTACCTTTTTTACATGGGTATATGTTATCCGAGATGACATTTTGGGGTTGTGTAAGTCGCTTTGTCGTCGCTCCGAAGCGTGAAAAGTCTGTTCCTTTGTTGTACTGTTTAATACTAACACCCTACACCAACCGACCTTGAAAAAAAAAAAGATTACAAACGTATTAATAACTCATATATAAATGCATGATAAAAAAAAGTATCAAAAGCTTACAATGATTACTCGGGGTATCCAGAAGTCAAAAGCTCGCCATCTGGAAATCCTACCAAATTGAGCTTGCGAACTATCTAGCTGATAAACGTCATTTGGGAGAAGAAGTGGAAGAAGTTACGATGCATTCAGATGCATATCCGAGGCCTTCAGAACTTGCATTTTCACCCAAAAGTATATCTAAGTATTTCTCGAAGAGTAAAATATTTTTATTGACA
The DNA here is from genome assembly GCA_034092305.1 of Diaprepes abbreviatus. NCBI lineage: Eukaryota > Metazoa > Arthropoda > Insecta > Coleoptera > Curculionidae > Diaprepes > Diaprepes abbreviatus. The sequence continues at coordinate 16,921,031 of JASJET010000028.1, forward strand.
AAATTCATGAATTTTTTTAATTATCGCCAAAAAATTAAGAAGACATATCGCAGCCACTGAATGCGTGGATGAAGCCACGGCATTTTTGAAGAAATGGAAAGTTAAAGCTATTATAATTGTACAATCTATCACTTTCAGGCGCGGATCCAAGGGGGGGGGCGATCCCCCCCCCCCCCCAAGAACTTTCAGTTCAGGAAAATAGACCCGATTTTGCTTGTTATATTATAGTTTATTCAAGAACTAGAGAGAGTAATAAATCATTTTTTACCCTTTTTTCTTCACAAACTACCTGTTTTTTAGTCTGGTGTCTTTGACAAAATCTGTTAGACAAATATATTTTTCATAGGAATGGGTTAGAAATTTTATAATCAAAAATACCGGTCTGTAATAGTGAACTACTTGGGTTGGATAACAATAGATATTTGTAAGTGTAAAGTGTTAAAAAGGATTTTAATCCTTTTCATAGGCGTTGGAAGGAGGTTTATTTTATCACTAAGTATTTATAGCATAGAATATTATTTCAGTAATAAACTTAAAATAAAAAGTTTTTATAATATTATTTTATTTCTTACGATTTCTTAATAATTCACATACATAACAAAATTTAGATAATTTTGACATATTTAACACAAATCACAACTGTATTGTATTTTTATTATTTTTAATTTTATCATAGAAACTGTTTTAGGCACATTCAGACTAAAACGTAGCTTTACTCTCTTAAAAAATTCTCAGTTAAAATTTAAATACTTACAAAATACCCATTGTCAAAAATACAAAAAGTTAAACATATACAAAACAATAAATTCGTCCATATATTATTAAAATATTTTTGGGGCTATCGGTCATCTTATTATTAATTAAAAACATTTTTAGGACATTTGAGGTTTCAGTTTATTTATTTCTTAAACCATCTGCAGAATTACAATTAAACACTAAAAAGGGATTCAAATGTAATTAGTTTGTATATGTTACAGTTAAAATTGGACCTACTTATTTTTGTTTCTATTGTACTGATATCTTAATTTAATTTACTTTAATACATGGAAATCCGATAGCCCAAAAAAATAAAATAAACATGTTAATTCTATACACCTAAATGACACCAATACAATAATAAAACAATAAAAAACTTAGGGCTAATTGGAATTAAATACATATAAAATTAAAGAGTGGTTTTTCCCAGCAAAAATTAAGTTCTCTGAGCCATTTCCAGAGTTCAATTCTTGTAATTTCAGATAAATCGAGATTTTCATTGATTTTAGAATTTTGTCAACGGTTTTGAACTGCTTCTCATAATAAAATGTATGTACAAATCTTTTTATTGCAGTTTTCATCTCTTCTTCCAACGAAGTTTTTCGTCTGCTTGTGATCGATTGTGACTTAGGAGTACTAACAATTCCAGTCATTTTTTTCTCCGTCAGTATTCGGTACATAGTAGATTTTCCAACTCCTGTCATGTGAGAATACATCTCAACAGAGCTTTTAACATTATTATCTAGATATTGATATCTTAAGGCATCATAAACATTCATCGTAATAAGTTTTTCGTTGAGAAAAAAATGCCCTGGTTTAACGATAGAGGTGGAAGCCATATCTTTTGGGTATCTTAAATAATATATAAAAATAAGCGCAAACAAGATAAATCACTAGGGAAACACTGTAAGGTGTACTTTGCTCACTGATAAAAATTAAATTGAACTATCAGAAATTTTATTGTTGCAGCAATATTTAAATATAATTAGTTTTAAGGCAGTCCTAAGTTACCTGCGACACTGGAACAGGTACGTTGAAGGTTTCGGTAACAGTTTTATTACTCTCTCTAGTTTTTGAATAGAGTATAGGAACGTGTATGCTTGCGATCGCCGCCTCCCCTCCCAAGAGCTTTGAGTTCAGGAACATAGAACCGATTCTGCCTTTTATATTAGGAATGTGTATGCTGCTGGCACTCCCCCACCCCCGTTGACAACTTGTTTTTCTTGCGATAGCCCTCCCTCCAAGAGCGTTGAGTTCGTGAATATAAACCCGATTCTGCTTCTTATACTAGGAATGTGTATGTTGCTGGCATCCCCCCCCCCTATCGGCAACTTGTTTTTTTTATCGTCGTCCTCCCTCTCCAAGAGCTTCAAATTCAGAAAAATAGACCCGGCACTTTGTCTTTTACATCCCCCCCCCTCCGTCGACAACTTATTTTCGCTTGCCATACTGTACTTTTGTGACATCACCGCCCTCCCCCCCAAAGAGAGAGGCTGGATCCACCCCTGATCACTTTCCTATACTTGGTTTCAAAAATATATATTTTTACACTCTAGTGGTAATACTGATAAAATGAAAAGAAGGCCGACATCTAGGCTAAGCACTATTTGAGTGGGAGACCATACTTTGAGAGACCACTTCTCAGTTACTATTCATGGTACAGACTTCAGCTGAAGGTCGTTTTCACGGGCCTGATGTCAGTTTTCTTTTGAAGAGGGCAATGTCTGTTTCTAAATTCACTTAGAAATAAGTTGTAGGATGCAATTTAAAAAAGAAACAAAAATTTGCTATTATCGAGAAAAGTACCAAAGTTTGAGAAGCTCAGTAACCTTTTATCCAACGGATTTTTGCGGAAGCTCTTTTTAGCGTGTATAATATCAGTTTTCATTTCTGTCAAACAATACCTATATCTAACTTCGCTTCGAAGTTAAAGGGAGAAAATTGAAAAAAAAAATTATGCAATGTTTTGCTTTTTTTAATTTTGTTTCTGGGTTGTATTTTTTTGAAATTGGCCTTTTTTGAGTTTATGGGACAACATTTCCATAAAAAGTTTTATTACCTACAACGTTTTTATAGACATGTACTTACGAAAAATTCATAGTTTTCGAGTAAAATTCAAAAAACTGAAAACAACATATATATCATCTCTCTCTCTCAAAAAGGCATCCCTTAATTTAGTAGCACTTTGTCATTTTATCATTTATGGAAGTCAATTAAACGTGAAATAATGAAAACACTTGATAGTTTTAGTTCCTTTTACCCCTTTTTTTTCTACAGAGACAATAGCCTATAATTGAATTTCTTAAAAGTCGCTAGCATTTCTGTGACTTTCATTTGCGTTATAAATTAAGGTAGTTTATCGGCTAATCGAGTATCAGGATGTTCAGATAAATACTCTATCAGTTCAATTATTTTTACGTAATACTATACTCTAGTGGCCAGCAGTCTATATAGCAAGTGCTAGCAATTAGCTTGGAATATCAGAAGAAAGACTTAAATCAAATTCTAAAGGAATTAATGTTGAATAAGTGGGTTTAGTGTCTGATCTAATATTCTAATATTCTCTAACATGTTTCTGGTTGAATATAAATTGATCGTTTTGGTAGAGACATATCCAAAGTATTATCAACATTTGTTTTTATAGTTTATAGATACTAGCGTATTGTAATGACCACTAGTGCGTGTGAGAGTATTATTAATTTGGTACTTTGAACTTAAGTCCTAGATCAAATTATATATATATATATATATATATTATATATATATATTATTGTCAATATATAGTGTCGTCATACCAATGTATTTTTTAGGACAAATTAGGCATGCTATTGAATATATTACATTAGATTTTTTTAGTTGGAACATTACTTTTTAATTTTGTATAAATTAATCCCAGAAAATTGTTTGCTTTATAGCGCTTTACTACATTATGTTTACACAAATTATATTTTATTTTTTCTGATTATTGGTTTATGTACGGTAATGCAATAAAAGTATTTTCTTTTGTGGTTTTGTTAATTTTATTTTTCTTGTTTGTTTTATAGTGTAAAAGGTTCTTTGTTTTATTATTTTTTCTTATATGAGAAGTTTGGGAAAATGGCTGATCACAAGAGTTTCTTCTTCTTTTTTGAGTATTTCATGATGAAATTCGGGTGAAGATAATTTGATTGTTCTATAAACTAAACCAATTATGACACTATTTTTCTGTTTATTTGGATGCTAAGAAAAATTAAATAACAGCCGGACTAAGTATCTTTTGTGTCACATTTTGCATGAAGATTGTTATTTGTTTTGTTTCTATGTATAGTTAAATGTAAGAAATGTATTTTCTGTTCTCTTTCAATTTCAGATGTCAATTTTAGTTTTGGGTGAAAATTATTAAAATATTGTAATAAGATACCTATTTTATTTACGGGTACAGCAGTTAAAAAGTCATACACCTATTGTTTAAAAAATATTATATTAAAACCTCATTTTTTCATTATTTCTTACTCTACATATCCCATAACTATTTGTGCTAATGTTGAGGAGATTGGTGAGCACATAGCACAACTATCTAATTATTGATACAGACTATCTTTGAACTGAAATAATTATTATTTACTGTAAGTTTTACGCATTCTATAAATTTTTTGAATGTCAAAGTTCTATGTTCTTCTAATTCGTTCCATTTTTTTCCAGAATTTTGGGTATAATGTTATTAGGTATATTTGTATACAAAGAAACCACATCTAGTGAAACTAATTTTAGTTTGATGGTATTTGTATTGTGTCAATGAATTGTCTGAATGTAACAGAGACTCGCACATAGTGATTATTTTTTCTTACGGTGTTTGTTAAACAATTTAATGAACATTTATAAAAGTTATAAAAAGGGAATTATATACTAGAAACAATTAGCCTTAGAGGTCTTTGGTTTCTATAGTTTTGGTAAATCATACATTTTTGTTACTATGGCATTATGTATTCTTAATTTGTTAAAAGTTTTTTAATAAATATATTATTTTTAGTTTGAAACAATTTTGTAGGTTCACTTATAGGTTTTTATGTATTTCTATCATTAAGTAGTTTGTTCCTTTTTATATCATAGTCAGATATATTTATAATTACAGTTTTATTACTTTTATCTGGTCTAAGAATGGCAATTTAGGGGTCTTTTTCTACAAATTTTTGTGTTTTCTTTACTTGCCTTTGTATTTGAATTTGGCAGTTGTTGGTTTTAGCTTTTTTATTTTGTGCTTCGTAATGACGTTTATTACTTTAGATCTGATGCTATCCCTTATTTCTTCTGGTTTGTCGTAGATGGAGGATTCTATACTAGAAATATATTCGTACAGCGGTAGCTCATTTTCGTTGTCGATTGGTTGTGAAAAGTTCTCGTCAAGTGCGAGTACTTCTGACACGTCTTGTGATACGCCAATGTCTAAGATGTTGATTAGCCGTGTTTGTGTGTTAATTGGCATTTTGTTTCTTTCTTTTTGGGAGACTAGTTTTAAAAATTTTCTTTGGTTTTTACGCTTTATACATTCAAACATGTTTTATCTTTTTTGCTTCAGGTAACATCATCCTTGTTGCCTCTATTCCTTTTTTTAATTGAATTTCTAAATTATTTAAATTTTTTATACTGTCAGTGATTGTTAAATTTAAATATGATGTATCCAAAGCTACACTATAATAAACATTAGAAATTATGGGGTGATGCTTGATTCCACTCTTTATAAACACACATAAATTAAAGAATGCTACAAAAATAACTTTTCCTCCATTTTTTGCCAATTTAAAAAGTAATATTCAACGCAGGGGCGGATCCAGCTTCTTTCCTTGAGGGGGGGGGGGGCGGTGACATCACAAAAGTACAGTATGACACGCGAAAGCAAGTTGTTGCCAGTGGGGGGGGGGGGGACACCAGCAACATTCCCACTTCTGGTGTAAAAGGCAGAGACGGGGCTATTTTTTTGAATTTGAAGCTCTTAGAGAGGGGGGGGGCGATCACAAGGAAAAACAAGTTGCTGATGGGGAAGGAGGATGCGAGCAGCATACACATTCCTAGTATGAGAGGCAAAACCGAGTTTATTTTCCTGAACTCAAAGCTCTTGGAGGGGGGGGGGCTATAGCAAGAAAAATAAATGGTCAACGAGGGGGAGTGCCAGCAGCATACACATTCCTAATATAAAAGATAGAATGGGTTCTATTCTCCTGAACTCAAAGCTCTTGGGAAGGGGAGGGGCGATCGCAAGCATACACATTCCTATATTCTATTCAAGAACTAGAGAGAGTAATAAACCTGTTACAAATTTACTGCAACAATAAAATTTCTGATACTTCAATTTGATTTCTGTCTGTGAGCAAAGTATACCTTACAGTGTGTCCTTAGTGATTTATCTTGTTTGCGCTTATTTCTATATATTATTTGAGATTAGTGAGATACCCAAAAGATAGGCTTTCACATCTATAGTTATTACAAAATCGTTATACCAGGGCATATTTTCCTCAACGAAAAACTTATTACGATGAATGTTTATGATGCCTTAAGATATCAATATCTAGATAATAATGTTAAAAGCTTTGATGAGATGTGTTCCAACATGACAGGAGTTGGAAAATCCACTATGTACCGAATACTGAAGGAGAAAAAAACGACTGGAATTGTTAGTACTCCCAAGCTACATTCGATCACAGGCAGACGAAAAACCTCGTTAGAAGAAGAGATGTAAACTACAATAAAAGGAGTTGTACATACATTTTATTATGAGAAGCAGATTCCAACCATCGACAAAATTCAAAATCAATGAAGATCGCGATTTACCTGAAGTTAAACGAACTGAGCTCTGGAAATTATTATTATTATTTAATTTTTGTTGGGAAAAACCAGATAGGAAATCTTTTCTTACAGATCGTCCGGAAAATGTCCGTTGGAGAAGGAAATATCTCTCTCAAATGAAAGGTACACAACTTACAAAATTAATAATTTAACTGGACTTTTGAAAGATTTTTTTGAATAAAGTTACTGCAGATAATTGCGAAAAATCCATATAATAAAAGAATAAAAGAAAATATGGAAACTCGATCTCATGATCTGTGAGAGATTATAATTAATCTGAGCGAAGATAACTTCACTGACTTTGATGACGAATTAGATACGTGATGTTTACCAGCGTAAACACAATTTATTATTTAAATTTTCTGTAACATATAAAAATTAATTACAGTTGAATCCCTTTTTAGTGTTTTATTCTAATTCTACAGATGGTTTAAGAAATAAATAAACTGGAACGTCAAATGTCCCAAAAATGTTTTTGATTAATAATAAAATGACCGATGCCCCAAAAAAATATTAATATTATATTGACGAATTTATTTTTTTATATATGTTTAACTTCTTTTATTTTTGATAATGGGTATTTTGTAAGTATTTAAATTATAACTTAGAATTTTTTGAGAGAAAAAGGCTACGTTTTAGTCTGAATGAGCCTAAAACGGTTTCTATGTATGTGAATTATTAAGAAATCATAAGAAATAAAATAATATTATAAAAACTTTTTATTTTAAGTTTATTACCGAAATAATATTCTATGCCATAAATATTTAGTGATAAAATAATCCTCCCTCCGACGCCTATGACAGGGATTACAATCCTTTTTAACACTTCATACATCCAAATATCTATTGCTATCCAACCCAAATAGTCCATTATAATAGACCGGTATTTTTGATTATAAAATTTCTAACCATTCCTATGAAAAATATATGTGTCTAACAGATTTTGCCAAAGACACCGAACTAAAGAACCCAGGTAGTTTGCGAAGAAAAAAAAAGTAAAAAATGAAAAACCCTCGCTAGTTCTTGAATAAACTATAATATAAGAGGCAAAATCGGGTCTATTTTCTGAACTCAAAGCTCTTGGGGGGGGGAGGCGATCGCCCCCATCGCCCCCCTCCCTTGGATCCGCGCCTGATTCAACGCATACCAAAGTTTAAAGATTTAATTTATTTTTAAACACACCTTTCAAATTATGTACTATTTATGGTTTTATTGTTTTCATCTTTGTATTGCTATTTTAATTTTGGGCTCTTTTAAAATCTGATATTTTTTTGTTTTTATTAATTTTAAACGTTAATTTAAAAATTTGATTGTATGTTTGTGTAACAATCACTGTGATTAAGCTAATAACTAAAAAAAAAGAAGAAAAAAAATTTATATTTTGTAGGTATGAAGAAATACACATAATAAAAAATGTAACTTGTAGAGCGAAACGTAGGAAAAATGTAAAATTGTCGTCAGTTTGAAACAAAAAACTCTACCCAAGAAAAATTTCAAGAGAAATGCTAACAAAAGGGTTAAGATACAAAAATAAAGTGTATATATATATATATATATATATATATATATATATATATATATATATATATATATATATATATATATATATATATATTCGAGGTTTTAAACAGTTTGGGTTTATTACCATTTAATGATATTAGAAATGAAAAGTAATAAAACGTACTAAAAACGGAAAACCCGCCAACTAGTGTTAGTGTTAATGTTAGTTACTGACACTGACACTAACATTTTCGGCCCACGTGGAGATTAGGCAGTGTTGCCAAATCATTGCTTCCATATTCATACACGACTTGCTCGTGTGTGATGGTATAGTCAGTACCAAAAGTTAAGAAGTAAAATAGGGCGGATGTCGTACGAAAGAACATTGAATCGCTCGTGCTACTTTTGGCTACGATAACATCCGATGAACTGCTTTAATCAATATCTCTAATATTCGAAAATTATTTGAATTTTATGAAATTTCAAAAGCAATCTATTAAATATCAAATGTTTTGCCAAATTTTGTTTCCATTTTATTGTTCAATATAATTAATAAATTATGAAAGTAATATGAAATAAAATAAATTGTAAGATATATTCAAAAATTATGACCAGTTCCTTTATTAATTTGAAATACCGAGCGATCAACCATAAAAAGTTCAAATCCATCGCCGCGGCTTTCATTACAACATTATTTTGGGAAATAATTGAAAACATCGACTGGCATTTAGCCAAGTGAACTTACTGGTTATGACAGTTCTACTGTGAAACTGGGAATTTTTCCCAATTGGTTGACCATATAAAAAATAATCAAGTTATCATTTTTCCCTATAACATTATTTATATCCCATTCTTAGTTATTAAATACATATATAATACAGTATGCCAATATTTGTTTTTTCTTTCTGTTGCTTTATGCAAAATTAATCTGTGATTGTTTAATTTAAATTAGTCATTCTTAAATAAGAAGCTATCACTGTCGCGATATAATTTTTTTGCTTTAGTACCAAACTTATCTTGTGTGTCTTTGTTTTATGAAAATTGTTTTATGCAGGTTAATTGAAGTTGAACATACCAATATATTCGGCAATAATATTTTTAAAATTGGTCACGCTTGGTTCTACTGTACTTGTGAGTAGTACAGTCTTTAATATCAGTCTAAGAATAATTTTTTTTCCTCTGTCCTAAAAGAAAAATATATTATTAGTTAAGAAATGAGAAAGTTTCTTTTAAATTGAACCAAACTGAATTAAGTTATGTCGTAGATGAGCGGCGTGATGCATTTGGTGCGTCGACGAGTTTAGCGCGAAAATCTTTTATGTTTTATTATTTTACCTACTTTTTATATTTTGTGAAAAATTTGTCTTATTTTTGCTAATCATTAAAAACTGCAGTGAAGGAATTTAAAATTTGATTTTCGTAAGAGTCAATCTGAAAATTACTTTAATTATATGATCTGCTAAAACTAAAATGGTCTTATCTTATTTTTTACACAATAAAGTTTTTGCAGGTTCATCATAACTTTAGCATTGAATCCCTGTTGAACTGGTAATATGATAACTGTGGTTCATGATTTAAAAAATATCCACTAATTTTAGCAAACACATACTAATCTAACCTAAAATATAACTTATCCGGTAAAACTAAAACACAAAATAATAAAAAAAAATTGATAAATCCAAAAAAAAAACTAGCAAGTAAGTCCAAGAAGAACGCTAAGAAATAATGCTAACGGATCTCAGATTTGTGAATGAAAAATATTGCTAGTATGGCATCGCCAATACTGAAGTGGTACGTTACTAAACATGTAGCATCGATGAAAAAAGATAGTATTTTTGGTTGCCATACATAGAGAGCATGTTAGTTGTTTTGAAGGACTTCTGTGATTGTTATGGTAGCAACAAAATCTAATAATACAGAAAAAACGTTAATACACAATTTAGAGACAGAAATTCGCAAGTCTGATCCTAGCAGTAAGCTGTAGAAAATCTTCCCGATATGACAAAAGCACGTGAAAGGAATACTACAAGTTCATATAAACTTTCTTCGGTAAAAGGGGCTCCCAAAGAGCTGCAATAGAACAAAGTTTTTTACACCTAATTATTGAACCACCAGGTATATTTTTTCTTAATATGATGTGTACCAGTTAAGACCCTTCAAATTATGATAAGAAGTTTGGACAACTTTTTTATTTGCCTTTAACTTTTGACTAAAAATTAAGTACTCTTCATTCATGTCGCTAATCCTAATCGTTGTCAAAAAAAAGGTATTTTATTTACACTGTTAGTCCCCTAACTTCTGTTGTATTGAACAGGAAAAAGAGGAATTTTTCCCTGTCAGCACCTGTGACCTTAGTTAAAAAGTTCGTAAGTAGATTCAAGATCAGCTCGCGCACACGACGCATTGAGTACTGCTTTACAGGCCACATTAACTCAGCATTGTTCCTTATTTGACCACAATGAAACGTGAGGCTCCCTACTATCTACCGGAGTGGAACATCAAGGTTTTGATGTCCCTACAGATAAAAATCCAGTGGCGTTAGGTCGGGAGATCGAAGAGGCCAGGCAGTAGGTTCTCCTTTACCTACCTACCCAACGGTTTGTATAGACGTTATTCAGGTGCTCCCTCACAGCAATGCTCAAATGAGGTGGTACCCCATTGCATGTAATACATATTTTGATGGGTTTTAAGTAGTAAGTAAATCGTTAAAAGCGTTCTAGAGAAACTCCAAATGAAGTTCTCTATTCAATCATGCCGGCAATGCGAATGATCCAATCAAAACATTGCCAGATGTTCCTGCCCACAGATTAATTGACTGGAACTGATGTTGATGATGTGAAATAATAGATGCATGAGGACTTTCATCTGCCCATACATGTAAGTTGTGTTAATTTATGATACCATTTTTGATAAACCCTGCTTCATCCGTAAATAGAATAGTGCTAATTGTTGCTGATCCAATTTGCAAACTGCATTCTACGGGGAAAATCTTCGGGGATCAGTTCAGGAACTTTTTTCAAATGATATGGATATAACAACTGTTCTCAAAGAACTTCATGTACTATTACTTTCGACGTATTAAACTGTGCTGATAATTTTCGAGTGCTCGTTAAACAAGTGTCATCTACAGCATTTAAAATATTTTCCTCTAATTGCAGCGTACGTACTGTTCTTCTCCGACAAGCATTAGTACTTCTTTTCTCAAAATTTCTTTAAATTATGAAGAAATTTAATAATATTACCTTATTAAACGGAATCGCCTACCATTCTCCCTTAGACGTTAGTCAACTCGTTGAAATGTTTTCTGATCTGGAAGAGTTCAATTACGACATCTGTCGTCATATAACATATTGGCTTCCAAAGCATTGCAAGATGCAAGACCATACATCAGATACATATCTGCATACCTAATAAATGTGTATTCCACCTTTCGAATTATTTAACAATTAATTTCACCACAAATTAAAAAATCAGTATTGACAAGTTCTGAGATGTAGGATATTTATTTTTTTCGTACCAAGCAACGTTTGCAAACAACAATAATTCGTTGTTTTGTGCCGATAAAATAAAATGCACATTTTTTGCGAACCTATGTCGCACTGTAATTCATAGAATTAGACGTTTTTAACTAAAAAGGTAATTTCTAATTTTGGATCGAATTTTTTTATATTGAAGATTGAACATTTGTTAGGAACAAAGATGTATCGAAATATGCCAAATACATAATGTAAATTAAATGACGTTTTTCCGAAAACGGTTAGGATTAGCGACATGAATGAAGAGTACTTAATTTAATTTAGTCAATAGTTAAAGTTATGTAAAAAACATTGTCCAAAGTTTTTATCATGACTCTCTAGTCATGAGTGTCACAGCTAGTCCGTCCCTGCAACTGTGAGTAATCCACAACACTTTCTTGGATAGTAATGTGAAGGGCCTTACCTGGTATACAACATATTAAAATAAATTCTCTCTCTCTCCGAAGAGGAGGCCTATACGAAAAAAGTTTATATGAACTTGTGGTACTCCTTGCCTTTTTTTCATATCCGGAAGATTTCCCACCTTTTCCCTGACACCCTGTACATGGGAGAGTGTTCCCTTAAATCAGGAGCGCAATTCATTAAAACACACATCATACCTGGAATCTCTGAAACATATTCACATTTTTATGAGCAACAATACCCACAGGAATTTTTGGTATCTTTTCACTATAACGGTTATTTCCTGCATGAAGAGTATTTAGCGAAAGAGGAGTTATAGATCTGACCAGTACAGCTACTGCACCTAGTTTTGCTGCCTCAATTGCACCTAATAAAATAAAGAAAATTTAGTAAAATCGCAACTGTAATATATAAAATTAACTGATTTGGCTGTCACATACTGTTAAAAAAACCTTAAATTTAAGGTACATTCACTAATTTAATTTAATGGATTTGCACCTTAAATGGTGAATAAGTCACATATATTTTGAAATCAAACATTTGTATATTAAATTTAATTGAATGTTAACTTAAATTTCAATAAAATAATTGAAAACATACTAAATTAAATGTAAATTACATAAGATGTAATGTAAAAATTATTAAATGTAATGCATTAACATTAACCGAATTAAGAAACGGTTTATGAAATTTGCTTCCAGCACATTACCTTAAAATTAATGTAAGTTTTTTATAGTGTACGTTTGTCCATATTTTTAATTTTGAACAAGTTTCTTATAGAAGCTGTGGGTAATTTCTCTGAAATGTAAATTATGGAAGTGGTTTCTAAGCAATATTTCTAGTTACACCATGATTAAGGTAAAATATGGTTGAACAAACTCCAAGTTTACGCGGCTTAAAGAAGTTTTAAGGATTTCTTTGAATATAGAATCTAATAGCTTATATAAAAGTTGCATATGTGACTTTGTGTGAAGTGAACATGGTACACTCCTAATAAATTTAAAGTGCAAACGAAAGTTTATACCATTGTTTTCACAAAAGATGAAGAATGATCAGATATATACAAAAAGAAAAAATCGCGTGGAAATGCAAAAAACATATCAGAAAAAACTGGACACATGTCCAAATTAAAGGTACACAATATTAATTTAAGAGAAAAAACTCGAATATGCCAACAGGAAAAAACTCAGCGAAAACAACTTCAGTTAAAAATAGAAGCGCTAATGTTTTACACACCACCAAATTCTAATCTGCAATCTCTAAATAAAAAAACAATAGCTAACAATGCATACCCATAAAAAACAACAAAACTTCAAAATTTTATTCTCTTTTACAACAGAGACACACGATTAGAATTTATTAATTTCTGGCAAAATATTTATCTAAACGTAGATGATGAAATAATAGAAACGAAGTCTGGATCTCTGGTTAAACAAATACCGATAAAAAATTACCGAAACTCTTTCGAATATGATCTCACAATCAATAATAAAATCAGTTAAAGAAACTTTGCCAAATATCAAGCTCCCTTTTTTGCCACCATCTACGACTTATTCAATTGTTTTTAGTAATGTTGAACCGGAAGTAACGGATGATGTAACAAGGAAAAATTTGGATTAATTAAATTTAGAACTTAGTTAGTGTAAAATAATTACTGCAAAAGGAACATAAAAACCCAATTATCTCATACGTATAATTAATGGTTCTGAAAAACTTTTGACCCTTATTAAATAGTGGCTGTTTTTTAAAATATAGGAACTAATTAGTATTCACAAATAAACCATTATCATCAGCACCAAAACCGTTCGGTAAATACCACGCCTTTGATCGCACAAGAGAATCATGCTCTAGCAATGTTAGGTATCCTAAATGTTTTGGTACACATCAAATTGACATATGTGTATCTACCTTACCTCCGAAATCTACCAGCTGTTTCCAAAGAACATCAAGCTTGGTCCCTTGAATGCCTAATGGATAAACTGAACCCATTCAGGGTGTTCCAAATATAAAAATTAATCCCCTAATTGTATGTGGGGTGTAAGGGGCGAAGGTATATTAATGAATATCAGCCCAAATGTCAACCTCACCTACTCGTGTGATGACTTAGGTCATCCGGCGCACTCTGTTAGATAACTGACGAGGCTCTGACGACCGAACGACTGCCGGAATAAGCAGTCTCCACTTGGTGGCCACCAGCTTCGGGTGGAGGAGCTGCCAAGTGTAAGGGCACTCTTTTGTCCTGGGACCAAGAAATTGGGTCCAAAGGCGGAGGAACTATTGATTAGTTAACGACATAAGAATGTAGAAGGCAAGGAGAAACCACTACATTAAAGGTCCCTCATGGATTTCTCTAGTATGATCATTATGACTATACAGCACAAAACAAACTTGACTACTGATCATGGACATCGGAGACCAAGATCCAGCAGGGGAGGTATTTCTCAAAACGATCATAGGGCCTCCCAGGTCGTCAACAAGCGAAACCCCTGTGAAGTAGCAAAAAACACAGCTAAGAAAATACTACGAATTGATACGTGGAATGTCAGGAGCATGTACGAACCTGGAAAAATGCATAATGTAATACAGGAGATGCAAAGGTTGAATATCGATATCCTGGGAATAAGTGAGGCAAGATGGCCTAATGCTGGCAACTTTCTGACAACTGAAAGTATGGTGTACTTCTCCGGAAATAGTGACACTCATCATAGAAACGGCGTAGCCATCATTGTATCTAAGAACATGTTGCAGTCTGTTATCAGTTTTACTCCAGTGTCAGATAGGATTCTATTTCTGCAACTACAGGAAAAAACAGGTAAACTTAATATTATACAGATTTACGCCCCGACTGCAGATAAGTCTGACGAGGAAATCGAACAATTCTACGAAGAAGTCAACCAAGTAATAAACTCATTAAAGCCACGAGATACTACAATCATTCTTGGGGATTTTAATTCAAAAATCGGCAAAGGGAAAAGTGGCAAACATGTAGGTGAATATGGACTTGGTACAAGGAATGAGCGAGGCGATAGACTGCTCCAGTTCTGTCAGGAGAATAATATGATGGTAACCAATACATTCTTTGAGCTGCCAAAGAGAAGACTCTACACATGGAAATCGCCACAAGATGATAATCAGTGAACAGTTAGAAATCAAATAGACTTCATATTGATAAACGAACGATACAGAAACTCGGTAAAATCTGTTAAGGCTTACCCAAGCGCAGATGTCTATTCAGACCATAATCCTCTAATAGCACAAGTGCACATTAAATTAAAACGACTATTGCACAAAAGAAAAACCAATCAAATAGATGTGAGTCGCCTATGTAACCCAGAAATCAAACGGGAGTTACAAATAAATATTAACAACAATCTAAATATACTGTGCGCAAATGGCGAATATCAAAACATCGAGAGCACAGATGACAAATGGCTGGGCTTAAAAAAGGCGTTGATGACACCCGCAAGGACTATTCTGACGAAACAAAAATCAAAACAAAAGCAAGAATGGATGACTGATAAGATCCTTCAGCTAATGGATGATCGAAGAACTCTCAAAGGCAAGTATGAACAAAGCTATAAACAAATACAAAAAGTCATCAAAACTGAAATCAGAATAGCCAAAGAAAATTTCTATAAAAAAAAATGTGAGGAAATAGAGCATCTACAGATGAAGCATGACATTTTTAATATACATAAAAAAGTGAAAGAACTTGCGGGCACACAAAAACGCAAACAACCCAACACATTATATAACACAAACGGAACAATAATAACAGAACTGGAAGAAAAATTGTAGGTATGGAAGGACTATGTTAATGAACTTTTTACAGATGAAAGACATGAACCTAATCTAAACAGCATACAAGAGGATGAAGGCCCAGATACAACCAAAGAGGAAGTAATGTATGCACTAAGAAGAATGAGGGATGGAAAGGCTCCGGGTCCAGACGAACTACCGATGGAAGTCCTGAAGCTCATAGAGAAAGAGTCGATTTATGCATTGGTGGAGCTTTTTAATCATATCTACAAAACAGGAATAATACCACAGGAATGGCTTTTATCCACATTTGTAACTATTCCAAAAAAGGGAAAAGCAAAACAATGCACCGACTATCGCACAATAAGCCTGATGAATCACATACTGAAAACATTTCTAAAAGTTATACACACTAGAATACATAAAAAACTGGAAATAGATATTAGCGATACCCAATTTGGATTTCGAAATGGACTCGGAACGAGAGAAGCGTTATTTGCATTGAATGTCATGTCTCAAAGATGCCCTGATATAAATCAGGACGTATATATGTGCTTCATAGACTACAATAAGGCCTTTGACAAAGTGAGACATGATCACTTTATCAGTCTATTGACGGAAAAGAACCTCGATAAAAGAGACATCAGAATTAAATCGAATATTTATTACAATCAGAAAGCAGTAGTGCGAGTGGAGCATGAGACGACTGAAGAAATTGAAATAAAAAGAGGAGTGAGACAAGGGTGTATACTTTCACCGACCTTGTTCAATCTTTACTCTGAGGACATAATGAATAGAGCACTTATTGACCAATTCGTTGGTATTAAAATAAATGGAATTTTAATAAACAACCTCAGATACGCCGATGACACAGTACTTATCGCAGAAACACTCGAGGATCTCCAGACCTTAATCAATAGAGTAGCAACAGTCAGTGAAGAATATGGACTGTCACTAAATATAAGAAAAACAAAATGCATGTTAATATCCAAATCAACCCAAAATGTCCCAGATATACGCATACAGGGCCAAAATATAGAACACGTCAGAAAATATAACTATTTAGGCACCGTCATCAATGAAAACAACGATAGCTCTGAAAAAATCAAAATCCGGATAGAGAAAGCAAGAGCCGTATTCACGAAAATGAAGAGAGTGTTCTGTGGCAGAGACCTGAGTCTTGAATTAAAGGTTCGTCTGGCAAGATGTTACGTACTGTCAGTTTTGTTTTATGGAATGGAGGCATGGACGCTTAAAAAGATCGATATTAACAAGTTGGAAGCCTTTGAATTGTGGATGTACCACAGAATGTTAAAAATATCGTGGATGGAGAAAATCACGAACGCTGAAGTACTGAGGAGAATGAATAAAGAAAAGGAGGTCATACTTACAATTAAAAAACGAAAATTACAATACCTGGGACACGTTACGAGAGGAGAAATATATCAACTACTGAGAACTATTATGCAGGGAAAAATTATGGGAAAGAGATCTGTAGGAAGAAGACGAAACTCTTGGTTAAAAAATCTAAGAGAATGGTATAATTGCAGCAATAACCAGCTGTTTAGGTCAGCAGTCTTGAAAATACGTATAGCTCTGATGATCGCCAACCTTCGGAACGAAGACGGCACCTAAAGAAGAAGAACTTTAAAACTGGTCTAAACTGACAGTAAAGGGTTTTAAAGTACAATAATAAG
This sequence comes from Diaprepes abbreviatus, assembly GCA_034092305.1. Lineage (NCBI taxonomy): Eukaryota > Metazoa > Arthropoda > Insecta > Coleoptera > Curculionidae > Diaprepes > Diaprepes abbreviatus. The sequence continues at coordinate 16,938,500 of JASJET010000028.1, forward strand.
TCAGCCTAGTTTTGAACTTTGAAGGTTATTATTAAACCAGCAAAACCCAAAATTTAGTATATGTACAGAAAAAAACTATTTTTATTACCGACTTCAAGGCTTTTAGTTATTGACACATAAAATACAAATTATTACAATATGATAAGCAAAACAAAACTGATCAATTAGATCCGTGGTAATTAGATCGAAAGAAAAAATCTGATGAAATTGTTGGTGAGAAGCAGAAGTCCAGAAACCGTAAGTCTGTCACAATTCATGATACTATCAATAATACCTACATTAATGAACTTAAAAACTAAACTAAATTACTGAATAAGTTAAGAAGAAGGTTCGTTAATAACTTCAACGTGAAAACAACTGCTATGTTCTCAGGTAATTGACAGGAAAAATAATAGTCAGACAAAGGCAATAGTCAACAGTTTGAAGAACAGAACACATTTAATAAATAATTACATAGAAAATAATAAAATATTTTCTGTAGTGTTTGCCGAGACGAACACCAAATCTGATAGCAATGTAAAATTTCGATAATGGGATATTTTTCACTATATAGGAAACATCTTAAATAATAACACTAGAGATGGAAACTTAACTCAAACACATCCCACATTTAATATGCGCAGGGCGGGGCTAAATAATAACTGTCGAATGTCTACACTTTTCAATTCCATTCTTTAATGAAAAGATTCAAATTTTTTAATTTATATTCATCTTCACAGCCAAACAGAAAAAAAACCATATTTACAGCTCCAATGTAAAGGGTGTTTTTTATAGAGGTATAGAACTTTAAGTTGGCAATACTTTTTTAACTGGCGGCCATTTTGTCAGCTGTCAAGTGATTTATGTATAGTTTGGTTTGGCATTTCAACATGAATAGACTGACACCTGAACAACGCTTCCAAATTGTGCAAATTTATTTTGAAAATCATGGTTCTGTTCGAAATACGTATCGCGCACTGCGTCCATTTTACGGTCAACATAATCGTCCATCAGAGCAATTAATTCGATTAACTATGGAACGTTTTCGCACCACGTTTACTCTAAATGATAATACGCATCCTCAGAGACGTCGTACAGTGCGTACAGAAGAAGTCATTGCTGCTGTAGAGCGTAGCGTAGACGCGAATCCGTCTATCCGCCATCGTGCACAGGAATTGGATATGTGTCCACTCACTTTATGGAAGATTTTGCGGAAAGATTTTGGTTTGCGTGCTTACAAAATCCAACTCGTGCAAGAATTGAAGCCACACGATCACCTAGCAAGGCGTAGATTCGGTGAATGGGCCCAAAACAAGATTGCCGTTGATCCCGATTATCATAAGCGAATTTTATTTAGCGATGAAGCTCACTTTTGTTTGAATGGATATGTCAATAAACAAAACTGCCGTATTTGAAGTGGTGATAATCCTCAAGTGTATATTGAGACACCGTTACATCCAGAAAAATTGACTGTTTGGTGTGCTTTATGGGCTGGTGGAATCATTGGTCCGTACTTCTTTAAAAACGATGCTGCTCAGAATGTTACAGTCAATGGTGACCGCTATAGAGCCATGATTACTGACTTTTTCGTTCATCAATTGAACAACCATGATGTGCTGGAGCTGTGGTTTCAATAAGACGGCGCAGCATGTCACACAGCTCATGCCACAATTGATTTATTGAAGGAAACGTTTGGTAACCGCATAGTTTCACGTTTCGGACCCGTGAATTGGCCTCCAAGATCGCGCGACTTAACGCCGCTAGACTATTTTCTGTGGGGAAATGTGAAGTCGCTAGTCTACGCCGATAAGCCCGAAACGATTGATCACTTGGAGGACAACATTCGCCGTGTTATTGCCTATATACGGCCACAAATGTTGGAAAAAGTCATCGAAAATTGAACCTCCAGATTAGAATACGTCCGAGCCAGCCGTGGCGGTCATATGCCAGAAGTCATATTTAAATTATAATGCCAGAAGGTTATCTTTCGAATAAAGTAAATTTCATGTCAATTTAAAAAATTCATCTCTGTTTTATTCCATTTAAAATTCCATACCTCTATAAAAAACACCCTTTATAAATATTCTCTAATTTTAGGAAACTTCAATGCAACTGAAAGGATAAAGCAAAGACAGGTACAAAATTTTCTCAGTAATACTAACTTTAAGAGATACATAATCGATCCAACATTTAAGATGGAAGACTCTACCCCATTTATTACTTTTACTATATATCTTGAAAAAAATTTAGTAAATGTGGAACTGATACCAGACTTCAGTTCGAATCATTTTGAAATTAATATTTCATTAAATTTTTAAACTTAATTTATATAAAATCAACATAGATAAGGTGAACAATAAGTTAAACTCAATTATAAGTAAACCAAAAAACCAAACCATTTCACAAGATATCATATCAAATTTCCACTCAATTCTTTTCCATAGTATTCTTGAAAAGATTCAAAAACACCCATAAGTTTTTACACACATGAGCTTCCACCATTTATTTTCACCCTGATTTAGAGAAAGAGACTAATGTATCGTAATTATCCGTCTAATTGCAATCTTGGGTAAAAACAGAGAATAATTCAAATATACAGTATTAGATAAGACAATTTAAAATACATATATAAACCACTACCTCCAACAATACCAATAAAAATACGGCAAAAATTGCTGGAAGATGATACTCAAGTTCAAGGAAAAAAAGTTTTACCTGTTCTTGTTTAAAATTCTACTTTTGAATTCTTTTTTTCAGATCTTAAGCAAATTTTTGTAAAATTTTACCTCTTGTATATATTTTTGTTTTCCCTTAAATCAAATTTTAAATATCTTGGAAATTTGAATTAACAAGGGCGAAGAACTCAAGTCGCAAGCCCTTTGAGTTATTAAGTGCGAATGTAATAATTCAATAAAGAACATTAGGTAAAAAATAATGATAAAAATGTGTGAAAATTTAAAATAAATGTAACAGCAGAATGCGAGAAATTTTTTTAAATCAATATCACCGTTTGTTTTTTATGACATTTAAACTTTTAAAAATTCAATAAATTAACGAAAATTAGTTACTAAATATGACTGAATCTGTACATGAAATATTTATAAAGTACACAACTTGACTAAATTTAAAAAAAAAAATTAAAGTTTTATTAATTAGAAATATTAATAATTTACTACTACCGATAGTATTAATTATTTAAGCTTAATTTTCTTTCCTATTATTATATGTAATATTAGTATTCGAATAATATTTTTGATATAAGTAATTTTTATACATACTATACATTCCTAGGTCACCTGATCTAGCCTCTTTAGATTCTTATATTTACAGCCATTTAAAGACTGTGGTCAATAGTACAAACCGAAGTTTTTAGAGGATTTTGAAAACAGAATTTCAAATGATGTGTATGATATCCCTTATTAAAATATATGGCACTATTTTCCTAGTTTTTATGAAAGCTTGGACAGACAAGCAATATTTTTTACAATGTGTCTCTTGTGACGTTTTTTCAAGAAAATCATAACAAAATAATATATATATATATATATATATATATATATATATATATATATATATATATATATATATATATATATATATATATATATATATATATATATATATATAATATAGGAAATTTTTGGCTATGCGGACATAAAGACTCTTGATAAATATTACTCTCATAATAAAAATTGCGGAGAACTCCAAGATCATGGAAACACTCCGGGTTCGAAAAATGACGACAGCGCTGTTTCGTCTTAGTATCAGGTACTAACCATCATCTCGCATCTGTGTCCCATAAACAGATTTCACGGTTGAAGAATAGTAAATACGACACAATGACGACATCTCGATGGCTAATTTAAGTCTTTATATCCACATAGCCGAGAATTCCCTATTTATTTTAAAATTACCCCGACTCTAAGTTCTCTCTTTTTTATATTTGTTGGCTTAAAAAATACACAACAACTCTCTTAGGGAGATCGTTGGTGCGACATTTTACTTAAACTGCGGAATTCGTGGTTGGTTTGGTTGCCGATGGCGGATAATGCGACCTCTGTCCTTGGAGTAGCACGTTTCGTGTCGCGAGTTATAATATATTACTTATTTAATTTACCGTTGCGTCATCAGATGGCGGTTTCATACAACATTGTTGGTTTGTGTTGTTTTTGTTATATTAAGTGAGCCATCGAGATATCGCCTCTGTGTCGTATTTACTTTTTTTCAATCGTGAAATCCGTTTATGGGACACAGACGTGAGATGATGGTTTGTACCGAATGCAATGGCATGATAAGTCCCATACTAAGACGATCAGCACTGTCGTCATTTTTAGGACCCGTGGTATTTCCAATCTTAGTAGTCTATATGTCCCCATACCTGAGAATTTCCTATTTTATTTTAAAATTACACGGACTATAACTTATCTCTCTTTTATACATATATATATATATATATATATATATATATATATATATATATATATATATATATATATATATATATATATATATATATATATATATATATATATATATATATGAAGTAAAATGCGAACAGTAAATGCAAACTTCGTTACAACCATATCCTTTTCGTGTTAGAGGTTGCACAGTTTGAACAAATTGCTAAGGAACACAATTTATCTTATTCCACCACCATCGAGATGATGGCCCACCTGTACCACCATACCGAGAAGAAAGTCAAAACTTACCCTCCCCGCCACAGTGATACGGCAGAGGTACATGTTTCGTCTCTACTAGACTCATCAGGGTACCGACATGCACCTAGCTGTGCAAAAGACAGATCGAAAGGAAGCATGCAAATACTGAACGCTGTTTCGCCGGCCTCCCGCCGGATGGCGTATATATGTTTATGCGGCTTTCACGGATTCCTCCGTGTGAGATGCAATAGCAGTGGATATATCCACATTATGCCGTTGTAGTGCTGAAATCACATTCAGCAAACGTACAACTATATGCAGCTCCGTGTATGAATGAAGTAAAATGCGAACAGTAAATGCAAACTTCGTTACAATCATATCCTTTTCGTGTTAGAGGTTGCACAGTTTGAACAAATTGCTAAGGAACACAATTTATCTTATTCCACCACCATCGAGATGATGGCCCACCTGTACCACCATACCGAGAAGAAAGTCAAAACTTACCCTCCCCGCCACAGTGATACGGCAGAGGTACATGTTTCGTCTCTACTAGACTCATCAGGGTACCGACATGCACCTAGCTGTGCAAAAGACAGATCGAAAGGAAGCATGCAAATACTGAACGCTGTTTCGCCGGCCTCCCGCCGGATGGCGTATATATGTTTATGCGGCTTTCACGGATTCCTCCGTGTGAGATGCAATAGCAGTGGATATATCCACATTATGCCGTTGTAGTGCTGAAATCACATTCAGCAAACGTACAACTATATGCAGCTCCGTGTATGAATGAAGTAAAATGCGAACAGTAAATGCAAACTTCGTTACAACCATATCCTTTTCGTGTTAGAGGTTGCACAGTTTGAACAAATTGCTAAGGAACACAATTTATCTTATTCCACCACCATCGAGATGATGGCCCACCTGTACCACCATACCGAGAAGAAAGTCAAAACTTACCCTCCCCGCCACAGTGATACGGCAGAGGTACATGTTTCGTCTCTACTAGACTCATCAGGGTACCGACATGCATCTAGCTGTGCAAAAGACAGATCGAAAGGAAGCATGCAAATACTGAACGCTGTTTCGCCGGCCTCCCGCCGGATGGCGTATATATGTTTATGCGGCTTTCACGGATTCCTCCGTGTGAGATGCAATAGCAGTGGATATATCCACATTATGCCGTTGTAGTGCTGAAATCACATTCAGCAAACGTACAACTATATGCAGCTCCGTGTATGAATGAAGTAAAATGCGAACAGTAAATGCAAACTTCGTTACAACCATATCCTTTTCGTGTTAGAGGTTGCACAGTTTGAACAAATTGCTAAGGAACACAATTTATCTTATTCCACCACCATCGAGATGTGTCGTATCACTGTGGCGGGGAGGGTAAGTTTTGACTTTCTTCTCGGTATGGTGGTACAGGTGGGCCATCATCTCGATGGTGGTGGAATAAGATAAATTGTGTTCCTTAGCAATTTGTTCAAACTGTGCAACCTCTAACACGAAAAGGATATGGTTGTAACGAAGTTTGCATTTACTGTTCGCATTTTACTTCATTCATACACGGAGCTGCATATAGTTGTACGTTTTGCTGAATGTGATTTCAGCACTACAACGGCATAATGTGGATATATCCACTGCTATTGCATCTCACACGGAGGAATCCGTGAAAGCCGCATAAACATATATACGCCATCCGGCGGGAGGCCGGCGAAACAGCGTTCAGTATTTGCATGCTTCCTTTCGATCTGTCTTTTGCACAGCTAGGTGCATGTCGGTACCCTGATGAGTCTAGTAGAGACGAAACATGTACCTCTGCCGTATCACTGTGGCGGGGAGGGTAAGTTTTGACTTTCTTCTCGGTATGGTGGTACAGGTGGGCCATCATCTCGATGGTGGTGGAATAAGATAAATTGTGTTCCTTAGCAATTTGTTCAAACTGTGCAACCTCTAACACGAAAAGGATATGGTTGTAACGAAGTTTGCATTTACTGTTCGCATTTTACTTCATTCACACACGGAGCTGCATATAGTTGTACGTTTGCTGAATGTGATTTCAGCACTACAACGGCATAATGTGGATATATCCACTGCTATTGCATCTCACACGGAGGAATCCGTGAAAGCCGCATAAACATATATACGCCATCCGGCGGGAGGCCGGCGAAACAGCGTTCAGTATTTGCATGCTTCCTTTCGATCTGTCTTTTGCACAGCTAGGTGCATGTCGGTACCCTGATGAGTCTAGTAGAGACGAAACATGTACCTCTGCCGTATCACTGTGGCGGGGAGGGTAAGTTTTGACTTTCTTCTCGGTATGGTGGTACAGGTGGGCCATCATCTCGATGGTGGTGGAATAAGATAAATTGTGTTCCTTAGCAATTTGTTCAAACTGTGCAACCTCTAACACGAAAAGGATATGGTTGTAACGAAGTTTGCATTTACTGTTCGCATTTTACTTCATTCATACACGGAGCTGCATATAGTTGTACGTTTGCTGAATGTGATTTCAGCACTACAACGGCATAATGTGGATATATCCACTGCTATTGCATCTCACACGGAGGAATCCGTGAAAGCCGCATAAACATATATATATATATATATATATATATATATATATATATATATATATATATATATATATATATATATATAGGGTGTTCCACGAGTGTATTGTACCGGGTAAGTCAACGATTGCATGAAGTAGGTTTGTGCCTTTTCGGTGAAATTAACAAAGGAACTATATTTATTGTTTGATACAGTTTATTTTTACGCAGATTTTAAAAATATTTAGGACTCTACAGGGTGAGCCAAAAAACTAGGACAGCATAAAGTTGTATTTTTTTAAATAGAACACCCTATATACGAATCATATTTTCGATTTAGCTTATAATTTTAAATCTTTTTTATTAAGGGTTTACTATAACAAAACTTTATAGTTTCTGAAATAATTAAGTTTAAAGAAAAAAAGTCACATTTTCAAGCATGAATTCAATCCTAAATAACGTTTTCAATTTTGTGACAAATATATTCAAATTTGGAATTTAGCAAGGCCAAGGACAAGTTAACATAATTTTTACCTAATATTTTCAATAAAAGCTACAGCTACACATTTGAACAAGTTTAAATGAATAAATATTTTTTTTTTAAATGGTATACCCTGTATATTTTCATGTTATTTAATAGAGTAATAAAAACCCTAAAAGTTTTGTTCAATATATTATATACCTATTTATAATAGTTTTTGAGATATTTCAGTTTTTCTTATTTTCCATACTTTTTTACAGAAATAGTCTTCATTATCATAGTAGCCATGTAAAATAATAAAAAGAAACTACAGAAACAAACAGAATGTGGTTAAATATGATGAAATACATTATTCGTTATATTACAACGGCAATAGTTTAATTAAACATAATGTGAAAAAATTAACACAACAATAACGACAAGGCAAATACATATTTACTTTTATACTAAATTGAAATAAAAAAATTACTTATTAAATACTGAGATTAATTATTTCTTTTTAATAAGTGTTCGAATAAACGACCCTCTTGTGCAATGCACAAATTTAGTCTTTTTTGCAGATTTTCTCGGATCCTGGACAAAATTAGTGGCGTTATTGTTCTACAGATATCCCTAATCCTGTTTCGCATATCTTCCACTATTGTTGGTGGATTAACATACACCTTATTTTTAATATAACCCCATAGGAAGAAATCTAATGGGGTGATGTCGCAAGACCTTGGTGGCCACTCAATGAAACTCCCACGTCCAATCCATTTTTGCGGATATCGTTGGTCCAAAAACGCACGAACTTCACGATGGTAATGCGGAGGCGCACCATCGTGCTGGAACCACATACTGTCGAGCTCATCCCTATCGAGACCTTGAAGCATTTGGGGTAGTTCTTCTTGTAGAAAGTTCAGGTAACTATGGCCATTTAGTGGTTCATTAAAAAAGTGGGGTCCAATAATTCGATTATGATGAATACCACACCAAACATTTAATGACCAGTGGTATTGATGTTGCACCTCTCTAATCCAAAACGGGTTTTCTGTGGCATAATAATGCATGTTGCGTCTATTTACGGCACCGTTACTTCTAAAAGTAGCTTCATCACTAAACATTACCTTGCATAATAAATTTGGATTTAATTGAATCTCCGCATTTATTGTACGACAAAAGTTTACACGACTTTCAAAATCCTGTCCACGCAATTCTTGGTGTAATTCCATGTGATATGGATGATACCTATATTTCTTGGTAGTACGATTAGCGGTGGATTGTGATGTTTCACATAATGCTGCTAACTGACGGCTACCAATATAAGGATTTTCCTGAACATTTAACAATACTTGTAGTTCTTTTTCTTCATTAGTTACTGGTTTGTTGACCACTTTAGGTTTTGGATAATCAACAGTACCAGAAGAATCAAATCTTTGCATTAAGTTTTCAAAAGTATGGGTATTAGGCTGGCGTCGATCAGGATACTTCATTTTGTAAATTCTTTGAGCAAGAAGGCAATTTTTTGAGCCTCCCCTATTGTATAAATCATATCTATTAACTCATTCTTTGGAAAATTCATTTTACAATATAAGATGAATGCAAAAAAAACCAAACTACACTACATAAAAACCAAAAGAAGCGATTGCGGTTATAAATTTGACACACAGAAAAATGTTCTTTTACATTGTTTTTGCCATGGCTACTATGATAATGAAGACTATTTCTGTAAAAAAGTATGGAAAATAAGAAAAACTGAAATATCTCAAAAACTATTATAAATAGGTATAGGATATATTGAACAAAACTTTTAGGGTTTTTATTACTCTATTAAATAACATGAAAATATACAAGGTGTACCATTTAAACAGAAAGATATTTATTTTATTTAAACTTGTTCAAATTTGAGCCGATGTGTTCAACACCCTGTAGCTTTTATTGCAAATATTAGGTAAAAATTATGTTAACTTGTCCTTGGCCTTGCTAAATTCCAAATTTGGATATATTTGTCACAAAATTGAAAACGTTATTTAGGATTGAATTGATGCTTGAAAATGTGACTTTTTTTTTTAAACTTAATTATCTGAGAAACTATAAAGTTTTGTTATAGTAATCCCTTGATAAAAAAGAAAATACGATTCGTATATAGGGTGTTCTATTTAAAAAAATACAACTTTATGCTGTCCTAGTTTTTTGGCTCACCCTGTAGAGTCCTAAATATTTTTAAAATGTGCGTAAAAATAAACTGTATCAAACAATAAATATAGTTTCTTTGTAAATTTTACCGAAAAGGCAAAAACTTACTTCATCCAATCGTTGACTCACCCTGTACAAGTGAAAATAATTCAAAAAAAAGGGTAATTAAAAAATTGATATAGTCGATCGCTTCTTATCACAGGTGCTGTAGGTATTGGCTATATGAATAAATCCATTTTGATATCCTGATATGTATCAGTGTCAATGTATTATGTAATGTTTATTTTCAAGTTTGTATGATTTTGTGATGGGAATGCTATAGCTGTCGTTGAAGAATATCATCAACGATATTCGCATTTGAGAAATTCGGGTAAATACGTATTTATCAGAGTTTTCAATAAACTGTGCGAAACTGGAACGTTTTCTAGAGCTAACATAAAATCTGAACTAGCCATTGGACCAATTTTAGAAGAAGTAGAAATTATTTAGGATTTAGTAGAAGATGATGCAACAATAAGCTCACGAAGAATTGCTCAGTTGGATATTCCTCAGAAAAGAGTAACCAACACACTTCACAAAGAAGGCTTATATCCATACCATGTACACCGTGTAGAGCACCTGCAAGCAGGCGCTGTAATTTTATTTCTGGATAAATAATAATTATCTTATTCTATCGCACATACTATTTACCGATGAAGCAACATTTATCCGGAACAGTATCAGTAATACTCACAATTTCCATGTACGGTCAGACGAAAATCCCCAAGCAACAGTCGAAATTAATTTTCAGCACAAATTTTCACACGTGTGGTATAGTATGGTCGATACTTATTTAACTGATGCTTATATTTTAGAGAATCGCTTCATAGGAGATAATTATTTGAATTTTTTACAAAATGTCAGGACTAGAAAATGTTCCTTTAAATATCAGAATGCAAATATATTATCAGTACGCTAGAGATCTTGCCTATTTCGCAGGTCAGGTCAAGCAACATTTGAACAAAGAGTTTTGAGGGCTTTGGTTGGTTGCGATTGTCCTGTTAGTTGTCCTCCAAGATCACTAGATCTCACATCATTAAACTTTTATTTGTGGAATTGATTCAAACACGAGGTATACAAAAGCCAACACTCAGAATCCACTAACTCGTCACATTAGAAATGCTGCAGCCGTTATTAAAGAAACTCATAAATCAATAAGTGCGTTACCGGAGCCCTTCGCAGACGATGCCGAAAATGTTTAAAGACTATTAGGAGTATTTTTGAACATTTATTAAAAGAATGTTATGATTAAAATAAGTTAAGGTAAGACATTTTCTTTATGTGTAATTAAGCTCTAATTTGAGAACAAATGAGAATCGGATAAGAACATACGAGTTTTTTAGAAATATTTTCACATGTACAACACACTACTGGAGTTTAATCTGTTCCTCCCGGCTCACCCTATATACATATATATATATATATATATATATATATATATATATATATATATATATATATATATATATATATATATATATATATATATATATGTATATATAGGAATTCTTTCCTGAATATCAGTGCCTTCTTGATTAAAAACATGTCCAGATGGAATATGAAAAGGCATGTATTGGAGACAATCTTTAACCATAGATAACTAAAATAGGAGATATTTTAGAACCCATTGGTGTTCCAAAAATCTATTTATAATGGTTATCATTGAACACTAATATGTTGGGATCGAAGACAAATACCATAAGTCGCTTAAATTGAAACACCAATGGGCTCTAAAATCTTTCTTATTGTAGTCAACTATGTGCTAGGTGATCTGGTTAGGGATTGTCTCCAATACAAGAATTTTCACATTCCATTTGTCAAGAATATGTGGATGACTTATTGCTTGCTGTACCAGCAGGTAGAATAGAGACCTCTTGAACCCTTTAGCTCTTTTTTCCTCATATTCAATTTACGGTTGAGGAAGAAACTAACAATAGTATCCCTTTTTGGATAAAAACTAAAGGGTATGGAAAACCATACTGTTGTAATAGATTCATCAGTTATCATTCGTACCATCCTACGAGATCGAAATTCTATCTCATCTTAGGTATGAAAAATAGATTTGTCAAATTGACACACCTGAACTTTAGAGCAGAGGCATTATGCCAACTTAATGATAGATATACTATTGGAGATTTCTTACACTGACATCATTATTACAAAATTTCTTTGTAATACTCAATACAATAATCCTGAAAACATCTTTGAAATACCTTCTCAAACGTCTCTGTTACATACTCAATCTTTAAGCCCAGTAAACACTCTTTCAAATGTAATAGTACAAATTCAGTTTTTCCACATACTACCACATATAGAAAACCTTACTGACAAATTGATGAATATTTTTAAAAATACAACTATTAAAATAGCTAGAGAATAATTACTTACTCCCTCTAAAATTTATTCTAAAACCAAAACACCGGTACAGCTGCATGGGATGTCCTGCATAGTTTATAAGGTTCCCTGTTCCAATGGTAAATTAGTATATATAGGCCAGACTTCCAGAAGCCTCAAAGGCAGACCCCATCGTAATGAACATCAAGATCGCGATATTAACTGGGAAGGCACTGAGATTCTGAAAAGAGTTCCTTCTTATCACAAAAGGCTCTTCCTTGAAATGGTGCATGTTAACCAAGAAAGTAACACCATTAATAAAAAAAGTAACACTGAGAGTCTGAGTGCCATTTACAGTTATATCTTTAAGTTAGAAAAGAAAAGCATTTGAGCCTTCTGGACAGTCCATCCCCAGATGGATAGTTCTTTAAATTACATTTTCTTATATTATGTAAAAAATGTGAAACAAGTAATTTCTTAACTTTATGTTCTATTTTTGCTAAATTTCATACTTGACTACGCCACTGTTTACGGATTCGTATTTTCCCCCACTACTTACATCACCCCCACGACACTTCCCGGTTGACACATGACAGGTGTCATTATAAAATTGTGGAATAGTCAAGTTGGGTGTTTGGCCATTTTAGAATTTTCTAGAATTTCAACGAATTCTTTCAAAGTATACTTCTGAATATAATTTAAAAGTACTAATGTTGGGTTTTTCCCCTGTTTTTTCAACGCGTACTTGTTTCATATTCAAGCCACATTGGTGAGTTACTTAATAATTATAAGTTAGGTTAATACTCTAACTATTTAATTAATAGTTGTAGAGATATTCTCAAGAAGAGATAAATAAATTCTCGAAAGCTTGATAAAATCAAAAAAGGATTTTTCTCCTTACCAAAGCATAAAAAATTTAAAAAAAACTGCATCCCCAATAACCCTAGTTTGGAATATTATATATATATATATATATATATATATATATATATATATATATATATATATATATATATATATATATATACAATTATTATGAAGTGATAAATATACCAAATTTTCTATATTTTACTGATTCAGCATAACCCATCCACGGTTGGTTATAAATCACGATCTTTCCTTCAATGCTTGAAGATATGTTTTGAATGTATAATTCCTTAAATGATCTTACAACTATAGCTTCTGCTTCAAGACCTAAAAAAAAAAACATCCAATAAAAAGTAGAGTAGCAGAATTGGGTGCGAAAGAATTAATTTCAGTTAGTCCCAATTTGAAAGTTGGAGCAAAATGGTAAAGGTAACAAAAAATATCAGTAAATCGTATATATATATATATATATATATATATATATATATATATATATATATATATATATATATATATATATAGAGTATTAATCCGGGAATGCATCCGTTTGGTTTTCTATAGCAGGCTATAGACGTTTCGCTAAAATCTAATTTGGCACCTTCTGTGCTTGGTGGTTGTAGATCAACTGAAAGAGATTCAGCATGCAGCGACCGTGTATAAAGGTGCGTATAATAAATATGGCGAGTCGAGCGCGTACCGAGCTTGCAACGAACTGATCTTTGTCGGTTCGAACCCTTTTCAACGCCCGGCGTCAAAAGAGATCTAGCGTCTGGACGGTGTAAACTAATAAAGGGTAAAGAAAAAAAAATAATTAAGTTTTGATTATATTCTTTATATTCCGAAATGAAACTTAATTTTTTCTTATTTTCCAAATATTTAATAATGAATCCCGAAATCAGCTTATATGGGGTTCAACATAACTGTGGTGCCGGGACATTAGAAATAAATCAAATTTTTTAAGTGATTTTATTTTCATATTATCTCCTATATTTATAAATAAAAAGATATCTTTTTGTTGTACTTTGACAAGATCTATTGATAAATCTTGGAAATCAGCCTTTACACGAGATTGTGTTTTCCCGTTCACTGGCCAATATTATAATACCTCATGCTGTCAAATACGCTGAAATTTTTTTTATTATCATATTTTCCTTATATCATTATATTCCGAAATAACTAAGAGGTAGTTTTTCTTATTTTCGAAATATTACTTAATTAATCTCGAAATTAGCTTATATGTAGATCGTCAGTAATCTGCTCACGATTCAATATGGCGGTTTTCAGGTTGCTAAAAAAGAACCTACTTTTTGCAATTTTCTAATTATCTTTAATATTTCAAAGTAAAAAGCGAAATTTGACCATTTTGTTTACTAGTTTGTTTGGTGATGACTGTCGCGGCGAATGTGGCTGCATCGATGCGAGCTTCAATTAAGTTTTTCTTTAATAAATTAAGAAACTAACGTATTCCTTATAGTCTACATTTTGGGGTATCCCGAGTTACGAATTAGTTGTGCCCATATAAGTTTAGTGGATTTTAATTAATGTGTTCGAAGCACAACATTTCCATGTTCTTCAGCCCATTCGTCTATCATATGTTTCTTAAATTGTCTTTCTTTCTCATTGGCAATTTTTATAAGTTCCTTCTTTAGAAAACCGTTCATAAAGGAAATATGTTTTTTTTATAACCAATCTGTAATATCGCTTTTTCAACTATGTTATTGGCAACTTTTCCACCAGTCTAGAATGATAACTGGCGTTATCCAAATCTACAGCTGACCTCTCCGGAATAAGTTGTATCATTTGATAAAAATATCTTTGAAAGATATCCGGCGTCATTTATTCATGTTAATCTTTGGTAGATTTCGGTTCAAACTGCTGCAAAACTCCTATACATTCCCTCCAATATGAACTGTAATGAGTTTGTGACCCTGAGCAGATAAGGGTTTTAAATCTGTCGATAACCTTTCTAAGAATGCTTCACGAAAAATTGCTATATTCTTATCTTAATACATTTCTTGTACTATGTGTCCTGTGCTGCGACAGATTACATCCAAATAACAAATGTTTTTACCTTCCCTGTGGTATTTTCAGTTTACCTATGAGAAATTCATTTTTGTCAGCACTTTCTACAGATCGGTTTTTCGCATTCTAGTTTTGTTTCATAACTTTCAAAATTTTATCGAGACTTGCTTTTTATTTTCTAACTAAAAACTTTCTAATTCGTGAACGTGTCTTCTTAGTATGTTTCTGAAGCATTTGTATAATTTTTTTCTTCTAGAGTACGGTTTAGGCTAGCTCACAGTTCCCCCTTTCCTTTCCTTAATTGGCCTATAAGTTGTAGGTTCGCTAGGTTTTGGAATAAAAGTAGAAATTTTCAATAGCTAGCACTGAAAGTTGTAAGACAAGAACATAACAAGGCCTTATATTTATACACATCTGAAGTATACTTAAAAATGTCATTACTGTTAATTGCCTAATGAAGATGTATACTTTTAAATCTAATTATCTTTTAAGTATACAACTCTCTCCTCAAATACATAGTTAAGACACATACAATATCTACCCCTTGCTTTATCCGAATTCGGAAAGCCCAATTATTTATGAAATCTGTTCTGAGAATTTCTATGGTTTTGGTTTATGCCTCTTCACAGGTGTGCATACAATTATACTTTGTCTGACAATGAAAAACAAACGACAGCTTTGTTACTTTTATGCAGGGGGATTTTACCGTAAAAAGTATATTAAATAAAAAACGAAAACTTGAATTACAATAACACACTACCTTGTATACAAAAATGGTTAGGATTCGAACTTCTAGAAAATTTATAGTTCAAACATATTAGCGGATATCCCTTCGTTACATTTTGAATATATGTTAAAGAAAATAGAAGCAGTCATTTTCAAAAGAAAAATATATTATCAGCAGCCCATTTCCATATGGCAGACGCACTCGAAATTTTCTTTTCGCGGGTCTCTGAAAATTTTGTGACGCAATTTCATTTCACATATTTACTTCTTTTCTTCTCTAAAATTTTTGACCATTACTCCCAAATTTTGAAATTATTTTCAGATTCCTCTATTTTCTTCCGATCACTCCATATTCACTTATGAACAACTTTTAATCAATTAATGCCAAGTGCTAAATAAATTTCATTTCATTAACAAAAAAATAAGAAAATCTCGTGTCTTCAGTCTCACTGCAAAGTAAATACGTGTCATAAACCCGTTCCACTAGATAAAAAAAATCCTTTGAGTTCGCACCAAAAAACCGACAGAAAATGGATCGCTGCGAGTATCGGTCGATTACTCGAAAACGATAGAACTATAAAAAAATTGACTTCTTGTGACCCAACTGCATTTATACCCTCTTTTCAAATTTGCCGACGATGGCCTTCACAGGAGTCTTGTTGGAAGCTCGAGGCATACTCGACTCGCCATATTTATACGCACCTTAAGGTCGCAGATAGTAACGGTTGATTGGCGTTGACTCCGCCTCCCTCTCGAGCGCCGCGGTTGTTGTAGACGGGGCATGTGTGTCGATATAATGGTCCCGCTTAAAGAGAGTTTTCCAAGTAGAAGGAAGATTAAGTGCATTGTCTCTCTTATTCAGGGTGCCGTTGTTTTCAATTTCGATGGATGCACGAATCAATCTTGCCTTGTAGTGTTCGATATTAGCGATTTGCTAGCCGGTGTCAAAATCAGTTTTATGTCCTGTCTCGTGCTCGTGTTGAAAAAGCGCCGATATTGTCTGTTTGTTTCTTATACTGAGTTTATGTTCTTGTAGTCTCGTTGATATTCTTCTGTTGGTCTGGCCTATGTATATTTTGTTGCAGGTGCCACATGCGATTTTATATACGCCTTGATTTTCTAGATTGATTTTGTCTTTTGGATTTCTTAAAGAAGAACCTATTATTTTATGTGGTTTGTAGGCTATAGATATGTTGTGTTTCCGGAGTAATCTGCCGATTCTGTCTGTTGTGCCTTTTATGTAAGGAAGTATGGTGGTTTGTCTTTTTTCGGTAGGTGGCCTTGTGTCTTGCGTTAGTTTTTGTTGCAATTTTATTGCCTTATTTATGGTCGGTGTCTTGTAGCTGTTTTGTTCTAGGACCCGTTTTATGTGTAACAGTTCCTTTTCTTTTCCTTGGTCATCAGTTAGACGAAGGAATCTTGATATTAGGGTATTGGCTACGCCCTGTCTTTGTGAGGGGTGATGGTGAGAATCAGCATTCAGGTATGTTAGTTTTCGATATACTGTGTGTCGCAGATCTCCGTCCATTGTTTTTAGTTACGAGGACGTCTAGAGATGGAAGCTGATGATTTTCCTCAAATTCCAGAGTAAACTGTATCTTTGTGTGGACAGAATTGAGAAACTCATGGAAGCAGTTGAGCTGTTGTTTGCCATGAGGCCATATTACAAATACATCATCAACGTAGCGATACCAGAGTTTAGGTTTGAGGTGGAATTTTTCAAGAGCTTTCGTTTCAAAATAAGTGAAAAATAGATTTGCCACAGTTGGAGATAGTGAAGATCTGCCTGTACATCTAACCATCAAACAGAAAATATGCTTTTGTAAGACAGTGTCTGGTGAGATCCATGATATGAGTTGGGAAATCCTCTCTTTGAGCGATACAGAGATTTTACGTCTAAGCCTTCAATGATGTCGTCCTTGTCAATTTTTACGGAGTGTAGAATGGTTAAAAAGTACCCCAAGTTTTTGACAAGGACGACATCATTGCAGGCTTCGACGTAAAATCTCTGTATCTATCCGAGTATACCGATCGTTGAAGCATTGGAGCAGATCGCGTACAGAGAAAGAGAGAGAGGGAGAAACTCAAATAAGAGAGGAGGATAGTATAAATGCGGTCTGGGAGAAACTGAATCCACATATGAAGCTCTAGGCACCCGAACTGTAAAGAATAATACCAAAAAGGATAAAACTCCATGGTTTTGTCCAGAAATTAAGGAAAAATGTAAAAAGAAGGACTTAAAGAGAAAAAAATTGCATACCTTACCTACAGAACATTACGAACACCAGAGTGAAATGTATGGGCGAATCCGAAACGAAACAACAGCACTAGTAAGACAAATAAAAAAACCATGATTGGGAAATTTTCTCAAAACGAACGGAAGATGACTACTATGGACTTCAAAAACAAATCTGGCGCTTTATTAGAATTCAGAGAAAAGAGATCAATGAGTTAGTTGAAACAAATCAGATAGTAAGGGAAACCTGGATTAACTATTTAAAGTAACTATATAAATCAGAAGAATTTGCTCTACCAACACAGAACACCCGATGAATGGCGAACTAGCATCACTATGCTTATGTTTAAAAAAGAAAATAAGAAATTTCTCTCAAACTATAGAGGTATAAATCTCTTAAGCACTATACTAAAACTTACAACAAAAATTATAACAAACAAAATTAATAACTTAACACTCTTAGCAGATGAACAGCAAGGATTCAGATCGGGTAGATCCTGCACAGACGCGGTTTTTGTCATAAGACAGTTAACAGAAAAATCAACTGAATACAACAGATCGGCCTACATGTGCTTTATTGATTTGGAAAAAGCGTACGATCGTGTGCAGTTGAAAGACGTTATACACCTTCTTTACAACAGGCAAATTCCACATAACTTCATCAAAACCATGGAAAATATATATGAAGCTAATCAGATTCAAGCAAAAATAAATGAGGTGCTGACTAAACCAATAGCTGTGGGCGGTGGTATTTGACAGGGGAATTCCATGAGCTCTCCTCTTTTCAACATCATTATGGATGAAATAATAAGAAATGTACGTTTATTGAAAGGATACAGAATGGGCGACCAGGAGATTACTTTTTTGTGCTACGCCGATGACGCCGTACTAGTGGCCGAGAGTGAAGGCGATCTACAGGGACTATTACATCGATTTAACTGCACTGTAAAAATCATTAAGTATGATGATATCGGCTTAGAAAACTAAATGCAGGACAATGCCAAAAATACCATTAAGGTGCAAACTGAAAGTTGGCGAAGCTATCCAACAAGAAATAAAATTTAAGTATTTAATCATAGAAATCTCAGGTTATGGTGATGTTGAGGCG
Source organism: Diaprepes abbreviatus (assembly GCA_034092305.1). Classification (NCBI taxonomy): domain Eukaryota; kingdom Metazoa; phylum Arthropoda; class Insecta; order Coleoptera; family Curculionidae; genus Diaprepes; species Diaprepes abbreviatus. The sequence continues at coordinate 16,957,677 of JASJET010000028.1, forward strand.
AAGGTAAGAGAACAGACAACTAGGGCAACAAGAATAGCGGGATGTTTGAATGACACAGTATGGAGGAATTAAAATATAGAAACCAAATCAAGAATTTAGAAGGCAATGGTGGGATCAACTATAACATATGCCGCAGAAACTCGACCTGACACAGTGAAAACTCAACAACTAGTAGAAACAATCGAAAAAGAGTACTTCTTAGAATAACTGGAAAAACGCTCTTGGACAGAGAGAGAAATGAAAATATAAGAACATGCAAGGTAGAAAACGTTGATGAGTGAATAATGGGTAGAAAAAGGGAATAGAACGAGCACATCAGTACAATCGACGACAGAAGAATGGTTAGAATTGCACGCGACAAATCACCGGTAGGTCGCAGGAGTTTAAGACGCGCCCGAAAACAATGGAATGACAACTTAGCATTGCAATAAGCAGAGAGACGACGAAGGGAAACAGGCAGTTCGCCTGTATTAAAGAATGAAGAAGATATATATATATATATATATATATATATATATATATATATATATATATATATATATATTTATGCGGCTTTCACGGATTCCTCCGTTTGAGATCCAATAGCAGTGGATATATCCACATTATGCCGTTGTAGTGCTGAAATCACATTCAGCAAACGTACAACTATATGCAGCTCCGTCTACGAATGAAGTAAAAGGCGAACAGTAAATGTAAACTTCGTTTCAACCATATCCTTTCCATGCTAGAGGTTGCACAGATTGAACAAATTGCTAAGGAATACAATTTATCCTATTCCACCACCATCGAGATGATGGCCCACCTGTATCGCCATACCGAGTAGAAAGTCAAAAACTTACCCTCCTCGCCACAGTGATACGGCAGAAGTACATGTTTCGTCTCTACTAGACTCATCAGGGTACCGACATGCACCTGGTTGTGCAAAGGACAGATCGAAATCAAGCATGCAAATACTGAACGCGGCTTCGCCGACCTCCCGGCGGATGGCGTATATATAGTTATGCGGCTTTCACGCATATCCACTGCTATTGCATCTCAAACGGAGGAATCCGTGAAAGCCGCATAAACATATATACGCCATCCGCCGGGAGGTCGGCGAAGCCGCGTTCAGTATTTGCATGCTTCATTTCGATCTATCCTTTGCACAACCAGGTGCATGTCGGTACCCTGATGAGTCTAGTAGAGACGAAACATGTACTTCTGCCGTATCACTGTGGCGAGGAGGGTAAGTTCTTGACTTTCTACTCGGTATGGCGATACAGGTGGGCCATCATCTCGATGGTGGTGGAATAGGATAAATTGTATTCCTTAGCAATTTGTTCAATCTGTGCAACCTCTAGCATGGAAAGGATATGGTTGAAACGAAGTTTACATTTACTGTTCGCCTTTTACTTCATATATATATATATATATATATATATATATATATATATATATATATAGTAAAATGCGAACAGTGCTTTTTTCTATGTCGTAAAATTTTACCTTCTCGAACATTTTTCCGGGCGCCACTGATTGATTATTCTATTAGCTTTCCGATCTTATTGTGAAACTTTTTTTGTTTCTTAGATTTTCCTCTAAAAGTCAATAGTTTTTCCACAAAAAAAAATACATAAGTAAAAATTCATAACGTATTTGTTCTAATAAATCTTCATACATATTTGCTTTTGTTTTTAGATAATATTAATTAAATATTTGCGGTAGTCGCTTTATTGCCAACGTCATTTTGGATTCGCCATTTTGAACTTTAAACAGAGATTTTGAAAGCTTATGTATATACGAACAATTTTAGCCTGAAACGAACTTTCTCGGTTGCGTCAATTTTTGGACAGAAGGTGTGTCCAGTTGACGTGAAAAACTTTTGAATTGGTACAAGTGTTACGTAAGACGACATATTTTGACCTGTTGACTCTTTTACTTTTAAGAATTCCATTAATTTTCCTCATCCAACACTTTCTTTTTAAACAAATATCTGCTCTAAAATATTTTTTTCCATGTACAAACTAAATAATATATAAAAATTTCAATAATAATTAAATAATTAACAATATTTACCTTCATCGTCGGTAGGAATAGAATTCCCCGTTGCTATTACCTCCAGAGATCTATTCTGGTGGGAAACAAATATTATTTCTTGGCGTCTTCTGAAAAGAGGAAAATCTGATATCGAACAGATAATACAATTAACAAAACTGGACAAATTCTTAATAGGTGTGGATAATAGGAATGGATCTCATTTAAGTAGTGTAAAATCGTTCATAATTAACTTTACTAATAAGCAAGGTGGCCGACAGGCACTCTCTGTGAGTTCCAATAGAGACAGGTCTACGAGGATACGACCCTGCCCATACTAACCTTGATTTTCTCTCATACCTAATTCTACAACAACAACTATGTGCAGCCTTTATTTCTCTCAAATATCATACTTACTCCGTTCTATATCCATCCAATCCAACTTTCCAACCTGTTCGGCAAAGGTAGCGAGAAAAATCGCCATATATCTCTGTATTGATAAAAAGTAAAGTTAATTTACCAGGTCCATGAACTCTGGTACCGGCCCTAAACTGATAAAATAAAAAACAACTTATCTTATGATTGTATAACAATCGATCCCTCCCGAGTAACTACCAATTCGCAGATCTAGAAAATGAATGTAGATATGATATTATAGGGTTATCAGAGGTAAGCAAAAAAAGCTATTATTTGACGAAGAAGTAAGTCAAGAAAGTGTAAAATTCCTAATAAACAAACCGCTAAAGGAAAATGTAATTCAGGACAAATGAGTGTCGGAACGAATTCCTTATATTTTGTTGCAGGTTCACAGGAAGTACAAGTTGCAGATTATTCAGTGTGCTCCAACTTCAAGATATATTTTGGAGAAGACTTTGAACTGTTGTAAAGCGAAATTACAACAGTTATAAATGAAGTAAAATGCCAACAAGGAATAGTCACTATATATAACAAAGTACTTTAATGCCATCATGAGTAGAAAAAGTGAAGAAACGGACTTTTTATTGCATGGGCCGAAAAAATCAAACGAGAGAGATGTTGTGAAATTTTATCATGGAGGACAGATTATGAGCAGCGAGAACATTTTTCTACAAGAAGACACAACACAAGTGGATAAGGATGAGTCTGGGTAGGAACAAAAAAAATTAAATAGATTATATCCTGCAAGTTCAGAATTCAATTAAAGACGGCAAAGAAAACTATGTTTACATCAGCAAAAAAGTCACAATATTGGGACTGAATTATTAAGGAGCAACAGGGTAAAAACTGTAAACATTAACTCAATAAAGAATTTAATAAGAACATAAGAAGCAATTAAGATCTAGAGAAAGCGTCTTCAGACAAAGAAACTACGAAAAATTAGCTCAGAAGAGATCTACAGGTATATCAGGAAAAACTGATAGAACACAACAAAAGCAAAAGGAAAATACGAATAAATTCAAACAAGAAATATCAAAGGCAAGCATGATATCAACAAACTGATTTTAAATAATAAACTAATATAATAACTATTCTAATAATAGAAGATTTATATAAAGAACTCTGCAGTTGAAAGACACCATTAGACCACAAAACAAAATGTTAAATGTAGGTTCAGAAGAATTACGAGATATCAATATCGAAGAAATACGACATGATCTATGTCACATTAAAAATAATTTCACACCGGCAAAATCAGATAGTGCTCATAAACTAAAAAAAAATATATCATAAATGCCCTCAAGAACCAAAAAATTACCTAAAAGTTGGAACAATCTTACATTCTAAAAAACGACTCAACTCTAACCGACAAAATTACCACCCTATCAGTTTGATCTCTTAACTTCTGAAATTTATTATTAAGTCAAAGGAATTGTTGCGGGCTTAATAGTCAGAAAAGCGCCGAGTCTGGATGATCTGCCGAACGCGGCCTTAAGGCGCGTTCCGGACAGACCCCTCTCGCCTAGTGGCTAAGGTAATTATAAAAAGAAAGGCGAAAAGGCCACCAATATTGACAGTTTTAAGCCTATTAGCCTACTTTTTAATCTGGGTAAAATAATCGAGTGCATAATACTAAACCGCATCACTGATTTTATAACAGAGAGGGAAATTCTGCCTCCGGAAAAGTTTGGTTTCAGGAGCAGTCATAGCAGCGTCCAGCAGACTACCAGACTGGCATCAATGATAACCTAGGGATTCAGCCGGAGATTCCACACGGGTCCAATCTTCTTCGACATTCGCAAGGCTTTTGATAAGGTATGGTACAATGGGCTTGTTGTTAAAATGATAAGATTGAGAATTCCAAGTTACATAGTAAGATTAATCTCAAGTTTTCTTGAAGGGAAAATATTCCTAGTATCGTCGGATGATGTAATGTCAGAAATTAAACATATCAGAGCAGGAGTGCCGCAGAGATCACCTTTGTCGCCAACCCTGTTTAATTTATACACAGCTGACTGATAACTTCAGTAAATTATTTCTATTTGCTGATGATACTGCGTTTGCGACCTTTTCAGGTGCATTGCATTATATAGTGTTGAGGCTACAGCGCTACATCAATAAACTGGAGAGATGGATGGCCGATTGAAAAATCAAAATTAACCCAAACAAGACTCAGGCAGTCATTTTTTCTAGAAAACGTTTCACAAATCCGGACAATCGACTGACCATCTTTAATGTTCGCATTCCCTGGCGGGACAATGCTAAATATTTGAGGCTAGTTTTCGATCGAAGACTGCACTGGTTGCTAAACACAAATTATATTCTGTTTAAGGCCAAAACGTCATGGTTGGCTCTCTATTCGCTTTTACATAGAAATAGTAAACTTAATTAATTGAGAAACAAGCTTACCATTTATAAGCTGTTTATTCGTTCGATCCTGTCCTTTGGTGCTCCGACCTGGATCACCACGGGCAGGTCTCGATTTAGGCGACTAGAGAGTTTTCAGAACAAAGTGTTGCGTATGATCTATGGAGCTCCATAGTTTGTGAGGAACACGATAATTCACCGTGATTTCAATTGTGATACATTTAGCACCTTTATTCGCGAAAGTATATCTAAATATATGGATCGTACCACACATTGAACCAACCAACTAACTGTACCTAACCAGAACACTACGCCAATGTTATCCCTACGTCAGAGATTGGCTACTTGACCATTAAGCAGAGTCATCTTTTTCTTCCCAATTAATTGGCTTAAAAGCTCGATATAGTTCTCAGACTCATATTGTTCTAAGTCCATAGATGGATACCAGACTCTTAATTATACAAAGAAAATCCAGTACTAAGAATAATTTGTAGGAGTTAGACGAATAAACTTGATAGCTGTCATCCTCTCGAATAGATTGGGTTTAGAGGAGAACTCACCGCATACGTTACATTACCTTGACTCTCAAAAAAAAGAACTATTTCTTTGACGTAGCTATTAAATATACAAGTAGTGGATATATGAGAGAAGGAAAGAGGAGGAGGAGTAAGAAGAGTAAATCATCAACACTTTTCATCCTCCTCCTCTTTTGTTCTCTCATTATACTTTTCAAAAAGCCTCGTATACATCACCTTGAGTTTAGTCTTAAAGTTAATAACATGGCTAACCTTCCATTGAACCCGATCATAGCAGGAGATCCAACCTTATGTTTGACCTTGAGATGGATAACCTTATTTGACCATGACGTCGATATAAAGTCCTACTACCAATGACTTTTTACTTTAGTAAATTTATAAAATAGATACGTGGAGCAACAAAAGATGATAAATTAACTATCAACAAATAATAGGTAAATAATGAGTAAATAATTTTATATTTAATAGTAAATATTGCAAAGTAAATATTAAAAAAATTCATTCAAAAATTTATGTATAATAATATTGAAGAAGGTCCAGATCTAGATGAATTAATTGGAGTATTGGATTACAATACATATCTTAACGAAAAAAAAATTCAGAAGAACTTCAGAAATTGTTTGAACTACGATATAAATAATTTCGAACAAATTGAATCTGGTGACTCCGATATTGAAGAAGATAATGAAGACGAGAGAGAGAGATATGGATTAGGGACGCATCGACTACTAGGTCTTTTAGCGTCAATTTTTGATTTTCTTGATATCTAATTGCTTGCTCTACATTAGATTGTATAATCCAATGTCTTTGATAAATTTGATAACATTGTTAGAATTTTGATAGGAGAGAAGAATATCAATCTTGTTTTCCTGTAATTGACGGAATGGATGGTACTCGTATTTTTTGCATTCAGTGATAATATGTTTGATTGATAGGGAGGTATGACAGGTTTCGCAGTAAGGAGCAGGGGATTTGTTTAGAAGATATTCATGAGTTCGCTTCGTGTGGCCAATTCGGAGCCTAGTCATTATGGTTAACTCTTGTCTTGGTAGATTAGGGAGAGGGATGCCACCAAAGAAATTCCTTTTAACTAATTGGAGTTTGTTGATTGAATTCTGAAGGTCCCACTCTAGTTGAATGAGGTTTCGAGACATATGATGTAAAGAGTTTTTAAGGTCTTGAGGGTGGAATATTTTGTTTACTTTATTAGGAGAGTTTTGATGATTGGAAGCGAGGGTGTCGGCTTTAGCATTTCCTGGGATTCCAGTATGACTTGGTACCCAGAGGAAGGTGAAGGATTTGTTCCTGATATCGGTGTATTTTATTAGGGTTTTGATCTCATTTGCTAACTAGGATTGTATGATTCGATTAGTTTGAGGGAGTTTAGAGAGTCTGAAAGTACCAGCCAGTTTGATTCAGAGGTATTTATACAATATTGTAAGGCTTTAAGGATCGCGAATTGCTCAGCAGTAAGGATTAAAGAGGATTCATGAAGAGAGAACACTTTTTCTGCATTCTTTGTATAGTATGATGCTCCGACTGCATTAGCTTTTTTGGAGCCATCTGTAAATATGAGTTCGTGATTGCTGTATTTCAGTTGAATTATTTGATGGTACCTTGATTGGATTATTGTCGGGTTAACTTCTTTTTTACCTAGTGGTGTAAGTTCGAAGTTGCAATTGATGGGGAAATGACTCCAGGGAGGGAATAGGTAGGTGTTTATTTCATCTACTGAGGGCATAGTTATTGATAGACGTTCCCTGGTTTTAGCAAAGCTAGTATGAATAAAAGAAGGATAATTATTCAAAGAAGTGTTGTTGTTGGGGGGGTTGAAAAAGGATTTAAAATGCGGGATGTAAGGACGGAAATGGAGAGAGCTCACATAATTAAAAGTGAGTTGCAACCTTCTATGTTCTAATGATGGGATTTCCGATTCACAATATAGGCTATTGATTGGACTGGTGTGAAAAGCACCTATGGAAAGGCGTATGCCTTTATTATGGATTAAACTTATAATGATATTAGTTTTACCACACCCTGATGGACTTATAATTAACCCCCTTTTACTAGAGCCTTCAAACAATTTTCCATGTTTTCTAAAATTATTTCTTGAAGTCTCATGGTATTTAATAATAATTGAATAAGGTTGTTAAACAATTTTCATATATAAGAGGATGTAAAAAGGGTGAGTTCTAATTTAAAACTAGTCAGTTTCTTCCAAGATTTCAATTATATAATGCCAATCTTATATATGCAACAATCCATTTATAAAAGAAGGGTCAGAAAAAGAGGTAGTGGTTTAATTAATACTCTAATAAATAAGTTACCTTTTGAATTACATCTACCTGGGTATAATTTTTGTGGACCTGGAACCAAACTAGAAAAGAGACTAGCTAGAGGCGATAAAGGTATAAACTTATTGGATGAAGCTTGTAAAGAGCATGATATTGCCTATGCACAATCAAATGATATAAAAAGCCGACACGCTGCTGATAAATTATTAGGTGACAAAGCTGCCGATAGGTTCAGAGCAAAAGACGCCACTTTTGGAGAAAAAACTGCTGTACTTGGAATAAGAGGTGCAATGAAAATTAAAAGGAAATTTGGTATGGGATTAAAAAAAAGAAGGAAAAGCAGAAGTTGAAAAACTCGTCTTGGACAAGGAATAACTTTATCTCAAGCTATTTCAAAAGCAAGACAAGCACTAAACGGAAAACAATTTAAAAGTTTGACTGATATTATTCAAACCGCACTTAGATCTATAGGAGATAGTAGAATATTATCATCAAAAAATAGAATCATACCAATTCCAAAAACTGGTGGATTTCTACCTCTTATTCCTTTATTTGCTGGTTTGTCCGCTTTAGGTGCTCTTGGAGGAGGAGCAGCAGGTATTGCGAAAGCTGTCAACGATGCAAAAGCTGCTAAAGAAAAATTAGAAGAGTCCAAAAGACATAATAAAATGATGGAATCTATAGCAGTAGGAAAACAAGGAAGTGGTCTTTATTTAAAACCATATAAAACTGGATGTGGATTATATCTGAAACCTTATTCAAAAAACTGTTAAAACAAATACCTCGAAAACCACTTACAAATTATGATTTAAGTAAATATATTATTCTACTTAAGATTCCCAACTTTCGAGGTATATTCATGAGAGATAAATTACAAAAAAAAAATTAATAAAAATGAAAGTGGTATTGTTAATCTCGATAAGAATAGTGGTGATGGAACTCATTGTACTGCATACATAAAAGAAGGGAAAAATATTTTATATTTTGATAGTTATGGCAATTTGCGACCATCTACCGAATTAACAAAATATTTTTTCAGCGATAAAAAGAAAAATATTGTGAAATATAACTACGACCATTATCAATCAATTAACCAAACAAATTGTGGTGAGCTCTGTCTTAAATTTCTTTATAATAATGGTTGAAAAACAATATTAATCCATTTTGTTCAAAATTTTTAAAGAGATATGTCGTACAGTTTTGTCATTAGTGGTAATTCCCCTACTCTTTCTGTTAATATTCATCCTCCAATATATTTAGTTGAAAATTTTGAGTATTCCATTGGACTTGTAAATTTTGAAACTTTTAATGCTATTCCAAATATTGATGAGACTAATAATCTTTTCATTTATGATTCAAATAAAGAAATAAGAATACCACCAGGTAGTTATGAAATAGATGATGTAAATAATTTTATTCAAAAATTTTTGGACAATCGTACTTTTCTTCATATTTATGCCAATAATAATACTATACAAACACATATTAAAACAGATATTCCTATCTCTTTTCGTGATGGAACTATAGGAAAAATATTAGGTTTTAAAAATAAGGAATTAGAAGGTCTTAAGGAGCACATTTCAGATTTTCCAGCGGAAATTATTAAAGTAAACGCCATAAACATCGATTGTAATATTGCCGAAGGATCATATTTAAATGGAAAACCTGTTCATATAATACATCAATTTTTTCCTAGTGTAGCTCCTGGTTTTAAAATAATAGAATCACCACAAAATGTCCTTTACTTTCCTGTTACTGTAAAGGTAATAGACAATATAAACATTAAAATAGTAAATCGAGATGGTGATCTCATCAATTTCAGAGGAGAAACGGTAACAGTAAGACTACATCTTAAAAAAATAGATGAATAATAGTTATTTTATATACAAAAAAAAGCCTCAAATTATAATCCTACAAAACTTGGATTAAATGATGAAATTAGAATTGCTCTACAACAAACAGGAAAATATCCTTTACCTTGCAAAATTGAATTATATTTAGAATTTCAAGTTACGAAAGAAGATGATACTCCATTGGCTAATACGGTATTAATCAACAATGTTCCAGCATTCTTGTTTAAAGAATTACGTTATATTTTAAATGGTGTTAAAATTGATTCAGTTCTAGATGTAGGAATTACTTCAACTCTTAAAGGATACATATCATTTAATCAAAACGAAAGTGCTAAATTGGAAAATGCTGGATGGTATCCAAAAACGAAACCGAAAGAAAAAATTATGACTGATGAAAAAGGAAACGTTTCCCTATGCGTCCCATTAAAAATGTACTCTGGATTTTTTGAAGATTATAACAAAATAATTTTAAATTCACAACAAGCACTAATACTAATAAGAAGCAATGATGACACTAACGCTTTAGTAACCACAAGTGATGATGAAAAACCGAAAATTAAAATAATCAAACTTTGTTGGCGAGTTCCACATTTTACTGTGGCCATTCCCCAAGAATTGGCACTAACGAAAATTATTGATAAAAACAATGATATTCTTCTTACTTTCCGAAGTTGGGAATTAATTGAATATCCAGAGTTATTAGAAAATACAAGACATAATTGGCCTGTCAAAACTTCCACAAAAATTGAAACACCAAGACATGTACTAATTGCTTTTCAAAAGGATAGACGTGGCAATTTAAAATCAGATATGAGTAAATTTGATCATTGTGACCTAAGGAATATAAATGTGTTTTTAAATTCAGACAGATATCCTTACCAGGATCTTCAGCTTGATTTTAAAAATAATAAGTTTGCTACCATGTATGAAATGTTTTCTGAATTTCGTCAAGTATATTATAACTTTCCAATAGAACCAATATTTAATCCCAAAGAATTTAAAGATAATGCACCTATTGCTTACATTAATTGCTCTCATCAGAGAGATTTATTACAATCCGGCCCAGTAACCATGAGAATTGAATTTGAGAAAAACAGCTGCTTATTGTGTTATAATACATGATAAAGTATTTAGATATAATCCATTAACAAGAATTGTTAAACAACGTTAACTTCTCCCACCACATCAAATATCATTATTAAAATGAAAATATGTCGAGTAAGATCAGTTGTTTCTATATCATAGTTTGTTGCACATCAAATGGAATGTACAAAATACAAAAAGAAAAAATAGAACTATTTTTTAAAAAAATTAAACATCTTATTGAAGACTATTCGAAAAAACAATTTGTAATAAAAAAATTTAATACTTTAAAAATTTGCTAAATAAAAATGAGAATAGTTATGGATGTTCAAGGATTAAGGATGAACACAACAAGTTTATTCCTAAAGAACTTGCAATGTTTGATGGACATAAAATGAGTCATTATATTTTTAAACCACCGTATCCACTACAGATGCTTCCACCAGAAACATACAAGCAAGCAGAATAGTTAATGAAATTTCATCACTGCATCAATTGGAATACAGAATATATTCCTCTCCATAAATTTTCATCTATGGTAAAAAACTTTACAGAAAAAGGAGAATTCATTTATATTAAAGGAGAAGAGAAAGCTAATTTTATTAGAAAATATTGTACTAAGCCAATAATTGAATTGGACGAACAACCTGTTTTAATTAAATCATCTCCTAAATGTTTTTATCATTCTCAATCACCTTAAATGTGTGCCCTTTCTAATGTATTCTTTATGTATAAAAATTTTTTTATGAATGAATAAATTAACAATGAATGTAATAATATTTTTTTTATTTATCCACATCCCCACATTACTAACAGAAAATTATATTTTCCTATCTTTACATAATCAAATATTTAAACATAACAGCCGTTACACAATAATAAAACAACTATAAAAATTTAAATATTTTATTTCACACTAACTTTAATTAACCAATAAATCAATACATAAATTTATTTCTTTATTGAGCCCAATTTTTTTAAGTTCATCAAAGAATTTTAACATATTTTTGGTCTTCAAAAATTCACTACACAATTCTGCTGCTTTTTTACAACAATTTGCATGATCAACAAAAGAGATAAATATCTGGAACATGCTTCGTTCATAATGAACTCTTCATAAAGGTCCCTCGCAAAATTTTCAATTTTAGGCGTCATCTTCACCATGCGATTTGATTAGTTCTTTTAATACAACGGGATCTCTAATATATTGGTTTAAATGACGAACTTCATCATGAAACCAACTTAACTTCACTAATTCACGTAAAAACTGTACAATATATTTGTTTTGAAAATAACGTTCGCATAATTTCACAGCCTCTATATGGTTTTTGGATATATCTAAATAATATTGAAACCAAGATGGACCACTATCAACTGCATAATGTTCGAACTCAAAAGCAGAACTTTTACATTTTTTATAAAATTTTTGAATTAATAAATTTAATTCACTTTTGTTAGAAGCAGAAGACATATTTCATTTTAGTATGTTTTAAGCTGGTAAAGTGTTGCTTTTATAATCAAAATTTAAAGAAGGGATACAAGGTCATGTTAACATTTATACGAAGTAACTCGAATGTATACGAAGAAACTCGAATGTATACGAGATAATTCGAAGAATGAGAGAATAAAAGAGGAGGAGGATGAAAAGTGTTGATGATACGAGGTTTTTTGAAAAATATAATGAGAGAAGAAAAGAGGAGGAGGATGAAAAGTGTTGATGATTTACTCTTCTTACTCCTCCTCCTTCTCTCATATATCCACTACTTATATATATATATATATATATATATATATATATATATATATATATATATATATATATATATTATATATATATATATATATATATATATATATATATATATATATATTGTAAATTTATCGATAATCTAAAAAAATGAGCAAAAAAATTTTAAAAATTATCCAGATACAAGCCGACAAAGAAGACCCTATGAAAAATAATAAAACTTTGATGCAAGAGGATTTTTTTGTAGAAAGCTTTTCATTGGAATTTCGAATTTTAAAAATTTATAAAAAATGAACATGGCATTTAATTAAATCATCCAATGTTACATCTTAGAAACTATTATAAAGAATATGTGGTTTAAATTTTATCGAAATCGGTTATGTTGACCTTAAGACATCTTCTCCAACAATTTTGAAAAACGACGTTTCGAGAAAAACGCAAAAAAATTAAATGCCCCGTCATAGTCTCAAAACCAAATATTTTTTTTTAAATATCTTCCCTATGCGATTCCTGGACCTTATAGGAATTTATCCATTGCTACCGCCATATCCTTTAACTCCTTATGAACGGAGCTTTTCAATATCTTCGCTTCTTTAACCTCGTATTGGACTCTCATATTGGCTATAGAGCTGAGAATCCAACTTCTCGGATAATCGTAGCACGCTTGGACTAATTGAAAAAGTCAATAACACTACTTTACGAATTTGCGACTGTAATGAAAAAGGTAGTCTTTGGTTAATTTTTCGTGTCTCAATACGAAAAAGATGATAAAAATTTCCTAACACTTAAGATTTTTGAGTTATGATTTTTTTCAGTAAAAATGAGTGAATATTTTACTTCTTATTTTTTTTTAAAGTAATATAATAATAATATACTGAAGCATGAGGTTGCCAGATTTACGTTTTTCATAAGTTAAAAACTTTGTGTACAATCTGGCAATACGAAGTCTAAACTTCCCAGGGCTTAAAATAACGGAAGTACCCATTCAAACTCTTATAACTCTAAATTTCACTCCGCCCCGTAGCTGAATCTACTTACAAATGGCCTTGAATACGAGAAGTACGCCGCCACTTTTCGAACTTCCGATACCCGATGTTTCTAGAAAATACCAGAAGTACGGAACGGCTATAAAAACAGATAGCTGGCAGACGTATCATCAGTACTGGTTTAGCACTAGTAGTGATCAGTATTAGAGAAGCGAAGTGTGCCAATAAGCCAATAGTAAGAATCTTGTATTAGTATTATCTTTATGTTGAATAAATTCAGCTGACGCCTGTAAACGAAGTATCACATCTCTGAACCGACGTACGCGTCAATATAAAAATGTTTATAGTACAGAAACGTGGTTGTGTTAACCCCGCGGATAGTTTTTGCTACATATGTGGTCAGTTTACCCCTAAAAAAGGACAATTAACAGAATCACCAAGGTAGCTTATCATAAGTATGTCTTATTGACGATCAAGATTGGGACTGGGCTTCTCACATATGTTGCCAAACCTGTGGAGCATATCTAAGTAACTGGCTAAATGGCAAACGCTCTTCTATACCTTTTACAATTCCAATAATTTGGCGAGAACCAACAAATCATTTCACCAATTGTTACTTTTACATGAAAAAAGTGTCTGGTTTTTCATGAAATATCAAACATAATATTGAATATCCGGATATTTCCTCGGCAATAAAACCGGTTCTTCATGGAAAAGGGTACCAGTTTCCACGCTCCCGCTAAAATGGGAGGAAGATTTAGAAATGTATGATGATAAGGCAGAACCCGATAATTTATCAGAAAAGGACGATTCCTATTTTCCTGAGAGCGAAGGAAAAACACGTCATTTAATCGAACAATATGAATTAAATTATCTAATTCGGAATTTTCACTTTTCCAAAGAGCATGTTGAAGTATTAGGGTCTAGATTTCAACTAGCCACTGGAACCAAAGTTACAATATTTAGGAACCGTAACCAAGAACTCGTGTTTTACTTTGCAGGATAAAATGTGTGTTTGTGCTCATCCAAATAGCGTTGTGGAAAAATTAGTATTTGCACATAACCCGGACGAATTGTGCTTATTCGTAGATTCTTCTAAAATAAGTTTAAAAGCAGTTCTGCTCCATAATGGCAACAAAAGATCGTCTATTCATGTTGCACATGCAGTTGACATGAAGGAAACATATGAAAGTATGTCACTTATTATAAAGTAAGCTATGTCTGATACGTATAAGTGGCAAATATGGGTTGACCTTAAAGTCATATGAATATTACTAGGATTACAGGGTGGATTTACGAAATTTTGCTGTTTTTTTTTTTTTGGTCTTTGGAACAGTAGAGCAATACAGAGCCATTAACAAGTAAAAAAATGGCTTCCAATGGATCAATACATTCCAGGTCAAGCTAACGTAAAGAATATACCTCTTATTGTCCACAAAAAAGTAGTGTTACCTCCATTACACATTAAACTGGGATAAATTTCGTTAAAACATTAGATAAGGGAGATGCGTTTAAATACTTTAAAATGTTTAAAAAATTTGATATAATAGCAATTGGTAAATACTTTCAAAGAATATTGGTATGATTCGTTTAGCAATTTTTGTAATACGAAAAACATGTTTGAAATTTAATCTCTGGTGTTTCAGTCTTTTAAAATATATGGCAGTTACAAAAATTTTGAATTTTGGATGATCTGCATGTTCTTGGAAATCTGTTACTTTATCTAAAGGGCATTTCGCTATAGTTCATAACCAGTTTAATATTATTATTTGGACAAGAGACTATAAAAATAATACTTTTATTCATAGCAACAGCAATAGGTCACATGATAATATTTACCTGTCCCATCTAGTTGCAATTCCTAATTCTGAATGTATGTTTTCCAAATAATACTCTTGCATTAAATTTCCTACATATGTATAAGATTGTTCTAGTCCCTCTGATCCAGTTAATCTTTTATGATATTTTGCAATAAAATCTGCAAAATGATGGTAGAGGCGACCCTAAAATAAAAAATTCCCATCATATCATATATAACGACCTGTCTATACCAGGCGCGGATCCAAGGGGGTGCGGTGGGGGCAATTGCCCCCCCCCCCCAAGAGCTTTGAGTTCAGGAAAATAGACCCGATTTTGCTTCTTATACTACAGTTTATTCAAGAACTAGGGATAGTAATAAATAATTTTTTACGCTTTTTTTTCTTCGCAAACTACCTGTGTTCTTTATTTAGTCCGGTGATTTTGGCAAAATCTGTTAGACACATATATTTTTCATAGGAATGGGTTAGACATTTTATAATCAAAAATACTGGTCTATAATAATGGACTATTTGGGTTGGATAACAGTAGATATTTGGAAGTTTGAAGTGTTAAAAAGGTTTATTTTATCACTAAGTATTTATGGTATAGAATATTATTTCGGTAACAAACTTAAAATAAAAAGTTTTATAATATTATGCTATTTCTCATGATTTCTTAATAATTCACATACATTAGAAAATATAGATAATTTTGATATATTTAACACAAATCACAACTGTATTTTTATTATTTTTAATTTTGGCATAGAAACCGTTTTAGGCACATTCAGACTAAAACGCAGCCTTATTCTCTTAAAAAATTCTAAGTTGTAATTTAAATGCTTACAAAATACCCATTTCAAAAATACAAGAACTTAAACCTATATGAAAAAATAAATTCGTCCATATAATATTAAAATTTTTTTTGGGCAGAATAACGTGAATAACGATAAATTTGATATGCGTACTTTCAAAAAGTTGGGCAACATTATTTTTATTAATAAAAATATAAAATTAACGAAAAAAAAGTTTTTTTTTCCCAAATTTTCTCTCGTGTAATTTTGAAGGTATTCATTTTAGAGGAAAGTTGAAAAGGAAAAAAAGTTTTGCAATTAAATTTTCCATAAAATAGAGTTAGTCGAAAATCTCAAAATGTATTTTCCTTATTGCAAAATAGCAATAATTAAAAAAAAGGGAAAAAAGCAGGTTTTTAAACAATTTTTTGGACCATTAAATTTTCTCTGAGGATCTTTATATTAGAGCAAAGAAAACTTTATGCCATGAAAAAATAACATGCTAAAATTCATTAGGATCGAATAGATAGTTTTTGCACAATAATTTTGCAATTCAATTTCGTTTACAAAAACTGACCATTTTTCAAGTTTGGCTGAGTCCAAAATATCACGTTAACTCATTTAAATTTATTTTCGACATATAGCAGGGAACTCAAGTTTTCCAACGCTTTTTTTCAGAATCAAAATCGAATGATTTGGACTCCCTCGGGAATTATTTAAAGAAATTATTGAAATTTTTGCTTATAAACTAATAGATTGTCTCAGCGGATTTGCATTGGATTTTTTTTTGCAATGCATGATTTGTTTGAAAGTACTTGGAAAGGCGCTTCTGTTCATGAAAAAAAATTTCAAATCCATCAATTGGTTTCCGAGATACAAACTATCAAAGTTGACAGCCTGTTACGGCGAATGTATAAACAATACAGATCTGATTCTTGAACCAGAAACTTTGCCTTGTCGAGCCCTTTTTGATACAAATATTTAAATGTTTGTGTAATCGGAAACTTTAATAAAAAATGAAAAGAATATCTCCCACGTGCGTCAAAAATGAAAAAAAGGGGTGGGGAGCTCCCATTTTAAAATTAAATTCGAAGATTCAAAATACATAT
Organism: Diaprepes abbreviatus; assembly: GCA_034092305.1. Lineage (NCBI taxonomy): Eukaryota > Metazoa > Arthropoda > Insecta > Coleoptera > Curculionidae > Diaprepes > Diaprepes abbreviatus. Next base: position 16,974,675 of record JASJET010000028.1, read on the forward strand.
CTGAAAAAAATTGTCATTGTCTCGGCTTCTAATGGGGCGATTATGATCATTTATTTTAAACCAATATACCGCGAATAATGGAACTCAAATATCAAAATGCCATGTGTCCATCATTTTGTTATAAACAAATGACGTTATTTATGCATCATACTTCCAGCATACTGCATCCTATAATATTGGACTTTCCAAGCGAATCTTTGTTTAATAATATAATTAAGCATACTATAACGATATATATTTACTTTAATTATCAAAATTGTTTAAATTCAATCATTGTTTAAACAAATTGAAAAAAATTTTGGTTTTAAATTATTTTATTCGTAAAATACAGATAAAAATAAAATAGTTTCTTTATAAATTATGTTTAAAAAGTTCAATAAAGCACTCTTAACCCTAAATATTATATTTCAAATTGCTCTATACACCTGTATGTCCAAACGCCACACCAGAATTTTTCAGATGTTCTAACAGTAAAATAATCTGATTGACGAATTTGTCATATTCAGTGGGGTTCATTATGGTTGGAAGATTGTGCATATCGTGCATATATATTTACAAAGATTTGGCATAAAGAAAATGACCACTGGCATTTAAATATGGCAACATTCTACGAAAACTTTTTATATGCAATTCTTAGTTACCCGTCTTTTCGGCAAAAATGATTTGTTTCATAATATTCACCTATATGAAAAAATGAAGAAAAATATTTGATTAATAAGTAAATAAAATGGTGAAAATGACATTAATTCAAATTGAAAACTTGTCTCCAAATTGAATTTATTTGTATATTAATTATACATACAATGTTGTGCACATTTATAAAATACAATTTTTGGTAACACTGTAACCAGTATCTTTCCGCAAACAGGGACACATAATAACTACAGACGAACTCTCTTTAATGCCTATTCTATGCCTTTAGAAAGCCAATTTGAGCAGATGTTTCTTGCTACCGCCCCACTATTTTCATGTTAACGATTACATTTTAAAGCATCATGCTCTCATCTCTGAAAATATTAAATCTCCAAATATTTGTAGAAATATTGTATTACTTATAACTTAAAAACTATTAAGTTTTCATATATGATTTATATAAAATAATTATTTTATTTTTATCTATTTTACGAATAAAATAATTTAAAACCAATTTTTTTTTTGATTTCTTTAAACAATGATTGTTATTAAAGTAAATATGTATCGTTATGCATAAATAACGTCATTTGTTTATAACAAAATGAACGCGTGAACTTCAATTTTTGTAAACGAAATCGGATTCCAAAATTATTGTGGAAAAACTATCGATTCGATCCTAACGAATTTTAGTGTGTTATTTTATCATGACCTAAAGTATTCTTTGCTCTAATATAAAGGTCCTCAGAGAAATCTAAATGGTCGAAAAAAATTGACTAAAAACTTGCTTTTTTACCTTTTTTTAATTATTGCTATTTTGCAATAAGGGAAATATATTTTGACATTTCCGACTAATTGCAAAACTTTTTTTTCTTTTCAACTTTCCTCTAAAATGAATATCTTCAAAGTTACACGAGAGAAAATTTGAAAAAAAAAAACAATTTTTTTTCATTAATTTTATATTTTTATTAATAAAAACAATGTTGCCCAACTTTTTGAAAGTACGCATATCAAAATTATCGTTATTTAGGTTATTCTGAACGCTCTCATGCAAAAATCTCCATGTTCCATTTCACATCCACTTAAAAACAAATGAACCCTGGTCTAGTTGCAAAATAACTAAAAGATCCAACAAGATCCAGAGAGCTGTCACTCAAAAACTGATTGAAGCTGAAGCCAAATGTTTTTCTGTCCATTCGAGGTCTCTAGAAGAAGGTAATAATAGATTACTTAATATAGAGACGATTATGAGAAGTAGTGAAGGAGTGTGTTCTTCAAGTCGAACTCAAAATACAATTTAAATTAAGATTTTCTGTATCAGAATTATATACCGAGTCACTCTGTACAAAATTTAATATTTTTCTATATTTTAGGCACAATGAAAAAGTCTTACGAGGCAAATATGGTAACGACAAGGACTGTCAAAACAATTACTGTTCATTATATTACAATTGTGAACCCAACTGTAAATAAAGACAAAAATATTGCCAACGTTTATTTTTATTTGTAAATATGTTCCCATTAAGAAAAACACATAAATGATGGGGGAGGTAAACATTAAATTATTATTTTTATACATATTTCGATCAGGAAAAATAAAAACGTAACAAGCTATTCTAGCTAGGTATGGAGATACTCTATATGGACAAATAAGGAATGTTCTTGCCTATCTACCGAACGAATCAACAACGTATCATCATATTTGAAAATATTATTTTTTTTAAATTTTTTTATAAAGCTTAAAATTTGTTACTTTTCCACTGCCCTGTATCTAAAATGTCATTTTCAGACAACTCATTATCGAGCCCAATAACACCTAATGTCAAAAAACAGGAATTCCGTGTTTCACTATTTTATTTTTGAAGCGATATCCATTTTTAGACGACACCCTGTTAAAGATCGAAATTTGAAGAAAATATATTTTTCCTCAAAAACGAGACTAGGGCATAAATATTTTAAGTAAAAGTTATCGGAAATGAAGAAAGAAATACAAAAAAAACAGAAAATATAGGGTGATAGGTAAGATAAGTAAGTTTCGGACAACTTCCGGTATAACCGAAAGTCGCACAACTTCGCTATTACTTAATTTGAACAGAATATTATCGAAGATCGCGTTCTACGAATTTGAAGGATTCAAATTGCATTTCTTCTTTTCTTCTCGTAAAACGTATAACGTTTCATATACAGTGTTTAAATTTTATAAAATTTCACTTAGACTTACCTTATACTCCTCCTGTACGAGTTTGATAATTCGGTCTGCAACTGGTTTATAACCTCTTATTTCATTTGCCAATTTACTTGGTAACCTACACTGGTCTACAGCACTGGACAAAATTGGCGTTAATATCCTGATAACCACCGTGAAAAAAATAATAAATAACATTATATGCTTTTAAGCAACTGCTCTTTCTCGTAGTTTGTAAAGGTAATTTGACAACACAGACTGTTAAATTTGACTACTGCCCTCTTGATAACGAAATATTACTAATAGTAAAATAATGTATCGGGGATACGGAAACTCTTATTTCCGTAACAGGTGAACTTAAATGTTAGGAAAAACTGTTTACTATATATTCATTGATGTGGTATTTTCATTTTGTTTTGAACAATTAAATGAATTAAATCTACTTGCGTTTTCAGCTATTAAGCGATTAAAGTCATATCCGTGTGTCGATGTAAACTAAATTTTGCCTTAATAAGACTGCAAAGGAAGAGTTTTTGAAATGACTAATACAGAAAATCGAATATATAGAGGTTCGTTATAGATAATTTTTACTAAGTACTCGATATTTCTATCTTTCTTATAGCATTTATCTTATACAATATATTTAGAATATGTAAACATTCAAGTAAATGAAACTAATTCAAGACTTTCCCAAATTTTCCAACCCCAAATATTTAGCTCATTCGCACTGTGTTTAAAAAATTTCGTTTATACTTACCATTATTACCTGCCGGTTTAAACAAAAATACATAAAAAAACTATTTTTAAATGTTTATGTTCATAAAAATAAATTGGAAAAACATTGTTAGTATAAAAACAGTAACAGCCAGATTCACTAAGAAGGTTTAAGACTTAAACCCTATTTATTTGTCATAAGAATAGATCTTCTGATCTGCCAATTTTGTTTTGCAAATGATATTGTAATAACTTATATTACACTTTTCAACAAATAATCGCTTATATACATTGTAAAAAAACTTCGTTTCCAATCCGAACGTCTCTACTATCCTTGGTTTGGATTTTTTCTTGGTAACCAATTTTTCTGGTTCTTTTTCTTCTTTTTCTTGAAGAACCAGTGTTTCTAGGTCCTTTTTCTTTCCTTTTCTTGATGGACCAAAGTTTTTGGCTCCGTTTTTCTTTTCTTCGCCTGTTTCTTCTTTAACTCGAAGGAACACTTTTTTGGCTCCCTTTTTTCTTTTTTCTGGCCTTTCTTCTTTGACTTGAAGGACCCAATGTTTCTTTCTTCTTTGCTCGATTCTTTTTTAACTCGACGACAATGTTTCTTATTTCTCTTGAAGGACCAATGCTTTTTTTTCGCTCGAAGGACCAATATTTTTGGCTCCCTTTTTTCTTATTTCTTCGCTCGAAGGACCAATGTTTTTTGGGTCCTTTTTTCTTATTTCTTCGCTCAAAGGACCAATGCTTTTTTTTTCGATTGAAGGACCAATTTTAGTTTTACTAACTAATGTTGGCAGCATCCCTCTATATTTTTGTACAGGGTGAGTCAACGATTGGATGAAGTAGGTTTGTGCCTTTTCGGTGAAATTAACAAAGAAACTATATTTATTGTTTGATACTGTTTATTTTTGCGCAGATTTTAAAAATATTTAGGACTCTACAGGGTGAGCCAAAAAAACTAGGACAGCATAAAGTTGTATTTTTTTAAATAGAACACCCTATATACGAATCGTATTTTCGATTTAGCTTATAATTTTAAATCTTTTTTATTAAGGGTTTACTATAACAAAACTTTATAGTTTCTGAGATAATTAAGTTTAAAGAAAAAAAGTCACATTTTCAAGCATCAATTCAATCCTAAATAACGTTTTCAATTTTGTGACAAATATATTCAAATTTGGAATTTAGCAAGGCCAAGGACAAGTTAACATAATTTTTACCTAATATTTGCAATAAAAGCTACAGGCTGTTGAACACATCGGCTCAAATTTGAACAAGTTTAAATAAATAAATATCTTTTTTTTTTTAAATGGTACACTCTGTATATTTTCATGTTATTTAATACAGTAATAAAAACCCTAAAAGTTTTGTTCAATAGATCCTATAACTATTTATAATAGTTTTTGAGAAATTTCAGTTTTTCTTATTTTCCATACTTTTTTACATTCATTATCATAGTAGCCATGGCAAAAACAATGTAAAAGAACATTTTTCTGTGTGTCAAATTTATAACCGCAATCGCTTCTTTTGGTTTTTATGTCGTGTAGTTTGGTTTTTTTTTGCATTCATCTTATATTGTAAAATGAATTTTCCAAAGAATGAGTTAATAGATATGATTTATACAATAGGAGAGGCTCAAAAAAATTGCCTTCTTGCTCAAACAATTTACAAAATGAAGTATCCTGATCGACGCCAGCCTAATACCCATACTTTTCAAAACTTAATGCAAAGATTTGATTCTTCTGGTACTGTTATTATCCAAAACGTAAAGTGGTCAACAAACCAGTAACTAATGAAGAAAAAGAACTACAAGTATTGTTAAATGTTCAGGAAAATCTTAATATTGGTAGCCGTCAGTTAGCAGTATTATGTGAAACATCACAATCCACCGCTAATCGTACTACCAAGAAATATAGGTATCATCCATATCACATGGAATTACACCAAGAATTGCACGGACAGGATTTTGAAAGTCGTGTAAACTTTTGTCGTACAATAAATGCGGAGATTCAATTAAATCCAAATTTATTATGCAAGGTAATGTTTAGTGATGAAGCTGGTTTTAGAAGTAACGGTGCCGTAAATAGACACAACGTGCATTATTATGCCACAGAAAACCCATTTTGGATTAGAGAGGTGCAACATCAAAACCATTAGTCATTAAATGTTTGGTGTGGTATTCATCATAATCGAATTATTGGACCCCACTTTTTTAATGAACCACTAAATGGCCATAGTTACCTGAACTTTATACAAGAAGAACTACCCCAACTGCTTCAAGATCTTGATAGGGATGAGCTCGACAGTATGTGAAGTTCGTGCGTTGTTGGACCAACGATATCCGCAAAAATGGATTGGACGTGGGGGTTTCATTGAGTGGCCACCAAGGTCTTGCGATATCACCCCATTAGATTTCTTCCTATGGGGTTATATTAAAAATAAGGTGTATGTTAATCCACCAACAACAGTGGAAGATATGCAAAACAGGATTAGGGATACCTGTAGAACAATAACGCCACTAATTTTGTCTAGGGTCCGAGAAAATCTGCAAAAAAGACTAAATTTGTGCATTGCACAAGAGGGTCGTTTATTCGAACACTTATTAAAAAGAAATAATTATTCTCAGTATTTAATAGGTAATTTTTTTTTTCAATTTAGTATAAAAGTAAATGTATTTGCCTTGTCGTTATTGTTGTGTTAATTTTTTCACATTATGTTTAATTAAACTATTGCCGTTGTAATATAACGAATAATGTATTTCATCATATTTAACCACATTCTGTTTGTTTCTGTAGTTTCTTTTTATTATTTTACATGGCTACTATGATAATGAAGACTATTTCTGTAAAAAAGTATGGAAAATAAGAAAAACTGAAATATCTCAAAAATTATTATAAATAGGTATAGGATATATTGAACAAAACTTTTGGGGTTTTTATTACTCTATTAAATAACATGAAAATATACAGGGTGTACCATTTAAAAAAAAAAAGATATTTATTCATTTAAACTTGTTCAAATTTGAGCCGATGTGTTCAACACCCTGTAGCTTTTATTGCAAATATTAGGTAAAAATTATGTTAACTTGTCCTTGGCCTTGCTAAATTCCAAATTTGAATATATTTGTCACAAGATTGAAAACGTTATTTAGGATTGAATTGATGCTTGAAAATGTGACTTTTTTTCTTTAAACTTAATTATCTCAAAAACTATAAAGTTTTGTTATAGTAAACCCTTAATAAAAAAGATTTAAAATTATAAGCTAAATCGAAAATACGATTCGTATATAGGGTGTTCTATTTAAAAAAATACAACTTTATGCTGTCCTAGTTTTTTGGCTCACCCTGTAGAGTCCTAAATATTTTTAAAATCTGCGCAAAAATAAACAGTATCAAACAGTAAATATAGTTTTTTTGTTAATTTCACCGAAAAGGCACAAACCTATTTCATCCAATCGTTGACTCACCCTGTATAATAGAGTGGTTGTACTTACCAACTGTTTTTATAGTAGTTGCTAATTATGATAACAACCCCTTATAATTGCTACTCCATAGGTTGAAATAGATAATATGGTGAGTAAAACTCTTTTGGTTTAATACTAGATTATTATCAAAATTTACGGTGTATATATAAAAATTAAATCTCTACCCTATTCTCCTAACATAATAATATTTACAATAAATTATCGAATAGGTAAAACAATTAATTTGATTATTTTAGTAACTATTGACTCAGTTTACCAACGTGCTGACTTAGCGACATGTGTTGGAATACTGGGTCGTAATTTTTTATATTTTATGTAAAATAAAAAAAGTATGTATAATATTAGATTATACTAACTTTTTATTTTTTTTTAGGTAAAGTGCTGGAAGCAAATTTCATGAATCGTTTCTTAAATTCGTTTAATGCTAATGCATTAAATTCAATAATTTTTACATTAAATCTTATGGAATTATACGAAAAATTTCAGTAACTTTATTGAAATGTAAGGTAACATTCAAATAATTTTAATGTACAAAGCTTTAATTTCAAAGAACTTATTCACGATTTAAGGTACAAATCCATTAAATTAAATTAATGAATGAATCTTAAATTTAAGGTTTTTCTAACGATGTAGATGTATTAAGGATAAGAATTTAGCGATAAGGCTTTAAAATATATAAGAGATATAGTTGTATCCCGAAAATAAATAAATTTCTCTATTTTTGTCGGCCCAATGATAAAAGAAAATGATTTTTTATGCTTGTATTTTAAGGGTTTAAAATTTGATTGACTTATTGATGCTTTTGTCAGTTTAAACATTCTGCTGTGAACTTACAATAATTTTGGGGTTAGACAATGTAGGTGAATTCAGAGGTAAAGTATTTTATGTTATAACACTTAATATATATTATATTGGGACATCTTTGGCAATTCTAAGTCAAGCTGAGCCCATAGACTTGTTTGTTATAAGACAGACTTTAAAGTATGACAATGATACGGAGTTATGAAAGTTGGACTTTTAAGCCAATTTTGAAAAATTTTGAAAAATCGACTCTAATGTCCTAGTCTCCAATCTCGGACAAATTTTTAGTGTTTTCTAGGAGTTGATGTGAGGTTATGGGATTGCTGTATAAGGGCATTGTCTGAAAGTACGGCTAGATCTAGATATTTCGCAATAGAATTTCTAGTAAGTGTCGCAGTTAAGATCACGATGAATTATAGTGTTACGCACGAAGTATAGCTCGACAAATAATGCGAAAAGCTTTATTCTGAAACCTCTCTAATCGTGTGAATCTCGTCCTGCCAATATTGATCCACATAGGAGCACCAAATAATAGAACGGAACGTAAAAATAGCTTTTAAATCAAAAGTTTATTTCGAAGGTTAAGTTTGCTATTTTTGATAAGCAATGAGTAAAGTGCGATTAAAGAGGTCTTCGCTTTAGCTTGGATTGCATCCGTGTTTAGTGACCAATTTAATCTTCGGTCGAAGACTAGCCCCAGATACTTTGCGCTATCCCGCCAGGGAATGCGCGTATTAGAGCTGGCTAGCGGATCGTCGAGCATAGGAAATCGTAATTTTGAAAACATTGCTGCTTGTATTTTATCTGGATTTAATTGAATTTTCCAATCGGCTATCTATTTTTCTAATTTGTTAATATGACATTGAGCCTAAGAATTATTAGGCGAAAGGATCTAGAAGAAGTCGCAAATGCTGTGTCATCAGCAAATAAGTAAAGTTTACTCCGATCATCTGTCGATATATCAGCAATATAGAGGTTAAACAGAGTCAGAGAAATGGGGGAACCTTGCGGTACCCCAGCTCTTATCTGCTTAACCTCGGACATCGCGCCATTAACTGACACCACAAATGTTCTGCCTTCTAGAAAACTGGTGAATAGTCTTATTACGTAGCTCGAAATTCCCAGCCTGACCAGTTTTATTACAAGACCATTGTGCCATATTTTATCAAAAGCCTTGCTGATATCAAAGAAGATCGCACCTGTGTGGGATCTTCTATTGAAACCATATATTATCATCAATGCCATTCTAGTGGTCTGCTGAACGCTACTGTGGTTGCTCCTAAAACCGAACTGCTCCGGAGGCAAGACGTTCCTCTCTGGTATAAAATCAGTGATTTTATTAAGAATGAAACGTTCAATTATTTTCCTAGATTGGGAAGCAGGCTATTAGGCCTATAATTATTGATTTTGTGGCCTTTTAGCCTTTCTTTTTAATTAGAATTAACTTAGGCACCTTCCAATCTGAGGGAAAATGCCTTTGATTGCATATTGCATTAGCTATATTAGCTATAGCTGAGAGGGTCCTGTCCGGAGCACGTTTTAGAGCTGCGTTCAGGAGAGCATCCAGACCCGCTGCTTTTTTAATATTGAAACTCCCGGCGATCTCTTTTACTTCAGCCAGGCTGATGATTGGTATGCCGAGATCGTCAAATTGGACAGAGTTGTAGATTCTAACAGTGTTGTTAATTCTTGCTTCCTTAGCCAAATCAGTGCTAGGATTTGGACTTAATTATTCATGAAATTTCTCTGCGAATTCTTTCGCTTTTTATTGCTAATATATCTTATGGTATACATCTGCTGAAGATAAATATTATTTAAAGGAATACATTTTATATCAATATAATTTTTTATGAGCATGTGTACAGAATATTTTACATAATTTATCTTTTTTCGCAGATCACACATACTGTATTAAGAGCCTCTTAAACAATTTTGTTTCTTTTTAACTTCCAAAAGAAGGAGGTTCTACATTCGACTGCTATGTACGTATGTGGTATATATATATATATATATATATATATATATATATATATATATATATATATATATATATATATATATATATATATATATATATACGTCGATTACTCCGGCGGCTATAGTTATCTGGTATTATTTCGATAGCAATTGGTTCAGTAAAATTCAAGATGGCGCTGATAATATGACGGAAAAAAAATTTTTTGTCCGATTTTCTTCAAAATTGGTATGGGAGAGTTTTCGTGGTCATACATAACGAATCTAAAATTATTTTTAAAAAATTCATATGGCGAATTTGATATGGTGGAATAGAAATTTTACATGTATAGATTTTGTCCAAAATTGGCGTGGGATGTGTTTGAGGGTGCAAACTACGAATTTAAAATTATTTTTAAAAAATTCAATATGGCAAACTAAAAATGTAACTTCTCTCGATTTTATTTAAAGATTGTTTTCGAAAGTGCAAATACCGAATTAAAAATTGCTTTTAAAAAATTCAAGATGGCGTTCAAAAAATTCTATAAGGAGTGTCCGGGAAAATGTGGGAAATATTCCAGATATGAAAAAAACACGTGAAAATATACTACAAGTTCATATAAACTTTTTTTGTATGAGCCTCCTCTTTGGATGTTTGTATTTGGCTTATTTCGATAAAAGAAACATTTCTGTTCCTATTACAGATTCAACCTTCTACTTTATGATAAAAAATTCAGTCCGAAATTATAGTTTACCTCTTTAGTTAAAAAAGTCTAAATCTGTGAATTGTGGTTCGACCTAGGTTGGCAAAATTGTGCGTTTTATTTTATCGGCACCAAAAACAAATTATTATTGTTGCAAACGTTACTAGGTACAAAAGAAATAAATATCCTGTATTGTTGTATTTCGTGGTGAAATTAATTGTGACACAGTCCGAAATATGAAATACACGTTTATTGAGTATGCAGATATGCATCTGATGTATGGTCATGCATCTTGCACTGCTTTGGAAGCCAGGAGGTTATATCACTATAGATATCCTAATAGTACTGTGTCAGATCAGAAAAGATTTCAACGAGTTGACCAACATCTAAGGGAGAATAGGCGATTCCATTTAATGAGTTAATATTATTAAATTTCTTCATAATTTTAGGAAATTTTGGGAAAAGAAGTACTCATGCTGGTCGGAGAAGAACAGTACGTACACCCCAATGAGAGGAAAATATTTTAAATGCTGTATATGACACTCCTTCGGCGAGCAGCGCAGTTTAATACTTCGAAAACAATAGTTCATAAAGTTCTTCAAGTACAGCTGTCATACCCATATCATTTGAAAAAAGTGCATGAACTCATTTCTAAAGATGTTCCCCATAGAATGCAGTTTGCTATTAGATCAGCAACGAAATAATGTAAACTTCATTAGCACTATTCTCTTCACGGACGAAGCAGGGTTTACCAAAAATGATATCATCAATTAATACAACTCACATGTATGGGCTGAAGAAAATCCTCATGTAGCTATTGTTTCGCATCATCATCAGTTCCAATCAATTAATGTCTGGGCAGGAATCATTAGCAATTTTTTAATTGGACCAGTCGTATTGCTGGCACGACTGAATGGAGAACTTTATTTGGAGTTCCTCCAGAACGCTTTTCATGATTTAGTAGAGCACTTACCACTTGAAACCCGCCGGAACATACACTACATGCATGATGGGGCTCCACTTCATTTGAACGTGGTTGTACGAGAGCACCACAATAATATCTATCCAAGCCCTTGGATTGGTAGAGGAAGAGCTATTTCCTGGCCTCCTTGATCTCCCGATATAACGCAATTGGACTTTTTTCTAGGAGAACAACTCATTCCACTCCAGTTAATAGTTGGGAGGATCTTCTACGGAGAATCACGTTTCATTGTGATCAAATTAGGCACAATGCTTTGTTAATATGGCGGGTACAGTCGTTCTCAATTCGTCGTGCCCACGAGTGAATCAGACTTCACCGAGCCCATGTTGAACCCGTTACGAAGTTCTAAATGAAGCAGCTAGTTGAACTTTTTATTGACACTATGGTGACAGGGGAACATTCTTCTTTTTCATATTCAACCAAACAGACGTTAGGGGACTACCAGTGTAAATAAAATGACGTTTTTTCGAAAACGGTTAGGATTAGCGACATGAATGAAGAGTATTTCATTTTTAGTCAATAGTCAAAGGTATGCAAAAAATGTTGTCCAAAGTTTTTATTATACAGGGCGTAAAAAAAATGGGCTCATGAGTGTAACATCTAGTCTGTCCCTGCAGCTGTGAATAATTCAGAACACTTTCTTGGATAATAATTTGAAGGGTCTTATCTGGCATACATCATACTAAAAAATTTTAAATATATCTGTTGGCTCACTAATTATGTGTAAAAAAAGCTTGATTCAATTGCAGCTCTTTGGGAGCCCACATCTCTGAAGAGGAAAATTTACATATCTCAAGTTGTTTTAATATAGGAGGTATATGAGGTGTTTTTGGGGGCCTAAATTAAGAATCTAAAATTAATTTCTTAAAATTCAAGATGGATGATTTATTATAGCAGACTAAATATTTGTTTGGTGCAATTTCATTCAAAACTGCTATTATTGTTCAATTTAGTGTGGTCTACAAGTATGATTATTATTTATATTTTTTTGCGACCTTAGAAACTCAACTCAATTTAACTCAAAAAAAAAATGGAAATATAAAATTTTTATAAAAAAATTGAATCAAATTCCATAAAAGCACTAAAAAGCGAAAATACTAATATCAATTTTTATATGAAATTGACGTTTTTTAAGTCGGCGTCAAATTATTGCCAAATGAAAGAAATATCTTCTAATATGATATTACGGTAAGAAAGAAACTATAAATAAAGTATTTCTCAATCTTTTTATCACAGTTTACCAGATAATAATTTCGCACTTCAGAAATTTCAATTTCATATAAAAAATTACATTATTATTTTTCGCTTTTTAATGCTAATTCAAGTATGTTCAGTTTTTTAATAAAAATTTAGTTTTATTTTTTACATCCGAAAATCCTTCATAATCTGGCATTTGAATGAGGCTAACAATGTTTGCTAATTCTGATAATTTAGAAAATTTTTTCATTTAAAAATTTCAAACAGTATCCAATCAATATCAAGTTTATAAAATAAGTCTTTTGACTATGGCTTTCATTTAAACTACTATATAAACCTGTCACATATTTAATATATCATCATATTGATAAGGTTTTGTCCAAATTCGGCGCTAAACTCGCGAGTGTTGAGGAAGAAATCAGATTAGTATTCAACAAAAACAAAAAGTAATAATTTCAATTAAGTAAAATCTAGGAAACTGACGTTTCTTTTTTAAATTTCTTCTTGTGCCCTCTATTTCGAAGTCGTAGAGTACAAATACGATTCCGGCCTTGGATTTCAGCAATTTTTTTTTTCAATTTACTGATAAATAGAAAATAACTGTTTACTTTAGGTTTAATTTATTGCACTAAATCGTGATCCACTAATTTCACGTATATAGAAACTTCTATATTATATAAAATTTCAAAAATGTGCACTTTCTGAATTGGAAATATCGGAAAAAACGACCAACAAACTTTAAAAACAAAATCGCCGGTTCTATCCGTCAACGACACCACTCATCTCTAAATGGAAATGATTTGTGCTATTCTTCTTCTTCTTCTTCAAGTACCATATCAGGTCCCCCTGACGTTGGCAATTATATTGGCAAGTCTTTCACGGTCCTGCGCTAGCTGGAACAGTTCCCCCGCGCTACGTATACCTGTCCATTCACGAATATTCCTCAACCAGCAAGCCTGTCTCCTTCTTACCCCTCTACGTCCCTCTACTTTACCCATCATGATTAGCTGAAGAATTCTATATCGCTCCCCTCTGAATATATGTCTAAGATATGAGATTTTTCTACACTTCACAGTTTGTGCTATTGCCATAGTATAAATATGATTTCTGTAAATACACTTTTTTCTATTAAATCTATGAAAACAAGATAGCGAAAAAATATTTGGTTGGCTAGTAGAACGGCAACATGGCTAATTAGCGTCATATTTGTTTCGGCAATAATATTCCGACCACAAGAACATGTACCATGATATTTAGTAAGAATGATATTTTGATAAGAATGAGAAAGACCATGGATAATTTGTTTTTATTGGAGGTATCTTTCTGCACCTAATACTTCTATTTTGATGCTATCCTTCTCCCATCAATTTAAAAGAATAATTCATCTTGGCCCTATAATTTTACCAACCATATTATTTTTTGAACCAGTTATTAAACCACCTGCTTCCCTACTAACCCAGGCCTTCCCCAATATATTTTCCTTTTGAAGATGGTCTTGCTGTCACGAAGTTTTTGCAGGACAGTTACTATATTAATTAACATATCAAGGTTAGTTTAGGTTAATTCAGATTAGGTTCAGTTTTTTAAACCAAGTAAAACCAGGCTAAACCTGAACCAAGCAAAACTAACCAAAAATTTCAGTTAAGATTAATTTTGAACTTAGTACTATATTTAATAATAAACATAAAGATGGTCGGTGAAGATGACGCGAGTGAAGTCACTCTGCCGAAATTGTGCAAAAATTGTAAGATCAGTGGTGGTCACGTGTGTAAAATGTGAAGAATAGTTTCATGCATCATGTGCGTTAAGAGTTCCTGGATTGATTGTTATTGCAAATAATAATGTAGTTAGTTAGTTGTTCCAAACGTGATGATGTTATTGGAAAAGGACATTTTTGAAAGCATCGAGAAACTACTGGAAGCCAAGGATGAGGTTTTAAAGTATAAGGAGAAAATAATTTCTGAGTTACGGGACAAGAAATCCTTATTACAAAAAAATATAATGTTATTGGAAGAAAAAATAGAAAATCGTAACAAAAAATTTCAATAATAATGGTGGTATATGACTGATCAAGCCGACGTATGCCGATTCTGTTCAGTGTGAAGTAAAAAATCTGATACCTAACCCCAAAATCATTAATAAAGAATTTAAAATGCGTTCAATTAATGGTGAGTAAATAACATCTAAATTGGTTAACTACAGGTGATTAAACAGCTGGGACATCAGCCACCGGTGGAGGAAGAAAATGACGATTGGCAACAGGTAAAACGTAGGCCACGAAGATTTTTTGTAGGTCGCAACGAAGGAAATTATGAGATTTAGGCAGTTCTTAAGTTCATGTCACTTCATGTTACAAGACTTCTGCCGGGTACCAAGCTAGAACACCTCAGAGCTTTTTTGTAGCCCAATTTTCCACAGGTTAGGTGTGAGGAATATGTTTCTAAATACCTCGATATATATATGCACCTATGAAGGTCACAATTAGTCAAGAAGACAAAAAATGCCTAGAAATGTGAAAGTTGGCCGAATGGTGCATTAGTCTCTAATTTTTTTTATGAAAAAAAGAATACTGCAATCATAGGTAGATTCTCAGTTGGAAGTACCAGTGTTGCTTTGAGAAGAAGTATAGATTTGAAAAAGTATTATCAAAATGTTCGAGGACTTTCAACCACAGTTGATCAAGTTTACTGTGGTTTTTCAAAGAAGGACTATGATATAATTGTTATTATTGAATCGTGGTTAACTGACAGTTTTAGAGATGCTGAACTTTTTGATGACAGATTTATAGTTTTTAGGAAGGACAGAACTAATGAGAAAAGGGGTGGTGGAGTTCTCGTTGCAGCAATGTTTGTTGAGATTATTACTGCATTTCATTAAACTTTGATTTAAATATTAGTATAGAGTGCTTACTGGTAAAGGTAAATTTTTTTATTTATATTCTGTATATATGCAACCTAATACAGATATTGATAACTATGCCAGATTTTTAAATATTTTTGAATCTTTAGACACAAGTTTGAGAGAGTAAGCCATTAACTAAATTTTTGAGCTTGAATAATTTGAACTAATGTAATACGGTTTTTAATTCTATGAATAGGAAACTAGACTTAGTGCTTAATAATATGACAGTATTGAAAATGCAAAGTAATAACCCTGTGGTAGGGGAGGCTCTGTACCATCCTGCCTTGGACTTTATATTTTCATTGTTGGTTAAGCATGGTGATTGTAATTCAAATATTGTGGAATCTTCCTACACATGTGATTTTTCTATTGGAGATTATTTGCTGCTATAGCGTCTTTTCGAGGACATTAACCGGTTAGATATGGTGCATTCTGAGGATGGTAATATGTGTGTTGATTTGTCTTATAACAGAATGATAAAGTGCATCGAACAGGCTGTTCCTAGGGTGAAGTTAAGGAATTCCGGCAAGGGTCCCAGGTATCCTGTCTATGTTTCTCTTGATCTCAAGAAGAAAATAAGAAAGAACAATTGACTGCATAAAATAGTTAGATGTTATTGATGTAGTTTTGGAGGAATATAAAGTACTAAGAAGTAATATAAAGAGGCAAACAATGCAAGAGTTTGAGTTGTATCACCATATGGTGGAATATAATGCCAATACTGATATGGATGGTTTTTGGAAGTATATACAGTCCAGAGGTAAGAAGGATAGGATTCCAACAGAGTTGTGCTACAAAGGTCACGCTGTATGTCCGGGCCAGGAAATGGCAGATGCTTTTGCCTACTACTTTGGTTCAAAGTTTTTGAGGTCGCGTGCCATTGATGAGTTCAGGTCTAATATTGCATTTTCACATGTAACAGAAGAGGAGATTTTGAAATCCATAATAAATTACAACTAAAAAAAGCTGTTGGGGATGACAATATTCCTTGATATATATACAGAGGATGTTCATATATTTTGTGTGTTCCTTTGACTAAATTTTTAACCTTAGCAATGAAAAAAATACATGTCGAAACCATCTAAAAGATGGTATTGTAACACCGATCCTTAAATCAGATAGTCCTCTCAGTGTTGAGAACTATAGGAAAATTACCGCAGCTAACTCGCTAGCCAAAAAAATTTATTGCCACCTCTGGGGTTCCTCAGGAAAGCAACCTGATTCGAAGAGTCTCTTGTTTGCGAATGATTTTAAGAATTTTAAGCCCATGTTTCAGCCTGATGACTGTGAATATCTTCAAAGTTATCTAGATCATGTTGCTCAGTGGTTGAATAAAAACAATATAACACTACATGTGAATTAGAGTAATGTTCTTCCTTTTACGCGCAAAACAAATTATGTAAATAGAAATTATTCAATCAATAACGGCATGTTAGAAAAAAAATATGAATGTAAAGATCTTGGAATCTATCTGCAAACAAGTTTAAGATTTGGCAAGCACTATGAGACTGTAGTTAATAAGGCCTATAGAGCACTTGGCTTTTTAATCAGAAATACCAAATATTTAAAGCATACAACAAGAATTGTAAACCTTTACAATGCACTTGTAAGACCTCATTTGGAGTATGTCTCTATCATTTGGACTCCTCAAGCTGAAATTCATTGGAATATGATAAAAAATTCTCAGAAAAGATTTTTCAGGTATTTGTATATGAAATAACATAATGTGTATCCTTATATGATCTCATGTTATTAGAGTTTAATATAGACTGGTTAAGCAAAAGACATACCACTAATGCAATTTTATTTGTCTACTAAATTATTAATTATATTAAGTATAAAGATTGTTCTTTGACAGGTCAAATTAAGTTTAATGTTCCGAAAATCAAGTTAAGAATTTTGAGTCGACCTCTTTTTTCTTGCGAGGCATTGGATTGTTTTTCTTTAAAATATATGCTCCAAAAATGTAACAATTTAGTGCAAGATTGTAACAAGATCTATTTCGTGTCGAGGTTAAGAGATTGTTACGTGACAAAAACACTAGTCAGATCACCTAATTGTACCAGTATTAGTGCTTCTATGCCTAGCTCTTAGATTTATGTTTTAATTTCTAATATGTTGTACCCTTGTTGTTAATTCAACGTATGTGTTCCATTCTCTGTGGTTTTGTTATTATTTTTCAATATACACAATACAATCAATATGGCGGATCCAATATAGCGGACAAAAAATCAATTTTGTCCGATGTTCACCAAAATGGTTACGGGAGAGTTTTCGGAGTCACATATGACGAATCTGAAATTATTTTTAAAAAGTTCAATATGACGTATCCAATATTGTGGATAAAAAATTAATTTTGTACGATTTTTTCAAAATTGATATGATAGCACATTACGAATTTGATATTATTTAAAAAAAAAATAAATATGGCAGATCGAAGATGGAGGATTAAAGATTCTACATCTCTCGATTTTGTCTAAAGTCAGTATTGGGGGATTTTTGTTAGTGTTAATTACGAAATTAAAATATTTTTTTTAAAACTCAATCTGGCGGATTCAATATGGTGTCCTAAAAATTTTACACTCTTCGACTTTCTCCAAAACTGATATAGAGGGTTCTTGAGGGGGTAAATTATGAATTTAATAGTATTTTTCTAGATTCAATATGGCGAACGCAATATAGCTGACTAAAAATTTTACATTTTTCGATTTTGTTCAAATGTGGAACTAAATCGTTTCCGAAGATGTAAATAGCGAATATAAAATTATTTTAAGAAAATCTAATTTGTCAGATGCAATATGACCGTTTAGAAATTTTTAATTTCTGGATTTCATCTAAAACTGGTACTAGAGGGCTTTGAAGGGTTTAGATTTAGATTAGATGAAGATGTTAAAATTATTTTTTTGAAATTCAATATGGCTGATCCAGATTTGGTATTAGGGGGTTGGGGGGCGGTGTATTACGAATATGAAGCTAATTTCTTACAACTATTAGGTTGATAAGATACAATATGAGGGACTACAAATTTTACATTTTCCGGTTTTATTTAAAATGGAAATTGCGGGGTTCTTGGGGCGTATACAAACTCAATGTGCAATATAAAATATATCGGGCTAAGAAAGTTACGTCTCAAATTCTTTAAATATCGATATTGGAAGGTTTTGGGACCCATATAGCCAATCTAAAATTAATTTTAAATTTAAGATAGTGGATTTACTATGACAGACTAAATATTTGTTTGACACAATTTCATTGGTATTTGGAGAACTCTAAGAATCAAAGAATTTTTAGTGGTTCATTTTAGGGTGACTTACAACTTTGGATAAAATGCCTACTTTTTTGCCACCTTAGAGTCATAGCGAGGTGTACTAATCTCGATTAGCACTTAGTTCAAATAATTTATGAATACCATAATGAATTCAAAACTAAAAATCGAAAAATAAAATTTTTATAAAAAAATTGAACTGACTTCTAAAAGTGCGCTAAAAAATGAAAAATAACTTGAAATTTTTATATGAAATTGAAATTTTTGAAGTCGGTCCCAAAGTATTTCTATATGAAATAAATAACTACTAATATATACAAATTATGGTAAGAAAGCAATTACAAATAAAGTATTTTTAATCTGTTGATGCGAATCACATTTTGTCAGGTATTAGATTGGCGCCGACTTCAAAAATTTCAATTTCATATAAAAATTTCAAGTTATTTTTCACTTTTTAGCGCAATTTTAGAAGTCGGTTCAATTTTTTTATAAAAATTTTATTTTGAGTTACATCTAGATTTAAATTGCGAAAACGAAAATCATACCGAAACAATATATAAATTTTGTATCATCAGTTTCATATATGCCTCTTATTATAAAGAATTTAAAAAATAATTTATGTTTAATTGCGAGGGCGATAAAATTATAACAAAAATTGTATAAAAATACCGGATTTTTTCCAATTAGAAACGCCTTTACAGCCGACTCTTTGGCAAGTTATTATTCGGCTGATCCTGATTGGTTTTCTGAGTTCTAAGTGGTAGATTTATACTCTACTAGGGCTATATCAAAGAAATATAAATAAATCTAGTTTATAAAAGAAATGTTTAGAAGAATGTAATAAGGCCAATGAATCGTAAAATTTCAGAAAATTGAAGCGAATACTTTCATGATGAAAAATTGTAAGTTTAGGTAAAACACTTCTATGTAATAAAACTCAGGTTAATGATTCAACATCAATTCATTTTTTTACGAACTAAAACTATAAAACACAAACAAAAAAAGGTTAACATTTTAGAATTTAGTGGAATAATACATCCGTCAAATGTTCTATTAGGAAAATCGTGTATGAGGTCAGCAATAACAAAAGAAGTCACAGCCCATACAACGGCGCATTTATCTAGTTCATCTGAATTCAAGGCATCCAATGAATCGGCGGGCGAATGATGGTACCAATAGAACCTGCAAAAAGTAGGAAAAAATTAAAGAAACGCCTTTTTAAAATACACATGTATGATGGATAATTGGTTAAAAACGGGTGTTTTCGTCAAGCTGGACGAGCAATCAATTGCTGTTTGTATAATCTGTAACAAAATCCTGGCCACCAGCAGTTTAAAATTATCTATTCTTCGTAGACACCTTGAAACCAGACATCCAGATTACAAGGATAACCACGCCCATTCTTTAAAAAAAACCGGGCAGATAATAAAAGATCTAGCATTTTTTCGTTTCTAACACATTTAAATGAAGATAGTAAAATAGCTTTCGAGGCATTATTTGGAGTTCGTGATAGAATTGCAAGATCTGGACGAGCATAGTGGCAGAAAATTTGCTTGAACCTTGTGATAGCAATCATCACGAAGTGTATGCTTGGACAAAAAGTGGCAAAAAAATTGATCTAGATTCCTTATCCCTTTAGACGGTGGCTTCACGGAGAACGCGGAGGAAAAAGCATTATTCTTACTCACCACTCACTTTTCGGGGACCAAACCTACCATCGCGAATGATGTAATAGAACATCGCGAAAGGTCCACCAGAGAAGCTATAACAATGGCCAGACACACATGCGGTAGCGGTTGTTTACAATGGGAAATGAACCTCTTCCAAACATTTAAAACCCCAGGAGTAGATGGAATAATCCCTGATCCAACAAGGGCAGAAAGATATTTTACCACACATAGTACGCATCAGTCAAAGTAGCATGGAGCTGGGCCATATACCAGAAATACGGAGAAGAGCCAGAGTCACCTTTATTTCTAAAGCGGGGAAAAAGGACACTACCCTAAATTCCTGTGACTTATCAGTCCCACATCGTTTATTTTGTAAACGATGAAGAAAGCAGTAGATAATTATATCAGAACAGAAATTTCTGAACAAGCGCCACTGCACCCTCATCAACATGCGTATCAAGCGGGTAGGTCTACGAAAACCGCACTGAAACAATTAACAGATGAGATTCAAGAAGCACTGAACAGTAAAGAGACTGTAATATGTGCCTTCTTGATATAGGATGGGCGTTTGACAACACTCCACATGAGGCAGTCAAAAGAGCACTTGACGACAGGGGAGTAGACGAAACGACATCCAAATGGATAGCACGAACCCTCTCCACTAGAATAACAGTGACAGGGATAAGACAGAATACTATCGTCTTCTGTACCACTAGAGAATGCCCTCAGGAAGTACGGTCTCTACTTAGGTGGAACTTAAATGTAGAATACCCTCTGTGGCATATTCAAAGAGGGTTTGAATACACTAAGGAATGGTGCCAGATGATGGGACTTAACATAAACCCCACCAAAACTACCCTAGTAGTCTTCAGAAGAACGAGAAACCGAGAAACCTCAATCCGAAAACCATCAAAATGGATGGGTATGTTGTTGGGTGAAAGTAAGCGGTGAAATATATAGGACTGACCCTAGAAAATAAACTCCTCTGGAACAAGCACGCAAAAAAGTAATTAATAAGGCTACAAAAGTCTTGATGGTCCGTAGAAACTTTGTAGAAAAAAGAAGGGGTACAAACCCAAAAGTCCTGAAGTGGATGTATGCTGTAATAGTGAGACCAGTCATAACAGTAATCTGGAGCAAAAGAACCAATCTGGCTAATACGAGAGCTAACCTCTCGAGAGTTCAAAGACGGACCTTTGCGTGTAAAACCGAGGCAATGAAAATCTGCCCAATGGCCACCATGGAAGTAATCCTAAACCTCACACTTCGACATATAATTATAGAGAGTATGGCGACGAGCAGGATTTATAGGATGATGAGAGATGAGGTCTTAAAACGAAGGCCCAATGTCTCATCTAGAAATTAACAAATCTGGGACACGTCCCAAGATAAAATGAAAAAGAAATTCAACTTTGTGAAAAACTTTAGCAAAAGTTGAGTCGCAAAAGTAGACGGGATAGAAACACCATTGAAAAACTCAAAAAGAAATTCATTATATGATATACAGATGGCTCCAAAACAACGAAAGGAACTGGAATAGGAGTGTATGGATCCGGCACTAGACGCTTAGAAAGCTTGGGTAAGTCACCAAGCATTTTCCAGACAGAAATACATTCCATTAGGAAATATGTTCAATTCAACAAAGAAAAAACTATCACGGCCAAGAGATTATCATCGTGTCGGACAGTCAAGCAGCCATCAGTGAGCTGAGCTCTTAAGTAATCAGTTCCAAAATTGTCTGGGACACACCGGGATAGAGGGGAATGAAATAGTAAACAGGCTCGCGAGAAAAGGGACAAAGACACCATTTCTGGGGCCAGAGCTTTTCTGTGAAATCAGTGGCAGCGTGATGCTGGAAAAACTAAAGATAGAAGAAGTAAACAGGAGATCCAATTACGATTATTGGACGGAACTGCAAGGATTGAGTCAAGCGAAAATTCTTGGGAACTACGACCAGAAGAGATTCAAAAAATGCATAAGCTTAAGTAAAAATCAACTCAAGGTTCTGACAGGGGTCCTGATGGGCATTGCCTCCTGAAGGGACACCTCAAGAAACTGCTACAAGGAGAAGAGTGCAGATTCTGTAAAGAAGAAGACAAAGCCTTCATTTATATCCTTTCAGCGAGTAGCACTCTACAAAACCCTAGGATTCGGTTCTTGGGAACACATCAAATCGAAGAACGGGAGCTACCCACCTTGAAGCCGTCCAACATTCTAAGGTTCTTGAGAGAAATATGACTGGAGGACCTGCTCTAGCTGATAAGGTAACTCTTACGACTTAGCAGCAATAGGGGGGCACAATAAATCTACTAGGTCGCAGTGTACACACTCCAATTTTACGCACATAAAAACAAACAACACAAATAGTGTTCGTATGTCAAAACGTTCTGAGTACGTATACTGTGTAAAATATCAAACTTTACAAGTATTTCAGATGGCACCTATTACGCAAGTTCCAGAAATATAAACTATAGTCGTATATCAATGAAGTTTAACAGCAATAATACAAACCTATGATTAAAAGTTAATAGGCTGGCCCCTGGAAATTTTCTTTCTGTCCATGGGGTTATCATAGTACCCACTCCTTGGTCATTATATAAAGCTCCAGTGGCATTTATTGGAGTTAAAAGTCTGAAAAAGAGGGAACAATATAACTTAAAAATAATAAAAGTTCACATTTTTTGTCTCACAATAGAAATCAAGTACAATAGATTCTATTCGGTACATTCATTTTAAGAGAGTGAATATATATATATATATATATATATATATATATATATATATATATATATATATATATATATATATATATATATATACAGGGTGATTCAAAAATCGATCACGAAACTTAAGGGGGTGATTCTACTTGACAAAATAAGGGTAGAGCTTCATATAATTTTTTTTCAAAATGTCATTCGTTTTCGAGTTACAAGCCGTCCAAGTTCAAGTTTTTATTTTTTGTTTTTTGAATTACTCGCTTACAGGAAAACCGATTTGACTAATATTTGAAAGATAGGCTAAGTCTTCTGCGGTTCATCATTTTAGTAACAATTCACATTGATTGTTTGCCGCTAGAGGGCACTTTACCTAAATTGAAAATTGTTTTTTTGTCATAATTTTTTAGTGTTGACAGCTACAGTAGTTTTTGGCATAATTTCTGAAAGACTGATGCCAGGCCTTTAAAAAAGGTGCTCTTTATTTACATCGCTAAACCCAACGGTTTAGACGTAAATCACCCTTAAAAATTAAGTGGTAAATTTACTTTTCTCATTTCATTACCACCAGCTACCAGGTAAATAGCTATCAAAGTATACTAGAGCTGTCAGTTTAACATCAAATAAATTCGCTTTTTAAACTATTTAATTTATAATCTTAAAATAACTAATAATGGCTAATAATGAAGTGCGGCTCTGTCAGGCTAGTTCATGGAGGATACTAAGAGAAGAACAACTCTACCCGTTTCATTCAAAAAAGGTGCAGGCTCTTTATGACGATGATCGGCCGAGACGGTTGGAAATGTGCAATCAGATCCTAGCTAAGTATGAACACGATAATCGATTAATTGGCGTCATATTATTCACTGACGAAGCTGGTTTCACTCGTGATGGCATAACAAATCTATACAACATCCACACATATGCTTACGAGAACCCAAACAATGTGGTAGAAACGAAACATCAGCGTAGATTTTCACTAAATGTGTGGGCAGGGATAATAGGAGATTACCTTATTGGTCCTCATTTCTTTGATGGCCCATTAACTGGTGACGTATACTTAGATTTTATCCAAAATCGTCTCCCATTGTATCTGGAAGATGTGCCATTGGAAGTAAGGGCCAACATGTGGATCCTCCAAGACGGAGCTCCGCCCCACTTTAGTATACGTGTCCGACAGTATTTGAATGCAACGTATCCTGAGCGATGGATAGGACGAAGTGGACCATTGGCATGGGCAGCGAGGTCACCAGACCTTAATCCTATGGATTTTTTCTTTTGGGGTCATTTGAAACAATTGGTGTACGATATTCCAGTAATCAACGTCGAGGATCTTCGCTTCAGGATAATCGAAAAGTGCCAAATTATTAAAGAAACACCAGAAATTTTTCATCGAGTTAGGCGACATTTTTTGAAGAGTGTTAGGAAATGTATAGAAGAAAATGGGGGACATTTTGAGAATCTTTTTTAGTTTGTTTAGTACTGTTTCATTAATTTTTATCAATTAAATGTATATCGCAATAATCCATAATATGAATATTTACTGATTAGCCATTATTAGTTATTTTAAGATTATAAATTAAATAGTTTAAAAAGCGAATTTATTTGATGTTAAACTGACAGCTCTAGTATACTTTGATAGCTATTTACCTGGTAGCTGGTGGTAATGAAATGAGAAAAGTAAATTTACCACTTAATTTTTAAGGGTGATTTACATCTAAACCGTTGGGTTTAGCGATGTAAATAAAGAGCACCTTTTTTAAAGGCCTGGCATCAGTCTTTCAGAAATTATGCCAAAAACTACTGTAGCTGTCAACACTAAAAAATTATGACAAAAAAACAATTTTCAATGTAAGTAAAGTGCCCTCTAGCGGCAAACAATCAATGTGAATTGTTACTAAAATGATGAAGCGCAGAAGACTTAGCCTATCTTTCAAATATTAGTCAAATCGGTTTTCCTGTAAGCGAGTAATTCAAAAAACAAAAAATAAAAACTTGAACTTGGACGGCTTGTAACTCGAAAACGAATGACATTTTGAAAAAAAATTATATGAAGCTCTACCCTTATTTTGTCAAGTAGAATCACCCCCTTAAGTTTCGTGATCGATTTTTGAATCACCCTGTATATATATATATATATATATATATATATATATATATATATATATATATATATATATATATATATTACAGTTATTGCATTTTACTATTTAATTCTTACGAATACAATAAGTCAGCATCAATGGTTTAAGATAAACTAGTAAACATATGTATACAGAATGTAACATAAAGTTTGGGAATAAATTAAAGAGTAGATTCCTCAGTAAAAAATACTTTTTTCATATTAGTAGGGGAGCCCAAGCGGAGATTTTGGGATTTATGCAAGCTCAGCAGAATACTATAAAGGAAAAAAGTTTGTACCCTGTTATGAACTATCAACGTGTTATGAACATTAAATATAGGTGGGTGCGTCTAGGGCAGCTGATCAGATTAGCAAAAAAAATCGATCCTTAAAGTAATTCGAGCTCGTCAGATTAATACAAGGTAACATTTCAATATTCTGACGGTTTTAGCGTGACATAAGAAAATGAGCGAGTGACAAAGTTGCAAAAAAAACGTCACCTGGACATAGTCGAGCGAGGTTTTTTATTTGAATGGAAATCATGTAAGGATCAAGGAAATAATATAATCTGGCGATTTTCGCAAGCCGAAAAAGCTGATTTCATCAATCAAGTGTAGTACGTGCAGGTGCTGAGAATAATGTATTTCCCACTCAGCGCCTCCCTCCCTTTCTCACTCTTTCTCTATTTCTCACTCTCTCGCACCGTCCCCACACTACTTTCTGCCGCCATGATGTTAATCCAGCTGATCATAACAAGGCGTTTGTGCTCTTAGATGTATAACGTTTGTTTATTGTATTTTTAAAAAGCTTAATAAATTAAATACAGTAAGTTTTATATGTATTACTACAATGAGTGATAATAGTGATAAAAGAATGAACATGGTGATTTTGGAGTAACGCCGAATCGAGCCGGTTCGAAGTAAATCACGCAGCACCTACACTGAAATTGAAATTTCAGAGGAAACATCATTATCGGCTATTGCGCGCAGTGTAATTATGACGCTTGTAACTTGCCCCCATGCCAATCAGAGCTACTGCAACAATTATTACGAACGCAATACATCGCATGATGTCACCAACAGATTTCGGGTGGAAAAATGTGGATGGAAAGTTGGAGAAGACTTGGTTCGTTGGAAATCAGCTCCCAGAAGTATATGAAGATATTGTCATAACACCTGACATTTTAGGGAATACTCCAGATTCAGGTATGTTTTCTTTTTAAAATACTAATAATATCATGAAATAAATTAAATATTGTTAAATATCATAACCATTTCTAATTAGAGACACTCAAGATGTAGATGAAAATGACCAAAGTGATTCGAACTCCCAATCTGAAGACGATTCTACTGATGATGATGAAGATAAAACGTCTTTTTGATTTTTTTTTCATTCAACATTTTTCTCACAAATACATGATAAAATTATACATGTATATATTTTTCTATGACATTATATATTATTTACTGTTCAAAAAAGACTGTCAGATTTAAAAAATTCCTCTATACAATTGTCAGACTATAGATCTATACGATAAGGACATCATGCTGAGTCGACTTTATATAAATCTGACGCGTTCGGGTATTTCAAGGTCAGGTTTTTTTTTACGCTTTCAAAAATCGGCTATGAGTTATAGTTGCGTCAAAATCGTCAGTCTTTCTAATATGGCATCTTTAAGGGTTCACTTAACAATAACTTTTTTTTCTAATTTTTTCCACCCCTTCGTGTGGCCACCCCCATCTAGAAAGCCATCTGATCCCTCCGTTACCAGAAACAGGTTGCGCGTATACATTATTAATGTCTGACGCGCTTGAGTATGTCTTTGTGACTGATTTTTTTTACATTTTTGAAAATTTATACTCGCTTCCCTCACCAGTATTGGGGCATACATAATATAAACTTTTTTTCTATTTAGCATCTAATCTTCAGAATTCAATAGGTCCCGACAACGCTCGAGTAACTACTCATTTAGCCTCTTGGGCTCCCATACTATATGCAGTTTTGCTCTACGAATGTTCGTTTCTAAGTTACAGGGTGTTAAAGAATTTTTAAAAAATTCGTTTTAGTGTAATAACTTTCGAACGCGGGAAGATAACGGAACGAAAATTCAGCCATATCTTAATTTGATTTAAGTTTAAGAAATTGACTTCGTAATTTACTCAGTAGCATGCGTACGGATATAATCGTACGGTTTTTTTAAAGAAAAATGCAATAAGACAATGGTAAAATTTGATTTTTCGTTTCAAATAGAATTTTCCTCTTGCGTTTTCTTTGTATCTCTCGTCATTTTTCCGTAATTAAGCCTTTTTAAGTACCATTTTTTTTCCATTGCGTACACAAAAAAATGTGGAAAACAGTGTTGTGCATTAATCAATTAAATTTTCAATCAATTAATTGATTGACTGAAAATTTAATTGAGATGAATTTAATCTAATAAAAGTTAATTGCAATTAAAATGTTAAATGTACGTTGCAATTAATTTAATTGAATTAATGTATATTAAGAGTAGCTATCCACTAAATCAATCACAGTTAAATTTTTCAATTGTTCTAAAAAACAACTAAAACTAACAATTAGCCTGCTTCGATATAGATGAGATAGACACAATCTATAATTATTTAACTTTTTTGATCAATTTTAAAACGAAATTTATCACTTAATAATTGTGACACGCCATGGTGTTATTATGAACGATACTAGTTCCATAGCGGTGCATACTTAAGAGAGCGTCAGAGATCCGAAAAAATGAAGCGCATTCTGTTTAATATATGGCTGCTCTAACCACTCAGCTATTGGCACCTTAGTTTCTCGGTCGACTAGTTTATCTAGTTTATCTTCTTGGTCGCTCTATTAGACATGTCGGACACTTTAAATTTGTGTGATAAGTATTTGTATAGATAGCGTATAGTTCATCTCTATGTCTTGCTTTCGTTTCGGGAATATAACTTCATTCATGAAAATACTTATTCATCTTCATTTGTTTATAAGTCGAAACGTATTTGTAGATAGTTATATATTCTTTAATGACAACGCACGCGCGTTCCTATCAGGTCACTTCCTCTCCCCTACAACACTTCCGCAACGTCGGTAACAATATTTAGTTATTTGTGTGTTTACATCAGTTTACTTCAATCACTTTCATTTCTGCTGCTTTTTCGTGCGCTTTGTAACTGTACGTTATTACTATTACATTATTGACTACTCTCGTGCACTGTAAGCAGCAAGAAAGTGATGGTATTCCCTCGCAATATGTAAAAAAGTTACTCTGTTTTTGTTTGTACTGTTATTAGAAAATGGCAACGGTAGACAATTTCCCCAAAATAACTCTAATATTTCGGACACTGTTGACTCGTTGGACCCAGGATTACCTAGGTCATCCTTCGTAGCCTCCGAAATCTCTGCCGCCAGACTAGACGGAACTTTTTTCAAGTACTTACCACAAGAATCTACAAATAATAAGGCTATAGCTTTATGTATGAGATGTCCAGAAAACCAAAAAACCAGAGTCAAAGGATATAATAACTCTACATCGAACTTTCTAAGTCACTTGAAGCCAAAACACAGAAAAGATTGAATCGATGAGTATAAAACATACATAAAGAAAAAGATAATAGACGAAAACAAAAAACATGACATTATTAGCGTGACCAAAATGATAAGAAAATACATCTAATGAGCCAAAACTTACGCAAGAAAAATTCGATGAAAACATTGTAAGATTTTTTAGTCACTCTATGATCGTATTACGAGCTGTAGAAGATCCATATTTTGCAACAATTTTCTCGGAATATCTGAAAAGGGTCTTACTGTAATTAGTCGACGAACCCTTGAACGTCGTGTATAAAACTGCTAAGAAAAGCAAATAACGAAGATAAAATCTTAGTTAAAAGAAGTTGACTATGTGTATACAACATTAGATTGTAGCATTTAAATTTACCAGTTTATATCAATGCTACATGTTTTTAGTAATATGACATAATTTGTATAATTTTACCTGATTAAATTTAATTATTTATCCTGTAATTTAAAATAGTAAACACGGAATTTGTTTTTTTGGTTCACAACTCTTTGTAACTTATCACTCTTTCTTCTTAACAGTTTGTAAATTGCTGTAGTTTATATATCACATTATTTGGTTTGAATTTAAAAGTCGTAAAATATTTTATTTTTAATAAATTCTCATTTGTTTACATTCCATTTCAGTATTAAAAATATAAGGTTATAGTCGGTAATATAGTTCAGTTAGCATTTGTTGTGGATGTTTACCCGATTCGTTGACACGAGCACGGCATGTCGAGACCGATCATTTAAAGTTGAGTATAGAGTATGGAATTTGTAGCAATTTTTTTGAACTTTGTTTTATTCATAATTAGTAACTTTGGACTGTTTGATCATAATTTTTTTTTTGATAATTTTCCATGGCTTGCCAATATTTGATGTATTACCTGGTAATCAGTGTAAGTTCGGAACTAGGTTAGAGTGCTCCAGGTTGAGAATAAGGTTGGCAAAAGTAACTACAAATATCCCTAAGATTTGTCACGTCTGGTTGCAAGAAAGATTTTCATTTTCGTTTCCTTTACTGTTGAACCGTCGAAAGCAGTAGACCAATCTTGCCATTAGCTTTGAAAGGGCAGACGGTCAAGTGTTTTTTTAAAGTCCATTAATCAATGAAGTAAGATTTTGCCCCTTATCTTTACGAACATGTGGTAAAAATAACATTTTATTTCAGGGCTATCTGAAGCAAGTCTTTTTCATCTTTGGCTTCATCTCATTCCATTTACTATGATTTCATTTTGATATTGCTGTTAAGGCTTTCTGATGGTTCCGGCCCTAGTTTTCCTGTCTGTGTTACCACGACGATTTTAACCCTTACCCTGCGTTTGGTTGGTGAGTTGGAATTGGCCCTGTGAAGCCCCCATTCATCCACAACAACAACAGGAATCCTAGCAACAGCGCTGGATCAAATAAATAGAAGTGAGAGGTACCATAGCATAGACCAGGTAGGAGAAAACTTTAATTTAGAGAATTGGAGCTCTACATCAATTTTTCACATGCAAATAAAACAATATAAATATATTTTCATTTGACATAATAACATGAAAGAACTTTTTGATAACTTTCTTTATAAAACTTACTTTATTGGCAATTAAAGGTTTTAGAACATTTGCCGCCAAATTTTATATAACCTTTTAAAACGATGTAACACCCATAGTTATTAAGAAAGAGTATATAAAAAAAATTGTAGGTACCATTCTGATTTATGTGCATAATATTTTTTTTTGAAATAAAATAGAATTGTTATTTTGTTTTAATTATGTCGTTTTATTATGGAGCTATACACCAGCAGTCAATAAATTAAAATCATTCCTCATACCTATATGTTTTCCTGTTTAATCACTAGGTAAGTAACACAGATAATGTAAAACAGGTGGCGCCTATTGGGTAATCAAAGCAGAGCACAACTATCTCTAAAAGAGATACGAACCTAGCCTCCGACATATTGAGCTGCCGTAAGCATTCGTTGCCGTATCCTGTAAAAAGGGAGACGCTGCAAGATATCTGGTCATGTAAAAAGAAAAGTTTCATTGGCGTCGCAGCATACTGGTTACAAGTGATCTACAAAGAGTATCGGTGGCGTTAGCTTTCAAAGATTCAAGGGAATACATAGCAATGATCGGATACCTGGAATAGTTCAAGAAATTAATGCCAATTTTGACCTTAATGCGAATAAAATAGTCGCACCAGTAACGGACAATGGCAGCAATTTTGTGTGTAAATCTCACTAATATTGATATTGAAGATGATTCTTTTGCCATTATATCCGACACCGACAGTCATCTACTTCTGAATCCAAAGCTGAAGAGGAAGAAACACCCAACACTGAGAACATTCATTTATTGTTTATACATCTACGGTGCTCTGCTCACACAGTAAACCTATGTGCAACCAGGGGCAGATCCAGCCTCTCTCTTTGGGGGGGGGGGGCGGTGATATCACAAAAGTACAGTATGGCAAGCGAAAATAAGTTTTGGCCGGGGGGGGGGGGAGTAAAAGACAAAGTACCGGGTCTATTTTTCTGAATTTGAAGCTCTTGGAGATGGGGGGCGATAAAAAAAACAAGTTGCCGACAGGGGGGGATGCCAGCAATATACACATTCCTAGTATAAGAAGCAGAATCGGATTTATATTCAAAGCTCTTGGAGGGAGGGCTATTGCAAGAAAAACAAGTTGTCAACGGGGGTGGAGAGTGCCAGCAGCATACACATTCCTAATATAAAAGGCAGAATCGGTTCTATGTTCCTGAACTCAAAGCTCTTGGGAGGGAAGGCGGCGATCGCAAGCATACACGTTCCTATACTCTATTCAAAAACTAGAGAGAGTAATAAAATTGTAACCGAAACCTTCAATGTACCTGTTCCAGTGTCGCAGGTAACTGAGGACTGCCTTAAAACTAATTATATTTAAATATTACTGCAACAATAAAATTTCTAATAGTTCAATTTAATTTCTACCAGTAAGCAAAGTACACCTTACAGTGTGTTCCTAGTGATTTATCTGGTTTGCGCTTGTTTTTATATATTATTTGAGATACCCAAAAGATATGGCTTCCACCTCTATCGTTAAACCAGGGCATTTTTTTCTCAACGAAAAACTTATTACGATGAATGTTTATGATGCTTTAAGATATCAATATCTAGATAATAATGTTAAAAGCTCTGTTGAGATGTATTCTCACATGACAGGAGTTGGAAAATCTACTATGTACCGAATACTGAAGAAGAAAAAAATGACTGGAATTGTTAGTACTCCCAAGCCACAATCGATCACAGGCAGACGAAAAACCTCGTTGGAAGAAGAGATGAAAACTGCAATAAAAGGATTTGTACATACATTTTATTATGAGAAGCAGATCAAAACCGTTGACAAAATTCAAACTAAAATCAATGAAGATCGCAATTTATCTGAAATTACAAGAATTGAACTCTGGAAATTGCTCAGAGAACTTAATTTTTGCTGGGAAAACCACTCTTTAATTTTATATATATTTAATTACAATTAGCCCTAAGTTTTTTATTGTTTTATCATTGTATTGGTGTCATTTTCTTCAGCGTGTAGAATTAACATGTTTATTTTATTTTTTTGGGCTATTGGATTTCCATGTATTAAAGTAAATTAAATTAAGATATCAGTACAATAGAAATAGAAATAAGTAGGTCCAATTTTTACTGTAACATATACAAACTAATTACATTTGAATCCCTTTTTAGTGTTTAATTGTAATTCTGAAGATGGTTTAAGAAATAAATAAACTGAAACCTCAAATGTCCTAAAAATGTTTTTAATTAATAATAAAATGACCGATAGCCCCAAAAATATTTTAATATTATATGGACGAATTTATTTTTTTATATATGTTTAACTTTTTGTATTTTGACAACGGGTATTTTGTAAGTATTTAAATTTTAACTTAGAATTGTTTAAGAGAGTAAAGCTACGTTTTCGTCTGAATGTGCCTAAAACAGTTTCTATGACAAAATTAAAAATAATAAAAATAAAATAGAGTTGTGATTTGTGTTAAATATGTCAAAATTATCTATATTTTGTAATGTATGTGAATTATTAAGAAATCATAAGAAATAAAATAATATTATAAAAACTCTTTATTTTAAGTTTATTACCGAAATAATATTCTATGCCATAAATACTTAGTAATAAAATAAACCTCCTTCCGACGCCTATGACAAGGATTAAAATCCTTTTTAACACTTTACACTTATAGTTCACTATTAGAGACCGGTATTTTTGATTATAAAATTTCTAACCCATTCCTATGAAAAATATATTTGTCTAACAGATTTTGTCAAAAACACCGGACTAAAAAACAGGTAGTTTGAGAAGAAAAAAGGGTAAAAAATGATTTATTACTCTCTCTAGTTCTTGAATAAACTATAATATAAGAAGCAAAATCGGGTCTATTTTCCTGAACTCAAAGCATTTGGGGGGGGGGGGGGGGGGGCGATCGCCCCCCCACCGCCCCCCCCCCTTAGATCCGCGCCTGTGTGCAACTACAGATATGAATAAGATTTTGAGCAAACAAAATATTTCATTATCAGAAATGCATGCCAGAGTGATGAAAAAATGTAATGCTTTATGGAAATTTGCAAGGCGAACAAAATCGGCTGAAATAATTCAAGACGTATTAAAACACACATCAAGCCGCCTTGGTGAAACTAGATGGAATAATCTATATAAAGTGCTTAAAAATTTCACTTATCAAAGACAAAAACGTGCACTTACATAAAGCACTAAATATAAAAAATGCTATCAAGGAGAGCGAATATGATTATTTACAAGAACACTTGTCCTGTATTGCGCCAATAACAGAAGCCCTCGATATCATGCAGAGTGAAACCAATACATATTACGAGATAGTTTTGCCATGACCTCTAGCGTTAAAGAAAAAATTACAAAAAATCGAGAAAAAGAACAATTTTTCTTACTGTAAATCTTGAGTCAAGTCATACAAAGTGTCGAAAAAAGATTTGAGACTATGTTTGATATGAACATCCCAGAAGCGGAAAATGCAGCTATTTCCGCTTTATCATATCCACGCTTTAAAAACAAGTGACTGACCTGTTTAAAGCCAACGGATCGTTAAAAATCTTGAAGGTTTTTTGAAACGTACATATCAAAACAAATAAATGAAAATGAAAGCGCAACAGCTACAAAAAAAAACAATTAGGAAAATGTTTTTTTTTACATTTTGATACTGATTCAGACTCGGATATGTTAGTAACAAAAACAAGCCGCTTCTCCTCTGATGCTTCTTTGATAAAAGCAAAAATGTTAATGCTAGATTTTTTTTGCAGAGAAATGCCAGAAATTGCAGCTAATTAATAGATATTCTGAAATACAACACGCCTTTACTGTGATCAGCAGCAGTTGAACGACTTTTTTCTTTTGTAACAATGACTAATCTTCTAAACATTTTAAAGACCAACAAATTGTCAGATAGTATGTTTCAGAAGAGGGTGGTATTGAAATACAATCTTAACCATTATAAGAAATAAATTAGACTTACTAGGGCGCTTCTCTCTTTTGGAAGAAAAGAAATACGAATTGTGGTGGGACTGTTGAAAGAAATAACCAAAAACGTGGTCATCTTTATAAAAATGATGTCATTGATGATCCGATGTGCAGATAATGTCTGGAGGAGAATAAACCTGTTGACCATATATTCAGAGAGTGCCCATTACTCAAAGGACTGAGGCCATAAGTTTTCTGGGACACAATTTTGTCACTTGAAACCGTTAAGCAGTTTAAATCAACAAGGTTTAATAAAGCCTATAACATCGAAAATCAAGTATTTCCAACTATTATTTATTTATTATAAATAGTATGAATTTTCTGCGAATTTTAGCGATATATTATTATGGATACCATCTTGCGATCTAGAATTTTTCTTATTAAATGGAGTAACTTTTTTATTACGCCAAATAAAAATATTCAAGCTAATTTAATGTGGAATCGATCTTAATACTATTTCTTTACAACCATTCTTTTCCCAATGTATGTTTTGTCGCCCATTTCTAACCTTCATATTGAGTCGCCGTTTAGAATTTACCGAAAAAGTCACTCATTGTTCGAAAGAATTGTTTAAATTCTTTCACGTTAATATTTGCCCTCCACATTTTAAATTTTTAATGACGGATATAAATCAAGTCTAAATTTAAAACTTTTTACGGTATTAACTTAATTTGTTTAACTTCGTAGTTGACGCCTCTGGATAAAAATACTCTGATAATTAATACGCAATTTAAGTACCATTTTATTTCCGTTCAAATTATCACAGAATAAAACTTATCGCAAAGAAACTATATACTAATAAATGGCTCATCGGAAGTTAGATAACCTTCTTGTAAAAATAAAGATTTGTCATAATTGAGACATTATCTTTTTGTACTTACTTAAGAATTTCTTTAAGTATACATACTCCTTTTGGTCCAGCTGTAAATTCTAATCCAACTGGTTTAAATGTCCCTAAATCTGATTCCATAACAAAAACATAGTTTCTTTGTTCAATAAAGTGAGTTTCATTATATGCTGCGAATCCCCAGCCTTGTTCCCCAGCAGTAAACAGCACCGTTCTAAAGAAAAGAATATGAATATATTTTCATCGAAAGTATTTGTTAATTTAACCAACAAAAAACTGATATCTAAACTGAATAATTTCACTCTGACTCGAATAATTGCAATTGGTTGCAATAAGTTCTTATCATATTAACTCATAAACTATAATGGTAATTCTACGTTAGGAGGCAATATTTCTTATGATTTTATTTCAGCATGAGTAAAACTTCCAAAATTTAATCATATTATAATAATTTCCTTTTAATAAAACCGCTATTTTGTGCATATCTGTAAGATAGCCAGTAAATTATTAAATTTTTTCTTGTTTTAGGAGAGACCAGGGGAGATATTCTAAACGGGGAAGATACAAGACCTGCAGGAAAGGATACAATATGAACGGGGGAGAGATTTAAGTGTTAATTTATAAAACAAACCCATATTTTTTTTAGGAACCAACTTTAATTACATTTTTTAGAAAATAAACAGAAAAATAAAAAATCGTAGGATACTTTAATATCCCTGCTCATGGATATCAATATTATTATTGAAATAATGGAAAATCTGCTGTACTTTCATTTTTGTGTTCGGAACTGGGAGTTCTTCAATGTTTTTTCCCAGATGTTAAGGGTTTCGGTTCATCTTCACGTTGTCTCGTCTTTCTGCCAAATGACCCTTCAGAGAGCTTTGAAAATTCTTCAGATTTTTCATCTATTGCTGAGGTAATTGTTACGGCTGTGCCATCGATAGTTAAAATTTTGATGTTGGGGCAATTTGTCTGAAGTACACAAAATATCAGTGCCACCTATAACTAGTCTATTGGCAGTTCTCTTATATGTTGTATCCACTTTAACAAAAGTTTCTTTGACGTGACCAGCTTTGTGGCAATTCCAAGTGAAATTCAGTATATCAGGGTAAAAATCCTGTAACATCGTTGCGAACACTTTAAACATATTTTTATTGCGGTACTGGAAAACTAACTCAGCGCTTAGGAAATGTAGATTAAGAATTGTAGCAGGCAAACTATCAGGTATAGGTTGTAAATGGGCCCAAATTGCCGTAGGTGGGTGCAAAAACATGGACTTTTTACCTCTTCTTTAACTTCTTAATAGTAAATTTAATCATAATTTTAACAAATATAGTTTATTACCAAGCATCAGAGCAGAATATATAAATAAATGGTTTGCTATAATTTTTAAATATTTCTCTCAAATTTTTAACGTTAGTTCTTTTGCTATGTATGTCTGACCAAAGTTTCACAAAAATATTAAAAAAAAAACCATATCAATTACTTCCTCTAATACTTACCTAATAGTTCTTTTAGGTCTAAAACCTAATTTCTTAAGGATAACTAAAGCATACCAGCTTATGAATGCTCCTCCGCCATCATCCAATGCACCATCACCAACTTCCCAGCTATCGATATGGGCATTAAGTAAAATTAATTTTTCTGGCTCGACTTCCCCTAATTTAAGAAAAATCCTCTTATAATGTAATATACAGGGTATGTCATTAAGGGTGACCGGGTACCATATCTCAGAAAGTGATAATCCGGGAACTATGGGAAAAAAATTCCGTTGACGAAAGTGGCCAAGAAAAATTGCTGGAAATAATTTGTAAGTTTCTAACTCTATCGCTAGGGGGCGTATTCCAATGGTCAAGTAAATTTTGGAAAATATATCTGTATAAGTATCTCAAAAAAATATTACACAAATAATTGTACTACAATTCTACGTCTTCATGGTTTAACAATTTTCTATAAGATGTTAAATTAAGGCAGGAGAGGAGGGGGAAATCTACTGATAAAAGTTACCATAAGTTTGGTTAGGCTGAACCGAAATTGATAAACTTGGTCTCGTTTAAGAAAAAAAGGTTTGACAATTAAAACGAAATAATAGTTATTTTAGAATGATTTTCGCGGCCCTGGCTAGAGGGCGTTTTTTGAAACCCTTCTCTTTTTTTTTCAATTTTACTCCGAAATTTTAAATGGAAAGACATAATTTTATATCATATTCGCAAATCTGAATAAATTTGCAAGAGAAAATGTAAAAAATTAATTCAGTTTATTTATTTATTTCAGAATCAGAGCCAAAAGAATAATTGATATCAGCTTAATGTGAAAAAGCAATTGTTATCAAAGATCCGTGGTCAAACGTGCCATAAAAAATAATTTTTTATTAACTTTTGATACATTTTATTATTTTACGGTCACAGTTGATGTTTATTTGTTTGTTTTGTTTCTGTGTACCTTCCTTTGCAGGTATTGGACTGGTTCAAACCATATAAGATGCAATATTTAAAGCATGTTTAAAGGCCAACAGGTCAAAAAAACAATAAAAACTACAATAACATTATTAATGAAACCATAGCAAACTTGTTCAACAGAAAACAAATAGACTTTACAAATATTCAAAATGACCATCGTTGTGTAAAATGCAACTATTACATTTTTTTTCTAGTGTTGGAAAAGGCAGTTTCAATGTCAGCTTATGGAATCATATTTACGGTACTTTGAATTCTCCCAATCATGTTCTCTCGTGTAGTTAGTCGTGTTTGATAAAAAACCTCTTTTAGTCTTCCCCACAAGGAAAAATCTGGCATGGTTAAATCCGGCGACCTGGATGGCCACGGAAAAAACTACCCCCTTCCAATCCAATGATTTGGGTAATTAGCGTTTAAAAAGTTACGGATTCTTTGAGAAAAGTGTACCGGGCATCCATCATTCTGCCACCATAGGGATCTTCTTATATCAAGACGTACGTCTTCTAAAAGGATAGGCAGGTTATTCCGTAAAAAGTCCAGATACTTGCTGCATCCAATGGGCATTTTTTTCTGACCAATAGTGTAAGTTGTGAAAATTAACTCTCCCACAACTAATAAAAGTTGCTTCATCAGTCCTTAAAATCTGGGAGAGGAATTGACGATTTTCGTTGCAGATCGCTCTGAACCAATAACAATAATCTAGCTGCCTGTCAAAATAAGTCTCTGAAAGAGCCTGATAGATACATGATAGCGATGCACCACAAAATCCCTTAAAATTCGGTACACTCTAGTGCAACTTGTACCTAAGTCTAACGAAATGTTCCTGACACTCAAGCGCGGATCCGCTTGCACGTACGCAAGAACGCATATAATGTTGTCTTCATTTCTTGACGGACATCTTCTGAAGGGCACTAGAGTGGGATGTACACTACCCGTTTTTCTGAGACGTATTGCCAACCGCCGAATCATTCTTCTAATATAGGGTCAGAATATTCACTTGCCCGAAAATTAGCATTTTGAAAAGACTCAAAATATACGGCAAGCATATTGTAAACCTAAGCATTGGTATAAGATATTTTTGAAAGATGTAACATACAACATGAGTAATGGTAAAATCAAAATTCATAAAAAATGCAAGATAAAATTTTGATGAGATACTGCCGATTTTGTTTTATTGCTATATGGTAAACTTACCAGATAATTTTGTAATAATACGTAAGCTAAGCAAATTGAAGACGATAGTGATGGAATAAAAAGTGAAAAAATGCACACTTATGAAAAGTTTAAAAATATTTTTATTATTCGTGGCACGTTTGACCACGCACTTTTGAAAACAATTGCTTTTTTGCGTCATGATATCAATTATTTCTTTGGCTATATTAATGAAACAAATAAAGATATCGAATTAATTTTTTTTTACATTTTCTCATGCAAATTTATTCTATTTTCCGAACATGATATAAAAACGATGTCTTTCTATTTAAAATTTCGAACTAAATTTGAAAAAAAGAGGATGCTTCCAAATAACGCCTTCTAGCGAGGGCCGCGAAAATCATTCTAATATAGCTATTATTTCGTTTTAACGGTAAGACATTCCTTTCTTAAACGACGCCAAGTTTATCAAATTCTATTCAGCCAAACTAAACTTATAGTAACTTTTATCAGTAGACTTTCCCCCTCCCCTCCTACCCTAACCACACATTTTACAGCAAAAAGTGTTAAACCTAAAAAATGTAGAATTGTTGTAGAATTATCAGTGTAATACTAATAGCTTATATAGGAATATTTTCCAGAAAAATGTATTTTTTTACGTGACTATAGCAAATACTCCCCTAGCGGAAGAGTTAGGAAATTAAAAATTATTTCCAGCAATTTCTCTTCGCCATTTTCCTCAACGGGATTTTTCCCAAAGTTCCAGAACTATCACTTCCTGACATATGGTATCCAGCCACCCTTAATGGAACACCCTATATATTTTTGAAAATATGAGAAGAAAAGCAAGAAAATATTTTTTTTCAAAACATGTGCATGAAATACTAAAGAGTGTGAAGCTTGAGTTTTATATAAATTGAAAAATATTATTTTAATGAATGTTTTAAAGAGATTTTTATTGGTACAGAGAGATTATTTATTTACATTAAACACGAATTAAAATATTGGTCAAATTGTCTCACAGTGGGATATTCAGGGCTTCATTTTTTTAAATCAGTCTAGAAGCTTCAATTTATGTTGGATCTGTATGAATATTTGCTTGAAATGTTCATAGATCAAATTATTAATTTAATTTACAGTTTGATCTTGAATAATTTCATAACTTTAAAGAAAGTACGAAAAATTTTAAAAAATTGGAAAAAAACTCGGTGTCGTAGTTAAACTTTATCTCTTATGATAACCATCGAGTATATGAAGCATATTATACCAGTGCAAAATGAGCATGGAAACTGCTAAATAGCGCGAAAATTAAGGGTTGTGAAGAAAAACGTTAAATACATAAGTTGTAGAATCTTTCCCAAACCATCTCCTGGAAACCCAGAATTTGACCACAAACTTAATTTAAGCTTTAGAACATTCCATTTGAAAACAAGAGAAAAACGGACGTCACGTTCGAATTTGTCAATAAGAAAGACGCTTAGAACTGATTTTTCGACAAAGTTCTAGAACTTTTTATTTGAAAATCAGAAGAGATAGCGAAAAACCAACTTCACTTTCGAAATTGTCACCAAGAAAGCAGCTTAGAACCGAATTTTCGACAAAAATATAGAACACTCCTTTGAAAACTAGAAGAGATAGCAAAAAATGGAGTTCACCTTCAAATTTAACATTAAGGAAGAAGTTTAAAATTAAGATTTCGACAACATTCTGGAAGTTCCTATGGTAAATACTGGACAGTAAAATATTGGCTGATTTTATGGAACATATAAAAGAACGTCACCAAAAAGAAAAAGAGCGACGCCTTAGAGAAAAACAGGGCGAAGAAGAGCGTTACTAAAAAGATAAATAACGACACCAAAAAGAAGAACAACATCGTCTCAGACAGGAAAAAGAAATACGTCACATTAAAAATGAAAATAAATTTTGCAAATGGATACAAGCGGTCTTTGTACGGGGACAGCAAAATTTCGATCAACTTATACTGTGTGGATAATTTATTTTCAAGAATATTAAAAAATACCCTGTGTGAAAATCTGCTTATCCTAAAAACGAATAACTTACCGAAAGACTTCGATATTCGCTGGTGTAATTTTCTTTAATGCTACCAAATATTTTAAGGGTACTTACAATTAGGAGATAAATTGAGGAAACAGGATAAAAGGAATATGGTGTTTAGGTTTTACTACTTTTTGGTTTAATTTTACTCGCGTTTACACGTGACACATTTTACTGGCCCTCACGCATTTGGACAAGTATAAAAAGGGACAGTAGTAGTAGTACAATA
The DNA here is from genome assembly GCA_034092305.1 of Diaprepes abbreviatus. Classification (NCBI taxonomy): domain Eukaryota; kingdom Metazoa; phylum Arthropoda; class Insecta; order Coleoptera; family Curculionidae; genus Diaprepes; species Diaprepes abbreviatus. The sequence goes on from JASJET010000028.1 coordinate 17,015,826, forward strand.
GTAGTAGTATAGTATAGTACTCGACGTATTGCACCTCTCTCGCCTTATCGAAAAGGCTTATCGTTTTGCTCTCAAATATATTAACTCTCGCCTCAAAAACTACTCCAAAATATAGTGACAGTGTCCCCGACTCCTGGATTCTGTATTGTGAAGCATTGGATTATTCTGGTAGCCACCAAGAAGAAATTAGTGAAGTGATTTCGACTACAAGGTAGGCCATTTTAGTATTTGTGTCACGCTCTCTCCGTATTTTGTATTTGCTCATTATATGTATAATTTCTCATCTCCGCAAACAACCTATATACAGCCCACTAATTACTCTTTATCTCAATCCCCTCCATATATACCTTTCTTCTTGAATCCCACCGTATACACTTTTCCAATAAAAACCGTATGAAAAGGCCTGAAATTTTTAACTTTTAAATTCGCATGCCGTTACGCTACTTATCGGTTCTGACCGTTTTCAGAGACTGTTTAATTTCCGATTTTATTTTCTTAATTCTAAAAAGGCGAGGTTGCCGATAATTATAAATACGTTTTCTTAGCAAACTTACTCAAACACTGTGACAAACGTAAAACTTTCAGGAAGAGATATATAGGAGAAGTGCGACAAGAAGTGAAAAATATCGTAGATGGGATAGAATCAAAATTACGCCAAGAAGTAAATAGCATTTAATCGAAAGTAAATGGTATCGAATCAGTTGTGCGGCAAAAGTAGATTTCTAGAATCAGCAATGGAGGATGTCTCTTCTGATAAAGTAATAACCACCTGACAGAACATCAAACTCCCGATCAAACATCTTAGCTAATATACAAAATCACAGTTGGAAGCTGCCGCTACTGAAAATAACTGGAACTTCGCAGAAATGACTACTGCATTTATAATTGTACTTCGTGGATAAACACTGAAGTTATTGAAAACGATTGCTACAACTCAACATAAACACTATGAAATCCTTAGTGCGGCATTGGAAAGAAGATTGGGAGATCAACATCAGTGCCCGTTATACCGGTCACAGCTGAAGTCAAGGCGTTAGAGAAATGGATAAAGTTTGCGAGAATATGAAATACATGTCCAAAGCCGTGTTCTTTTGGCTTACTCAGGAGCTACGTAAGAATTCCGAGAAGACCTTGTGAACCAATATTTTATTGATGAAATCAGAGATCAAATAATGCAGCATCAGTTACATATAAGCAAGTTTAGTTATTGTCGTCAAGAGTTGGACGAAGTTTTGGAAATACAAGCAGGTTATAATGTGTTAAGGCAAAAAATAGGGGTCGTTACTATAGAGGCAAATAAAGATTTATCGAACCAAACAATATAGACAATGTTTTCTGAAATTCTCAAGAAACTAAGCATAAGAGGTGATACTTCATGTCATGGTAGAAACTAGAGAGTGTTACAGATGTGGACGAATTGGACACATAAGAAGGAACTGTTGGATGCGATTAAGTTCTCGTTCACCATCCAGAGATCACACAGAAGAGAATCGGGAGAACTATAGTTAGTCAACATTAAGTAATGGATTTTGGTCAATAACGAGAAGACCTCCAAAATTCTTTCTATTCGTTGCCTAGGAAGGACTGCGCATAATCTTATAATCAAAGGAATAATCAATGCTATAGCTATTACCCTAGCTGTTGACACTGGTGCAGCAGTATCTCTGATAAACTCAAATTTTGTTGATAAATTTAAAATCCTACCATTGCCCAAAAAAATAATTTTGAGATATGTAACTGGAGAAACAGCTGATGCGATTGAAGAAATAGAAGTGGAGCTTCAACTGGGAAGTTTAAAATTAAATCACTCGTTGTTAATTTCCGATATAAAAGATGAAGTAATTTTGGTTATGGACCTGATTCGTCAATATGGTCTTCGACAACAAGTTTGGTACCAAAGAATCAGAGTCATTGCTGGACGAATAACCAAAATACGGAATACTAGACAAAAGTTTTGGAAGGTACATCGGATTAGTTCAATACTCCAATAAACCCTATAAATATCTAATAGTGAAGTCCTTAGCCATTTCAGGTGACCTTATACCAATACGAGTCGCCAATATTCCTTTTATGTCAAAATTAATAAAGGATAAGAAATAACATTGGACAATCGAAATTTGTAAATATCCAAATATTAATAGAGATGCAGATTACAGTCTCCATTATACATGGAAATCGATTGTAAAACTGGATTTGGTTTCGCTGAGCACCAGTCGAATATAAATACTAGGCTGTTGCTCCTTGATGGACATTCAGTGTCTTTATCTGGTAGAGTAAAGCCCCCTGAAGATACCTCGTGCAGTCGTAGGCGAAATATCTGATAATAGTTTCAATTTGACACGGTTTAAACCCAAGAACCAGGATTTTCAACTTGACCAAAGCCGTGAAAGCTTTCGTTCTCTTTTAATATTATATGAGTCAGTAAAAAGTGTGGTAAAGTATAAACAACACAGCAAAGCTACATCAAAATCATCATATAACGAACAAAGTGGAAACATCTTTTGCCACAAGGACTTGAAAAAGTTAAGACGCTTATAATAAGCATATTGATATTTTTGAAGCAAAAGATGATAATAACGGTAGGAGGGATATCATCCAATATGAAATAAATATTGGCGATGCAAAACCAATAAACTGCCACCCAGAAAATTTCCCACAACCAAACGCTAGGTGTGGAATTATTTGTAGACATAATGCTGAATAAGGAAGTTGAAGAAAAATCGTCTAGTCCTTGGTATTCATAGCCAACTAGGTTTTGTGTTGACGACAGGAAGCTTAATGTCGTCATTAAGAAAGACAGCCATCCACTTCCTAGAACTGACGATACCTTGACAACATTGGCTGGATCACAGTGGTTCGACACTCTACATTTAAGAAATGGATATTGGCAAGTCTGGTCTGTATTTTAATGTTCGACGTCTGTAATGCTCTTGACACCTTTCAGCGACTAATGGAAACAGTAATGTGAGGTTAATGGAAAATAAGTCTAGTATATCTTGATGATGTCATGATTACGGGAAAAACATTTGATGAAAATTTACAGAATCTACATGAAGTTTTGGCCATAATTATAAACACTAATCTTCAGTTTAACTCCAAGAAGTGTATTGTTCCAATAAAATAACAAAAGATTGGCCCCGACTATGTAGAAAACATGAATTGAGAAGCTTTCTCTAGTTATGCACATATCATGTAAAATTCGCGGAAGGTCTTTCCGATATTAATTCTGCCTTGTAGAAGTTTACTGAAGAGAACAGTACTTGTCAATGGAGTGCTCTGTGTAATGAAGCTTTCCGGAATCTAAATGCTGTTTCATATTGGAGACTGAGGCTAGCAACATAGGAGTTGGAGCTGTATTGTCTAAATACAAGACGGCCAAAAATGAGTTATTAAATATTTTAGCCGAGTGCATTCAAAACCTGAAAGAAAGTAGTGTGCCACGAGGAAAAAACTGCTAGCCATATTCAAAGCTGTTCAACATTTTTATAATTATTTGTAGACAGGAATTTTTAATAAGAACAGATCACGCAGCTCCTATATGACTCCTAACTAGGAAGCAGCGTGAGGGACAAATAGTAAGATGGCTTGAGAAATAACAATAGTACAATTTTAAAATTAAACATAGGCCATTACAACGCAGATGTATTGTCAAGAAGACCATGGATAGAAGGACGCAAGCTTGACAGCAAACTAGATCAAAGAGAAGGATTTCTAATTCAGAGAGTCACTTGTGACGTTGATCCAGACACGAGTACAGCTCAGATGAGAAAAGACCAACTTAAAGACAATAATCTGGCACTATTTTTTAAATTTAAGAAAAATAACGAAAGACTCCCTAGTTGGCAAGTTATCTCGGAGAAAGAACCTACTTTCAAGACACTTTGGGCTCCGATTTGTATTTTTAAATATTTTTTTGCTCTTTACTACAATTAATTAAGACTTTTACAATGTCATAAGTGATGGATGGATATAGTTGTTCAACGAATAGATTCCGGTATCAGGTAAGATTCAAGTAAAACATTGACCAAACGTACTTACCTGTCCTCGTAAAAACTTGTTCCAATATCGTTTTCCAAAACTTAAAAATTTTCAAAGACAAGAATATTATGACAGAAAATTCATAAAACTGGAACTATCCGGTAATTTAATAAACTTTCCATACTTAGACGTTCCTCTATCTCTTATTATTTCCGACAGCGCCAATTTTTGGGACACCTAGTATCATCGGTAAAACCAAATGTCTATTGTCGGAAAGTCAATTTTAATATACAACAGAGAAAACAGTTACAATACTCGTACGGTTGAACTTGTAGTTTAAAACTAGTTGATCTAAGTTTGACACAAGGAGTTTTAAAAAATAAATAGGAGTTTGGTTTTGATCGTGATTCGGATTTTATTTAATTATATAATCATTAATATTACCTATATTAGACTAAAGTTTGAAGTAAAATAAACTACTTACCTGTCAACTCACCAACGGTATTTCGAGATACTCCTTGTGGTGTTTCTTGAAGTTTATTTGGAACAAGTCTAATAGTAACATTGTAGACAATTTTTGGATTCTAAAAGATATAAACATCTATAAACACTAATAAAATTGTTTATTCTTATCTAGCAAAATAATAGCATAGAGCAGCTATTATTTTTTTGACCTTTCTAGCGAAGATGCGCTCATGAGTTGGCTCTGAACCACACTAATGGTATATTTCCCATAACGAAGCAATTTGAATTTCAGAAGTGGTCGAAAATAAATATAGGAATAATTACAAAAAAGATCGAAAATCTTTGAGCAATCAGAAGACTTTCTGTCGGAAACTAAACTCTTTACCAAACATGACAGATAACAGATACTGAAATATAGAACGTGTAGGAAATCGCCTTATCAAGGGACGTAATAACTGAAGAAGTCCGAGTCTTGATGCTCAGAAGTACTGACCTGAAAAGTTCTGGAGTATGTGCCAACAACTGACTTTTCTGATAAATGATATGTTGCTTGACCTACAAAAAATGTCATTGTTTTTTTACAGAAAACGTCAGGTATCCAAAATCAAAAGATCAGCGAAATATTGATCACTTTCTTATTTACCACGCTACACAATGTGATCACATGTTGTTTGACACATCATATCTATGCACACTGCGAGCAAAACAACATCATTGCAATTCGGTAGAAAAGATGTACCAGAGGCGCAATGGGTTACAGGTAACAACTTATTTTTAATTTGGTCATCTGTAAATTGGCCTATATCCAACGAAGGAACCTTTTCTTCGCCTACTTAGACTACCAAAAAGCCTTCAATTCAGTACCACATGACTGGCCGGCAGACGATGTACAGGATGAGTCAACGATTGGATGAAGTAGGTTTGTGCCTTTTCGGTGAAATTAACAAAGAAACTATATTTATTGTTTGATACAGTTTATTTTTACGCAGATTTTAAAAATATTTAGGACTCTACAGGGTGAGCCAAAAAACTAGGACAGCATAAAGTTGTATTTTTTTAAATAGTACACCCTATATACGAATCGTATTTTCGATTTGGCTTATAATTTTAAATCTTTTTTATTAAGAGTTTACTATAACAAAACTTTATAGTTTCTGAGATAATTAAGTTTAAAGAAAAAAAGTCACATTTTCAAGCATCAATTCAATCCTAAATAACGTTTTCAATTTTGTGACAAATATATTCAAATTTGGAATTTAGCAAGGCCAAGGACAAGTTAACACAATTTTTACCTAATATTTGCAATACAAGCTACAGGGTGTTGAACACATCGGCTCAAATTTGAACAAGTTTAAATGAATAAACATCTTTTTTTTAAATGGTACACCCTGTATATTTTCATGTTATTTAATAGAGTAATAAAAACCCTAAAAGTTTTGTTCAATATATCCTATACCTATTTATAATAGTTTTTGAGATATTTCAGTTTTTCTTATTTTCCATACTTTTTTTACAGAAATAGTCTTCATTATCATATTAGCCATGTAAAATAATAAAAAGAAACTACAGAAACAAACAGAATGTGGTTAAATATGATGAAATACATTATTCGTTATATTACAACGGCAATAGTTTAATTAAACATAATGTGAAAAAATTAACACAACAATAACGACAAGGCAAATACATATTTACTTTTATACTAAATTGAAACAAAAAAATTACCTATTAAATACTGAGATTAATTATTTCTTTTTAATAAGTGTTCGAATAAACGACCCTCTTGTGCAATGCACAAATTTAGTCTTTTTTGCAGATTTTCTCGGACCCTGGACAAAATTAGTGGCGTTTTTGTTCTACAGGTATCCCTAATCCTGTTTCGCATATCTTCCACTGTTGTTGGTGGATTAACATACACCTTATTTTTAATATAACCCCATAGGAAGAAATCTAATGGGGTAATGTCGCAAGACCTTGGTGGCCACTCAATGAAACCCCCACGTCCAATCCATTTTTGCGGATATCGTTTGTCCAAAAACGCACGAACTTCACGATGGAAATGCGGAGGCGCACCATCATGCTGGAACCACATACTGTCGAGCTCATCCCTATCGAGACCTTGAAGCAGTTGGGGTAGTTCTTCTTGTAGAAAGTTCAGGTAACTATGGCCATTTAGTGGTTCATTAAAAAAGTAGGGTCCAATAATTCGATTATGATGAATACCACACCAAACATTTAATGACCAGTGGTTTTGATATTGCACCTCTCTAATCCAAAATGGGTTTTCTGTGGCATAATAATGCATGTTGCGTCTATTTACGGCACCGTTACTTCTAAAAGTAACTTCATCACTAAACATTACCTTTCATAATAAATTTGGATTTAATTGAATCTCCGTATTTATTGTACGACAAAAGTTTACACGACTTTCAAAATCCTGTCCATGCAATTCTTGGTGTAATTCCATGTGATATGGATGATACCTATATTTCTTGGTAGTACGATTAGCGGTGGATTGTGATGTTTCACATAATGCTGCTAACTGACGGCTACCAATATAAGGATTTTTCTGAACATTTAACAATACTTGTTGTTCTTTTTCTTCATTAGTTACTGGTTTGTTGACCACTTTACGTTTTGGATAATCAACAGTACCAGAAGAATCAAATCTTTGCATTAAGTTTTGAAAAGTATGGGTATTAGGCTGGCGTCGATCAGGATACTTCATTTTATAAATTCTTTGAGCAAGAAGGCAATTTTTTTGAGCCTCTCCTATTGTATAAATCATATCTATTAATTCATTCTTTGGAGAATTCATTTTACAATATAAGATGAATGCAAAAAAAAACCAAACTACACTACATAAAAACCAAAAGAAGCGATTGCGGTTATAAATTTGACACACAGAAAAATGTTCTTTTACATTGTTTTTGCCATGGCTACTATGATAATGAAGACTATTTCTGTAAAAAAGTATGGAAAATAAGAAAAACTGAAATATCTCAAAAACTATTATAAATAGGTATAGGATATATTGAACAAAACTTTTAGGGTTTTTATTACTCTATTAAATAACATGAAAATATACAGGGTGTACCATTTAAAAAAATATATATTTATTCATTTAAACTTGTTCAAATTTGAGCCAATGTGTTCAACACCCTGTAGCTTTTATTGCAAATATTAGGTAAAAATTATGTTAACTTGTCCTTGGCCTTGCTAAATTCCAAATTTGAATATATTTGTCACAAAATTGAAAACGTTATTTAGGATTGAATTGATGCTTGAAAATGTGACTTTTTTCCTTTAAACTTAATTATCTCAGAAACTATAAAGTTTTGTTATAGTAAACCCTTAATAAAAAAGATTTAAAATTATAAGCTAAATCGAAAATATGATTCGTATATAGGGTGTTCTATTTAAAAAATACAACTTTATGCTGTCCTAGTTTTTTGGCTCACCCTGTAGAGTCCTAAATATTTTTAATTTTTCGTAAAAATAAACTGTATTAAACAATAAGTATAGTTTCTTTGTTAATTTTACCGAAAAGGCACAAACCTACTTCATCCCATCGTTGACTCACCCTGTACATATTGTGTAGTTTTTAGAACCCTACTTGATGAACTAGGATCCAGCTACAAAATCGATGCAGACACAATCCCTATACGAACGGGAATATTTCAAAGAAAATCATTGAGCTTATTATGGTTCTGTCTCTATAACGCCATTTAAGTTCCAACAGATATGACTTCAGTATTAAGACTAATCCTGAATAAGTGGTAAGATTAAATAATCTTCTTTATATAGAAGAAACAATATTGAGTATTTAAGATGCAGGATGTGAAATCATTGCAGCAATCGAGGCGGAATAGATATATAAATATTTGGGCCTAAAGTAGACACAAAGAATTGATAAACGACCTAAAGATTAAATTAAACAGTGAATCCAAACCAGTGATGAGGAAAGAACTGCGAAACGACCTAAACAGTAAAAATTTATTTAAAGCACTCAACACCTCTACATTCAGTTGTAAAACGTAACGGACGCAAAATGTCTGCAGAGGAAAATGAAAACACTCTTGACAGAGGCACACAAATATCATCTTTATAGTGCAACGAACAATATAACCAAGATACTATAGAGAAAGAAGATTGATCGATATTGTAATCAATTTAATCAAGAATTAACAAACTTACGCTCATATTTTCGCAAGTGAGCAGTCTTCTGTGCTATACCATGTAATATGTGCGGCATTTAAGTCAATACCAATACGATTGTGGAATTATAAATTGACTTCTTATCACCAACCATACCAAGAAAAGCGTCAAGCCTGGCTACAGGAACTCCTTCGCAGAAACCTAAATGAGGTTAAGCAGGAAAATGTCCAGAAAGCGAAGGCTTCCTTTTAGCTATCCAAGATCAGGTGAAACCAACGAAAAATTATCTGAAATACGTAATCAGACACATCTCGATTGAGAATGACCAATGCCAACTTAATACACGAAAAGTATATATTTATTATTTTCTTGGGATTAGGTTCACATTTAAAATATGTTTTTCATTGCTTTGACGTTTCGTTCTTTACTTAAAACATCTTCAAAAACAATCATCTAAAGTTTAAAGCGGATTATGAATATAATATAAATACAACCATGACACACATTCAAAATTCAACATTCAAAAACAATAATACAACATTTAAAACAATAATCAAAAACTGAAACAATGATTATTTAAAAGGTTATTTTTAGTAAATTTTACGTACCTTGAGATGTCGTTAAAACTATTACTAATATCGACAAACCACCAAGGACTTTAAACGGAAAGTGTATAACACGTATGTCTTGCCTGTTGCTACTTACAGCATGAAAACGATAACACTAACCAAACAAAACGCAAATAGGCTCCGAGTCATTCAACGATCCATGGAGAAACAAATGTTAGGATCTCGTTAAGGGATAAAATACGAAATCAAGTAATAAGATCAAGAACCAAAGTAGTTGACGGCATTGAACGCATATCACGACTAAAGTGGCAATGGCCGGGGCACATAGCTAGACAACAGCCCCATAGGTGGACGAGTAAATTACTGCAATGGCGACCGCGAGAAACGAACCGACATCGTGGCAGGCCACAACGCAGATGGGTAGATGATAGTGGAGGACCATCGGAGAGGCTTATGTCCAGGAGTGGACGTCAATGAGCTGAGAAAGAAGACCAAGGACTTGCATTTTATATTCGGGGACATGATGAACAAAAAAATTAAAGGAATTTGGTTTTGCTTTTAAGGAGATACATACATTTTTGATGTTATTAAGGGAATATACTGCGTCTAAATTATATTATCGTAGATTTGACTAAGATTGTTTATGTCAGTTCTGTCATTTACTGTTGACAACTTCTATATAGGAAGTAAAAAAAAGCTATACAGACATCAAAGTTATATTTAAAATTGGGAGGAATCTATGACACCAAAATTAGGAATATTTTTAATGTAATTATATTTTCAACTCCTGAATAAAATAACTTATTTTTATTTATTTCTTTAGAAGTATATCTTTCTATAGTTCAATTAAATTAAATGCATACCTGTATCTGTATTCTTTGAAACAAATCAGCACGGTCCTGAGTAATAGTAAAAGCTGGAATTTTTCTATATTTTTCATTATATATCACCATACCCGTATGATGAATATTCATGTCGAGTGGAGTTATAGATTTGATTATTACAGCTTGTGCACCATAGATAGATGCAAATACCGCACCTATTAAAACAAAAGGACAGTATAAACGGGATGTCCATATTCCCATTTCCGAAATCGTAATAGATATGAGATCGGTTAACTTGAAAAAAAGTTACCTTTTAGGATCATCTTTCATTTACAGTCTAAAGCTAAATTGTTGCAATCTTGCAATTTTTTATTGAATAGTTTCACCGGATTTTCTAAGCGACTAACATTTTTTGATATGTGATATTTTAATATCACTACCATTTCACCTTTCTTTAAATACTGACCCGGATTTTTAGTTTAGGACTTGGATACTAAATTTAATATTCTACTTAATTATGTATCCCAAAAATATTTGTTCTGGACTCCAGAAAATCCAGCATCAGCGAATATATTTAAGAAAAGTTCTTGATAAAGACCTAACTTTATTTGCTTACTTTCAGAAACAAAAACCCTTTGTTTTTAATTTGAATTAAAAAAACAAAATCACAGTTCTCTTTATTAGAATGAAAATTGAACTAGAACTAATCTTGATCAAAGTAAAACCAAAGCTTTAACAGTTTTATAAAGTACTGAAATCCAAATAAGTTGTAATAATTTTTAAGAGATCAAAATTTCAGTGAGAAATAAAGAAATCTATCGGCTCTATTTAAATACGGTAGATAGATTTCTTTATTTATTACCGAAATTTTGATTTTTTAAAAATTTCTCACTACTCCGGTGACATAGATGTCGTTCGACTGGCGATATTTTTCAGTCTGACATCCAGGTTGGTAGGTGGCAAGTTTGCAATATCCCACCGACATACCTTGGAATTTATATTCCATATGCCAGTTATTTCTTGAGAATGTTACTCTCGATCCGATACAGCTCCACTGACGAGACCATTCATTCATTCATTCATATCAGCCCGTTTTCATCCACTCCTGAATGTAGGCCTCTTCCATATTTTTCCATTTCTGTCGGTCCGTAGCGATCCCCATCCAGTTTTTTCCGGCAATTTTCTAGATGTCGTCACGCCATCTCTTTTGGGGCCTGCCAACACTTCTCTTGTTCTCTCTTGGCCGCCATGCTGTTATCTTGTATGTCCATCTGTCTATGTCATGTCTTGCGATATGTCCAGCCCATCTCCATTTTAGCTGCGCTACTCGTTTGCTCACATCTGTTATTTTCGTTCTTCTTCTGATTTCTTCATTTGGAACTCTATCTCGTAAACTAATTCCCAGCATAGCCCTTTCCATTGCTCGTTGTGTAACCCGAAGCTTATTAATGGCTTTACATGTTAGGGAGGTTGTTTCAATACCATAAGTAAGAACTGGCAGGATGCACGACTCGTAGACTTTTCTTTTCAGACTTATGGGGGTGTTACTGGATTTAAGAATGAATCCGAGTTTGCCAAAAGCTGCCCAGCTGAGACTTATTCTTCTAGGAATTTCAGCCGATTGGTTTTCCTTCCCTATTTGTATTTTATGACCTAGATATATGTATTCTCTTACGTTTTCTATTATTTTATCTTCAACTTTAATTTGTATTTGTTCTAGACTCATTAATTTTGTTTTTGACAAGTTCATTTTGAGTCGTATCCTAGCTGATGCTTGATGAAGTTCTTGTATCATACATTGGAGTTGTTCTGGTGAATCACTGATTATAACAATATCATCAGCAAATCTTAAGTGGTTTAGTCGTGTTTCGTCTATGTTAATTCCCTTGTCATGCCAGTGCAAGCCCCTAAACACATCTTCAAGTGCCAACGTGACCAATTTTGGAGAGATTGTGTCTCCCTGACGTACGCCTCTTTTTATAGGTATCCTCGAGGTTTTTATATCCTCGTCTATTGTAACTTGTATGTAAGCGTTTTCATATATATGCTGAATCAGAGCAGAGTATCTTGAATCAATCCGAGCATTGTCCAGTGCTTTGAGAACTGCCCATGATTCAATAGAATCGAACGCCTTCTGGTAATCAACGAAAGCCAAATGCAGAGGTATATTATATTCCGTGGTTTTTTCGATAAGCGTGTGTACTGTCTGTAGATGGTCTATTGTACTGAAGTTCCTGCGAAATCCGGCTTGTTCTGAAGGTTGGTATGCGTCCAACTTTTGCGAGACCATAAAATGATTGAAATGCTTGTGGAGAGAGGACCAGAGTGGTATTTTAAGGAAATAAACTATTTCTCTGTCTTGTAATAATTTTGTTAAATACAAGTTTTCCAGAACATCCAAAAAAATTTATAAAAAAAATTGTGTTGAAAATAACTACCACCCATCATTTCGCCGTTAAAAAACAACTTGATTTATTTCAAATATATTTGGGGGGCTTGTAGAATTTTTCTAGTTAGATCTTACGAGTTCTACGACGTAGTTTAATATACCCACTCTATTTTAATTTAAACCTCATATAGAGAAACGCATTGGGGTAATTTAAAGTCATTGTCCTGGCTAGGGTATGTACATATTGTCACCATTTGTTGAATTTAACATTTTTGTTCAGCGACTTTCTGGCTATGGTAGTGCTTCGTCCTATAGGAAATATTCAAAATAAGTACATCCAGGGAAAAATTATTTATTAAATTTTACAAAAAAGTAGATAAAAAGTTAAAGTTGACATCTGGTTTGAACTAACTTAGCATTCATTCGATGCCAGTACTATTGGTCTATCGAAAGAGCCCTTGATGATTTCTCTAACTATTCTCGTTTATATCCATTTAGATCTTCCACGAAGGTCATACAATGTTATTATGAGTTTTCTTTGGATTTGCATTAATTTCGAAAATGCATGGTCAAGCTAAATCCTGAATGTATTGTCACGATACGCTTTATTTCTTGCAGATAATTCTTAAATCAAGTTTCATATTACCATGAGCTGTGCTTTCAAATCGTATCCACGAGTTAACTCCATGATCAAGGTCAAGTTCATCCCAGAATATCTTGATGTTATACTTTTTACACTTTGTAGCATTTTATTTATGTGTAGCAGCATAATTTCTTAGTCATATCGATCATTTGAAAAAACAGCTATTAAAATCACTATAATTAATGTTTTAGCTCATTTGGCTTAAATTATAAGTATGTAAATAGTGTGATCAGCTTCGTTCCCGGACGCCCAGTCCCGTGAAATGCAGAGCGTTGCTATTTTGCTGCTACCTTTATTCTATCCTCTCAAATACAGATTTGGGAGGTGTGATTTTTTCTGATCCTAATACTTCAAATTCAACGTGACAACTATCGAGGTGACGCGCACAAATCGAGAGCAGCCAAGCAGAACAAAACATTTTCTGGTCAAGTTAAATAATTAGAGGAAATCCCTTTCTCATTTGTGCTACACAATAATGTGCTTTCTTTGTGGCATCCTCATGAAAAACAGGTAAACCTCACTATTCCTTTTTTCTGAACAACATATGAAGGATAGAAAATATTGTTCTACGGTCCAAAAGTTGTATCGCCTCAAAGAATTTATAGAATGGCAATGTAATCTCTGTCATGCCACTATATTCTCGTCAGGACTGTGGACTGTGTACAACAGGGATGCGCCCTGAATTCTGCCCTTTGCCTCTTAAGAAACTAATCCTTCATATGTAGGAATCCATAAGAAATTATATATCAGTACTCAGTACCTTTGTTAAGTGGTAATTAATATTGTATATTTATTACTATGTGGTTTAAAGCTCAACCGTTTCTTATCAGTTAATATACTTTTGTAATTTGTTGAGTACGATCTGCCATGCAATCGTGGTTATATCATAAACAATTTACAAACACCAAATACTAATATAAGTGCAATTATTTAAATTAAAATACAAAAATAATAGAACTTAATATCTACAAATAACTATAAATTTATATATCTAAATTGGGATAAAAATTTCCTATAGATACAAAAAATGTCGAGCTCAGGATGCATGTTAGCCGAGATAAAAGAGTTCACTCCATAATTAGTTCGATGGTATGGAACGTGAAAAGTTTGGCGGCTACGACTTGGCCTGATGAGGCACGCAACCCCATACTGGCAAACTAGGCAGGACAGTCAACAAGGGAGTTGACCACCTTGTAAAAAAGACACAGGTCATGATGGGTTCTTCTGATAGAAAGTTATGGAAGGCCTGTCAAATTAAAATTAGATCATAATGAAATTCAATGTTGTTATAAAATTTATATTGAATGTAATGCATAAACTTTCTTTGAACACCCTCCACCCTCTGTCTGTGAGTTGTGTAATACGGGTTCCACCCAAAATCAGTAAAGAATTCTCAAGGACTACAGATGCGAAAAATCTCTAGAGCTCCTTTTTATAAAGCCCAGTATCTTAAGGGCATTGGTGGCAATATTTGCTATATGCTCAGTAAATGAGAACTCCGGATTCAAGATAACTCCGAGATCACTAACAAGAACAGCAGACGATCCAATATCACTACCGATTTGGTATTCAAAAATCACTCCCCGGCGTTGACGAGAGAATCTCATGAATTTGCATTTGGTAGTGTTTAAACGCATCTCATTTCTGTTCCACCATACCGAAAACCAGTCAGGGTCATCCTGAAGCAACTAGCAATAATTCAAATCGTCAATGTCCCTAAACAATATCATATTGTCAGCAAACAAGAGAAAGTTGATATTTTTAAAACACTTTTTGACATCAATGATAAAAAGATTATACCATAGGGGTCCAATGTGAGACCCCTGAGGCACCCTCGAAGGGACCGGAATCTCCCTAGAGACAAAATTGTTGACTCGAACTATCTGAGTTCGACCATCAAGACAGCTCTCAATCCATTCAAGCAACAAACCAGACACTTTCAAGTTTTTAAGTTTGCTCAACAATACGTTGTTGGTAACCCTATCAAATGCCTTTAAAAAGTCAGTGTAAATGGAATGAACCTTCAAGCCACCCTCAAGGGCCCATGTAATATAGGATATATAAGACAAAAAGTTGAGCTCAGCATTTCTACCCCCACAAGACCCAAACTGCTCGCCAATCACTTCAGACAACAACATAGACGATAGATGATTAGTTACTAGCTTTTCAAAATCCTTCGGTATGACATAATACTAATAGAAAAGTAGAAATATTATGTGTATTTCACTGTATATACACTGAAATACACAAAATATATCTCCTTTTCTTCATTTTTTCGGTGTACAATCTGTTAATAACTAATTATAGTACTAATAGACTTGTAAATCGTCACGTTCACCCTGTCACCAGACTTGTGTATAGAAACACCATAACTAGCAAACAGATTGGCAGCCCTAGGACCTATGTCTATCGTGATCTTATCCAGAAAGGTACTGTTTGGTATATTGTTAGTATTACGCTTTCAGTTGTCAAGGTCCCAAAAACATAATTTTGAAGGGAAACATTCTCAATATAATTATTATAGCATTCTTTCGAGGGAATGCTACACTGTGCACGCAAAATGGGGAATGCTTGATAATGCTGATGAGAATTACTCATTTTATAATTTTTATGTGCAATCTTTTTCTGGATTGTGAGATCTATCAGACCGATGTTGTGAATTTTATTTGTAATAGAATCGATCAAAGTTAATCTCAGTACTTTTATTTCAAATTTCATCGACTAATATCATTTTAAACTGCTCTTCTCAATTTAGTAGTTTAATTTAATAAAAGATCCTACTAAAAAGTGAGTGGCGCCCTGATATAAATACTCTTACACCACATCATCTGTCACCGATAAAACGCTGCCTTTCGCTAGTCTAGTTACCATGGAATAAAAAAAAAACATATAGTAAACTCTTTAGATTTAAAAACCAGGCTATAATTTTGTAGAGAAATCTTAACTCATACTATAATGAGTTATACTCTAAATCCGTATCTACTAATTAATAGATTAGAGTTAATTCTTAATCCATTAATTCCCTTCTATCCCCGAACCCGCTGACAAAAGCGTGAGCACATCAGTAAAGGTCGTGACAAATTCTGTGGCCGTTATCTACACTCCTTCAAACTCTCTCACGAAAATCATGAAGTATAACGACGGGTTTGCTGTCAGCTTTCACCTGCTTTGGGAATGCTTCGTCAAGGATGATATTAACTATAGTGTTAAAAGCAATGGCACGTTGAGAAAGACCATGTGAAGTTCTGTGATTATTGTCTATACCTTTCTGGACTACTTTACGAATACCATGAAGTAAAAAGTTAACTATCGGGTTTCACTAACTTAAAAATGCGTGGTCAAGGTCAAGGTCACCACAGGATTACTCTTTTTCCATAATCGTTATATTTTGTGAAGAAATCATAACTTCAGTCCGATATTACAAGGAGTTACACACTAAAACCCTACGCAGTGGTTACAAGATAGGAGTTCATTCTTGATGGGTTAACCTCCTCTTTCTTTCCTTATTTTCCATTTAAAGTTGCAGATTGCAAATAAGAAAGCTTTATTTTTAATGTCTATGGCACGAGTGTTTGTGAAAAATCAGACTTTGTTGTGACGCATAAAACAGTATAGATTTTTCTTCACGTATTCATGTAATGTTGGTTGTAAACAATTTGTATAGTTTGGAATAGCCTTGACGTACCCTATTTTAAAATCTTTTTTGCGTTTGTGCTGTTATTCTTTTAACTTTGTGAGAAATTTTTTAACATCTTATATTTTATGGTCGGTTCATACTTCCAAAAATTATCAATTACCACTAAGAATTTTCACTATCTAATTTCACTTCGCAAACTACCTGTGTTCCTTAGTCCGGTGTCTTTGGCAAAATCTGTTAGACACATATATTTTTCATAGGAATGGGTTAGAAATTTTATAATCAAAAATGCCGGTCTATAATAATGGACTATTTAGGTTGGATAAAAATAGACGTTTAGATGTGTGAAGTGTTAAAAAGGATTTTAATCCTTGTTACAGGCGTTGTAAAGAGATATATTTTATCAGTAGGTATTTATGGCATAGAATACTATTTCGGTAATAAACTTATTTTATTTCTTATGGTTTCTTAATAGTTCACATATATTAGAAAATATAGATAATTTTGACATATTTAACACAAATCACAACGATATTTTTATTATTTTTAACGTTGGCATAGAAACCGTTTTAGGCACATTCAGACTAAAACGTAGCCTTTTTCTCTCAAAAACTTCGAACTTATTATTTAAATACTTACAAAATACCCATTGTCAAAAATACAAGAAGTTAAATATATATACATATATATATATATATATATATATATATATATATATATATATATATATATAAATAAATTCGTCCATATGATATTAAAATATTTTTGGGGCTATCGGTCAATTTATTATTAATTGAAAACATTTTTAGAACATTTGACATTTCAGTTTATTTATTTCTTAAACCCTGCAGAATTACAATTAAACACTAAAAAGCGATTCAAATGTAACTAATTTTAAATGTTACAGAAAATTTAAAAAATAAATTGTGTGTAAATTCGTAATCAAAGTCAGTGAAACTATCTTCGATCAAATTAATTATAATTGGTTCCTCTATCTCACCGACCATGAGATCGAGTTTCCATATTTTCTTTTATTCTTTTATTATATGGATTTTCCCCTTTACTCAAAAAAATGTTTCAAGAGTTCAGATAAATTACTAATTTTGTAAAAGTAGCAACTCTACTTTTTACTTGAAAGAGATATTTCTTTCTCCAACGGACATTTTCCGGACGATCTATAAGAACAAATTTCCTATCTGGTTTTAACCAGCAAAAATTAAATTCTCTGAGCAATTTCCAGAGCTCAGTTCTTTTAATTTCAGGTAAATCCCGATCATCATTGATTTTAGTTAAAAATTCTGTCGACGGTTGGGATCTAATTCTCATAACAAAATGTATGTACAACTCCTTTTATTGTATTTTACATCTCTTCTTCCAACGAGGTTTTTCGTCCGCCTGTGATCGAACGTGGCTTGGGAGTATTAACAGTTTCAATCGTTTTTTTCTCCTTCAGTATTCGGTACATAGAAGATTTTCCAACTCCTGTCATGTTGAAACACATCTCAACAGATCTTTTAACATTATTATCTAGATATTGATATCTTAAGTCATCATAAAAATGCCCTGGTTTAAAGACTTTAGAATAAATATAGATGTGGAAGTCATATGTTTTGGGTATCTCACGAATCTCAAATAATATATAAAAACAAGCACAAACAAAATAAATCACTAAGAACACTGTAAGGTGTACTTTTCTCACTGACAGAAATTAAATTGAACCATTAGAAATTTTATTGTTGCAGAAAATTTATAAAAGCTTATAATATTTAAATATAATTAAATATAAGTAGATTTACGGCAGTCCTCAGTTACCTGCGGCACTGGAGCAGGTGCGTTAGAGATTTCGGTAACAGTTTTATTACTCTCTCTAGTTCCTGAATAGAGTATATGAATGTGTATGCTTGCGATTGCCCCTCTCCTTCCAAAGAGCTTTGAGTTTAGGAAAATAGAACCGATTATACCTTTTATATTAGGAATGTGTATGTTGCTGGCACTCCCCCCCCTCCCGTTAACAACTTGTTTTTCTTGCGACAGCCCTTCCCCAAGAGCTTTGAGTTCAGGAAAGTAGACGCGATTCTGCCTCTTATAGTAGGAATGTGTATGTTGCTCGCATCCTCACCCTGTCGGCAACTTGTTTTTTCTTGTGATCGCCCCTCACCTCTCCAAGAGCTTCAAATTCAGAAAAATAGACCCGACCCTGCCTTCTACACTAGAATTGGGAATGTTGCTGATATCTCCCCACCCTCATCGACAACTTGCTTTCGCTTGTCATATGGTACCTTTTTGATATCCCTCCCCCCCCCCCCCAAAGAGAGAGGCTGGCACTGCCCCTTGGGTTCTATTTCATACACTCATCATAAATCCTTGCTTTTCGCCTCTTTCTGCTGCGTAACGGTGATTGATCTCACTGCGCGTGGGATATGTGGTTATGAGAGTTTATATTTTAGCATATTTGTAAAAACTTATTTCAGTCGCCTGTCTGCTGTATAGTGGCAATCCATCTATCTACACGTAGAGTCTGTGGTTTTGGCAGCGTGGATTTCGCCTTAAAAACTCAATCCGCTCTCTTGTCTGCTGTGTAATGGATATCAATCTAGCTGTGCGTAGGTTATGTGAGTTTGGGAGCTTGGGTTTTGGATAACTATTTCATAATAACTAACTCCGTTTGCATATCTGCTATGTAACGGACATCAATCTAGTTGTGCGTGGGGTACGAGGTTTTGGGAAGTGGAGTTTCGTCTCAAAAATTTGATCCGCTTGTCTGTCTGCTATGTAACTGATATTGATCTAGCTGCGCGTGGATTCTCTTCTTTTACAGATTTATTTAGTAGATTTTGTTAATCTGACCTTGAAGTGACCTCTGGCTAATTTTGAGGTATTAAACAAACAACAAATTCAGTCTCAGCGCTCTTAAAAGTCTAACTGTCTTCTTTTGCAGATCTATTTAGTAGATTTTTCTCGCTTTGACCTTGAAATGACACTGAGATGAACTCTGGCTGATCTTGGGGGATTAAACAAACCACAAATTTGGGTTCAGCGACCCCAAAAATCTATATAACTTTTTTTTCAGATTTATTTAGATTTTATTTTTTTCAATTTGATCTTGAAATGACCCTGAAATGACCTTTGCGGGATTAAAAACAGCACGAATTCGGATTCGGCGACCCCAAAAACCTGCACTTTTTTTCAGATTTATTTAGTGGATTTTTGTCAATTTGACCTAATAATGACCCTAAAATGACCTCTAGTCGACCTTGGGGGATTAAACAAATCACGAATTCGAATTCTTTAGATTTATTTAGTGAATTTTACTCCATTTGACTTTGAAATGCCCTTGAAAACAATTTTCAATTATTTATGAGATATTCAGTCGTAATACTATTCATATCCTTGTCAGTTTTCTTAGGAATAAATGTTTAATTAAATATAAAATTTCGCCAAAGTTTGACCCTTTAACAGCTCTATTCAGAATATAAATATGTATTATAAAATTAGACTTACCTTTTTGTAAGTATAATACTGAAGGTCGATAACCCATCCAAGGTTGATTATACATAACTATGCTTCCAGTGATAGTTCCTAGAACGCCCAACGATATTAACTCGCTAAATGATCTGACGATTATAAGTTTCCCAAATATATCTAAAAAAAGTTACCTTAAAGTTCAATAAGGAAAATCGGGGTTAACTGTGTTATGTGAAAATTAAAAAAATGTATGCCTTGAGGCACTTTGGTTTTATTAATTTCTATTTAAACCCTAAAGAGTTACTGCATGTGCTAAACCGAACATGGAAATAAAAGCCAAAAGACTCCGCTAGAACATTGCAGAAATTCAGTCCCGGTCAATTTCTCTATAACTAAAATATGTTATAGTTCTCAATGCCCAGATGAAAGACAAATTAAAAGCTTCAGCGGAATCTGTAGTTAACCTATCAAGAATCAACTCCCATCTTGTATTACTGCGTATTGTTTGAGAGTGTAAACACTTATAATGTCTTTTCTAGTATTTACTGGTATTGAATAAACTAGTTCTTTTAGGTGTCCCCAGAACTAAAAGTATAAGGAATTTAGGTCTGAAGACCTTGGTGGCCACAAAACAGACTCACCTCGACTCGACATACCCATCGAGAGCCATAAACGTTTGTTAAGTGTTGACGTATTATACGGTTAAAATGAGTTAGAGCACCATCATGCATGTGTCACATTTGCATTATTCTATCAAGAGGTACGTCTTCCAATAAATTATGTAAATTTTGCTGCAAAAATTGTAAATAAATCTCACCATGGAGTCTTCCTTCCAAAACAAATGCACCTATAAAGTTATTTCCGATGATTCCAACCCACACATTTGCAATAAACCTTTGTCGGTGTTTGTTTGAATTATAGCGTGCGGATTTTCATTAGTCCAAAAATGTAAATTGTATGAGTTTATTATGCCATCTCTTGTAAAATCGGCTTCATCGGTAAACAAAATAAGGTTAGATTTAAGTTATGTTGCGGGATAATCATCCGAAGACATAGCGTATATTTTTTCAACGTGGTGCGGGTAAAGTTACTGTTCTGTTAGAGTTTCATGTATAATCCATTGTGTAACATTGTTTTATTTCGCGAGCTTTCTTATGCTGTTTGAAGGGTTGTCAGCAATATCTTGCAAAATTTATTCCTCTACATGAGGATCACGTGTTCTCCTAGGCGGGCCTTCACCGCCAGGTTACGGCAAAAATTACTCTGAATTATGTATGTATAAAATTAATTTCTAATCATCTTTTACCTGTTTCCTTTAAGCTTCGATCAATCTTTTGTAAGGTTCTTAGACTTGGAAATATTAGAGCTGGAAAACTTTCAGCATAAAATCTTGCCCTTGAAGAATTTGACAGCGCATCACCAGAAATTAAATGTATATCAGCATACTCTGAGGAATAATGGTCTTCCATTTTTTAAAATTATTTTTACTTGAAAGCGGCTTTGACAAGTTCCGTCAATATAATACATTATGTAGGTATTAACAATAACAACCTGATTTTTACCTGTTTATTTTTTACATTAGTAACTTTTAAGTGTTTCGCACAAAAACCGTTTTATCTGAAAAACGGCCAGATTTATCAAAATAAATTAAGAGTACCTTTTTCGAAGAGAAATGAGTATTTAAAAATCTGTTTTCAGCTCTGTAAAATGACACTTGCCAAAAATTAGTCCCAACGAGTGTGGCTGCAAGTCTATTTCTGAGTTCTCTGATGATCCAAAACATCTACTGTAGTATGGTCTATAAAATGTTAAAATTACATTGGATTATACAAGTCGGTTCAAAACTTAGAGCCGATAAAATAAATCGCTGGGTTCGCCTTTAGGGCTCTGTAGGTTAATTTTGACCTTCTCTGTATACTCCCGAGAAATTAGGAGATACTTATCGTACACCCTGTTTATTTAATATTGTTCTTGATATAGCATTCTCAGGACAAGTGCAATATGACCGGTAACTCGTCGTTATACTTCGTTGTCTTCGTGAGAGAGTTGGAAGAAGAGTAGATGATAGTCACAATATCTTATGACTATCAAGGTCTTTACTGACGTACTCTTTTTTTCCCAACCGGTTTAGAGATAGAAGGGAGCTAACATATCAAAAATTAACTCCACTCCAATAACTAGTGGGTACAGTTGAGAGAGTATAAGTCATTGTAATGAGATTTCTCTACAAAAAAAAACAAGAGTATTTTAGCAAGGTATTCTGGGGGAACTTTAATCATGGAGTAACCTAGTGGGTACGGTTTGAGAGTAGAGCTCATTATAATATGAAACTTGTGTTCAGAGTTCCCTGTAAAAGATAAAGAGTATTATAAGATATTCTTGAATGAGCTTGACCATGATTTTTTGGATTTAATGCAAACTCAAAGTAAACTCATAGTAATATTGCATTGCCATCGTGAAAGATCTAAAAGGATATCATGAGAATGATTACATAAATCGTCAAGGGCTCTTTCGGCAAAAATTATTTATGATCAATAGTATTGGTGTTGAATAGGGACTGTTAAATTAATTGTACCTTAGTGTCAAAACATAGTCTTCATTTATGGTCTTGGTCAGAGAGTTTCACTCCAATATTCATGAACCCGATTGATGCATTTTGTTCTTATCTTTGGAGTTATATAGGCATTTGCCTTGGAGAGAGGTTACTTCAAGAAACAAACAAATTTTGAGATCTCATACATAAAAAATTACACTATTAGACCGTTGCCACTCGTTAGGAGATTCTCACTATTGTGCTTTTAGCTACGATTTTTCAGTTTAAATCTAACTTGATTTTCCACTTTCGCCATACCGTACACTCTAACTTGTATTACACGCGAGAATATCGCTTTATGATTAATGTTACATTTTGTGAAGGGTCTTTAACCCCAGTTCAATAATATAAGAAGTTACACTCTGAAACCATAAGCAAGGTAGGGATTAATACTTGATGCGTTAACTCTCCGTTACCTCTGAAGTTTTTGATTTTGGCGGTTGCGGCCATACTAACTTATCATCTGGACATCAAATCCTATTATAGAGAAATTCACAAGGAACCAATTTTCATAGGGTTCAAGCGGGGTCTTTTATACATTCAACTTTTACGCTAGAATAAATTTTAACACAACTAAAAATTAACTACAATTAAAAATTCGTATCTGATAAGTAATTAGTATCCCTTATGTTTTTAGGGTTCCATACCTAACTGGCAATTTTTTTATTTTATAATAATTACAAAAACATTTTTGTGAAAAAAATTATAACATAACATTGCTCTCAGGAATGTTTTCAATGTGTTTATACCACAGGTTTAAGTATAAAATTGGCACCGTTTTGTAAAATGCTTTAGTCCGTTAAAATTTTGTTAGGACTTTTGCAAGCACTACAAAGCAAGTTTAAAAATATTTCTGCAAGTTTTAGACAAGCTTAACAAAAGCTTTATAAAATAGTTTTATTAAAACTTTTCAAACTGTGCTATAAAATATACTTAGCTATTTCTTATATTATTTTTTTAATCTAACTAAAAAACTGTTTTATAAACGGTTTTTAGTAGTTTGAAGGAATTGTTATGAAGCAAAATGTAACATGAAATCACAAAGTAAAATTTAAATATTTCTTAAATGTTTTCTCAAAGCTAGAAGAAGTAGTTTCATATTAAATGTAGGTAAAATATAATGGCGACAATTAATAATTTATAAACAAAAGAGACACAAGAAGTCATGCTAGTAATTTAACTTCTACACTTTCATTATGTTGTTTAGATACATTCTTCGTAATACCGATACCAAAGTTTTCACTGCAAGTGAAATTTTATCAGGAAACATATAGCATATTTATAGCAAAATATTAACGTGCCCCCAATCTATGGATGATTTAGAAAAAAAAACAGCCATTAAAGAATTATCTTGGTAGATTTGTTCCAATTTGTTCTAAGTGTCATTATTTTATAATTCCTATGCAATTTCCAGCTACAAGTAATAAAATACATGCGATATTGAATATTTTCAATTCGATCCATTTTGGTGTTCCGGAATGCTGCCATTTAAAAATGGATTAGTAGTTAACAATTCATCATAATTAAGCTCCTATGCAACCTTTATAAAACAATTCAAAAATATTTCGCTTTAAAACTGATGGAAATGTGACAGGGCCGGACTATAACCTAATTTAAAAGAATAAAGGTACAAAAAAAATCCTATTTGAAAATTTATAAACTACATAATTTCCCACATACCTAACCAAAAGCGTGTTATTTAAGTTTAGTAACATGTGTCCTAAAGGACTTCATGATCAAGATTCAGGGGAATTTTTTTTTTCAAGACTGTTTAAAATGTACTCATTTTACTTTGTTTCATCAACTATAAAGACGCACATTTTTAATTAAAGTGATTAATACCAGTGATTAATGGCCATTAAACACTGCTGCCATGACTGACAGAAACGTCATTTTGCAACTTAAATATAATATTATAGCTTTATATTACGATTTTTTATATTCAATAAATTAAATTTTGTTGCAAAAATTAAATGTTAATAATAAATAATGTATTTTATCAAAAAAAAACTAATTGAATGGAATTATGTCAAGCCTATATTGCCTATATTGAAAATTGAAGTCATATACTGGAAGTGCAATGGGTAGAACACTTTCTAACCTTTTTTATTTATTTTTTCTAAGGAAAACCTTCTTGTTGTTTGCAGGAAAAACATTAGAGTTCGGCCCTGTCTATTTTTCGAACCTGACTCCTAACGGAAAACGGGTACATCGTAGAAACAACTAAGGATCGAGGATACCTATATTGCTAAAAGACAACTTTTTGACGACTCTTAAAGAATATATTACCTATTTTTGATTAGAGATAAATGCAAGTATGTACCAGCATCTTATCGAACATAACCTATAAAACCTGTTGATTCAGTTTGCGTTTTTTGTTGTGTTTTGGTGTACTTAAACGTATTATACTATGAAACAATTTTAAAATGATCTCTAAAACAATAATCTACTTTTAATAGCAAAATTGTTTTTAAAAGAAGTTAAATAGAATTGTTTTTCAAAGGCACAGGAGGTAACTTTAAAATAATTTCAAGATATATTTATAACTGAATTAAAAATATCGCTGCAATTTACTAAAACACCACTACAAAAGATTTAATTATATTGGCTAAAATGTTTTATAAATTGTTTATAGAAACGCTTCTATCATAATTTTGTGACTGTTTCATAAAATATTTCATAATTTTATTTTATAAACGTTCTGATGATAAATTTATAAAATCCTTTACCTACCTACAGCAGAATAGTGTCCATTGCACCTTTATATATTCAACTGACATTTTCGAAGTAATAATAAAATATAAATAAAATAAAACAGTTGTAGGACCTTCAGATTATTAAATTACTTGGCTGGTTGGGTGCGCCCACCTGCATATCACTGTCTTGTTACTTCACCATTTTTCTTTCCTTTGCTATTAAACTTTGCAGTAATATACTTTGAATTAAGAGAAAACGCAAAGCACAATTAAAAAAAAAAAAAAACATTGGGACATTTCTCCGTATGTTCAGATTTAAGCTGATTATTTTTCACTTACCCGTCAAGTTAAATTTATCGTATATTATTTTTTTATACAGTCGCCTCAATCATTGAAATTTCTGCTCTCAAATATACAAGGTGTTCCTGTAATAATCCCGTATTTTATTGCAGCTGTGCCGTTAAATCGATGAAAAATTTCAAAACGAATTGGTAATGGCGTTGAAGAGGTTGCATTTTAAAAATAGTTAACTAATGTACAGTGTCTCAAAAAAGTGTGCGACATAATTTTTTGTTTCTTTTTAAATGTTACGACCTACATTTGTTTATCGAAATTGGAGTCACATGGAACTATTTTTTTTTCCTTAAAATTTATGAAATTTTGAAATGTTTTTTGGTTGAAATCAATGTTTCACTAAAATTTTAATATTAACATCAAGGGTCTTACTTTTTACAAAAGTTTGTTAAAAGTCTAAACTAGGATCCTTTTATCTCCGAATAATCCTCATTTACTTTTTTCATGGAAAATGTCCAGGATTGTTATTTAAACACTGATATTTTGAATTCAGTTTTACTTTTTTTTTTTAAATGGAACACGCTATATCTACTACCAAAAGTCGATAGAGCATTTATTTATCTTCAAGTTGATACTAGCCTTTATCTTCGGCAGTTTTTTCAAAATTTGCAATTAAACAAAAAATGATCGATTTTTACCTATGTATTACTATTTTTGCAAGGAAAGAATTCTGTTATGGTTGTTAATATCCCTAGTAGGTGTTTTAGTGCTCTATATATGCTCCAAATTCCTTAAATAAATATAATAATATCGGACTACATGCAAAAACTCGAAAACTTCGTGTTTAGAAGCGGAAAAACCAGACATCTAATGGCGACGCTCTGGTTCAGGTCGTCACCAGATTTCAGAACGTCAGCCAGTGAACGGGTTACTCTCTTAGAATTAATTTATACGTTTTTCTGATCGAGCTTAGCTCTCAGGGGCCACGAGACTGTTCTATTTTTTAAGCAGGTCGTGGTTCTCATGTAGGTCGTTTTGATAAAGTAAATTCTTCCCATAATTAACGTCGTGGAAGAAGTTGGTGTAGCAAAATCTGACGCCAAAAGAATTTTGAAAAAGCGTAAATACCATCCATATAAATTTAAAATAGTGCAACATTTACATCCCGGAGATGATGAGCGCCGAGTAACGTTTCGTCAATGGTATTTAGAGCAAATCCACACCAACGAATCTTTTGACAGATTTGTCATCTGGTCTGACGAATGTTATTTTTCAAGTGTGTGAATTTTTAATTGTCACAACACGAGGCATTGGTCTGCAGAAAATCACAATTTTATTTTCGAAACCACACAACAAGGGCGCTTCAGGATTGGTGTATCGTGTTTTATTTTGGGCCGACGCATAGCCTACAGGATATATGAAGGGGATCTCACAGCACGTAGATACATAGAAATATTTGAGGAAATTATTCCAGAATTGTTTAAAAATGACCCATTTCAATTCCATTTATCTTCAACAAGACGGTAGCCCGAGCCACAACTCTGGGCTATTACGGCCATTTCTGGACTGGATGGAAGGTACCAATCGGCCAGTGGGATGGCCCCCACGATCTCTCGATCTTTCAGTTTTGGATTTTTTTTTGGGGTTTTATGCAAAATCAAGTGTATAGGACACAACATGAATCTATAGCGAAACTTTGTGAGGCAATTGGTTTGACCCACCAAACTGTTCATAATGGACCTATGATTCTTTTAAATACAATTAGAAGAATAACAAAACCGTGTGTTTCTTTTTGTTTTTGTTACTTTAGTTTTATTAAATAATTGTGTTCTTGTTTCTTTGCAATCAAATTTTAATATTCTGGATTTATAAGTAGTCAAAAAAAATCAAAAAGAAAAGTTGTTCCAAACCAGGAATTTCACATTTTACCATTCATTAGTAAAACAAAAATAGCAAGTTCAATATACGTATCTATATATTTTGTTAAAACTAAATAATTTTAAAATTGTGTTAATTTTTAATTTGCAAGATGCATTATTTTAATTGTCTTTTTACTATTTGTGTCAAAATGTAAGATTCTAACCATGTTTTTGTAATTTCGGCTTTTAGGTTTTCTGACTAAAAAAATCTAACTATCGTTTTTTTGAAAACATTTTAAATAAAAAGTTAAACGCCAAGATAAGTTGTTTTTTATTATTAAAAAAATCGATGTTATAGTATCCTACCTTGGGTAAAATCGACAGAACCCCCCAATACCACAAGAGGAAACGTCCTGTCGAATGGCTGCGTCATAATTAACTGTGCTTCATTGCTAAAACAGAAAAAAATTAGTGATTGAGGATTAATTAATAGATATTTTTCTAACTTTCACTGTCTTAATTTGATATATGGCGTTTCGATTGATAAGTATGTCATTGTTATGGATTACCTAAAATATTTTACAAATAACAATGCAATAAATTCAACTTATTTCAGGGCATTATGATCTATGGTAGAGAAAATCGGTATTTTAGGGCATCGTAAAAAGTATTTGAGGAAATTCTAAGAAATTTTAAAGTGATGTACATTGGTGTACAAAATATTGGCAGCGATCTACTTCTTGTGAAAGCTTGATAAAAGCCGTATAGTGTAGACAAATTCAAAAAATAGCCTTACGAAAGGTGTTTGCAAAATTCTATATTATTACCATACAATGTAAAGCTGAATCAAGTAGAGCTTTCACAAGATATAGATAAATATTTTTAAAACATTACGTTATCTAAAGACGCTATAAACATAAACAAAATAGGTCATGGCAGAATACATAATAAAACAACTTATAAAAATTATCCAAGTGTATTATGAAAGTGGTGCTTCACTGGAATATTTTAGTGCCCAAAATTGACTTTCCGGTCACAAAATTCCCAACTCAGTTCAGAAATACGATCAAACTCCTTCTTAACGTCTATATACCGTACTTCAACGTGCCCATTTTTATCCTCACAAATCAAAGCAACAAAAAAACCCAAGCCTAAAGGTCAATTACAGCGTTTTGTGAAATTACTTTAAGTGAAGTAACATTGATAAAATAATAAACAAGCGAATATACCAATTTTATAGTTCATCATACCCTGTTAACAATAATTATAAGTCGAAATTAATTGTTGAGAAAATCCTAGTGTCAGCACCAGAGTTTGGAAATTCAAGTTTCTGAAGGTACTGTAACGAAGGACTAGGGGAATTTGGCTGCGTTCTTGCAGAAATATTATATTGCAATAAATAGTTCGAATGTATCCTTGTAGCAATATTATATCGATGAGTTATCATTATATGTTATGTTACTAATGAAATTCTGGATTGTATTCTCGCATATTTTATAGGTATATAAATAGGGATATGAGTAGTTAGTTTCAGTTTTTATTTGAATGTGAAAATGTTAACAAGTAGTTATTAAAGGGTAGTGAAAAATGTAGCTTTTTTTAATATAACTCTAAGTGATTTTAAAAAGTGAAACAATTGGTCTCATTATCAGAGCAGAATTTTGGGTTGTGATATTTTTTTTTCTGTAAACTCAGCTTGAAGGTATGTTTCTTGACAGTTCCCCGATCACATCATACGCCTCTTTCTTATTTTCTTAAGTTTATTTATCTACAAATAATAAATCTAAACTTTAAAATTTGTAAAAGTGTGTACTTAATATACCCAATCGGTAACCTATTCTAAAAAAAAATAAATATAGCACTTTTCTAAATGTATAATGGATTTTTGTTCTCTCGATGCAAAATTTCTGATTTAAATATGTTAACCATTTCCGCGCTAATACAGAGGTTAAATTTATTGCTAGACTCTAACAAACTTTTAGTATACAAAAGCCCATACAATGTGTCCGGAAACATTGCGTATTTTTTTTACCAAAATTGTATTTTATTCAAAAATTCACTAAAACAGACATATAATTAGCTTTTTCCTTATATGTCGCGAAATTCCCTAGATTTAGGGAAATTTCCTTAGGTCTGGAAACCCTATACTGTAAGGATCATCGGCAGTGACAGTAGGATGAGACAACATTGCCCGTACTTACAAGGGTTCTCGACAATGCTGTCCATTAGCGGGGTAGGACGCAAGGAAGGTGAAACACCATATACACACATGCCTAGCCTCTTCTACATTGCTAGACCAGGAAGGCGTGGTCCGTCGAGCGACCCAGACTATCCGTTGGGATTGTTGAGCCAGGTGGAGAACGTGCAGTTCTACGCCGACGAGTGATAGCATGGGATGATCGCGCATATAATACTGCTGTATACGGCGTGCTATTACTATGGACGGACGCTGTAAGAACCATCGGAAAATCACATTTCTTGGCATAGCGCGGCAAATTTAATTATATACCGGCAAGAAATAGGTTTTTGGGATGTATAATAAATAAATTAAATACTGGAGAACATACTCATGCCTCAAAATTTAGTAACTTCTTTACAAGATTAAAATTTTTTCCGTTCCACTACTGCATTTGAATATATGTTCTCAAGCCATGCTGTTTGACGGCATCACGTGTTGGTGGTAACTGAGCCAGAAAAAACTTTTAGACTATGTGAAAAAAAGTTGGAAACGACAGCTACTGGGAGTGTTATTCGACTTTGACAAAATATAAATAAGCTATAATTAATTTTGATGCAGACGCTATGTCTTCTTTAGATACATTGTCTCGTAGAAACTTGTCCATATATGATTTTAGTTGAATAATATTCTTGTTTATGAATTTTATTCAGAAAAAAACAATATTTTAATATAATTGTCTCTTTATTTAAAAACCCATCACAATTTATTGGATTTGTTGAAATTCTTATTCATTTAACAATTCAATTAACAAACTCACTTGAAGTACTTTTTTTATTAAGTAAACATCAATTTTATGGTAAAAAATAAGAATTAAAACAATATCAAGGCTAAAGCGATAAAAATCGACAAAAATGGCTTATTTTGAACGACTATATCTCAGTAAATTTTAATAAAAATTGCTTTTTCTATACACTATTTTAAGGGAAATTTCATTTAATTTTTCTTCTTTAACGCAATATTTATATCGATGTCTGCTCAAAAAAAAATTATAGGCCAATGATTAACAAAAAAACAAAAATTGGATATCTTGTTTTTTTTATTCATTGTTTTTTTTCAATATTTATCTAGTAAAAAAATCTTTCTTCATTTTCTTAATAGATAACT
Organism: Diaprepes abbreviatus; assembly: GCA_034092305.1. Taxonomy (NCBI): domain Eukaryota; kingdom Metazoa; phylum Arthropoda; class Insecta; order Coleoptera; family Curculionidae; genus Diaprepes; species Diaprepes abbreviatus. The sequence goes on from JASJET010000028.1 coordinate 17,046,739, forward strand.
TTGATGGAGAATTTGATTCTCTACAAAAAATTTCCTATTAACTATACTCTAATTTTGCTTCGTTATCGAGCTATATTTAAAAAACTGAAGAGATTGCATTTTCACCTTCATCTCCAAATTGCATGTTTTAATCTAATAACAATCTGTGACCAATTGAACGTTTTAGTTCCTTATGGCCCTGTTTTTATGACATTATCAATCATTCCTGTTTCATTACGACAAATTTTAATCTTAGTCTTATGTCATTTGCATAAGCCAATATTGTACGGTCAGTAGCGAATCTAAGAGGGGGACGGTAGAGGCGATCGCTCTCCCCTCTCCAAAAGTCTTTAATTTCAGAAAAATCGACCCGACTCTGCCTCTTACACTAGGGGTATAAATGCTGTTGGCATCTTCCCCCACCTCGCGTTCACTTGCAATAGTCCCCTCTCAAGAGCTTTGAATTCAAAGAAATAGACCGGACCCTGCCTTTTAAATAGAAATATGAATGCGGTTTGCATCTACCCTCCCTCCACAACTCACGATCGCCCCTCCCTCTCTCCAAGAGTTTCAAATTAAGAACTACTGGCGTCTTCCTCTGCGTCGACAACTTGCTTTCACTTGCCATACTGTATTTTTATGATATCACCACCCCTGTCCCCTCAAAGAGAGAGGCTGAATCCGCCGCCCTGTACGTTTCTGAATAGTCATATATAGTTAATACCTAGAGAAACTAAATAAAGAAACGAATAAAAAAAGGAAATTTTACGTCGCAACATAAATAACGTTGCTGCTCCAAAAACGTTTGTAACGCAGAGAGCATATCGCGGGTCTTTGCAAAATTGTTGTAATCATTTTTATTTCATAGCATTAACATGTTAATATAAATAGTGACAAAATGAGCACAAATCATTGCACAGATAAAAAGATATAAATTAATCTTCCGCAACAGTGTTAAAACAATGAATAACAATAAATTCCGCAGAAATTTAAAAAATGTAAAACCATTCTGGAATTATTCTAGCGATGTAATATTCTAACGAATTATCAGTTTTCAGCTAATAACCGCGAGCTACTGAAAAAAGTGGCCTATTTGACAAATTTTGACACACATAATAAAGACGAGAAAGTAAAGATAGATGTCTACCTGGATATAAATGAAGGTATATGTACTCTTTCTTCGTGAATGTTTTCCACACCATGGTCCCGCATTAACTGAATGATATAATCTATGGAATGTTCAAGACTCTCCGACCCAGATAATCTAGCATTGAATTCATCAATAAATAAGGCAAGTTGTCTATAAACTTCACCCTAAAATAATTGTGTTTTTCTTTTAAACAAAATTATATTCTTTATGGGAGGAACTGTTATTAAGAATATAATTTTACTCTAAATAAAACTATTATGAAACATTGGATTTGTCTCTTTTATGTTTTAAACTATTCTTAATATAACTCTTACCTGCAGTGTAAAAAACTTCACATTAATTTTAAGGTAATCTCCTGGAAGCAAATTTCATAAACCTTTTATTAAACACATTTAATGTTGATGCATTAAATTTAATAATTTTTGTATTAAATCTAATATAATTATACATTAAATTTGGTATATTTTCAATTATTTTATTGAAATTTAAGGTAACATTCAATTAAATTTAATGTACAAAGCTTTAATTTCAAAGTACATTAACTTATTTATGATGTAAGGTACAAAATTATAAAATTGAATTAATGAATATACATTAAATTTAGGGTTATTTTTAACAGTGTAAGATATAGCCATGCTTTGTAATAAGACTATAACATTAACAGAAATCCAAAATTATTTTAGAATGAGAAATTATCCTTCTTACTGAAAAATATTTCTTTAAAATATATAGTCTACAAAACGTAACCGAAATTTCAACATGATCAACATTCCTCTGAAACTTTGTTAGTGGCTTTTTTATGACGAGTTCTACAATTTGGTAAGGTATTAAATCAGTATGACCAACACTCCCCTTTGCAGTAAAATTATAGGATAATTTGATGACAAACTCGAAAGAAAATGTACCCGAAAAAACTGATGCGTCGATGTTTGAGTCCATTGCCTGTAAAATGTCAAGATAATGGGTACACGTTTATTTATTAACAACCAGCTGATTATTTCAAAGTTGTATAACTAATATTTGTGCAATCGAATGGTAATTTTTCCAGAGAAAGAACCCCGTACTAACCAAATGGAAATTGGATCCCGGTCAAATTTGTTGAAAATTCAGTATGTCGTATGTGTGTGTGTGTGTGTATATGTGTGTATGCGTGTGTGTGTGTGTGTGTGTGTGTGTGTGTGTGTGTGTGTGTGTGTGTGTGTGTGTATGCAGCGTAATCATAAAAAAATACTTTAGTCGATAGGTTTAGGACAAGGATGGAGATCACCAATTGTAATCTTAACTATGACCTTTAGGTTAAGGGTTAAGGTCAAACATTGCCAAGACGGCATTTTTTATGGAAAACCTTTTTAAGTAGATTTAAAAGATAAAAACGTTTTTTTCTGAGATATTTTTCAATTTTTATAATATTTGAACCTCATATGACCTTGAAGTCAATTGCAATGATTTTTAAACGAAAATGTCCATTTTAACCTCGTTTTTTTGGTAGTTTTCTTATTTATGTTATATTTAATCATCAAAAGGTTAGAATTTAGTGACTTATAGATTAAAATACTCGATTTAATCTGAATCAAAGATCATGGTAATATAGCAAAGGAACAGCGATGCCATAATTTTTGAATACGGATTTTTACAAATGATTTTATGAACCGTGGGACTTTTGCGTTCAAAAAATTATTCTAACTAAAACCCTTGACCATTGACCTCAAGGGCATATAGGGTTCAAATATTACGAAAATCAAAAAATATCTCAGGAAAAAACGTTTTTATTTTTTAAATCTACTTCTTAAAAAAAAGTATTTCCATAAAAAATTACACCTTGACAATGTTTGACCTTGACCCTTGATCCAAAGGTCATAGTCAAGATTACAATTGGTGATCTTCATTATCCTAAACCTATCGACTGAAGTATTTTTTTATGATTACGCGATTTCAATATTCTGGTACATAGTTTGCAATGTTTTACGCTGCATGCATACATATATATATATATATATATATATATATATATATATATATATATATATATATATATATATATATCTATGTATGTATATATAAAATATGTATTGTACATTTACATTCGGTTACGTTAGTCAAACCAGTTGACAAGATAGGGAGAGAGATACAGAAAAAGAGATAGATAGAGAAAATTGACCCCTACGTCTTTTCTGTGTGGTGTGGATCGGGCGCAACTCATTCCTCTGTATCCCGAAAACTATTAACTCTTAGACTTTGTGCCTATAGAAACTTTTGATCAGGACATCTAGACCTAAAACATACTGAATTTTCAACGAATTTGACCGGGATCCCATTTCCATTTGGTTGGTGCGGGGTCCTTTATTTTTCCGGTCCAACAATCGGAAATTGTCAATTTCCTGAGAACGTTTTACTGATTAATACTTGTCGGAAAAAAAGAACACATGATAGGTAATTGTGATTTTTGACCAAGTAATGGAGTGTCCAATAGAAAAATTGCGCTGTGCTGCTAGTCCGACAATGCTAAGATTAAAATATCCCATATGCAGCATGAAAGCTTTCAGATACAAGTTTGATGTAAGTTTCCTAAGTAACTTTCCAAGACTTTCCAGGAAGCTTACGAATAAATTTTGTTTAGGATCCCACGTAATCATTCATAAAAGATTTCGAGAAACGTAAAAAAATGTTACCTGGAAGATCATCGTGAAACTAACTGTGAAAGTTTGTAAAACCTTCCTGCAAATTTCTGGAAAATAACGTGCAGTCTTCCAAGAAAAGATAGTGTAATTTACCAAGTAAACAAAGTGGGCACCTTAGCATAACTTTTCAGTAAGATTTCTGTAATCTTGAAGGGAAGATTTCATATATTTTCCTTGAAAACTTAATGCAAACTTTATGAAAGCTTAGATATATGTTCATAGTTTCGGAAAGTTTCGTTCAATTTGCTAAAAGATAACATGCAATCTTCTTAGAAAAGAATATGCAATCTAACAAAAAACCTTCTGGAATCGTGCAGTAATCTTCTTAGAATCTTGGTGTGTAGTTGGCTACAAACTAGAATGTAAGCTTCTATTAAGAATTCATGAAAGCAACTTGTAAGTCTATTATATAGTTTCCTTACAGTAAACGTTATGAAAGCTAAAATCTAAGATGTATTTCCATATTTTTAGAAAGTTTTGTGAAATCTTCTTGCAAATTTCTGAAAGATAATATACAATCATTAAAGAAAAAAGTAGTAATCTATCAAATAAACAAACTTTGAAGTTTAGGGTAATTTTGCAGTAAGGTTTCAAGGGAAGTTTCTGTCATTCCAAATCGATTCTTCCAATAAAGTTTTCTGTAATTATTCTGTAACCGTCTTAGAGTCTTGACGGATAGTTTGCTGCAAATTCCAATAGAAGTTGTCATTCAGACTTCGTGAAATTATCGTGTAAACCTCTTATATGGTATATCTTTCTTGAAAGTGTTATTGAGTGATCCATCGAGATGTCGCCACTGTGTCTTGTTCACTGATTTGAATTTTAGAATCTGTTTATAGTACACAGTTGCGAAATCATGGTATGTACCGAACGTAATGGCGTGATGAGTCTCATGCTAAGACGAAACAGCGCTGTGGAAGCTTTCATAGAAGCCTCCAGTAATTACCTGCCGTTGACAAATATTATGGGAAACGTTCCGTCTAAGCTTACGATCTCTTTTCAGGAAAGCCTAAAGTAAGTTTCTTTCTAAGCTTACAGTGAATTCACATTGGTTTAACTTATTATATTGGCGAAATAAAAATTATCGACAGCACATATATATGTGAGGTTTATTGAATTGTTGGGCGCCAGGCACAAATAACTATACCAAAGTATAATCAATTTATACCAAATTTTTATTTTTATTTTTAATAAATATTATTCAATAACACATGCGCTGTATTTCTGAATGTACTCTCTTTATTTAGTGATTTGACATTTGAAACATTGATGTCAAATTTCTCTCTCTCAGTTGAGTACAAATGAAAATATAATAATGGTCAGAAAAGGTCAAACCAATGATTCAAAACACAAATACAAACTTTATTCAGAAAAATACAAAAATGTCAGTGGATGCAGTTTTTCTATGTAAAATTTTATAAAACACCTTATCATAACCTAATTAAATTATAAAAATTATTCAATGTGCACTCTATTCTTTTTTATGGGATTTTGAATTATTAAATCTGGCAATATAGCATAAATATTACAAATGCGTGGCGTTTTAAAATATGTGATTTTATTTAAACAATCTATACATATTTTAGTCTGTGCTGTTATTATTATTAGAGTAATATTGATACAGTGCAAAGCTAAGCTAAGTATTTGCTTTGAAAATACTCATTTGGGAGTTCTAGGTTGTCAGGAGATTGTCAATAGAATTTAACATTTTCATTCTTTTTATTTTTGTTGTGTTTTTAACTGTCTTTGTTGTCAGTTTTAGTTGCTATGGAAATCTCGGAAACAATTACAAAGAATGTTACGAGACACTTTTTGTAACTAATGCAATAAGAACATTACAAATAAAAGAAAACATCCTGCCCAGGCTATGTTGGTTTAAAGCTTTGGTTATCAGTTTATCAAATAAAACTGGTCTGCTTAGCTGCCCGTTGCATTGGGAACCTGAATCCCGCTGCGTCTAAGTTATGTGGGCCACAAGAAAATAAATGTAAAAAAAAACAAAAGATGCTAAATCCTGTTGATAACCTTCTCGAAGTTGCATTCTGGATTCGGCTGATGTCAGAGGTAATTTGCGCTCAGGAATTTTTGGGGTAGCTGATTAGAATTATCCCATTTCAGATTCTGGACAATTGAGTTTCTAATTGAATATGAGCTCTCTGCGTCCCCAAAAGAGTCTTAATAATTAACTTTTAAAAAGATTAAAGTCCGCCATTTTGAATCCACGATCTTTGATATTGACAAACCCCAAAACCCCCTGAGTAAGTATTTTCGGAACAAAATATTATCTTTAAAAGAATTATGGTCCACCATTTTGAATCCGTCATTTTGGATATTGGAAAATTAAGATTCTCATAATATTTTTGCACTCTGCGACCTCAAGAACCCCCGAGTGAGTAATTTTAAGCAAAAATACCGAATAGAAAAGTGGGAGCTTTGAAGGAATTTAACTAATAATAAATTTTTCACCATTTATTTTCGGTTTTAAAAATTTTCAAGATGATCGGATTTAAGGAAGTAATTTTGCCACACACCATTCGAAAGCTTGTACCTTTCTGATAACTTTCATATTTTTTTGAAAATTTTTTAATCAAATAGAAAATGGGCAGCAGGGGTGTAATTTTGGGAAATAATGCCCCATATATATGTATATACAAGGGCGGATCCAGCCTCTTTTTTTTTGGGGGGGGGGGGGGCGGTGATATCACAAAAGTACAGTATGGCAAGCGAAAATAAGTTGCTGATGGGGGGGGGGGACACCAGCAACATTCCGCAGGGTTGGGTCAATTTTTTTGAATTTAAAGCTCTTGGAGAGGTGACGATTACAAGAAAAAATAAGTTGCCGACAGGGATGACAACAGCATATACATTTCTAATATAAAAGGCAGAATCGGTTCTATTTTCCTGAACTCAAAGCTCTTGGAAGAGGGGAGTGGCGATCGCAAGAATACACATTCCCATACCCTATTCAAGAACTGGAGAAAGTAATAAAACTGTTACCAAACCTCCAACGTACCTGCTCCAGTGCCGCAAATAACTGAGGACTGCCGTAAATCTAATTATATTTAATTATATTTAAATATTATAAGCTTTTATAAATTTACAGAAACAATAAAATTTCTGATAGTTCAATTTAATTTCTGTCAGTGAGCAAAGTACACCTTACAGTGTGTCCTTAGTGATTTACCTTGATTGCTCTTGTTTTTATATATTATTTGAGATTAGTGAGATACCAAAAGTTATGGCTTCCACCTCTATATTTATTCCAGAATCGTTAAACCAGGGCATTTTTTCCTCAATGAAAAACTTATTACGATGACTATTTATGATGCCTTAAGGTATCAATATATAGATAATATTGTTAAAAGTATATATATATATATATATATATATATATATATATATATATATATATATATATATATATATATATATATATATTTATTTATTTATTTATTTCTTGCGTTGCTTTGACAATCCTTTTCCGAAGAGTACCTTCGTCGTTGATGGGCTGAGCATAAATTTTGGTTTCCATTGTACCTCATACAAAAAAATCCAAAGGGATTAAGTCAGGAGAGCGCGCAGGCCAAGAAAAGGGGCTGTCTGTCTTTCAGGAAAATAGTGGTACAGCCATCATCAAACTGTAGAAGGTAATGTGCAGGACATCCATCTGATTGGAACCATCTGTTTGATCTATCAGTTATGGGCATGTCATCCAAGACTGCTTCAAATTAATTTTCTATAAATGAAGGAAATCTGGAACATTTAGTTGTGGATGTATAAAATATGGACCCATGAGTGAATCGTTGCACAATACCATCCAAACATAGCACGAAAATTCATGTTGAAACTGGCTGACTTTTATAACACGAGGATTTTCGACCGCCCAAATGTGAGCATTATGTTTAATAAAGATACGGCCCGGGAAAAAGTTGCTTCGTCAGTCCAAATCACTTTCCGAAGGTAGGAAACATCATTTCTTATTTGTCCCAGGAACCTTTTGAAAAATTCACTTCTTCGTTCAGGTCATCGAGTAGCATTTTCTGAACTTTCTGTAGATGATATGCGTGACGACCGTCTGCTATCAAAGTCCTGGTCACAGTGCTTTAGTTATATCCTAATTGTAAAGATCTCCGCGTGCTCCTGGAAGGCATTTCGTCGAAGTTCTCTAAGATATTTTGTGTTCTTTCATTTTGAAGGGTTGAGATAATTCCGTCTGCTCGAAATCGCAATACTGTTGATCCTGTTCATCTTAGACGTTGAAAAGTAGTGGCAAAAACTTCTCTGTCAGGAAATTTCCTTAGAGGATATCTATAGGCATAGTAATGTACTGAATAGCGCGCATTACCATCATAATATCCGTAAACAAACAGAATATCCGCGTTTTCAGCTGTAAATACTTGGCATGGTGACTCCACACACAACGCATAAACGCGCTTAAAATACATTAAAATTCGAATTAATCAACTAACATGTCACCGCCTGTCAAACTTTGACACAAACAAACCTTCAATTATTGTTGTCGAGATTGTGCCTGGCTACTTTTGATTCGATTTTTGTTGAAGTGTAGGGAAACAGTTTTAAAATTTTTTCTCAAAAACCAAATCGAAATAAAAGTCGTTTTTTTAACTGGTAAATCTAAAAAAATAATTAACATACCAAAAATAGTGGCATACGGTGATTTTTCCTACAAATATCAATTAGATTACCGCCTAGGACGCCACTGAAATTAATATTTTTGTTCTAATTATATTGAAAGAACACCCTTATTTTCGCAAATAAGCATGCCCAGTTTTATCAAAACCAGCCAAAAGGTTTTTGAGTAATTAATAAAAAAACATTTTTTTCTAAAAACTTTGATACCCTGTATCTTAATAAGGAAGCAAGTTAGGACATATGCTTATGGAAGAGAATCTTATTCTTACCTAAAAATATATCCTAAATGTTTGGCGGCTTAACCTTGAATCACCCTGTATATACGAACATTTATTATTAAAAATTTACTGACAAATAATTGATTTTATGAAAAGAATACGAGACTAATTTTTTGTTGATGTATTCAAGTGAAATATTTATGTCTGAAACATTTTTTAGTAGCATAAATACTTTTTGGGATATGCCTTTTTAATTATAAATGCAGTCACAGTGATTATTTTTGCAGCACTTATTTCTATGCTTTATTTTAAATGAAAAAACAAAAAAAATGTGCTAATCAGTAAAACGTTCTCGGGAACATTTCCGATCGTCGGACTGGAAAAATATCACGTAAAATTTGTCGGACAATATAATCACACAATTGTACGAAATTTAGTTAAATAACTGTGAGAAAATCAGCTGGTTGTTAATAAATAAACGTGTACACATTATTTTGATATATTATAAGTCGTGGACTCGACGATTGGCGCATTATTTTTGTCGGACCCATTTTGCTTCAAGGTTTCCATCAAATTATCCTACAATTTAACAGCAAAAGAAAGTGTTACTCATACCAATTTAATAAATACCTCACCAAATTTAAGTGTTCTACGAAGGCGCAGTAAAAAATAAGATAGGGAATACGAGAATTTCCTCAAATATGTTGTCGGACTCATCAAAATGGAGCTAGTAACAAAGCTTCAGAAGAGTGTCAATCACGTTAAAATAAGGTTTACGTTCTCTAGACTAATATACTTACTTTAAATTGTCCGTTCGTTACAGCGTCTATAATTAAATTTGCAGCGCCTTCATAGTTTTTTATTTCGTATACCAATTCACGACTTAAACTACAGGATTTTGCGTTGCAGAACAAATACGATATAAAAGTAGATAGACATGTTACAAAAACAATCTTGAATAACATTTTAATTTCTTATTTCTAAGAATCTTCTATCATTAATTACATTTACGTGTATGTGTAGAGAAATAACATTTCAAAAGTCTGTCAGTTTGATAGGTTACAGCGTGCCAAGACTATCTCGATGTTGAAGAGTCCAGGTCAGTAATAAAAATATAGGCTCCTGTAGTTTTAGTAATTTGAGTTCTCTATTAGTTTACTAATAAACTAACTTTACTGAGAGTAAATGTAATGTCAATTTAGTTTCCGTTGTCAAAGTAACAAGACGTACGTGAATGAGTTTTCGCCAATAAAATGGGATATGAATTTTTGGTGAGGAAAATAGGGCTCCAAGCTGTTTGTGCGTTGTAAGGAGGGAACGCTCGTTATAAGAAAAATCCTAATGAATATTGGAGGAAGTTTGTGCGTGGTTGCGTGCTCAATAAAGAAAGGGTTTAATTTCAGTCCACAAATCGGAATTTTCTGTAGGGAAAGAGAAGGATATACTTGTGACAGGCGGTAACCTCTGCATTCGGTAGGATATGCACTGAAATTTTTAAACTTAAAATTTCATTATAATTAAAAGTATATCGTATCGAAGAACTAGGGGAATTTAGCAGCGTCCTGATAAAAATATTATATCGACGAATTATCGTTATTATAATGTAACGAAAAAATATTATATCGATAAGTTATTAAAATTTATTGTGTTTCTAGTTAAATTCTGGACCTGTATCCTCATATATTCTTGTATAGTTTAGTTTAATTATATTTGAACAGTAAAAGTGTTAAATATTTATTAAAGGGTTATTGTTTAATAGTGGAAAGTGTTGTTTTTTATTTGAAAATCAAATAAGTTCCATATTTTTAATTAAACCATTTTAACAGAATCAAAAAAACAAATAAACTTTGCACCACATGTGAATAAATTTTAATAGCATGTAAATGCTTTGGCTGGAGTGAAATCGGTCTAACGTTGTTACCTCTGCCAAACAACATCTCAGTTCAACGACATTGATACTGTGTCTCAGTAAATATAGAGTATTATAACAGGAGTAAAGCGAAAACTGATCCTTCGGTTTCCCGTCATTTTGCAAACTATTGGAAGCAGACATTAAACTGCAATAGAGAAGTTTTGGGAATACAAACTTCAAACAGCAAGATTATTCTTCAAAGGATATTCCTGGTACAACGTTCGAACAGGAATCCACAAATGACTTGCTTCATTGACCAGACATCATTTGCAATATTAGCGATAGGTAAACTATCAAAAGATGCACAAAAATCAACAGATAAGTTGATAAAGAACTATCGTCTAGACTTTGCCCGAAAATCTTCTCGAAAAAAAATATGGAGGATGTGTTCCAAAACTTTTGGCGTCGATGGATCCTTACACTGTTTTTGACATAGTAAGTATTCGGATAAAAATTCATACGTATTGGAGAATGAGAAAAGAGCTGTTAACAAAGAAGGCAGTGATTAAAAAGTTCTTTTTATTATTTTTATTACAGTCGTATTATTTATTCATTTATGTGAATCAATAAATATTATATTACTTACAAATTATTTGCATTGGTATCTATTAAGAAGTCTTAAGCATAGAGGAAAAAGTACTTTCGCCTTTTTAACGATTATGGATATCCATGTATTTATTATTATAGTATTATATTTAAAATGTATCTTGAAGTCAAGCACAATATTTTATTCATGAAAATATAATTATTCTTTTTATTTTATTTTTAAAGCGTTGAACCACATTAAACGTTTTTCGAATTTATTTTCATGAATTTAAAGTTTCAGTCTGCGATTTTTATTTTTAATATCAAATCCGTGCTTTCGACCCACTGTATTTTGACGAACCGAAACCAGCGAAAAGTCCTTGCCCGACACCATTTTTGCTAGAAATCAGGAAGCAAGCTACGATACAACAGTGTGCTTTATTTCACTTCTTCAACATGGCTAAACGGGTTGTCCGTCGCTTTTTGTTACGTTCCCTTTTTTTAAGAGGTTATGTTCTCGACTTTCCACACCTGTATATATATATATATATATATATATATATATATATATATATATATATATATATATATATATATATATATATTTATATATATTTCTTTGTTTCACAAATATGCACAAATATCTCATTGTGGTTATTTTTTAAGTTCTTTCTTGTATTCATTTTGTTTAAATTCTTTTTTGTATGTTAAGCTTTAGTCTATCTATCAATGTTTTACAATTGACCATAATTTTAATGTTTCTAATGATGACACAGGAAGTTCGCCAATTTCTTCCGGTTTTTAGAAAGAATTGGCAAATAGAAAAAGTTTGGTAACCGATGTTCTAGAGCAAGAAAGTAATATTTTATATATAGAAATTTGCCACACTTTAAATCAACTACGAATTTTAATATCCTTCATTAAGATAAGAAAAATTAAAAAGAAAATAAAAAAAGTTATTGAAATAATATTATTTGTTTTTTGTTCATATTAATTATGTGAAAAATAAAATAACTCTAGTTATTTTCACAAGCTATTCACAATTAAAAAAATCATCTTGAATATTAAAACCTTTAATCTTCTGTTCTATTTACATGTTTTCAATCAACAAACAAAAATATTATGTGAAAGTCAATTATTCGTACTGAATATATTTCAGTTCCTTCTACCAGCTGTGTCTCTTTTTCTGTTGTTGTTAACTTCATATCTCTTTTCTCGTCCCGCAGGCATGTAAATTTTAATTTGAGAGTGATCAAAACAATTAGTCCAAATGTCTTCAATATACAAATTATCGCCATAACAGAAAATGTAACCAAAAATGTAGGGAATAACACTTGAATGATACACGGCTATATTTGAGGTAAAAAGTTATTTTAAAAAATGTAATGAATATAAAATTTTTATAAAAAAATTGAACCGACTTCCAAAAGTACGCTAAAAAGTGAAAAATAACTATAAATTTTTATCGGCGCCACACTGATACCTGAGAAAATATAATTCGCATAAACAAAAACACTTTATTTGCAATTGCTTTCTTACTATAATTTGCATATATTAGTAGTTATTATTTATTTCATTTAAAAATAATTTGGCGCCGACTTTAAAAATTTCAATTTCATATAAAAATTTATAGTTATTTTTCACTTTCCAGCGCACTTTTAGAAGTAGGTTCATTTTTTTTTATAAAAATTTTATTTTTCGAATTTTAGTTTTAAATTCATTATGATAACAATAAATTATTTAAACTAAGTACTAATCGAAATTAATGTACCTCGCAATGAGGTGGCAAAAAAGTACCCATTTTACCCAAAGTTGTAAATCACCCTAAAATGAACTAGTAAAAATTCTTTAATTCTTAGAGTTCTCCAAATACCAGTGAAAGTGTGTCAAACAAATAATAAGTCGGTCATAGTAAATCCATTATCTTAAATTTCAAGTTAATTTTAGATTGGTAATATAGGCCCCAAAACCTTTCAATACCGGTATTTAAAGAACTTGAGACATAAACCCCATAACACCAAATCTGAAAAAATGCGAATGAGTTAAAATTCTCAACCCACTATAGTGGATGCGCCATATTGAATTTCAAAAAAGTAATTTTAACGTCTTAATCTTATCTAAATCTAAACCCTTCAAAGTCCCCTAGTACGAATTTTGGATGAAATTCGGAAATTTAAAATTTCTAAACCGTCATATTTCATCTGATATATTGGATTTTCTTAAAATAATTTTATATTCGCTATTTACATCCTTAAAAACGATTCAGTCCCACCTTTGAACAAAATCGAAAAATGTAAAATTTTTAGTCCCCTATATTGGATTTGCCATATAAAATCTTGAAAAAATACTTTTAAATTTATAATTTACACCCTCAGTATGGGAGAAAATCGAAAAATGTAAAATTTTTAGGATGCCATATTGAATCCACCAGATTGAGTTTTTCAAAAAATATTTTAAATTCGCAATTGCCACTAACAAAAGTCCCCCAATATTGATTTTAGACAAAATCAAGAGACATAAAATATTTAATCAGCCATTTTGGATCGGCCATATTTAATTTTTTAAAAATAATTTCAGATTCGTAATGTGCGATCCCAAAAATTTACCCATATCAATTTTGAAAATAATCGGACAAAATTGATATTTTCGTCCGCGATATTGGATCCGCCATATTGATTTTTTTTTAAATAATTTTAAATTCGTTTTGTGCGACCCCAAAAACTTTCCCGTACCAATTTTGAAGAAAATCAGACCTATTTTGGATTCGTTATGTGCGATCACGAAAACTCCCCTATACCAATTTTGGAGAAAATCGGTCAAAATTAAATTTTTTTGGCCGCCATATTGGATCTGCCATATTGATTTTTTAAAAAATAATTCCGAATTCGTTGTGTACGACTCCGAAAATTTCTCCATACCAATTTTGGAGAAAATCGGACAAAATTAATTTCTGTGGCCGTCATATTGTCAGCGCCATCTTGGATTTTACTGGACCAATTTTATCCAAAAAAATATGGAACCACTGCAGTAACTTCCTTTACTTAATGTAAGAGATCGCATTCAAATTGGTGCCGCCGTTCCGGAGTAATCGGTGTACATACATAAAAAAACATACATAGTCGACGAATTGAGAACCTCCTTCTTTTAGAAATCGGTTTAAAGCAGATCAATATTTACAAAAATTAATTACAATAAATTTTTCACAAAAATTTTAATAACGCCATTTTACAGAAAAAGAAAAAAGTAAAAATTTTGATAGAAAACAAAAAAACAAAAATACAAAGAGTATGTCAAAAATATATCCCAACCCAAACACCTTTTCTCTAGTTTAACGCAGCTCACGAATATTATCAGAAATTGCAACAGTGCTATCAATTAATTTGCAAACCCTGTATATAACAGGTATTCAGTTAGAGAATTTGAAATGGTGATGGTGGTAATAAGCTGAAACAATAGGAATGTAAACTTCTTTTATTGATGTGGTCAGGTTAAGTAAATGAATATTTTTACACTCACAGTACAGTACAGTAAAAAACATTTAAAGTTTAAGAATAATTGAACATCAGACGTTGCTTTTATCGTGGCCCAGAAAATAGTTTATGTCTCATTAAAAGTGTTCTTTTTTGGTAATAAATCAGTCTTAAATAAATACATAAATAAAACCCTACGTCATGGAAAACTCTGAAGGAAAACTAATTATAATTAAGTAGACCATGAAACTTGGCAATTTACGGCAGTAGGAAAGTTGTGAATTTACACAGGTATCTTTCGTAAAGTTTGTTCGAATGATTTTCCTTTACCTGAAATGCATAGTAATCACTTAAGTAATGAAACTGGTCAGATTAAATAAGAAGATGGATGAGCTTTCTTGTGTTTTATCAACTTCACGAACATTGGTGAAGTTATCCCTGGTAATCAAAAAACCTATACTTTCTATCCGGAAATAAACAGATCATTTGAATTTAAACAGCGCGCGTGTGTAGAATCACATATGTAATTTTTTAAGTATATACAAGTGTAAGTATATGGAAGAAACAGGTATAACTAACATACAAGGAGAACACGTTGAAATAAATAGTAGTAATGTTGTTAAACCTATAAAATAACTAAAACAACGGAAAATTACGTGAGGGCATCTACAAAAGATTACTAACACAACAAAGTTTTTGACATGTTGAAATCAAGAATTTTTGGTGCAAATGAATCTCAATATTTTACGATGATTATTAATATAATATTACCAACTATGTAATATATTATTATAAACTATAAACGCCTTACCAAATCCTGGCAACACCTTGTAAGGTACCTCAGTTCAGACTTACCTAACGTTTGTCCTAATGCTGACTGGAGTCTACCTATACGCTAGCTCATCTCAGGGTAGATTCGTTATTTTTATATTTTCCCACTATTTTTAATATATTGCCTAGGTAAGGTTGTATAAATATCTAAATCGGGAAAAGGCGCCACCAATTTTTACTTCAAAATTTGCCCTAATGATTATACTACGAGCAATTGTAGTAGAGAAAACTTGGAAAAAAACAAATATTTAATATGTCATATCCGGGTAAATAAATCACTGAGTTTAACTGCTTAATAATATTCTAATTTAAGATAATAGGAAATAAAACCAATTAAATAGAGGCCAATACATTTATTTCTCACGGTACACCCTTTCCCAGATAATAAGTACAACCCCTGGAAAAAGGTATCACCAGTGTGAATTCTTGCAAGCTCCTCCAATGGGGCTATCTAATACAAATGCGATTACAAATGGTAAATTGCAGTAAATAAAAACTTTGTTAACGACTTAGTCGACAGTTATTGATTTTCTATGACGTAGAAAATGTGAAAATTAAAACAAAAGAATAACAAGGTTTACGTCGACATAGCCTAGTCATAGAAGATAAAAACACTCTCTATTTTAAACTAGACAATGAAGTTCCATAAACCCAACAATGCAGGAGACAATCAACTTTGCAGTAATAAAAAAAATAAGCAATATCAAAAACTACAAAAAAGGTCTGCAAAGAGAAAGAATTAGAAAATTGATAATGTGAGAGATGATGAGTATTTAATTGATAGTTAACAGAATATAAGCAATGGGTAATTATACAAAAAAGTGATAAATAATTACAAGAATTAGATCATAGAAATCAACTTATAACTGTTTCTCAAGTGGTTAAAATCTTAATAAAATTTTGCTGAAAAGTATGTTACAATTTTCTACAAAATAACTAGTTTCCAAAATCTTGAATTGTTAAGCAATTAAAATTTTCAATAAATATATCATTATAATATTCATTACTTTAAACAATTATTAAATGGTTAAATGGTCACTCTGGGAACCATAATAAAAAACCTCAATTACAGTAGGGTATCGCAAAATAAAAAGTTTAAATTTGAGGTCACGGAGTCGACTTCGCTTCACTTTACAAAATTTACTAGTTCGCCGCAAAGATTAAGTGATATGATCAATTTAACAAAAGATAAATATAATTAGAAAATATTAAAGTCCAGATATTTAAAGTATATTAATTAAAAAAAAAATTCAAAATCATATACAGAAGAGTCTCTACCTGTTAACCCTCTAGGTAGTAATGGAAAAAGGAAACTTTACTTAGATAACTAAGCGATTAAAAATACAGGTTTAATACCCATTAGGCTTAACAATCAGAAACTCTCGTGCACATACTTTGGCTAAAATTAGGCATTTAGCTGAATCAGTTTCAAACAGGTGGTTAAACAAGGCCTATGACGTAGTCGACTTCACCAGAAAGGACGTTGACCTGGCTCAATATGGAGATTGTCCCATTCAGAGGCTCACAATCCCAGAAGTGCAGCACGTTAATCCAAACTGCATATTACTTCCCAAAATGTACATTATAAAATTTCATCCAAAAGAAACAAATACTGAAGAAATCCAAAGATATACTGAAATTGTCCTAAGATGTACTAAAGTTATCCCAAAGACCCTAGAACTCAAGAAAATGGTGGCATCTGGTAAAAGTTAAGCCGTTGTTTCTGGGCTGGCTGAAGAAAGAATAATCGCCAAACTGGCTGTAGGGTGAAATGACCAAATCGCCAAAAAATGTTTGCACCCCGACTTGGTTTTGTTACTTTATTCTTGGGAAAATAGTAAAACTAGACCACTTATTTTCGCTCTTGCATCAGATGGCCAAAAGAGAACGATTTTTCTCCAATCACTCGAACATTCCTTCTAACGGAAGTTACCAAAAAAACTTAATAAAAAAAGTCCATCAAAATTCTATCCAAAAAAAATAACCTTAATCTCGTAGCAATAATCTCGAACCCTTGAAATTTATCATACAATTTGAACTACTTCTGGAAAATATATACAAAAATTCGTCTATCTCAATTTTAAACTGGCCAGTACTGAAATCAGACAGAGACAACCAATATCTTAATAAACTAAACTGCCTCGTCCTACAAAATGAATATCCTATAAACAAAGTACTTTACGGATTCAACCTATTCAAAAATGAAATCAATATTTTAATTACCAAAAATTCTAATTAGTAATGTAAAGCAAAATAATCTATTAATAAACTAAAAACAACATAATGAAAAAGGTCGATTTTATCTTATTTCGAATTTAGCATTTCGATATTTTCAACAGAGGTGCCATCATATAGGCAACCATAAAAACTTTCCCTGCTTCGAGTGGACCTGACTATTTATCTGAAACAGCTGATATGTGAGAATAAATAAACATTTTCTGAAAAAGGAAAATCAACAAGAAAACCAATAAACACTGTTTATATTTATCCAATCATTAAGAAAACGCTTTTCCCAATCTGTGATACATTGTCTCGAGGTACCTAACGAAATTTACAAATTACAGAACAAGCTTAAGTTTCTATGTCAATCAAAATTTCAAAATGTAAATAAAAGGAATGATCTGAATATGGATGAGACCAATATTAATGAATGAAAAACAAAAGGTAATTATTAATTTTATAGTAGAAAACATCGTTTACTGTAAATTTACGTTTCAAGTTATGCATGTCATTGACAACCTTTAAAGAACAACGTACAAAACAAAAATCTATTTATTACTTTAGTAATCTGAACCTGTAATTTAATGCAGAAAAATGTAAACGAAAATATTTGATTTGATATTGATCAATTTTTAACAGTAACAATGTTTATATCGATATCTAATAAATATATCAAGTACCTCCAACACAATAAGAAGGAGGTTAAATTATCTCAATTCACAAAAAAGGAAGTTAGAAAAGTTGCCATAATTACAGAGCTATAACGATAACAAGCACAAAAAGTCGAAAATATGGAAAAATACTCAGAGACCTCGTTGAAAAAGAATGCAATGAGGAAGAATATCAGGGCGGATTTCATACTGGTAGATTTTATAATGATAACCTTTTTTGTATGAAACAAGTATTTGAAAAAGAGGCACTACAAATAAAGGTACTCATATATTATTTATAGATTTAGCTAAGGCTTACGATAACATCCCCATAACCAAGCTACGGGAAACTACGGCGAACATAAATATAAACTATATGCTTATTAGACCTGTATAAATTTATATACAGATTATACTTCAAAAAACAAAATGGGAAACCAGTTTTCGAAATCTTTTAAAATCACCAAAGATTTAAGACCGGGATGCTGCACCTCATCCCCATTATTCATGATATATGTGAAGAATGCTTTTTCCAAACCGACTATATATTCCACTTTATCGATGATCAAGCAGTACTAGCAGGCGACAAAAAAGATCTTGAATAAATGACAAGAAAAGTTCGAGGAATGGGGTCTGTCAATAAATATTAAGAAAACCAAATATTTATGCATAGGAGATAATAAGAGTATCCTCTAAATTAATGATAATATGGAAATAGAAGGATGCGATGCTTATAAAATATTTAGGAGCCATCTTTAATAGAACGGACACAGACGATAAAGCAAGTCATACAAGAATTATTTAACCTAAAAGAGTAATGTGATGCTTAAATAAGATATTGTGGAGCAAAAATATTAACAAAAAATGAAAATATGTCATATATAACGTAATGATAAAAAGCTGTTTAATTTATGGAGTTAAGACTTAGAGACTTACAGAGAGAAATAAGAAACAAGTCGTAGCTGTAGAAATGAATTCTTTAAAGAGGTCAGCAGAAATATTACGGACACAGAAAACAAGAAACCAGGAGACCAAGGGAATAGAAGATACGATCATGAAAGATATAGAAAGAAAACAATTAATCTGGTACGGTTAAATAAAACGATTGGCTGACTTACGACTACAGAAACAAATCATAATTTGGTATCCAGAGCACCGCAGACGTTATGTGGTAAATTTTAAAGCGATTAAATTACGACTTCCTTAATCTTTACTGCCACTGCTAACCTTGTCTCGAAGTATAGTTTCATCCATAAACTCGGCGTAGGTAAGTCCATGAATATTAGATAACATTTTATTGCTATGGTTCTCAAGTCGCGCCCTTAATGTTGTAGGGCCGTATATCTTGAACCTGAAATATTTGCGACCCGAATTTACATTAATTTTTAATAAAGTTTTATAACTTTAAGACTCAAGGCTCGCCCTTGGTGTTATATCGGCATGTATGTTGACCTTTAGTAATCGTGATCCAAGTACACTGTTATTTTTTCCTGATTTTCAAGAACGTTGCATGAAACTATTCCTCAAAGAAAAAGAGACCTCGTTTGATGAGCAATGAAAATTAAAGGACAAATAATCAAAGAAAATTTTAGAAGGAAGTAGCGAGAAGAATCTAGAAAATTAGAGGACAAATAACCACTGGGACTCGTCAGGCCACCGCAGTCGGTACAAACCATCATCTCGCCTCTGTATCCTATAAAGCTGAATTTAAGATTCAAAACAGCAAATAGGACGACAAAGGCGACATCTCGATGGTTCACTCGATAACACAAGAATCACACAGATTGACAAAATTTTTAAAAACCGCCATGTGGTGGCGCGACGGTGAATAAAAATAGAAATCTGTAAAATCGAATACACAAAACGTGCTGCCCAAAGGGTGTGTCAAACAATTTAAAAATTTACAACACTTTACAACTTACAAACAAGCTTCCAAATAGATAAAAAAAAATACTAAACAATAAACAAACAAATACCAAGTATCTATTAAACTACAGTAAGCTCACATTTAAGACTACATGAAGAACAGTTTTAAAAAAATTTTGAATCTATTTAAGGACATGTTAAAAATGTCCAGATCAACGTGATCACGGGATAACTTATTAGCTAAAATGCACATTCTATTTAGTGGTGCATAGGTGGAGTAGTTGGTTCTATCAACATCCACAGAGAACATTTCAACCCATCGACTACTTCTCTGAGGCACATTGAAATCAATATGCATTAGTAGTTCTGGAGAGTTTATTATACTATTAACGATTTTAAATAGGTAAAGTAAGTCAATGTATTCCCTGCAATGTTCAAGAGGCTTCAAATTTAATTGGAGTAGAAAATGAGGATAGTTGATATTTTCTTTAGGAACACCTAATTTATAAGCTACGAATCTTAAAAAGCTTCTGCATCCTTTCTAGCTCCAATTTGTGTACATTGTAGAAAGATGACCATACTGGTGAGGCATACTCTAATACAGAACGCACAACACTGCAATAAACATTTTTAAGACAAATAATATCACCGTGGAGGAACCCCAGATTGTACCCTAATTTCACGCGACAAGTAGTTCTTATATCGTACAATCTGTATTCTCCCCGTAATATATCTACGCATCCACGAAAGGAGCAAATCTTGAATACCAATAGATTTCAATTTAGTTAAAAGACAATTATGATTCACTGTGTCAAACGCCTTGGAAAAATCAGTATATATATATATATATATATATATATATATATATATATATATATACGGCATCTCACACGGAGGAATCCGTGAAAGCCGCATAAACATACATACGCCATCCGGCGGGAGGTCAGCGAAGCCGCGTTCAGTATTTGCATGCATCCTTTCGATCTGTGCTTTGCACAGCCAGGTGCATGTCGGTACCCTGATGAGTCTAGTACAGACGAAACATGTACCTCTGCCGTATCACTGTGGCGGGGAGGGTAAGTTTGGACTTTCTTCTCGGTATGGTGGCACAGGTAGACCATCATCCCGATGGTGGTGGAATAGGATAAATTGTGTTCCTTAGCAATTTGTTCAAACTGTGTAACCTTTAAAACGGAAAGGATATGGTTGAAGGGCAGTTTGCATTTACTGTTCGCATTTTACTTCATTCATACACGGAGCTGCATATAGTTGTACGTTTGCTGAATGTGATTTCAGCACTACAACGGCATAATGTGGATTTATCCACTACTATTGCATCTCACACGGAGGAATTCATGAAAGCCGCATAAACATATATATATATATATATATATATATATATATATATATATATATATATATATATATATATATATATATATATATATATATATATATACGATCGTTGAAGGAGGGGGGCAGACAGTATATTCTCTGCGAATTCTACTGTAGTTCTCTCTCCATACTGAGTTTCGACCACCTAATGGTCTCATCAGTGAAGCTGTAACAAACCGAGAACAAAATGTACAGGAAACAACTGTCTATTTAAAATCCCCATATCGTAAAATATCGGCAGGATATTACCCGCAGAACTTGATGCCGGATCGTTATCTTAAACAGTATAAACGAATATTTGAATATTCCCCGGAGCGGTACGAAATTATTAAAAATAAACAATTTCACAGTGAACTTTTCCAAATACATATTCCGTATATATATATATATATATATATATATATATATATATATATATATATATATATATATATATATATATATATACTAACCTAAACCCCATTTAACAAAAGTTTGAATTTAAAAGGAATATAAATCAAAGAATGACGAGACAATGTGAATATTTAAAAATGTAAGGGATATGTAAAATCAACTTGAATTGTCGCAGGTAGGGCGTCGCGACGCCAGGCTGGCAGGCGCCCCTTTTACGATGACTGGTCGATCAGAAACTTTTGTGGCTGACTAGCATGTCGACGGTTTATTACGGTAGGCAGTAATTCCGCCGCCAGGAAATGGAATTGAGTAAGGGCTTTTCTTTTGTGTTTTATTAATATTTTTCCTTAGAAACTAAAAGATTATCCAGCAAAATAGAAGTTTTAATCAAGACAATTTTCTATGTTTCTTTTAAAGGTCTATACAAATTGTCACCAAACAAAAAAATTGGAGAAGAAAGTTTTATATGACACGAAAATGTTCAGCAAAATTGGAGAGGGAGAAAAAACTAATATGAAGTGGGCTAAATAGCCAAAATATGCCACTCTCATATACAAATTTAAAACCTGTACAAATTGTCTGGGAGTGACAGCAAAACTGCTGAGATAATACAAGTTTTAAATTTAATTCTCCTCCAAAGGAGGTATACAATTGTACTTTAGTGGAACTAAAATAACCAGTAAGTTTTTGGTAACTTTAAAAAGATATCGAGTCAGTATTATAATGAGATTTGCGGTAGTAGGTTTAATCTTTATGGTTACAACTTTGTAAATTTTAGTGTAGGGGCCAGGGGGTCCACAGTGGTCCCTTTAACTTATATCTTCTTCTCTAGGTGCCGTCTCCGCTTCGAAGGTTAGCAATCATCAAGGCAATCCTGATTTTTGAGACCGCTGCTCTAAATAACTCGTTGTTACTGCATGCAAACCACTCTCTAAGGTTCTTCAGCCATGAGTTTCTTCTTCTTCCTATGGATCTCCTTCCTTGGATTTTTCCCTGCATAATAATCTGCAATATTTGGTATTTTTCTCCTCTCATGACATGTCCCATATATAGTAGTTTTCTTCTTTTAATTGTTAGAATCACTTCTTTTTCCTTATGCATACGTCTCATTACTTCCTCGTTGGTTATTCTCTCTACCCATGAAATCCTCAGCACCCTCCGGTATATCCACATCTCAAATGCCTCCAGTCTTCTCATGTCAGACATTTTCAGTGTCCACGCCTCCATCCCATAGTACAGTACAGACAGCACATAGCATCTCAGCAGTCGCACTTTTAATTCAAGGTTTAGATCTCGGCAGCAAAAAAGCCTCTTCATTCTTATAAATGTGTTTCTGGCCTGTTCGATTCTGATTCGTATTTCTTCGGAGCTGTCATTGTCTTCATTAATGGTTGTGCCGAGGTACTTGTATTTTCTCACTTTTTCAATAGGTTGATTCTTTACACACACCGTACGAATGTCCCGAGTTGTTTTTGTTACTAGCATATATTTAGTTTTGTTTATATTCAGTGAGAGTCCATATTCTTCGCTTACTGTGACCATTTTATTAATTAGCATCTGTAGGTCTTCATGTGTTCCAGCTAAAAGAACTGTATCGTCGGCGTATCTCAGATTATTTATTGTCATGCCGTTAATTTTAATGCCTATGTCTTGATCAGCAAGTGCCTTATTTACTATATCTTCCGAATATAGATTAAAAAGAATTGGTGAAAGTACACACCCTTGACGAACCCCTCTCTGTATTTCTATTTCTTCTGATGTTATGTCTTCTATTCGTATTGTTGCTTTCTGGCCATAGTATAGGCTTGAGATTATTCTTATGTCTCTGAGGTCGATCCTTCTCCTTACCAATGATTCGATGAGTTGATCATGTTTAACTTTGTCAAAGGCTTTATTGTAGTCTATAAAGCACACGTGTAGATCTTGATTCATGTCTAGGCATCTTTGTGACAAGACATTAAGTGCGACCAGTGCCTCTCTTGTTCCTAGGCCTTTACGGAATCCAAATTGTGTATCGCTGATGTCCACATCTAGTTTCCTGAATATTCTGTTATGGATCACCTTCAACAGGACCTTCAATGTGTGAGCCATCAGGCTTATTGTACGATAGTCGGAGCAATGCTTGGCATTTTTCTTTTTTGGGAGGGGTATAAAAGTTGATAACAACCATTCATTCACTTATATGAACCCACCCAATTTTCTTTTATGGATTTTTAGTCGCGGACGGGGATAAGATTTTTATAAACAAATAATTGTTTAATCCTTTAAAAATGCATTTTTCGCAAAACCAACAAAGACTTGAACTATCAATTGCTGGGTGTAGAATATGAAAATATTTATTTAATGAATAATTATTTATGTTGAAAAGTGGAAAACAATTCCGTTTTTCAAATATTTACCGATTTTTATCTCAAAAACTATGCGTCGGATGGAAAAATCACAAGAGACATTTTTTGCTTAGAATCGGCTATTTTCTATTTTACAGAGCAAACATTTTTTTAAAAATTATTAACAGGTTGCTGGACCATTTTTTCGGAATATACCTTCGTTATTCATATCAGAGGATCAATAATACATACAAAATCTTTAGTGAATCTATGTCTCTCCATTGGCTATGAAAACCCACTGTGCTTTTGGACTAACCTTACATATTTTTTGTGTTCAGTCTTTTTATAAATTCATCGTCAAATTATTTTTACGACATTCCTTTGGAAGTATCTTCAGTATTATAGGACAGCTGTGAAGCAGGGGCTAAAAAAATAATTCGTTACAGCAAACTGATGGCTGATTATTTTAGGTAATATCATAACTAATGAAACTAAATAATTTGAACCACCGGCAACACACTGGGGTGAAATGATAATGATTTTTAGGGACAAAAAAAGAGTTTTTTGCGATTTCCGGCTAAACTACGCAACTTATCGAAAAAGGTTGAATACAAAAGTTATAGGAACAGAAAGATCTAAAACTTTTATTGAAGTTATTTTTACTTTAATCTAAAAATTTTCGGGTAAAAATATAAAAACCAGTTTTTTCGGTTTTTGTTTTTTTTTTCAATAAAAATGATTCGATTAAGCTCAAACTTGGAGAGAATGTACCTTTTGATGTCCCAAATAAGCTATATTTGTTTTGGGCAAAAATATTCAGCCGTTGCGGTTTTATTTCACTTTAATATAAAAAAGTGAATTTTTCAATAGCATTTCCTCTTAAAATTAATTGTCTAACAGAGTTCCGACTAGACTCGTTTTTTTCGTTCTTACTTTTGCTTTCAATAAATGGAAAAAAAATTTAACACTTCGATCATACCCTAGATTTAAACAACAATAAATTGGTTGGAAGGCTGTTTATGGTCAGGGGACAGACGCTTTTTTGATGTTTGACAGACATAAACATATTTACTTAAATTGTCTTTTAGTTTAATTGCTTGTTGTGACTTTTTTCGGTGTTTTTAAGTGTTAGAAATTATTATAAATGCGAAGTTCACAATTAATATTAACAAAAAGAAAATTTAAAAACTTATTTTTATTGGTAAATATTGTTTACGTACTGAAAATAACAATAATAAAAATTTAGGCAACCATACATTCATACTTTATGTATTCAGAATTGACGTACCGATTATCATATGATACTTGTTTCAAGAATGCAATTAGAAAAGGATAGCTTAAAATCGGTATGTGTGTACCAAGAAATTAAATATTTACTGTTTATCAGCACTTTTTAATATAAATGAAAATATTACGTTATTCAGCATTCAAACAACCGGGCCCTAGTTTTGACGTTATGCTACTTCTACAGGGGTATGTTCGAAGATTTAGTATAATGGAATAAATTGCTTAAAAATCTAAAAAACCGAAAAAATGACCTTTTTTGATATGCGTTTTACCATTTTGTCAATAATTTGTTATTATTTATTAAAATTGTTATAATTTCAATATATATATATATATATATATATATATATATATATATATATATATATATATATATATATTGAAAGTAGAAGTAAAAACAAAAAAAGAGATCCCAGTCCGAAGAACATTGTTGGAAAATTATTTTAAGAGGAGATGCGATTAAAAATTTAATCTTTTGGTTTTAAAGTTAAATAACACCGCAACGATTGAATATTTTTGAAACAAAAATACGACTTATTTCGGACATCAAAAAGTACACTCCTTCGAAGTTTGAGCTTAATGGAATCATTTTTGTGGGTGAAAAAACCGAAAAACCTGTTTTTTGCAATTTTCTCGGAAAATTTTGAGGTTAGGGTAAAAATGGTTTCTACAAAAATGATAGACCTTTTTATTACTTACAACTTTTATATTTAACTTTAAATATTTTTTCGATACGGTCAGCAGTTTAGCTGGAAATCGCAAAAAACTGTTTTTCACTCCTAAAAATCACCCCCATTTCACCCCAGTGGGTCGCCGGTGGTTCGGATTACTTTTTCTTCATTAGTTATAGTATTACCTACAATATTCCGCTATCAGTTTGCTATAACGATTTATTTATTTTTTTCCAAATCTTATTTTGGCTGATGTATTATATTGATAACCACATAGAAAAAGTGTATTTCTATCAAAAGTTTTGCGGGTAAAAATTTAAAGAACTTCCAGAATTTTCCAATTTTTATTTTTTTATTTTATTGCAATAAACCTATATTGAAAATATTTCTACAAAACCTATTTTTCTTAAGTCAGTTGATACATTTCTTACCTACCAAGGTAACATTAAATAAATCTTTATTATATATACACAACAGTTTTATTTTTCAAATTATTTAATATTGCGTATACTCATCAAAAAGAATCATAAAATATGAAAAGTTATGGCTTTTCAACTAATCGAACTGGGGGAGCATTTTCAGCCTTGAATTTTACCCTTTTATTACTGCGCAATATTTGTCAAACCTCATACTAAGTATGCAAACAACTCGATAATAAAAACTTATATTTATTATGTACGTATTTATTGTAGTTGCCTTTTCGTCTGTTATAGCTTGGGGAGTTCAAATAGGATGAGTTTGCTGAATTAATTTATCCGAAAAGAACAATAAAAAAGTAATTTAAAATTCCTCTATATGGTGTTATGAAAAGGGTTTAATATAAGTTGGGAGACACAAGAAAATAAGAAATAAAAATTTTATATCGGACATTTGTAAACATGCTTAACTGGTATAAAAAAAATATTTCTAATAAATTATCAGTTATGATTTTTCTATAAAGTACAATGAAATTATATTTTTAAAAGACTTAATTAGTCGAAAGTAAAACAATTATTTCTTTTGTGTATATTTTCTCATATATCATTGATAGCTAAACATTTTTTATAACTTTACGAAAATATGAGCACATTTTATTTATTTATTTATTTATTTTTATTTTATTTATTTACACTGCCCTACGGAACCAGAGTTCCAATTATTAGGCAGGAATAGTGTAACTAAGATCCTAATATTGCATACATAATATACACAGTAAAATGAGTATAACATAGTCTATAAATCTATCACAGATAATTATAAATAAATGATTTGACAATAAAATAATTATAGTAAAATATATCTTTGTCTTTCAGACGATCATAAAGGAAATACATAGAGTATAATGGGGAGAATTGTAATACATTAGTCCCTGGTTTCGGCAAATAGAAAAATACTGGAGATCTAGCTATTCCTGGAACATGAAAATGAACTCACGCGTTATTAACCAGATTATACAAAATGAGTACGCTAGCTCTGTTGCTGCGCTTCTCCAGAGTGGTGAAATTAAATCTTGTCAATAGGCCTGGTGTGGTAGTCAGTGCATTAAACCCATCCAATTTAAGTCTTATCTTAAAAAACGATATTGAATTAACTCTAATTTTTCAGAGTATACAGGGTTTTCGGATTTAGTTGTTTTTGCCAGGTAGCTCCGTTATTTTTAAAGTTCGCGGGGTGCTACTTTTGCGTGAAACGAAAGGCGCCGCAGACAGAACTTTCACAGCCCTCTTAGTGTTTTAGATACAGGAGTTTTTTGAAAATTTGCCATTTTGGTACACCACTCGTATCTTGATTATCTTGTTAGTTATCGTTAAGGTAAATATTGACTAAATAAAGTTTTTCATGTAAAATTCAGTATCGTCATTAGTTTATCTCTAAGTACTACTGTTTTTTAGATATAAATCAAATTTGTGTTTTTTCCAATATACCGTTGCATTTCACTTACTAAGTGCTTTTTAATGATGAATGATGATAATACCTAATAATTCTTTTTTCGTTTAAGCCAGTAAATTATACATTTTAGTTGATATGTTTCAATTTTACTAGGAGGCCGTGGAAATTAGAGCAAATAGTTTTCTTACTCTGCGTAAAGAATTGGGTAAAAGAAGGGTTCGACCCGCTAAATTTCGGAATTCCCTTTCTGTGGCATTTCTTAGATCCTGCATCGTATGATATTGAGTATTTTAAATTTAATTTTCTAGATAGCCCCATAAGAAAAAATCCACTGCCGACAGATCCGACGATATAGCGGGTCATCTTACGAGACCTTGTGTACCAATCCAGCGCCCTGGAAAGTTATTTTCCTTATATGGTCGAATGACTCGGGAATTTTGGGCAGAAGCTCCATCGTTTTGCAAGAATATGCTATTTAACTGATTCAAAGGCACATTTTCAATTTCTGGTATAATATTTTCCAGTATTTGTAAATAACGATCTGAGGTGAGATTTTCTTCATATATTTGATATTTTATTATAGATCAAATAGTAAAGAAAGATATGCTGAAGCCGAATCTCCCCTGTCGTTCGCGAGGAAATATAATGTTATGATGACCAACATCTGTTCTTCTGTCTATTTAATATACCTTCACTGCTAATAAAAACTGTGTCAGACCATATAATTTTTGTAAGTGTAATAGGTTTCTTAGCCTATCTGAAGAGTTCTGAAAGAACGAAACACTGAACACTGCCCTGGTTATCACCTAAACGCATGGGTGCGACAACCCCTTGGCCACCGGCCAATATGCAGGACTAAGTGCTGACGACGCGGTTGCGTCGCGCATGGCCTGGAACACGTTTGACCTAAACTTGCTTAAGCCTGCAAGTTTCTGGTGCAAACCTAAAGTATTAGGGTTTTGGGTTCATCCCTTCCGAGGCACACCCATCATGCTGGTCGCTTTATGGCACGGCTGTTGCCGTGCGCTTAGCACCGGTTGGTGTGGACACTCGAGAATTGAGCGGAGCTCACATTCTTGGGTTGGTTTCGTCCTCAGTTGGACTCATCAGATGTGGAGATTACCACATGACCATCAGTCATTTTACTAAATCGTAAATGATTTTTGAGTCTTGAGTCTAGCTGACTACAAGTCTAGCTCTTAACAGCAGCACACAGTGCTTGTCTGCTCATGATTCGACTCTACTTGAACATCTCCTTTATGTAATGTAAGTGTAATAGGCTTCTTAGCCTATCTGAAGAGTTCTGAAAGAACGAAATACTGAACACTGCCCTGGTTAGCACCTAAACGCAAACACCCTGTTGCCTACGGCCAATACGCAGGACTAAGTGCTGACGGTGCGGTTGCATCGCGCACGGCTAGACTTGTAGTCAGCTAGACACAAGACTCAAATATCATTTACGATATATTTTTTTTTGTAAAAATATCTTTCTCTGTTTAAATTGTGTAAATACTAATTACAGAAAGTGACTTATAATAATATGAACACAAAAATCCAAGATATAACATTTAACGATGCACTTACCTATCTAAATAGATTTGCGTAGCTTCATCAAAATCTTCATTGCGTTGTTTTAAACGACAGCGCGGTTTTCAAAGGGTTTATTTGCAGCCATAATATAGGAAAATAAATAAGTGAAAAATGTATCAAAAACTAACTGACAAAATAATAAATGAACTAGGAACACTAGGTGGAAATAAGTTGAAAATTTCTAAACCTGAGCCACAACTGGAACTTGAGGTCCACGAACAACAGAAACAGCTGAATGACGATACCCAACAGGACAACAATGAACTTTTTTTATCAGAAACTGTCAACAAAAATGAGTGCTGCGGTGTTGAATTATAATGGAAGCAATCCGTTAAGAAGACCAGCACTGCCAAAAATTAATTCATCCAAAAAACTGGGTGTCATGTTAGACATGATGAACAATCGGATTTTACCAGCTTATGTTTTAGATGTCTACACTCTGGAGTCCTTGCATATGACCATCTACTGTGCTGCGCTTGCAATAGCTAGAGCCTTAGAAATTAAAGTTACAACAGAGCTCCGATCAGCAAGAACAAAATCCAACACACCATCATGGAAGAGACGTTCTAAATATGAAAATTGAAAATCTTCGACAAGATATAGGACAGCTGATGGAATACACAAGAACAAATAAACTGCCAGGACGAGTTGAAGAAATCATGAATCATGTTCGATATCATTCGGAACAAGATTCAGCGAATGCTACTGCTTAGCAATGCCTTGATACGCTAAAATAGAAGCTCTCTGTTATTGCAGGATGACTAAAGAAATACAAGACCAGCAATAAACAAAAACGTGACAATGTGCTGTTCCAACTATCAGAAAAGACTTTCTACCGTAAGCTAAACTCTCCACCTAATATGGCAGATAATAGATGTCCCAACAGAGAGCAGGTAGAAGAGTTCCGAGGAAACCAACTTTCCACACACGCCAATTGTAACTGGAAAGCTCCAGGCCTGGACGGGATTCAGAACTACTGGCTCAAGAAGTTCTGGTGTATGCACCATTCACTGGTTAATCTTATTAATAATGTTAATCTTAACCCAGCAAAAATGCCATTCTTCTTGACAAAAGGTATTACATACCTCCTGCCAAAGGATCAACACAACACACATGGCCCAGCTAAGTCTAGGCCAACCACCTGCCTACCCATAGTGTATAAGGTGAGCACCTCCTGCTTGACTCAACGCATCTATGCATATTGTGAGCAAAATAACATCATTGCAACTCAACAGAAAGGATGCACGAGGGAAGCAATGGGATGCAAGGAGCAATTGATTATTGACTCTGTCATATGTGTACCAAACCTGTACCAACCGAAGAAATATCTTTGCTGCCTACGTGGATTATAAGAAGGCCTTCGACTCAGTGCCACATGAGTGGCTCACAACTATATTGAGAATGTATATGGTCGATAATAATTTTGTCTCCTTTCTAGAACGCATCATGTCTACCTGGAGAACTAGGATCCAATTGCAAGTGCTATCTAGCGACACCATTGAACCTAACACAATTCCAGTACGAAGGGGAATATTTCAGGGTGATTCGATTAGCCCATTGTGGTTCTGCCTTGCAATGAACCCACTATCACGCCGTTTTAACTTCACCAGATACAGCTTTAATATTAGAAATAACAACGAAGAGGTAGTAAGAGTGCATCATCTTCTATATATGGATGATCTTAGACTGATGGTTGCTACCAGAAACCAACTGGAACAAATTCTTAAAATTGTAGAGAAATTCTTCGGGAATATCATAATGCAATTTGGATTTGACAAGTGCCGTATTTTGAACATCGTTGAAGGGAAGATACAATCAGGAGCATTTAAAACGCAGAACGGTGAAACTATATATGCAATGGAAGCAGACCAAACTTACAAATATCTAGGTATGAAACAGGCTAAAAGAATTGATCATCGCACTATGAAAGCCGAATTGACAACCGAATTTGCCAGGAGGGTAAAGTGGATATTACGAACTAACTTAATTAGTAGAAATTTTTTAAGGTGCTCAACACGTACGCTTGCTTTGCACTTAGCTACACTTTGGAAATTGTAAAATGGAGCAGGACGAACATCTAAAACATGTAAAGAAAAATAAGAACACTCGTAACAAAACCACATAAACATTACCCTCGGAGTGCTATTGAACGTACAATGCTTCTAAGGCATCAAGGAGGAAAAGGATTGGTGGATATTGGTAAGCAGCTCGACCAACAAATAATAAACTTACGTTCATATTTCCACAGGTTGGCAGACTCTTCCACACTACATCGAGCAATATACGAGGCAGACGATTCAACGCCACTACAGCTGAGGGAACAGGATATTGCTTTTCACCACCAAACAGACTAAGAGAAGTTACAAACCTGGCTACTGAAGCCACTTCATGAACTACTGGTTGATTTGGGGACAGATGTTTTTAGAAATGAAGGGCTTCTTGGTAGCTACCCAAGACCAGGTTATTCCAAAAAACTACCGGCAGTTTATCATTAGAGATCTCTCAGTAGAAAACGACCAATGTAGATATGGCTGTCGAACATCAAAGCCAATCCAGAATATAACGGGAGGATGCCAAGCGTTTGCCACAATCGAGTATAAGGAAAGACACGACTCAGCCGCTAAAATACCGCCTTTCTGTTTAGCCCAATTTCGTAATCGTTAATATTTGTCTCTTGACTATCCAACGTCAAATAGAAGAGCGGCACACAAATGTAACTGGGCGCGACGCAACCACAAGACTGTTGCCTTTGACCTGAGTCGAAACTTTAAAAAGAAAAGACTGGCCGTTCATATTACCGAGATTTAATAGAAACGTTACTATAGCCAACCTTCTAGTTTAAATTTCTTAATTAGAATTTATTTTTGTCTCGTTTTCTCAAATTCTGACCCACTAAGCCTTTCTAACTTCTTTCGGGTTAGTTCGGGATAGAAGATCGTAAGAAGCGCCTACGCGCAATTTTACCCCCGCTAACTTCCGTGCGACAGGAAAATGAACAGTACCTTTAAATGAATGAGCGTGTATATTTACTTTTCGTCTTAACTTATAATCGACGGAATTTGGAATATTTAGTGACTATTTGATACATTGATTGTTTTAAATGCATCAAATAGCGAAATATAAAAAAAATGTTTTTTGTTGACCGTTGATCGTAAAGAAAATTGATATTTCTGTTCCAAAATAAACATTTATTCTAATAAAAATACTAGTGAAACGCAACGGTAATTTCTAATTAAATAAGATAATAAACCACTTTAAAATTATAAATCATTCTCAAAAATAAACTTTGATTCTGGTAAAAAATAAAAGTAACACGTTCAGTAATTGTAAATAAATGAACAAATAATTAAATTCAATATAAATCAACAAAAACACCTAAAAGTCTACCAGTGGTGTTCAAACAGGCCTCCCCTTTGAGCGAGACAATAACCCAGTCTATTGTTAAATACGGTTCGCGTCTTTGCCAAAACTTCAGGAATTGTATCCCTGTTAGCCCTTTCTATCATCTTACAAAACACCATACGTGTTATCTGGTCTTCCGGAAAAATTTCTTGATTTATTCGCAATTTGTTACAGCGATATTTGTTCCGCTTTAAGATATTCCGAACTGTTCGAGCGTTCATATCAAGTTCTTCGGCAATTATGGTACTATTCCAAGGAAAATTAATTTCGGCTAAACTAAAAACGTTAGTCTCCCGATTTGCTCTTCTTCTGTTCTTCAGTAATTTGAGGAACCGGTTGCTCTTTATTATTATCAGTGCGTTTTTTACAAATTTTTAGACAACTGGTTGTCTCAAATTTTTAATAATTTCCGAAATTCTGAATTTTGAAGGAACAGGATGATTTTCGCACGTAAATGCAAATCTGCCGATTATCTCATCCATACCTTTACCAGAATAGTACCACTTAATAATCTGCATTTTTTGTTCCGTGGAATAAACTACCATTTCAAATAAAAAAATATTGGCGCGAAACACGGAAATACCAATACTCGGTACTTACGCTTCGATGGCCTGAATGAAAGCAAATAACTTGGAATCCTCTTGTTGTGCTAGGGTGTGGTGTATGCTGCCGCCCGCTCTCACCGCGCCAGCATTGTATTACCCCTCACCCTAGGGCTAAACTGGTAATTTATTAAATTTAAGCACGTATGTCGATGTTTACGATGCTTATCTTCTGTCTCATTCTGATTTGATGAATAATATAGTATTTTCTTTATCTTACTTAAGAAACGTCCAGGTTGAGGTTTGGATTTTCCACACCTGTATAATATATATAAAAGAAGAAGTTCTGACTGACTACTTGACAGATCGATCAACGTACAGCCTAAACGGTTAAAGATCTTGACTTGAAATTTCGCACACACATCGTGATATGGCATAGGTTAACAGTAAGAAAAGATTTTGCGATATCTTTGTAGAAAGAGTGAAAATAATAAAAAATACTTAAAATTACATGATTTTCGGGATGGTATTACATAGCCCTTAACTAATTCAGTCGAACAACTGTTTTTATTATTCTAAACATAATTAAGTCCTCAATATATAAGCCAAACTTTTTCCATAATCTATAATCCATTTATTTATATGATAAAACAAATATTTTGCGGGCGAAGCCGCGACGGGTAAAATGCTAGTTCCTATATAAGCGTTTATTTGTTGATATATGTAATATAAATTATAACAATATCATAAGCAACAGAAAACTGGCCAATTAGAAGATTTAAATTTTATGGCAACTGGATCAGGTTTAACTTCTTAATGAATCTGGTTGTTAATGTTTATTTTAACTACAAGCAAGCTGTCGCCTAAATTACTTACAAAGTTCTACTTCCAATCTAGTAAACTGTTCAATAATATGGTATACGGTAGAAAATACTTATGCCATTCTAAATCACCAACTTCAATAATAGTTGGTTTAAACTTTAAGGACTTATGTTAATTGTTTCTTTAAACTCTATTAAACCAATTCAATCGCCTTCTTCGTTCGATTGCTCTGTTAATTTAAATGTTCATTCTAGTTCTTGGTGCTTTAAATATGTTTTTCTTTAATTAAAAACAGGTTTAAAATAGAATCCAATTTACATTTTTTAATGTCAAAAATATTTTACACTGAACTTCCAGTGTATTTTATTTTTTAACAGTCTTCAAAAAAAGAGAGCTAATAAATACTGTTCATATACAGGGTGTCTCCAAAAGACCTGTACAAAACGCTAGTGCAAATTCCTGAAGCTAAAATATGACGATCCAGCTGAATTTACTTAGTCCAAAAGTTAATAGTTTTCGAAATACAGGGGATTAGAGTGATTTTTTTAAACTTTTTTGTAAATATGTATTACGCTAAATTTGGTACTTTGTAGTTTTTTAGAATAAAAACTTAAGGCCTGATTACAGGTTCGATGTACAAATGCAAAGGGTGCACCAGCAGTATTTTGCCTACATCTAAAGTTTCATAACTTTTTGTGCTGTGGTAAATTAAATTTATAATTAAAAGTTCTTGTTCCGTGACATTTTCTTATCCAAAAAAGTTATACCAAATAGGTATCGCTTCGAGCAGCCGTTTTTAAAATGCTCAAATTTAGGAATGCTCCAAAAAATTTAGAGCGTATGTAAAGGCCAACAGACTAACAACAATGAAAATATACATAGCAACGAGTTAACAATGACAGATATCGTCATCGGTTACAATTGAGTTTGATAAAATTCTATCGTTTAATTCTTAAATTTTTCGTTATAGTCAGACATTATACTAAAGCAGAAATAATCGATATGGTATTACAGGGTGTCCGGAAAAATGTTGGAAATCTCCCGGCATAAAAAAAACACGTGAAATGAATACTACAAGTTCATATAAACTTTTTTCGTACAGGCTTCCTCTTCGGAGATATGGACTCCCAAAGAGTTACAATGGAATCAAGTTTTTTGCATATAATTATTGAACCACCAGGTATATTTCAATTTTTTTTAATATGGTGTATATCAGGTAAGACTCTTCAAATTACTATCCAAGAAAGTGTTGTAAATAACTCAAAGCTGTAGGGACGGACTAGCTTTGACACTCATGACCCCATTTTTTTTACGCCTTGTATGCTAAGAACTTTAGACAACGTTTTTACATACCTTTAATTATCTATTAAAAATTAAATACTCTTCATTCATATCGCTAATTCTAACCGTTTTATTTACATAATATATCTGGCGTATTTCGATAAAAGATATATCTTTGTTCCTATCAAATGTTCAACCTTTAACCTTATGATAAAAAAATTCGATCCAAAATTAGAGTTTACCTCTTTGTTAAAAACGTCTAATTCTATGAATTGCAGTTCGACCTTTATTCTCAGAAAATTTTATTGGTACTAAAAACAAATGATTGTCCTTGCAAATATTGCTAGATATTAAAGAAATACACACCCCGTATTTTAGAACTTGTGAACTTTCACATCGCTGACAGATTGATTCTTTATTTGGATATTAATTTGCTGATTTTTGGATTTCGTGGTGAAGTTAATTGTGAAATAATTGGAAATATGGAATACATATTTACTGAGTAAGCAGATATCCATCTGATGTATGGTCTTACATTTTGCAATGCTTTGAAAGCCAGGAGGTTATATCACGACACGGCGATATCTTAATCGTATTCTTCCAGATCAGAACACATTTCAACGAGTTGATCAACTTCTAAGGGAGAATGGTAGATGAGTCCTTTTAACAAGGTAATATTATCAAATTTCTTCATAATTTTAGGAAATTTTGGAAAAAAAAGTACCGATACTGGTCGAGAAAAAACAGTGCTTACGCCGCAGCTAGAAGAAAAGCACCCGAAAATTATCAGCGCAGGTTAATACGTCGAAAACAATAATACATGACGTTCTTTCAAAACAGCTGTTATATCCATATCGTTTAAAAAAAGTACATGAACTGATTCCTGAAGATTTTCCCCGTAGAATGCAGTTTGCAAACTGGCTATTGAATTAGCAACGAAATAATATAAACTTCATTAGCACTATTCGCTCCACGGATGAAGCAGGGTTTAACAAAAATGGTTTCATAAATTTACACTACTTACATGTATAGGCTGCAGTTATTGCTTCAATCATAAACATCAGTTCCAATCAATTAATATCTGGGCAGAAATAATTGACAATTTTTTGATTGGACCATTCGTATTCCCGGCATGACTGAATGGAGAACTTTATATGGAGTTCCTCCAGAACGCTTTTCACAATTTAATAAAGCACTTATCACTTGAAACCCGCTAAAACATGTACTACATACACGATGGGACACCACCTCATTTCAGCGTTGCTCTGCGGGAGCACCCGATTAACGTCTATCCGAACGGTTGGAAAGATAGAGGAGAACCTATTACCTGGCCTCCTCGATCTCCCGACCTAACGCCATTGTATTTTTATCTGTAGGGATACCTCAAAACTTTGGTGTATTCCATTCCGGTCGATAGTTGGGAGGAACTTCTACGGAGAATCACGTTTCATTGTGATGAAATAAGGAACAATGCTGAGTTAATGGGGCGGGTTCAACAGTCTTCAATTCGTCGTCTTCGCGAGTTTATCAGACTTCACGGAGCCCATGTTACAACCTCTTACGAAGTTTTTAACTAAACAGTTAGTTTAACTTTTTATTGAAACGATGGTGATTGGGGAAAATTCCTCTTTTTCATATTCAACCCGACAGAAGTTAGTGTAAATAAAATGACGTTTTTTCGAAAACAGTTAGGGTTAGCGACATGAATGAAGAGTGTTTAATTTCTAGTCAATAGTTAAAGGTATATAAAAAACGTTGTCCAAAGTTCTTATCATATAAGGCGTAAAAAAAAATGGGATCATGAGTGTCACAGCTAGTCAATTCCTGCAGCCGTGAGTTATTCACAACATTTTCTTGGTTGTAATTTCAAGGGTCTTACCTGGAGTACATCATATTTAAAAAAAAATTAAAGATATCTGGTGGTTCAATAATTATGTGTAAAAACTTATATTGCAGCTATTTTGGGAGCCCATATCTCCGAAGAGAAGGCCTACACGAAAAATTTTATATGAACTTGTAATATTCTTTTCACGTGTTTTTTTTTTCATATTCGGGGATTTCCCACATTTACCCGGATACCCTGTAGTTTACGGTAATTTCCAAGGAAATTGTGGGGATGCAATGAGAGTATATAGAGAACAATTTCAAATAGAGAGCAACCGGTAGTTTTGCTCCTGTTACGATTGATTTTGGACAGAATCTCACCACTAGAACATCATAGGTTAAGGAAGACATTTTAGAATGAGTTGAAAAAAATCCGAGTCTGAGCACCAGCCACTTAGGTTTGGAACCTAGAGTTTCTAAAATACAGTAAATATGAAAGCAGCTCTTGCGTTTATTCCACCTCCAGACGGCACAAGAGATTTTATCTCTCGACCTCGAATTGAGACTATAGGCTTCTGTCGCTTCTTTAATGAACCGAGAACAGACGATGTAAATTTTCATAAAGAATTATATTTACCTATGAGTGGTGCTTTATATAATAAACATATCTATAATGATGAAAATCGAATACATTGAAGGTTGTATTAACTAACAATATCGTTTAAATGATTTGAATTGCCCAAAATATGCCCAATTTACTAAATAACCCTCCATTGGCTACTAGACAAAAGATGTCTTGAATGTACGAAGATGCACCCTACACTACATTATGGTATGGTGTTGATTAGTAAACACAAGTACAAAATTCAGTAAACACTCTATTCTTAGATGCAGAGATGATAGGAAAGTGCAATTCAACTTTCTCTGTAGAACTAATCTCTGTATATATGAAAACGGATATAATTTTGGACATTTCCTTAGAGTTGAATAAAAAATTAAATAAGCAAAATCTTTCTGTTTTGATTTGGTATTAGCTTTGTGTGTTATTGTTATTGTGCTGTGTCAATTTATTCTTATATTGCAATTATTGTCAGTATGTAAATTTTTATGGTTGCGGAGACTACGACGAACCTCAGTACACCACAGATGATTATCTCAGAAACGGGTACTTGAAGCTAAACCTACTAAAACTATTTTGAATAAAAAATGTCAAGAAATAAGGATGTTTAATTATAAATTTAATATACTGAAGGCGAAAAAGTTACGAAGGTTTAAATATAGGTGAATTGCTGCTCGCGTTGCTCTCTGCAATATAGATTTAAACTGTAATCAGATCTTCATTTTTTTTTATCCTAAAAACCCCAAAGTACAAAATTTAGTGTAAATCAATCAATTATTAAGCTCAATATTTACAAAAAGGTTTTAAAAAACTATAACTTTGGCGCACTGTATATCCGAAATTATCAATTTTAGAGTAAGGTAAGTAGTTAAACCCTAGCGCAGAAGTCATCACGCTCATCTTGCACAACGAAACGCAATTCCGCAGGTTATAAATCAGGGTGTGTATTTATGTGCACATTACCAACCGGAAGAATTACAAGCTTAGCATTAAATTTAACAAAATTAAAATTAAAATGTGATATACAATAGCTTAAATTAGAATAAATAAACTATTACTAAACTATCTGATAAAACTATATAGTATACTGAAAAACTTGAAATCCGTGCGAGAACTCAGCTACAGGTAGGAAACTGCATTGTCACAGGATTGTTTTGCTCCCACCGACAGAAACGGAGTCTTATCCTCAAAATTTCACTCTCAGGACAAGAAAACAATAAAAGGGAACAAAAAGCAGGAGCTGAAACCAGGAACAAGGGCCAGGAATAAAAATCAAAACCCTGAAGAAGAAATAAAATCCTTAGAACCCTTCGAATGCCGTGTACAAAGTAGAATACATAATTAACAGCTAACTTGAGTTTAGTCATTAAAACTCAACCATTATTCTTAGCATACGAGGATGGTTCAATAAGTTATCAGCCTGAAACAGAGAGGGCGCTAGTGGGATCAAATAACTATAATATTTTGTAAGCATTAACCTTGAGATGACGCCCTGCAAAGTTTTAGATATTTGCGTTCAGTTGCTTGTTTGTGGCGATCGATTGAACACATAAGGTTCGATATTTTGTGAAAGATGGATAAAATTGAAGTTCGAGCGGTTATAAAGTACTTTGTTTTAAAGGGCTTAACTCCTACGAACATTAGAAATGATTTACATTATACTTTAAAGGATTCTTTTCCCTCATTTTCGACAGTAAAACAAAGGGCTGCTGAATTTAATCGTGGTCGTACATCAATTCAAGATGATGAGCGCTCGGGACGCCCAAAAACCGTTACAACTGACGAAATTGTCACAAAAATTCACAATGTCATACTTCATGACCGCCGACTGAAAGTACAAGAGCTTGCTGGTATAGCAAACATCTCGAGAGATTGTGTCCACTATATTTTGCATGACGTTCTTGGCATGAAAAAGTTTTCTGCGCTATGGGTGCCGCGTTTGTTAACAGTCGACCAAAAACGCCTTCGAATGAACACTGCGCAAGACTGTTTAGACTTATTCAGACGCAATCCTGCTGAGCTTCTTCGACGTTTTATGACTGTAGATCATCATTCCACACCAGAGACAAAGCAGCAGTCTAAACAGTGTTGGGGGCAGCTGAAAGTGTGCCAAAAAAAGCAAAAATGGTTCCGTCAGCAGGAAAAGTCATGGCAACAGTTTTTTGGGATTCACATGGCGTGATGCTTATAGACTACTTAGAACAAGGCAAGACCATCACCGGGGAGTATTATGCTTTACTACTGGATCGCTTATAGCATTTTATTAAGGCTAAACGTCCACATCTTTCCAAAAAATAAAGTGCTCATCAGGATAAGGCGCCGGCACATAAATCTATGATTGTTGCTGCAAAACTCCAGGACCTATGTTTCAAAGTGCTTCCACATGAGCCATATTCGCCAGATGTGACTCCCAGTGATTACTTTCTCTTCTCAAGTTTGAAAAAATGTGTCGCAGGACGAAAATTACCTTCAAATAACGACGCCAGAGCAGCAACAACCGCTTATTTTGCAGAGTCAGACAAATCGCATTATACAACGGATATTAAAATGTTAGAACATCGTTGGTCTAAATGTATTGAGTTAAAGGAGACTATGTTGAAAAATAAATAAAAACATTTTCAAAAATGTTTGTTTTCTTTATCAGGCCGAGAATTTGTCGAACCATTCTCGTATAAAAAGTTAGAACTCACAACATTAAGTAAGTTACTACTCCAATCTTTATAAATCTTTATTTATTGAGAAAATAATAGAATAAAAAAACAACTAAGTTTGAAATTTAATCTATCATTTAACAATAGACCCTTGTTGATTGATAAAAAAATATAAATAAACTCTAAATTCTGTTGAAAAATATATCGAACAAAAGTTGATTGGTTTTCCCGTTCTTAATGTAAATTAGACATATTTTAGATAAATACTATTACATATTTAAAAAAAGAATGCAATCGACCATAAATCTGCTCAATTAAAATGGTAATAATACTTAAACTGTGCCCAGAAATAAAATACGAAATACTCAAGTCCCATAATTCTCATAAAAAGAGTTAACTTATAATCAAATTTTACTCCACAAATATCCTATCAGGAGACCCATTCGCAGTCATACTGACTATTTAGTACCCGGTACATGGTACGCCACTCATTTACAACAATTTAAACATATCATTAAAAGCTATAACAGAATTGAGCTAATAAAAAAATATATGTATATATTTCACTCATTCTACCCTCATTTCCCTTTTTATAGGAATATGCAAATTAAAAATACTAAAATAGCTAGAGTTTTCATTATTCCCTGTTTCGTGGCAAAAAAGGCCGACGAGACGGCGTCAATGGTATCCAAAAGAGGGTTAATAAAACCTAGTTTACACTGCAGCAGGCCCAAATTTAACAATGCTAAACTGCATAGAACACTGCAAACCACCAGGGGATGTTACAAGACCAATGATTCACTTAATTCCTTTTACAGGTCGAATAAAATCTACATACATAGCTAATATAAATTATGACTCATTATGTCTTAATGGCTCACAAACTGTTGATTTTCCTATGGTGTTTTTGAAAAAAGAGACGGATTTTTGCGTTTTTTTTTTTCAAAAGATACATGAAAATGACTAAATGTCGTATATTTCTGCTAAAGTATCGGTTGAATGATGGTTGAGACCGACGCTGAGCACAAATTCGTGAAAAAAATTCCTTGAACCTTCAAATAGTGTAGAATGACGAATATCCTCAACCTAATACTCCGTTACACCTAATCAATGAATGATGATCTGAGTCTGTCAGATTTAACATTACAAAATGTCCGAAAAAGTACGGTATACAATTAACATTTTCTTTAAAGATGGCATAAATATTGGCTTAAGAACTATAATAGTCTAATAATATATATCTGTTTTTTTACATGTTTACATTTTTCATTCTATTCTTCATAAAGACTTTAAAGTGATCAAACATTCAGGACACGTCCTTGAATCATAGAAAGAAAAAGGAACTCCCCTCCTGATAACCAGCGCTATAAAATTCTCTGAAAACAGTCCCCGTGCACTTATAAGGTAAGCTTTCAAAACCTTAAAACTTTTATAAAATATCATTAGTTATCTGTAACCAGTAATAATAAATCTAGTGATAGCGATAATTTAGCTGGCATGTTTAAAACACAACCTACATATAACATCATCATTCTTTCGCCAAAAAAAAGACTTTATTTCCCTTTGAACCTTACTTTTAATGTCCTGTGGTACCGCAAAACATGGATTAAAGCCCACAGTGTACATCCAACAATGTCCTCTCACATCCAGAGATCAACTTCCACCAGTACTAAATATTAAAGGATAAAACGGAAATAAAGCAGAAAAAATAAACAGAAATTGTTTTCGAGAACATTTTCATGGCTGAACCCTTACGAACTACCCCAAAAGACGCCAGCAATAGCCTTGGCGAACAACGTCGTAAAAATCGTACATTCCACGAAAGGAAAAAAAGAACTTAACTCGACCTTAGCAATATTGTGTGCCTCCCAATGTGACTTAATGCTCCTCATATACTCGGTCATACTTATCTCTCCAAGGTCAAAACAAGCATCGCCAGAAAGCGTCGCACTGATACATCCACAGAAGTG
Source organism: Diaprepes abbreviatus (assembly GCA_034092305.1). Taxonomy (NCBI): domain Eukaryota; kingdom Metazoa; phylum Arthropoda; class Insecta; order Coleoptera; family Curculionidae; genus Diaprepes; species Diaprepes abbreviatus. The sequence goes on from JASJET010000028.1 coordinate 17,089,534, forward strand.
CCCACCGAAAAGCGAAATTAAAAAACAATGAAAACTAAATAACGCAACAATTGATTTTCTAATAAAAGGAGAGTTAGTTATAGTATCACTAGACTAAAACGTGTCAGGAAATGTGAATAAAAATTATATAACAAGCCCAAGGTGTATTGTAAGGTGTTACTGCCATTAGCACTTCCCACGAAACGACCTCAGGTGAAACACAGTAGTAGGGTCCTAGCATTAGGCAGACCATATTACAGTTAACTGCACCTAAAATTTACTCCGGATGCTCACTCTTCCAACGTGGCATGTGCAGTTTTCCAACCAGATACTTTCGAATGAACTCTGAGTGCAACCGACACCTCACAATTATTAATACGTAAAAAGAGTAAAAAAACTGAAGGTAACTAATGGCCTAATGATAAAGTAAGCCCCAAATATTCAAATTGTAAACCAAGTAGCAGAGATAATTTAGGTAACATATTTAAAACAGACTCTGCATGTATCAATAAAAACAGTATAAATAATATAAAAATGAAGTCAATTGAAAATAACAACTCATCTAGAATTATTTTAAAAATGACCTTTTTAATTACTATATAGCCAATTTCAAAAAAGTGTTAAGTAAATTAATAATTCTAAAAATTCCAAAAAGTTCAAACCCGTAGGCACAGTTCTTTCTTTAAAATATTTCCTAAATATTTATTTTTAAATATCTAATGATATGATCACTAAATGGCGAAATTCTGACTCTGTTGCATAATTCTGTGTTTTTACTTTTTTACGCATGATTTGTGTCATAAATTACAATAATAAAAAATAGTACCCTAATTAATAATAAAAAACGTTCCGGAACATTATATTTTCAATAACAGTCGTAGAAAGGAAAATATATTAGATTTTCAAATTGACCTGTAATATCAAATAGTTTTGTTTGTGTGGTAGAACATGCTTGAGTGTCCCTCTCAATATCGCCTCAGCTTGTTTCTTTGCCCAATCGATTGTGTGACATCTTGACTTTATGGTTCAAATCGTCGTACATTTCCAATTCCTTGGCATATTGCCGATGCTCTTCCACTTGTGGAACAACTTCATTTGTAACAGCACCGGGATTTTCATTTACTCGTTGGTAAGATGTGCTATCGTGTAGCAAAATATTCCTTTGAAATGAAATTTGTTTAGCATTTTTTATAGAGGATTGGTTATAGTTTTCTGAAAGCAGTAGCACTCCGTTTTTTTGTTTTGTTTTAAAGAACAAAAAATAGATGGATCCTGAAAAACTGGTTTCAATTAATAATTATTTTTGGGCGTGTGTTGTATCTCTAGATGTGAAAATAAGGACGACAATTTTTTTCGCTTTTCTAATACTAATCAAGATCCAGAAATGCTGCATCCTTGGATAAACAAGATGAACAATTTCCCAATTTTAAAAAAGTCTCAAAATAAACTTTAATAATAACTTGGTATGTTTAAAAAAAAAACAAAATTTCAGCAAGCAATAAAGAAATCTATCTCTCGTATTTAAATGATTGTTAATACGTATCAGAATATATAAAAACAGTCTATTTCCTGCAAATACCTCCTGCGTATGTTTCGACCACCTTATGATCTCGTCAGTGGAGTTGTATCGAACCGAGAGCGACAGTCGCAGGAAACAAATGCTATATGAAATATAAATTCCAAGGTATGTCGGTAGGATATTAAAAACCTGCCGACTTCGATGTTAGACTGAAAAATGTCGCCGGTCGAACGACATCTATGAACCATTGGCATAGTGCGAAATTTTTTAAAAAATCAGTATGTCAGTAAGAAATCAAGAAATCTGTCTGCCGTATTTGCAAAAAATATACTGTTTGTATATATTCTTTCTTTTTCTCTGCCTGAAAGGATAATACATAAAAACAACTATTTAAATACCGCAGATAGATTTCTTTATTTCTTACTAATATTTTGATTTTTTTTTTAATTTTGAACTACTCCGGTGATTCATAGATGTCGTTCGATTGGCGATATTTTTCAGTCTAACATCGAAGTCGGCAGGTGGTAGGTTTTTAATATCCTACCGATATACCTAGGAATTTATATTTCATATAGCATTTGTTTCCTACGACTATTGCTCTCGGTTCGGTGCAGCTCCACTGACGAAAGCATAAGGTGATCGAAACGCGTATGGAGAGAGGTATTGGCAGGAAACGGACTGCTTGTTTACATTCTTTCCTTTCCTCTACCTCAATGGACAATACATATAAACAACCATTTAAATACCGCAGATAGATTTCTTTTATTTCTTACTGAAATTTTGATTTTTTTTTAAATTTAATTTTTATAATATAACCTTGGAATTTATATTTCATATAGCATTTGTTTTTTGCGAATGTTGCTCTCGGTTCAGTGCAGCTCCACTGACGAGACCATAAGGTGATCGAAACGAGTATAGAGAAAGGACCAGGGTGGTTTTTGCAGGAAATAAACTGTTTGTATATATTATTTCCTTTTCTCTGCCTGGAAGTACAATACATATAAACAACCAACTTGGTACGTGCTACGCATTTTGAATCCGAAAACATACAGTTTAAGTACCGAAGAAACATAAAATGGAAAGCAATTCCCAGCTTTCTTATTATCAAAGATAAAAATGTATATTGCAGATATTAACTTCTCATATATTTTTCGTTTCCCATGATTACTAAAAGTTTTTACGACAAATTTTCAAAACCTACTTTTTGTAATTATTCCGCCCAATATAATTTAATAATTTGAGAGACTACCACTGCTTACTAATGGTTCTTACTGCTTCTTTGGACCGACACTGAAGCTAGTTACGTACGTCAAGATTTGAAAATTCGATTTTAGAAATCATAGATATATGTTTGTCATGTACTTTGTAGTAGAAAGCGATACGTAAAATCTATAATTAGAAATAAAGGGAAAAGAAAAACAATAATGGTTTTATAAAGTTATAGAATTCTAACCTGAAAATATATAAAACATCAAAACTTCAAGTTTGTTGATTCGATATGCTTATAATGTTTCTAGGTAAATGGAACTGTATGTTTAAGTATGCAATTCTTTTAATAACTTAATACTGTAATAGTTGAGCAAGGAGATGGTTCCTCAAGGAAATATAACAATATGTATAAAGGTAACTATAGAAAATAATAAAATCTAAAATCAAATTATGAATGTTACATATAGCAATTATCAAAGCATATGATAGGTTTCACACTCAGCAATACCATTCATTTTGAATGTAATTTTCTTAACATATTTCCTAATGTAATGTACGTACATGTATAGCTTCATTAATTTTATGCCATGACTGGATATTTCATTATTTTATACAATACTATTAACAATAAGAAATTTCAATATCGAATTAAATAATTTGTCGGTTAGAATAACATATTTCTACTGTAACATAACTATATATTGTAAATAATGCATGAAGTAAAAATATTTAAATAAAACACTCAGCACAAGCAAAACATTTTCAACCAGATTCATTAGGAAGGTTTAATATTTATACCCAATCTAGTTGCCATGGAAGTAAGATATTATGGTCCATTGGTTCTAAACCTTTTTCTTCTTGTGAACCTCTTCTACGAACCGGAATAAATTGGCGAACTCCAGTATAGTCATAGAAATAGTAAATAAAACAGTAAAATTGAATTTTTAAAATTTATTTTCCAAATAATACACAAGAGGACAAATGAGATTGATGGCCAAGAAAAAATGCTTGAAATTCAGACTTCAATTCAAACAAGTAGGTCAAAATCTTGCCACGAAAGAGTCATCTAACTTCTGTATGAAGTAGTAAAGAAACGTGAAGGCTTACAAAGTCCACACAAAACGTTACACATAGACGAGAGTTTGCAGCACGCAATTTTTACAACCTTGTTTAAAGTACTAGATAACTCTGCAAGAATGTGCTTACATGTCAGTGCTTGTCTCTGAATACGGCCATGAGTCCATTCAATATTCTCGCTGATCTTTACCAGCACCTCGAGAGCAGTAAATATTCTGGTCATTAATTTTGCACCATCAGTGTACCCAGCCAAACAAAAGGACCAATTTATTCCATTTTTTTTTAAAATAGTCATTGATCATATTGAAAATTGCTGCACGTGTCCTATATGTTTTCAGTGATTTTGAAAATAACTTATTTTCTCAATAGAATTCTTAAATTCGAAGAAGCAATTGATTGCTTGTTCGTCCAGCTTTTCTTTAGACTTGACAAAATTACCCCTTTTTAACCAACGATCCATCATACATTTACGGAGCAATAATATATTTACTTTCAGGTTTAACATGCCCACTTGCAATTTGTTGTAATTTATTTACACCAGAGGAAATCACTAAACCGCCTTATACTACTAATATTTATATACACACTATGTATTGACTACTAACTATCTTTTTAAATTACTCGAGGTTCTTATGCTCAACGTACAAATCAGTTCGACTCTACTTTTCCTTATATGTGACTGCGGCGTTTTTATATCGGCAAACGTTATTACCGTTCCTTCATGTGAATTGGAAAAAGCCTTAGTTCGCCGAAGTAGAAGTTGCCAACTCGCTTGAGACTGTATTCGCATCGCCTGCGGTGTAGCGACTCGTTGCGTTACAGATTATTGACTGTTGCGATGTTTAATTTAAAACTCCACCATTACAATTTTTTTTCCGCGAACCCCCTTTATAAAGCTCTCGAACCACTGGCGGTTCACGAACCACCACTGTTATAGTCGATCAGTTTTATTTTGCTTATGATATTGTTAGAATACATATTATATATATATATATATATATATATATATATATATATATATATATATATATATATATATATATCAACAAAAAAATGCTTATATTGGAATATTAAGGATAAAAATCTTAAAAATAGTTGTGTCCCGACAATAAATTAAATTCTCCATTTTTGCCGTTTTAGGAATAAAAAAAATAATTTTTTATTCCTGTATTTTCAATGTTCAAGACTTCCTTGACCTATTGTTGCTCCTGTCAGTTTAGGCCCTCTACTGTCAACTTAGATCGATTTTAAAGTTATATTATGTTGATGAATTATAGGGTGTTATTTTATTATAAACTGTATATTCCTAAAAATATATTTTTACAAAAAATATCAACTAATAAAGTTTCATTGGAACAATATTTTTAATTTTTACAACTGATTCAAAAAAAGAAAAACAGAAGCTTGACATTTTTTGTGATTGCTTGTTGTTTGTAGCTTATTGTAGCTACTGGTTCATTTAGTAATAATTTGACCAAACTTTAAAAATTGTAATTTCTAATATAAATTTAGAGTGAACCAGGCGCGGATCCAATGGGGGGCGGGGCGGTGGGTTCGATCGCCCCCCCCCCCCCCCCAGAGCTTTGAGTTCAGAAAAATAGACTCGATTTTGCCTTATATACTATAGTTTATTCAAGAACCAGAGAGAGTAATAAATAATCTTTTACCCTTTTTTTCTTCGCAAACTACCTGTGTTCTTTAGTCAGGTGTTTTGGGCAAAATGTGTTAGACACATATATTTATCATAGGAATGGGTCAGAAATTTTATTTTCAAAAATACCGGTCTATAATAATGTACTGTTTGGGTTAGATAACAATAGATATTTGGATGTGTGAAGTACTAAAAAGGATTTTATTTCTTGTCATAGGCGTCGGAATGAGGTTTATTATCACCAAGTATTTATGGCATAGAATATTATTTCGGTAATAAACTTTAAATAAAAAGTTTTTATAATATTATTTTATTTGTTATGCTTTCTTAATAATTCACATACATTAGAAAATATAGGTAATTTTGACATATATAACACAAATCACAATTGTATTTTTATTATTTTTTTTTGGCATAGAAACCGTTTTAGGTACATTCAGAGTAAAATTTAGCCCTTTTTCTCTCAAAAAATTCTAAGTTATAATTTAAATACTTACAAAATACCCATTGTCAAAAATGCAAGAATTTAAGCATATATAAAAAAATAATTTCGGCCATATAATATTAAAATTCTTTTGAGGCTATCGGTCATTTTATCAATAATTAAAAATATTTTTAGGTCATTTGACGTTTCAGTTTATTTATTTCTCAAACCAACCACAGAATTACAATTAAACAATAAAAAGGGATTCAAATGTAATTAATTTTTATATGTTACAGAAAATTTAGATAATAAATTGTATTTACACTGGTAAACATTACGTATCTAATTCGTAATCAAAGTCAGTGAAGCTATCTTCGCTCAAATTAATTATAATTGGTTTCTCTATCTCACCGATCATGAGATTGAGTTTCCACATTTTCTTTTATTCTTTTATTATATGGATTTTTTCCAATTTTCTGCAGTAACTTTATTCAAAAAAATCTTTCAAAAATTCCGTTAAATTACTAATTTTGTAAGTTGTCTTATTTCTAGCAACTCTACCTTTTACTTGAGAGAGATATTTTCTTCACCAACGGACATTTTCCGGATGATCTATAAGAACAGATTTCCTATCTGGTTTTTCCCAGCAAAAATTATGTTCTCTGAGCAATTTCCAAAGCTCAGTTCTTTTAATTTCAGGGAAAACCGATTTTCATTGATTTTAGTAAGAATTTTGTTGACGGTTGGGATCTGCTTCTCATAATAAAATGTATGTACAACTCCTTTTATCGCAGTTTACATCTCATCTTCCAACGCGGTTTTTTGTCTGCCTCTGATCGAATGTGGCTTGGAAGTACTAACAATTCCACTTGTTTTTTTCTCCTTCAGTATTCGGTACACAGTAGATTTTGCAACTCTTGTCATGTTGGAACACATCTCAACAGAGCTTTTAACATTATTATCTAGATATTGATATATTGAGGCATCATAAACATTCATCGTAATAAGTTTTTTGTTGAGGAAAAATGCCCTGGCTTAACGATTTTGGAATAAATATAAATGTGAAAGCCTATCTTTTGGGTATCTCACTAATTTTAAATAATATATAGAAACAAGCGCAAACAAGTAACACACTGTAAGGTGTACTTTGCTCACTGACAGAAATCAAATTGAACTATCAGAAATTTTATTGTTGCAGTAAAATTGTAACAGTTTTATTACTCTCTCTAGTTCTTGAATAGAGTATAGGAATGTGTATGCTTGCGATCTCCCCTCTCCTTTCCAAGAGCTTTGAGTTCAGGAGAATAGAACACATTCTATCTTTTATATTAGGAATGTGTATGCTGCTGACACTCCCCCTCGTTGACCATTTATTTTTCTTGCGATAGCCCCCCCCCCCAAGAGCTTTCAGTTCAAGAAAATATACCCGATTCTGCCTCTTATACTAGGAATATGTATGCTGCTCGCATCCTCCTTCCCCATCGGCAACTTGTTTTTTCTTGTGATCGCTCCCCACCTCTCTAAGAGCTTCAAGTTCAGAAAAATAGACCCGACCCTGCTTTTTACATTAGAAATGGGAATATTGCTAGTATCTCCCTCCCCCCGTCGACAACTTGCTTTCGCTTATCATACTGTACTTTTGTGATATCACCCCCCACTCCAAAGAGAGAGACTGGATCCGCCCCTGCAGTGAACTGTTTAGCGCTGTTTTAGAAGGCGATTCAACTTTTTTTCTATTTTGTTTTTTGATACTTAAATTTGAGCTCGTTAAAAAATCCTTTTTTTAAAAATCTTACATTAAATATGTAATAGTAATTACTTACAATTACTATTATAAATTTTGTTACACAGTAAATTATATCATTTATACAGTGATTTTATTTATTATCATTACAATAAAATCAATTATGTAATGTTGAAGTAACATTTTTATTAGTTGTAAATGTCTCGAAAAATAATGTGGTATTCTTCAATTGTAAAGAATATAAGAACACATAAAAATACATTTCATAATTTATATGGGTAAGTTACATTTTGCTGCATTGACTTCGCCTTTTGCAATAAAATATTCAGGACATAAACCGAGTTGAATATTTAAATTTCTCGCCCAAAGTAGTACACGAACTATTATAATATTGCGCTTTTTTTTAAACAAACCCTGAATATTAAAGTTTTTTTTGAGTTCCATTTCTGTTGTTAAAGCAAATATGGAAGTGTTTTTACGAAAAGGAAGAAAAAACATAGTATATACCTGTGGGATCAAAATGAGACTCTAGTTTAATGGTGTTGTAGGGTCCTACTGTGCATAGGGGAAAACTTGTGCGCACTTGTGTGATCTATGGACAGGAGGATGAACTTTGCCTTACAAATTGGACTTATGTGTATTGCAAGAGAAGGATATACTTGTGGCGGGCAGTCAACTCTGCATTCGGTAGGTTCATATGTTATAAGGGCTCATGTTTTGTGAAAAGACTGTAATTTTTTGTGCAAATATCTGGAGCTTCCCACAAATAATTTTTCTAACCGAAGATTGTGTAATTTATTTCGAAGAGTTGCTCTGGCTCTTCGACCTGTGAAAGGAAAGAGTTTATTTTTGGTGACTGTAAATATAATATTCACAGATTTCATTTAACAATAAGATAATCCAGCCAGGGTATATAGGTATACAGGTGTAGAAAGTCGAGAACAGAACCTCTTAAAAAAAGGGAACGTAACAAAAAGCGACGGAAAACCCGTTTAGCCATGTTGAGGAAGTGAAATAAAGCATACTGTTGTATCGTAGCTTGCTTGATTTGTTCAAGGGCGTCTAATTTTAAGCAATATAGTTCGATCCACTGTATGATCCAGTAAGCCTTGGAATTTAACCTCGGATTTTGATTTAGTAAAAGTTAGATACTCGTCATGTGGATAACATGCTTTTTTTGTATTTACACACCCGAGTACGGCGAAAATATATTACTGCCTTTCTGTTTAGCCCAATTTTGTAATCGTTGATATTTGTGTTTCGACAATCCAATGTCAAATAGAAGAGCGGCGCACAAATATAATTGGGTGCGACGCAACCAAAACACTGTTGCCTTTAACCTGAGACGAAACGTTATAAAGAAAAGACTGGCCGTTCATATTACCGAGGTTTAATAGAAACGTTACTATAGCCAAACTTCTATTTTAAATTTCTTAACTATAAATTATTTTGGCCGTTTCTCAAATTCTAACCCACTAAGCCCGTCTAACTTCTTTCAGATAATTCGGACAGAAGATCGTAGGGAACGCCTACCGCAACATTACCCCCGCTAACTTCCGTGCGACACGAAAACGAGCAGTACCTTGAAACGAATGAGAGAGTGTATTTACTTTTCCTCTAAACTTGTAACGTAATCGACTGAATTTGGAATATTTATTTGATACATTGATTATTTTAAATACCTCAAATAGTCGAAATATAAAAAAATTAGTTTTTGTTGAGCGTTGAGCGTAAGGAAAATTGATATTTCTCTTACAAAATAAACATTTATTCTGATAAAAATACTAGTGAAATGCAATGGTAATTTCTAAGTAAATAAGCTAATAGACCACTTTAAAATTAAAAACCATTGTCAAAAATAAACTTTTATTCTGGTAAAAAATAAAAGTAACACGTTCAGTAATTGTAAATAAATAAATAATTAAATTCAATTTAAATCAACAAAAACACCTAAAAGTCTAGAAGAGGTGTTCAAACAGGTCTCCACTTTGAGTGAGACAATAACCCAGTCTATTGTAAAATATGGTTCGCGTATTTGTCAAAACTTCAGGGGTTATATCCCTATTAGCTTTAAAATATTCCGAACTGTTCGAGCGTTCATATCAAGTTCTTAGACAATTACGGTACTATTGCAAGGAAAATTAATTTCTGCTAAACTACAAACGTCAGTTTCCTCGATTTGCTCGTTTTTCAGTAATTTGAGGAACCGGTTGCTCCTCATCATTATCAGTGCATTTTTTACAAATTTTTAGACAACCGGTTGTCTCAAATTTTGTAATAATTTCCGAAATTCTAAATTTTCAAGGAACAGGATGATTTTCGCACATAAATACAAATCTGCCGATTATTTACTAGAATAGCTTAACACTTAATAATGTGTTCTTTTTGTTCCGTGGAATAAACTACCATTGTAACAAAAAAATTTAGCGCGAAACACGGTACTTACGCTTCGACGGCCGAATGAAAGCAAATAACTTGGAATCCTCTTGTTGTGCTAGGGCGTGGCGTATGCTGCCGCCCGCTCTCAGCCCACCAGCATTGGATTACCCCTTATCCGAGGACCAAACTGGTAATTTACACGTATGTCGATGCTTACGATGCTTATTCTTTTGTCTCATTCTGATTTGATGAAGTATTTTCTTTATTTTACTTAAGAAACGTCCAGTTTCTGGTGTGGATTTTCCAGACCTGTATAACTATACATACTTACATGGATGTATCTTAAATTAAAGTCTACTTGGTACAAAACTATTTGCTTTTTTTCCAGGTCTTAAAGAATAGACAGAAATATAAGCTGGCATTTGGGGGTTGCTCCAAAGTTGAACTGCAACTCCCTTATTTTTGGTACTGAATATTTTATACTGCCATTTCTTTTTGTTTAAAACGCAAAAATAAATAAGTTCGTATTAAGTATTACTAGATATTTTGGACATTATTGAAACTTTAATTGCAACAACTCATAAGATGGTGGGAAACAACCGAAATATATAAAAAATGAAAATATAACCTAAATTGATTTTAATTGGTTTTGTACAAGGTCGGAAATGGAGTTAGAATTTAGATATGCTAATGCTGGTTAATCAGTCGAGCATAATTTAAATTGTGCCAGAGTTATTGAACGGCTTTAATTTAAATCAATTTTGCTAGTATTTGTATGCAAATTATTAGATGCATTTAAGATAAATAAATACATATTCTTGTCATAAATTCTGAATATAATAAGGTTATATACAAATGATACATTGACAAAAAGAGCTTTAATGCCTTCATATTTGATGCATTTTAGCTCCCTCTAAGATATTTTATAATTACTAGTCAATATTCAACATAAATAAACTCTTCTTCTTCTTCATGTGCCATGTCAGGTCTCCGTGACCTTGTCAATTACAATAACGAGTTTATCACGATTCTCTGCTATTCTAAATACAGCTGAACAGTCAGCACTATTCTATTTCAGTCCACTCTCGGATGTTCCTTAGCCAAGATATCTGCTTCCTTCCAACATCTCTACGACCCTCGATCTTATTCTTCATAATTAGTTGAAGAATTCTGTACCGATTCCCTCTGAGAACATGGCCAAGATATGCTAGTTTTCTGCATTTTACAGTTGTCAGCAATTCACGAGTAGCATCTGCCCGATCTAAAACTGCTATATTAGTCGGCATAGCTACCCACGGTATTCGAAGCATTCGCCTATGAAACCACATTTCAAATGCCTCCAAAGGATTGATCGTGACGGCCTTCATTGTCGACACCTCCGCTCTATACAACAATATTAACCAGATGTAAGATTAGATCATCCTTTGGCGAAGTTTTAAATTTAAAGTGTCATTGCAGACAAGCGATCTCATATTTAGAAAATTTGTGTCTATTGCCTTTCTCACTCTATTGATAGATTCTAAAAGTTGTTGTAGACCCTGAAGGCTATCACTTATGATGGCCGTATCATCGGTACAACGAATCGTTGATTTTAACCCCAAATACTTAGTCATGTAGGGCTCCCATAAACACGTTGTTCGAACATAAATTAAACAGCAGTGGAGAGAGAAAAGATTCCTGTCTGACGCCTTATTGAATTTGGCATTTTTTGGTAAGCTTATCATTAACTCAGACCACTGTCCTCTGGCGACAATATAGATTCTCTATAATCCGTACATCCTTGCCATCCACACCAACATTCTTCAGTATATCTATAAGCTTCACATGTTGTACCCTGTCAAACGCTTTCTCGTAATCGATAAAGCATACAAAAATGTCTTTACGTTAGTTTAGAAACTTTTGAAGTATATGTAGAGCGAATAGCGCTTACTTAGGCACCAAGGGCATTACTAAACCTAAACTGGATCTTACCTAGGACGCTTTCGCATTTATTCCATATACTACAGTGAATAATACTCAGGAAAAGCTTCAAGATGTAACTTATGAGACTGTATTCTTACATCTTTTGGGACGTTGTTTTTTTTGGTAGCGTTATAAAAATAGATTTTAGCCCTTCTTCCGCTATTTCTCCAGTGTTTTGTACATAATTAAAAAACTTAATCAACATATCGATATTGTCTTCATGAGTCAATTGCAGAAGTTCCGAACAAACTATGAAAAATATCTAATCGATGTCCCATAGCCTTAGCCAAACGGCTTTTGCAACCCCTCCAAGGGAAAATTTACTTCTCACAGATATATCCAGATGTCATAAGAATGAAGTTCTGTGCGGAGCCTTTCCATATTGTCGAATCCTAGGTAGTGTTATGGTCCTCTGTATTTTCATAAAATTTCAGGCAGTTTGAGCAGTCCTAAGTAGCACTACTGCCTTTTGCACAGCATTGTACAGGTGTTCGCTAAGGTCCAATCTCTTGATATTAAGTCGAAAATTCTTCAGTACTATGCCCGTTGTTGATGGAGTTATGTTATTATTAAAATATTTATTTCTGGTATGTAAACAAGGCATCACTTTAAAGCTTTATTGTTTTATCCATTATATCCTTTTACTACGTTTTTACCAGAGTTCTGAAGAAAAACGGTTATGTATTGATTACATGTAATCATGTACGTTGCTCCTTAATAATCCAGTTACAAAAGTAAAGAAGTGTCAATTTTTATCATTACAACATGTTTAAAAGCGCTCAAGAATAGTAATTCTAAACCTGACAATTTTTATAATAAAATTATTTATCTCTTACAAAAATGTACGCTATAGACGAGCAGTATTTCATGAGACACTTATAGAGTCATTTGTTCTGCTCCATAACTCCAAGGCAAAAATAATTATAGTATTGAGAATATTTTGTCGCTCTGTTGTTAATAAATTTATTAAGAGTTTTGATTTTCATACGAATTGTCATTTAAAATGACAGATCAGAATGCGTTTTGTTGACCAATCTTGGGGGGAAAAGTGTGCAATCCTACAAGTAGTTATTTTATGGAGTAAAAAACTGCACTCTAGACAACTGAAAAGTACGAGAAAAATATATACTCGTAACATGAAAATATAAACGTGATTTATTTACCAACATTAATATAATTATATTTATATCAAATAATAGACTGGGAATATAGAAGTCGGAATGTCTTGGTTGCCTATATGTTATTCTCCTTTCAAGCAGAAAAAAAGGAAAAATATATAGAAACAGTTTGTTTCCTGCGAATACAACTCCTCTCTCCATAGACGTTTCGACCACCTCATGGTCCCATTAGTGGAGCAGCGATGCATGTCAGCAGGCTTTTAATATCCCTCAATAAAATCGTCTCACTTGTCTGAGACCAGGCGTGTTGTTAAGCCTTAATAATATTTGATTTTGTTCTCAGTTCCGTGACTTTTAGTTAATCACAGGGATCGAGAAAAGGAGTTTTTGCCCTTCTTTTACGAGACTGTCCGCTTCTTCATTTCATTTGATTCTCTTAGGCCCTAACACCCATATCAAGGTTACCCTGTTTTTCTTTGCCAATTGCTTTAAAGATTGTGTACAGTTCAAAGTGAACCTCGACTCATAGGTGTTTGATCTGAGAGCTTTTAGCACCGCTTAGCTATGTAGTAATATATATATATATATATATATATATATATATATATATATATATATATATATATATATATATATTTATATATATATGAAGTAAAATGCGAACAGTGATTGCAAACTTCGCTCCATTATATCCTTTCCGTGTTAGAGGTTGCACAGTTTGGATGAATTGCTACAAAACACAATTCATCCTATTCCACCACCATCGAGATGATGGTCTACCTGTACCACCACACCGAGAAGAAAGTAAAAACTTACCTTCTCTGCTACAGTGATACGGCAGAGGTACATGTTTCGTCTCTTACTAGACTTATCAGGGTACCGACATGCACCTGTCTGTGCAAAGGATAGATCGGAAAGGAAGCATGCAACACTGAACTCGGCTTCGCCGACTTCCCGCCGGCTGGCGTATCTACCCTGATGAGTCTAGTAAGAGACGAAACATGTACCTCTGCCGTATCACTGTAGCAGAGAAGGTAAGTTTTTACTTTCTTCTCGGTGTGGTGGTACAGGTAGGCCATCATCTCGATGGTGGTGGAATAGGATGAATTGTGTTTTGTAGCAATTTATCCAAACTGTGCAACCTCTAACACGGAAAGGATATAATGGAGCGAAGTTTGCAATCACTGTTCGCATTTTACTTCATTTACATGCGGAGATGCATTTAGCTGTACGTTTGCTGAATGTGATTTCAGCACGACAACGGCATAATGTGGATATGACCACTGCTATTGCATCTTACACGGAGGAATCCGTGAAAGCCGCATAAAAGTATATATATATATATATATATATATATATATATATATATATATATATATATATATATATATATATATTGGCTTTTTTAGTGTTCCTATTTAGACACTCTTTGGCACAGTTTTGAGTTCCATATAATTCAGCTTTGGATATGGTGGGAGTATTTTCTAAGAATTTTGCAAGCCTTAAGCCTAAATCTGATACTCCCACTCCAATGTCCTCTTTCATCTTCATGAAATGAACTCATGAATAAAACATACCATTGAAACCTTCTCTAGTCGAGGTAATCCTAATAGGTAAGTTAATACCTCATTGTTCACGCTGAAGTTATAGCTTAAGGATATTCATTATGTTGGTATTGATATAAATTCGGTCGCAATTGTATTCAGAATCTTCAATGTGGCTACTTCAAGTAAGATTTTGTTCTATTATTACTCCCGGACATTTGATTTCTTTGAAAAAGTGGAGTATATTTCCATTTAAGGTTCATATTTTGTTTTTGTCTTCTCCTAAATGGAACGAAGATCGTTTTTTTATGTTTATTACCTACTTCCTTCCTCTCTGCACTAATTATTAATTTGATTAAGGCATCTACATAAGACTTGTGATAGCCAGTTCAGTTTTGATCCTGAAATTACCCATTTCAAAAAATAATTGGAGCTACAGGAAATATATTTTATTTTTCAAAAAATTAAAGCAACATCAAAATTAGCACTAAAATGAAAGTCAATGACATGCAAAAATTACTAACATCAGAAAATATTTACCTGCTTACTTAGCATATTTTCAAAGTCATTTTTATTTATTTATAGAAAATACCAGCAAGCTACATAAAACCACTCTTAAGGCAAAAAGAAAGGAAACATACATCAAAACCAAAATAAACACTACTACTATTTTAACAAATAAAACAATTCATCCAGAATTAATTTGAACAAATTGCTCATCCAAAAATGGTACTTAAATAAGAAAATCTACAATTATTCAATTAATTAAAGTTGTTAATATATTTTTAAAATTTCTCTGCCATTTTCTGGAGCCAGTTTAGTTTTTTTTTAATTATTTCACACTTTTTATTTCAATTATTTTTTGAAATATAATTCGTTTCATTTGTAACATTTTGGCATATCAAAATACTGAAATTATGAACACGTGACTCCAACTTTCATTAAGTTGGTAAAATTTTACCCTAATGGAGAGATAGAACTCTGAATCAATTGTAAGTTGCACTCACGCAAACACATAAAGAACACGTCGTGCGTCTTCTGGGAGAAATTAGAGGCCGTCGTGGTCGTAAGAATGGTCGAATTTACGACCGGACCGAACGACGGCTCTGTTCAAATGCTTTTCTAGTCTGGTCCTATGCATCTTATAGTAGGGCCTCTTTATTACTTACTACTGTCTGAGCATCTCAAATATGTTTTATAAACTTAAAATATAAGAACTCGGCTCTTATATTAGCAATCCATTATTACTATTTCAATATTTCAATTCCATTCCAAACTTTCGATAACTTTACATTCTATATTTATCATCACTAATATTAGACAAATATTTTTACACTAAGTAACGGTTAAGCATAGTTTAAGTTTGTTAAATTTTGATAAATTGGACTCATTTTTGTTCTTCTTATTTCTGATAATATTCTAAAGGGATTTTTCCGGAATTTAAAAATAGTAATATTTTATCCAGTTATCGACTTATAGTCCATTTTAAAGCAAAACTATTTTAGATATGATAATTTCACACCATACACCAAATATAAAATTTGAATAGGAAACGACATAACGGAGCGTAAACAATAAAATTAGATTTAAATAAATAAAAATCTGCATAGAATTTAGGTTTGGGCATAGACGCCTTTTGTCGCATATGGTGAGATAATATACAGTATAAGTAAACCTCAATTTCACTAGAGATGCCCCCTCCTAGTAGACAAATAGTAATAAGTACTGAATTTAGTAACAGCAAAAAATCACTTGCTCCACGAAAATTAAACTTGTAGGGAACCACTAGCACCCGACTGATTTTACATTACTTCCAGAATACCACTCCACTCTCAATTTATTCTAATTAGTGGGTTTTTGTAGCCGATGAAAACACATGGCTCTACCAAATTTTATATGTATTTTGACCCCTTTATTACGAATATTTCCGAAAAATGGCCAGGTAAGCAAAAAGTGCTTCATGTAATTTTTCCGTTGTACAACCCACAGTTTTTGAATTATAAATGCTTAAACCATTTATGTTAAACATTTGAAAAATGTTATTTTTGTCACTTTTCAACATGGATATCTTTTGATTGTATAACTATTTTCAAATTCAGTGCCAAGCAACTAATTGTCGAGAACTATAAGCTGTAATTAATCGCAATTCGAAAATATAAAGGTGCGTATAATTATGGCGAGACGAGCGCGTGACGAGTATGCTTCGAACTTCTAACGAAACTCCTTTGAAATTTGCCGTTTTATATTGTCATCGAGGGCCATTGTCGGCAAGTTTCAAACGAGGTAATAAATGCAGTTGGATCACAAGAAGTCAATTTTTTTATAGTTCTATTGCTTTCCAGTAGCTCCTCCAATACTCCCAGTGCTCCATTTTGTGTCGGTTTTTTGGTGCGAACTCAAGGGATTTTTTTATCTGGTGAAACGGGTTTATGACACGTTTTTTGGGAAAAAATGCTTTGCAGCAAGACTGAAAACACGAGATTTTCTTTTTTTTTAACGAAATAAATTTATTTAGCACTTGGCATTAATTAAAAATTGTTCATAAGTGAATAGGGAGTGGTCTGAAGAAAATATGTTGAATTTATAGGAGGCCTGCAAATAATTCCATAACTTGTCAGTTATGGACAAAAATTTTAGAAAAGAAAAGAAGTGGATATGTGAAATGAAATTGAGTCAAAGAATTTGCACAAACCAGCGAGAAGAAAATTTCGAGTGCTTCTGCCATATGGAAATTGGCTGCTGAAAATATATTTTTCTTTTTTTTAACATATATAAAAAATGTAACAAAGAGATTTTGGTAAAATTTCTGTATTATCCGCTAATATGTTGTAATTATGAATTTGCTGGAAGATGAATCCTGAATATTTTTTTATATAAGGTAGTGCGCTATTATCGCCTATATTTTCCATTTTTTTGTTTAATATACCACTACATAAAACTAACAAAGCTGTCGTTTGTTCTTCATTGTTAGATCAAGTATGACAATTATATGTACAAGAGATATATGTACTTATGAAAATATCCATAAGCCAAAAGCATATCAATTCTCGGAACATATTTCATATAGATATTGTATGTGTCTGAAGTATGTATTTGAGGAGAGAGTAGTATACGTAAAAGATAATTAGGCTTAAAACTAAACATCTTAATTGGACAACTAACAGTAATGTGATTTTTAAGCATAATAGAGTTGTTTATAAGTTAAGGCCTTGCTATGTTATTGTCTCATAACTTTCAGTGCTAGCTGTTGATAATGTATAGGTGTTTTGAATTTAAAATCCAAGACAATACTTTCAAATGTGTAAAGTTCACTTGTTTAATCAAGAACTCTGATGAGAGTGCGTAGTTTGTTTTCGAAATATGCTGGCATAACGGGACTTAGCGAATCTACAACTTACAGGCGAATTAAGGAAAGGAAAAGTGGAACTATGTGCGAGTCTAAACCGTCTCCAAGAAGAAAAAGATTATGCTTCAAAAACATACTAAAAAGATACGTTCACGAATTATATCTTCGGAGATAAAAAGCAAGTGTCGATAAAGTTTTGAAAATTATGAAACAAGACGAGAATGGGCCTGGCATGGGAGAAACCAACCTGTAGAAATTGCTGACAAAAATGAATTTCTCTTAGGGAAAGTCAAAATGAAGATGATACAGAAGAAACACTATTTTAGAGAAGAATATTTGCAGGACATTAGAAAATAATAGAGAAGGCAAAAATATTTTTTATCTGGATGTAACCTGTCTCAGTAAAGGATACATAGAACAAAAAATGTATGAAGCTAAGAATATGATAATTTTTCGTAAACCATTCTTAGAAGGGTTATCGACAAATTTAAAACTTGTTCTAAAATTTTTTTAAATGATACAGTTGATTCCGGAAACATCTGTTATAGTTTTGGATAATGCCAGTTATCATTCTAGACTGGTGGAAAAGTTGCCAATAGCATAGTTGAAAAAAGTGATATTACAGATCGGTTATCAAAAAAACATATTGCCTTTATGAACGATTGACTAAAGAAGGAACCATACCACTGTTAATTAAAATCCATGGAACTTATGCTGGAAAAATGTTTCTTCTTTTGATATAACTGGTCCTATTTTGTTTAATAAGTATTCAAAATTGGTAGCAAAAATTCTGGTAAAATTTTTGTATTGTCCGCTGCTATTATGTTGGAAAATAAAATCGGCTAAAAGTTCCAATCCTGACCGTTCTTTATTTTACAAACTTGATGATAAAAAAGAAACCTGCATAATATTAATATAGCTGCCGTTTGTTCTTCGTCGTCACGTCGCAGGGCAGGTTTACCTTCTTCGCTCATTTTCTATTAACTAAAACGTTTTTGAAAAATTTGTGTGGTGTATTGAACTTCAACCAAAACTTAAATATACTTTTTTTTACCTTTTATTGGTTTACACCGCCCATATGCTATAAATATCTTCTGGTGCCGGGTGTCGAAGATAAGGGTTCGAACCGGTAAAGATCAAAGAGGTTCGTTGCAAGCTCGTCGCATACTCGTCACGCGCTCATCTCGCCATATTTATATACACCTTAAGGTTTTTACTCCTTTTTACCGCTGATTATAGTGTTTCCTCACTTATAACTTATGCGCCGCCGTATATGACGGAAAGTAGAAGTCTAACTACAGGGGCTCACCTATCCAGATAAAAATTATCAAGAACAGGCGGCCTTGACTCTGAGATCATTTTCAAGGTTATTGAAAGGTAAAGATGATATTTTTAAATGACCTCGATGGCTAAGGTTAAGACATTTTCACAATCAATTGTCGAAAAATCCCGAAATTGCAGAATATTGGGGAT
Source organism: Diaprepes abbreviatus (assembly GCA_034092305.1). Lineage (NCBI taxonomy): Eukaryota > Metazoa > Arthropoda > Insecta > Coleoptera > Curculionidae > Diaprepes > Diaprepes abbreviatus. Next base: position 17,108,959 of record JASJET010000028.1, read on the forward strand.
AGTTTAAGGTCTAGAGGACAATTAGAGTACTGGGGGTTTAGATGAGAGTGCAAAATTTTTCCTTTGAAAATCACCTTCAGCACCTCTTGAAAATTGCGGGTCATCCATAAAGTGAAAATGCGAAAAATCTGCTAAACTAGGACAGCTGGAAGAATTGAAACCCTAAGGGAAAATAAATAAGAATGACTGGATTCAATTAAAAATTGTTTTCGAGAATAACAAACGTTGAAGGTGCTGTGACACGTGAATAAAACGCAAAGGCGGGAGTGACCTAGTCGATCTTCACCTTCGGGTAAATTTTAAAGAGCAGTGCAGGTCGAGTTCGTTTCCTTTTTATTTTTGACATTGGCATTCGAAAATAACGGGAAATTTTACCTCAGAAATGGTATTTTAAAATTTGTTATTCTATTCTGGGAAGGTAGAACTATTTAAAAGGTACCCAGAAGTTTTTTTAAAAAATTTTATTGGTTTTCTGGGCATATTAAATGATGGGGGGTGCTTTCAACAAGTACTAAATGAAATACACAAATTTGATGGCCTTAAAAAAATTTATCTTTAGGCCAATTTTCAAGGACATTGAAGTTCCAGGTCATTTTTGTTAAATAAATAAAGTACAATAATTGTTTTTCGTTCATTATTATTTGAATTCTTCGAGCTGTCCTAGTTTGGCGGATTTTTCGCAGTTTCACGTTGAGGATGGCTCACAAGGTTCAAGAGTGGGTCACTGAAGATCACTTACGAAGGAAATATCTAGAAATCTGTAAGACAAGTAGTTGTATCCCGAAAATAAAGTTCTTCATTTTTGCCGATTCAAAAATAAAACAAAATTATTTCTTTACGCTAGTCTTTTTAGGGTTTAAGACCTATTGTTGCTCTTGTCAGTTTAAACCCGCTGTTGTCAATTTAGGATGGTTTTAAATTTAAATAATGTTAGTAAATCCGGCTGTAAAAGCTGTACAAATTTTAAATGACGCAATGAATAAGTATACAATTAATGCATTGTGCATGAAGCCATAGCCCTTTAAAGTAAAGGTACTTGCAGAAATGAGCTGGAGCTAGAAGTGAATATGTTCAACGCCCAGACTTTCTAAATAAACTGTTATGAATCTTCTCGAAATAGCATTTTCCTCCATTTTGAGTAGGAAGGTAATTTTTGGATCAATAAAAATGTCAGGCAAAACTTTCTTATTAATTTCTGTAGATTTAAAATGTGCAGTAAAACAGCAAGTCCATGTACAGAAAAACATTCAGTCAAGTTAGTGTCATCTCACCATTCCATAAAGACTAGATGCAAAGATGATTTGAGAGCTCCTATATAATATAAACAATTAATAAAAAGAGTAATTTTTGTTTCAAATTTTAATCATTAATATCTTAATAACTATTCTATTTTTCTTTATCTGATCTATTTTTTGAAAATCTCTGGCCAAAATGAAATTTTCGCTTATGAGGGACGACGCTGGCACCTTGGTTATGCTCCCCGTTCCTCACCAAATTATTCCTGCTGATATCAAACTTTCTTTTTTATAATTATAGCTTTGACGGTTTTCGAAATAATTTGATGCTTAGAGAAACTAAACGAACCAGGTAAGAAAAACAATTATCGTCTTGTGAATATGAATACCATTTCTGGAAGTTGAATCTGTTTGTGGAAACGCAGAAGAGAATCCAATTTTTGAACAAGCCTTTATAGAATAAGATAAGTGAAGATACTTATGAGAAACTAGGACAAAAATAAATTCAAGGAATGTACTGGTCTAAATGAAAACCAACTAAGAATTTTAACAGAGCACTGCTACCTGAACGGACAACTTAAGAAACTTGTATTACCAGAAGAATGCAAATTTTGCGAAGAAGAAGACGAAATTCCTTTCCAGATTATTTCAGGAAAAGTTTCCTGAGAGTATATGGAATAGAAAAGTTAGTCACAGTCTCTATATCCCTATCTCCGTACATACATACTCACATAACTGAGATTTCGATATTTTATAGATATGTTACTGAAAAACATCAATTTATTTGTCGTGGATAATTATAATAGATATTCTTTTACTTAATGGCAACTGAAATATTAAATAATTGCAAGTAATTTAGTCATAGCATCGGGTTGAACTAAATATTTTAATTACGCACGGTTATGACTTTAAAACAATCGTCAGCTTTAGGGACGCCAGCCGCTACGGCGCCGTGCCACGGCGTCGTATTTTGGCGTGCTTTAATGTCACTCATTTTGCAGTCTTTATTGCATGCTTATTGCTACTGCAGGTACGATTGCATTACTGGCATTATTATATATGCAGCCTTATTGTGTTTAAAAATAGTTTTGTAGATAGATATAAAATTTTTAAAGTTCAAATTAAAGTTTGTTTTTCATGTTTTAAAGCAATGAGGTAATTGAAACAGTGGAATTTTTAATGTTATAAAAGTAAAAAATGCGTGATAACTTCGATAGATTTAATTTTTTATAGCTGCCAGCATTGATTATTTGACGTGTTGTGTCTTTAGTTTACAATTGTAGTTATAAGATCATTCACTTGTCGAAGTAGACCTAAAAGAGGTCCAGGAATGCTTTTTAACGAATCCATTAAATGTCATTTACTTGTTACAAAACGTAACTTTTGGTAAGAAAGCATAAATTAAATACCAAATGTTAACGACAGATCATAATATGAGAATTTAGATCTCCTCTAGAGATGGGGCTCGCAGTGCCATTTTGAAGCCCTATTTCGCTTGAATCTGTAAACTGTTTTATGTTGTTATTATTCAAGTAACAAGTGCTTCGTCTGTTGGTTAATACTTTATTTCATTAAGGAATCTCATTTTCTATGAGATGGTCTCTCAAAACATTGAATATAGATTCGCCTTCAGTTTAAGTTCTCAAAAGTCTCACCAAGTGCAGTTCTTCGAGATTTCTCGGTCCATTACAAAACGAACATATGCCAATAATGGTTCATCATTACCAATTAAAATTGAATTGAATTTGTCGTTACCTGATGGAACTCCATATCATAAAAGATAACGTAGTAAAACTCGATTTTAACTTAAAAATTCCACTTTAATTGAAACTTGAATAAAAAGATATTCAACATGATTCGCTATACGGTAGCTTAATCAAAAATTAACAATTCTTAATAAAGCTATCGTGTAGCGAAATATGTTGAATACCTTTTTATTCCAGTTTCAATTAAAGTGGAATTTTTAAGTGAAAATCGAGTTTTACTACGTTGTCTTTAATAATTAAAATTGACTCGTTCAGTTCTATGGAGAAGTGGATCGTTTGCAGATAACTAGATAAAAATCCTTCAACATCATACATCTTTGGTCTATATTGTTGCTCAAAGAGATTATTTTGAGGATATCATATGTAGATTTCTACAGAACAGTCTTAAAAACGTCTTTAATAGCAAAATTAGCTCCTTTCCGATAGATTTCCTGATCGTGCCGATCAGAGGCTTCATCTCTCAAAAGGAATCAATGAAACAGAGACCAGGAAGACACGATTAGGGCAAGTAGCCCAACAAGGGACAGAGCAAGTTCCTTCACTGATGATTACTCGAATGAGGAAGAATAGGAAGAAAATTTTTCTGAACTTGGAAGAAACAGAAAAACAAATTCCAATGAAAGACAACAACTGTGGATGCGGCAGTCGATAAGGAGTTAAAGTGACCAACGTGACCAGAGCGAACACGCCACGATAAGAATCACAACAAACTATCAATATCAGAATGTAGAACTTGTATCAATTTAAATGAATTACTAAGATTCATAAAATATTTCACTGAAGCAATGAAAAGCGCTGCTACGCAAAAAAATCTCCATGGTTGCCATGGAATTTTTAATAAACTCTACGCCCCACAACGAATTAGATTTGACGATGGTGATTTGGACCAAATTATTGGTAACAAAATGTTATGATTAGGTGATTACAACGTTAAATATACGCTCTGGTATAAGCGCAGCACCAATCCAACTGAAAACTGATTTTATGATTAGATAACAGAAAATAATATTCAGGTGTTATTTCCCAATGCAAATACTTACAACTCGGTAAATGGCATTTCCCCATATGATATAGTTTTCAACAAAAATGTAAATAACCTCTCGGACCCTTACAAAATTGATGACTTATCATCAACTCACGTTCCCGTAGTAATGAACTGGAATTTTAGAATCCAGAGACAAAGCGGTAAGGAGGTTTTCCTCTATAAGAATATAGACTAGAGAAAATTTCGGGAAACTTTAACTGAAAAAATTGCAATAAGCAATCAACTGAAATAGACAGGGAAATTGACATTCTTACTGAGATTATACAAACTCAAGAAATAGAATCGCCAACAAAACAGTTATAAAACGCAATGAGAAATTCTATACTTAATAAAATTTAGAAATAGATGTTGGGAGGATTATATCAGATTTAAAAATATGCAAAATAGGGTCAGACAAAAAATAAATTTTCACAAAAATGAAGCCTGGACAAAAACTCTTAATGGTTGTCCACAAAAGAAAATTCGATTTGAAAAATATCACGCGGGCTCAAAAATAAATTTAATAAAGTGCTAAACTTAAATACGAATAATAATAACACAGTTCAGATCAATGTCGACAAGGCTGATATGTAACCAAATATTCTGACCGAAATATGCACCGCCTTTCCTAACACTACAGCTGATCAAAATATAATTACTGAAATAACTAACAAATTTTTCAGTCAAATATATCCCATCCCCGCATCGCAACTCGAAAAACTTATAGCTAAGCATAAAGATATTAAAACGATTATAAAATATGATCCTAAAACTAGAGCTCCAGAACCCGACTCAATACCAAATATAATTATAAGAAATTTCCCTCAAAGAGTCATTGTACACTATAAATTCAACAATATTAGCGCAATACTTCCCAACAGCCTGGAAGCAGGCGACTGTAGCGCCATTGCTGAAGGCTAATAAAGATCCTTGTGAACCTAAATCGTACAAGCTGTTGTCACGGTTAAACACCATGTCCACAATAGCGTAAAAATACATAATGGCAGTAATTAACACATTAAATTGAATCCCTAATCAATTTGGATTTACACCGCATCACAGAACCACACTGGCCATTACTAAAGTGCTTCAAGATGCACTTAACGAAATTAATAAAAATAAATGTACAGTACTGCTATTTTTCGACATGAAGCATCAATCTGGCATGACGAACTTTTATACACTTGTATTATTTAGTTTGCACTCGTTTCCGCTATGTTTGGCAAATGCTTCCTATCAAACTATCTTTACTCAAAATAGTCACAGTCGGAGTCCCACAGAGAACTTTCCTATCACCTTTTCTTTACAACACATTTATCAGATATGCTATGCTACCATACCACTAAAACAACTATGTATGCTAACGATGCTTTAACTACCGTTTGATCATTTTATGCTGAAGAGCCCAAACGACATATACAGTATCATCTTCAGAAGCTGATACTTAATTCGTCCCTAAGAAACATCGAAGGATTTTCTTGCTATGTTTTTTTTCCTCAACAACAAATTTTATCAAAATACATATCTCATAAATACATATTAATATTTCATGGTTCTTCGGCTAATTAGAAACAAAATGCAGTAGATAGTTTACCGAAGATTCGCGTCATAAACCATAATGAGCTTCACACTTGCTCCTTGGTGCAGCACGCCGTAACATTAGCTGTAAATTGATCAACCTGGCATTTGCTGTTACAGCTAGTTATAACAAAGACACTATATAATATTAATGTATTATATTTTAGTATAGAGTTAAACATATAACCTTACAAGAATAATAAACCATATTAAAAAGTAAAATCCTAATTTATTCCTCATGACTGTCATTGGTTTTTTATAGTTACATACAGAGGAATCATACACCATAGAACTTTCTCTACAAGGTTTTAGATGGAAAGAAGAAAAGACGGAAAGTTAATGATACTGATTGATGAAATGAAAAAACCAATACAATAACAATAAAATTTATAAAGTTAATTTGGATGTGATTGAGTAGAATAGCTCGCAAATATCAAATTTCCTTCCCGGTGTATTGTTATGAATCTCATAAACAACTTAAATGTCTGAGATAACAAACTAATTTGATTATAGTTTTCTAATAAGGAAACGTTCTCAGGTATCCGATTTGTCTCATTTTTTGATAGGTTAGAGTATACTAAAAAATATATAAGTCGTCTCTTTACGGCCTTAATCACATTTTTAGGAGCGGAAACTACATCCAAGTTCATCTCTAAAGAGGTTTTTTTCAATTATAATCCATTAGGCAACTTTTTTCATGTTAAAGCACTTGCATATTATTAGATCGACGAAAGGGGTTTTAAGGATATTTAATGTCGGATGTTTCTTTAACTTTAGTGGAAAAAGAAAATCTCATTGACTTATTATCTGACAATTCCCTGAAAATTGTTTCTAAATATCACTGTTTCATTGATTTCTGGGTCAGTGTAAGAAATAAGAAATGTAAAGTCAGCTTTCTCCGCAATTAAAATAGTTATAGTAAAATGTGGAATTTCTCTAAATTTTTTTAAAAAGAAGTTTGATTAATTAAGTCTCTCAGGTTGATCATCTGGAGCATTGCATGTATCTTGTGAACATGGATAGGATCTAGCAATTGATCCAGAATGTGTTCTCCAAATTCAGGACCTATTGCTTTTCTTAGATGAAAAAAAAATTAATTTTTTTTTGAAAGATATATTTTTTTAAATGATCATGTAAAATATCTAAAAAATCGAGTTTCAGCTCTGACCCCTGACATCTCCCAAATTTTTGGATCTATTCAGTGGTCCGTTCCTGATGTTGATAATATAAAAGATTGTTTATAGCCAGTATTTGTAAGTCTTTATCGGTTATATATCACGCCAAAATGTCTTCAAAATTGACAATTCTGCGCAAAAGCTATAGCCCAAAAGGTAAATCACTGTTTATTTTTTTGAGCTCCGTTATGGTGTACCTTAGGAAAAAAAATCATAAACTCTAGAGTTATTTTGATAACTTTTATTCACTACGAAATGTCTGAAACTTATATATTGAAAACCAGTATCATTCCTAAAATATCGTCCAAAAACGAAAATAAAAATTTTTAAAGAATTTTTGAAGTTTAGTCTCGACAGCTTAAATTATTTTTTTTGGTATTATTAACCTTTAAAAATTTTCGGTACACTCTTTTCAAATGTATCTATCTTAAAATCCACTGACTGTGCCTATATAAAGATATGCTTAAAATCATATTTGTGTTCGCATAGAAATTCATTTCACTTTATCATTAACATTCCAAAACAAACCCCTAAAAACATCTTTACACATTTCTGTCTACACGTATACGATAAATTAAAACAATATTTCCATCTGGTTATAAATAACCGAAGTCTCTTTAGACTACAACATTTATCTCGAAACCGAAAATATTTGACAATTACGTTGAATTAGTTATTTTAATTATCGTGCTTTTCCGTAATTGCCATTCTCCCTTTCTACATACAAAAACAGATTTGTGTGAAAGACTCGGGCGTTTTGAAATGAATTTAATTAAAAACGATTAAAAGTTTCAATGTAATGTCTGGATGTTAAAATGTCAGATATTTTAAAAAACTTTTAACATATTTTGATATTCCGGTTTGTTTCCTTTACTATTTAGCTCTTAGATTCTTATTTTTACATTATTTTTTTTCCATTTGTACATTAATACAAAATATAAAAAATAGTCTTCTAAGTTTAGGATGGTCTTGATTAAAGCTTGTAAACTGCAGAACATAAGCCATATTAATTTTGAAAAAAAAATGAATGCTTCTTGCTTTATTCTATTTAGTTATTTTTAGAGTTTCGCAAGAATCTCTATAATTTCTTCGTGTTCGCTCATCTGTCCGTCGATCCATCCGGATGTCTGGAGAATACCCATGCGTCATAAATAATATTTATCTGCAATCAAAATTAATTATTCAATACAAGTTTATATTCGCAAAGACGTGGTTATTGCACCGACGAAAGGAACTAAATAGTATATAGAAAATTCCGTTATATTTTTGGATTCGCTAACAAAAAAAAAAAAAGAAAGAAAAATGTGCTATGTCGTTTTAGGTATGTAAAAATAAAAATAATAAATAGATTTGATGAAAAAAAATATCACAAAAGCCAAAGAGGTGGAATTAGGACTCCTCTCTTGACCGAAAAGAACACTGAATATACCACAGCAAGTTTTACCTGTAAACACTTGAAATAAGCATTTTTTTAATGGTGTAAATTATGAAAGGTTATTTATAATTTGTCCTATTAATCATCTCCTGCTTGACCCAACGCATCTATGCACATTGTGAACAAAATAGCAGCATCGCAACTCAACAGAGAGGATGCATCAGGGGAGTAATAGGATGCAAGGAACAATTGATTGTTGACTCTGTAATATGTAACCAAGCCTGTTTCATCCGAAGAAACCTCTTTGCTGTCTACGTGGATTATAAGAAGGCCTTCGACTCAGTGCCACATGAATGACTCAAAAGTATATTGAGAATGTATAAGGTCGATAGTCATTTTGTTTCCTTTTTAGGACGCATCATGTCAACCTGAAAAACTAGGATCCAATTGCCAGTGCCATCCAGCGATACCATCGAAACCAATACAATCCCAATACGAAGGGGAATATTTCAAGGTGATTCACTAAGCCCATTGTGGTTCTGCCTTGCATTGAACCTACTGTCATGCCGTCTGAACTCCACCAGATACGGTTTTAGTATTAGAAATAACGACGAAGAGGTATCAAGTTTGAATCATCTTGAATGATCTTAAACTGATGCCTGTTACTAAAAGCCAGCTGGAGCAAATGCTCAAAATTGCGGAAGAATTCTTCGGGGATATCGGAATGCAGTTTCGACTTGACAAGTTCATCGTTAAAGGAAAGATACAACCGGAAGCATTTGAGATGCAGAACGGTGAAACTATAGCTGCTATGGAAGCAGAACAAATGCATAGGTATGAAACAGGTCGAATTGACAACCGAATTTGTCAGGAGGGTAAGACGGGTGTTACGAACTAATCTAAATAGTAGAAATTTGTTTAAGGTGCTGAACACGTACGCATGCTCTGCGCTTAGCTATTCTTTTGGAAATGTAAAATGGAGCAGGACGGGTATCGAAAACCTGCAAAGGAAAATAATAACACTCTTAATAAAAACACGCAAAACCACCCTCGGAGTGCTATTGAACATACAATGCTTCCAAGACACCACGGAGGAAGAGAATTGGTCGATATTGGTAGGCACCTTGATCAACAACAACTTAAGTTCTTATTTCCACAGGTTAACGCACTCTTCCACACTACATCGAGGAATATGCGAGGCAGATGATTCAACGTCGCTACTGCTGATTGAACGGGATATTGTTTCTCACCACCGAACAGACAAAGCGAAGTTACAAGCATGGCTACAGAAACCACCTCATGGACGTCATCCAAATAAGGTCATCCAGGACCATGTCGATAATTCAGCGTCGAACCTCTGGTTGATTTCGGGACAGTAAGTGCCTTACTGCAAATAGAATCTGGAGCCTATTCTTGAAAACAATGAGTTCAAGTTATATTGGGACAATTGCTCATAATAGGCCAGAAATTATACTAACAGATAAAATTTCTAGGCGAACTACACTGACTGACATTGCTTTACCTAATAACAACAACTAAGCCCAAAATACAATGAGAAGATTGCCAAATACAAAGATTTGGAGGTGCAAATCCGCAGACAGTGGGCAACTAATAGCGTCCACACGATTTCCATAATACTACCAACAACTGGAGTGATACCAAAGAGCTTCCTGCAGAACATTAAGGGATTGGACCTTAGTGAGTATCCATATAAACCGATTCAAAAATCAGTTCTCCTTGCAACCGCGCAGACCATCCTAAAATTTGCAGGAAGTACAGAAGACCACGCCACCTAGGGCCCGATAATATGAAAAGGGTCCCCACAGAGCTTCATACTTTTCGTGTCTTTGTATACCTAGTATTAGTCAATAATACCAAGAGAGAAGGCGAAGCCGTTTGGCTTGTAAATCTGATAATTTGTCCTATAAGGATGAAAAACAACAGCAATAATAAGCAGATAAAATTTCAAAAAAAAGTGCGAATAAAATAATAATTCTTAAAAAAAAGCATAACAAAAACTTAATTTACACATTTATTACCTAATAGACCAAGGCTTATCTGTTTTTAGGTGGATATGAAAGGAAACATGGAAATTTTTACATAAGAGCCTTCAGAATAACCTGAATAACGATAAATTTGATATGCGTACTTTCAAAAAGTTGGGCAACATTGTTTTTATTAATAAAAATATAAAATGAACGAAAAAAAACGTTTTTTTTTTCAAATTTCCTCTCGTGTAACTTTGAAGGTATTCATTTTATAGGAAAGTTGAAAAAGAAAAAAAGTTTCGTAATTAAATTTGCCATAAGATAGGATTAGTCGGAAATCTTATAATATATTTCCCTTATTGCAAAATAGCAATAATTAAAAAAAAAAGATAAAAAACAGGTTTTTAATAAATTTTTTCGACAATTTAAATTCCTCTAAAGACCGTCATATTAGAGCAAAGAAAACTTTATGCCATGGTAAAATAATACGCCAAAATTCGTTAGGATCGTATAGATAATTTTTCTACAATAATTTTGCAATTCGATTTCCTTTACAAAAATTGACCATTTTTCAAGTTTGTGTGTGTTCAAAATATTACGTTAACGTATTTAAATTTATTTTCGTCATATAGTAGGGAACTCAAGTTTTCCAACGCTTTTTTCAGAATCAAAATCGAATGATTTGGACGCCCTTAGGAATTTTTTAAAGACATTGTTGATATTTTTGCTTATAAACAAAATACATTATCTCGGCGGATTTTTATTGGATTTTTTTGCAATACATGGTTTGAAAGTTCTTGGAAAAACGCTTCTTTTCCTGAAAAAAAAAAATTTAATCTGTAAATTGGTTTCCGAGATACAAACTGTCAAAGTTGACAGCCTGTTATGGTGAATCTATAAAAAATACCGACTTGATTCTTAAACCGAAAACTTTATCTTTCCGAGCTCTTTTTTGATACAAATATTTAAATGTTTATTCTATCTGAAACTTTAATAAAAAATGAAAAGAATATCGCCCTAGCGCGTGATATATGAAATAAATAGGGATAGGGGACTCTCATTTCAAAATTTCATTTCGAAAATTCAATTCGAAGATTGAAAATACATATTTGAAAAAAAATTTCATTTTCTCGGCTTCTAATGGAGCGATTTTGATAATTTTTTTTTAAACCGATGTACCGCGAATAATGGAATTCAAATATCATAATGCCAGGTGCGCATCATGCATTCATTTTGTTATAAACAAATGACGTTAAATGACGTTATTTATGCATTATCCTTACAGCATGCTGCACCCTATAGACTTTCCAAGCGAATCTTTGTTTATTAATAAAATTAAGTATACTATAATGATATATATTTACTTTAATTATCAAAATTGTTTAAATAATCATTGGTTAAACAAATTGAAAAAAATTTTGGTTTTAAATTGTTTTATTCGTAAACTACAGAAAATCTATAGGCTGAAGTATGCTGTAAGTATGATGCATAAATAACGTCAATTGTTTATAACAAAATGAATGCATGATGGTACATGGCATTATGATATTTGTGTTCCATTATTCACGGTACATCGGTTGAGGAAAAAATTATCTAAATCGCTCTATTAGAAGCCGAGAAAATGAAAATTTTATTCAGATATATATTTTCAATTTTCGAATTCAATTTTAAAATGAGAGCTCCCGACCCCTCTTTTTTTTATTTTTTACGCACGTGGGCGATATTCTTTTCATTTTTTATTAAAGTTTCCGATAACATAAACATTTAAATATTTGTGTCAAAAAAGAGCTCCGCAAGACAAAGTTTTCGGTTCAAGAATCAGGTGAGTATTTTTTATAGATTCACTATAGCAGGCTGTCAACTTTGACAGTTTGTACCCCGGAAGCCAATTGACGGATTTGAAATCTTTTTTGACGAAAAGAAGCCTCTTTCCAAGTACTTTCAAATTATGTATTGCAAAAAATAAATCCATTGAAAATCCGCCGAGGTAATCTGATTGTTTATAAGCAAAAATATCAACAAATGTCTTTAAACAATTCTTGAGGCGTCCAAATCATCCGATTTTGATTCTGAAAAAAGCGTTGGAAAACTTGAGTTCCCTATTATATGTCGAAAATAAATGTAAATACGTAAACGTGATATTATGCACTCAGACAAACTTGAAATATGGTCAGTTTTTGTAAACGAAATCGAATTGCAAAATTATTGAGCAAAAACTATCAATTCGATCCTAACAAATTTTAACGTGTTATTTTATCATGGCATAAAATTTTCTTTGCTCTAATATGAAGGTCCTCAGAGAAATTTAAATGGTCGAAAAAAATTTATTAAAAACCTAGTTTTTTAAACTTCTTTTTTTTTTTAATTATTGCTATTTTGCAATAAGGGAAATATATTTTGAGATTTCCGACTAATATCTAATTACGACTAAATTTAATTACGAAACTTTTTTCCTTTTCATCTTTCCTCTAAAATTAATACCTTCAAAGTTAAACGGAAGAAAATTTGGAAAAATTTTTATTAAAAAAAAACAATGTTGCCAAACTTTTTGAAAGTAGGCATATCAATTTTATCGTTATTCACGTTATTCAAAATTATTGTTATTCAGGTTATTCTGAAGGCTCTCATTCAAAAATCTCCATGTTCCATTTTACATCCACGAAACCCCGATATTTTACAGCTGAGCCCTGGTCTATAAGTAAATAACAGACAAATGCCCAATAGTACAGCAAAGAAGAAATAAATCTGTAAATTCAAAATAACATTAAATTACAATAAACAAATATATATATATATATATATATATATATATATATATATATATATATATATATATATAATAAAAATTTTAAAATCTTACACTAATGAAGCCTTGGAAAGGACTCCGAAATAAAAAAATGACATATCAGACTAAGAGTAAACAATAAAAATGCACATTTCCCAGTTCATCTGAGAAAATACTCTTCTTCTTCTTCTTCAAGTGCCATCTCCGCGACGGAGGTTGGCAATCATCATAGCTATTCGTACTTTAGAGGCGGCTGCTCTGAACAGTTCGTTCGATGTACACCCATACCATTCTCTCAAATTACGCAGCCATGATATTCTCCTTCTTCCCACGTTTCTCTTTCCCTGTATTTTTCCCTGTATAATCAGCTGAAGCAGGGCGTATCTAGATAAGAACTATTGAGATTTTCCATATATTTATGAAGAAAATGCATGTTCTTTTAATTAATTCGCTTCTCTTGTCAGCCTTTTTGCATTTTAATTTTAGCTCCTTAAGAAGAAAAGTTAAAGACGATTGATCCAGAAACACAATCTCTTTATTGGTGAGTTCAGAATTTAAGCTTGTTAGAGTAATATGCTTTTCTAAAAGTATAAAAGACAGTAAGATTATTAAATATAGACCAATGATACTACTTTCGAGGTTAGTATATATTATAACAGATTGGGTTGTTTTCTTTGCTTTCATTTTTTCTACATTAAACAGATGCAAGAGATTTCATCATCTCTTCCAGCTCGAAGTAATCACTCAAATTAAACACAAGCTGTTCGGCAGATCAAGCTTAAGCTAAATACTTTTAAAACATTTTAAAATATTTTAAATTAGACATCCTGTATTTCGGAATCTAACAATTTTTGGGCTAAGGCAAATTGAGCTGGATCCTTATATTTAAGCCTCAAAACATTCCTTTTAGAGACACCTTATACATTAATTATGAATGTGCTTCCAGTGGTGATTGTAAGTGCGACGTTATTACACAGACATAATTTATTATGCAAATAAGTTATTTTACAATAGAGTAATTTATACTACTATTTAATTGTTAGGAAATAATTCTTTAAACAGTTTTTCGTCAATAAAAGTACAAAAAAGGTTGCGTGAAAACTTGCTTATAAAGTCCTCGAAAACATGGAATTACTCCAATTACATTTGTTTCAATATTAGCAGTAAGAATTATGTGCATGTAAGATGTAAAGTGGCTGACATGCAATCACCCACATATTGTGTAAATTATGGCTATTTTTGCAATAGGGACATAAAAACAACATGTAATCATTACTGCCTTAAAAAACGTTCGTGTCAGACCTCAAAACTTTGGGTAATACATACAAACATACAATCGATGAAGTATTATTTTTTTAATGAAAATACATTGAATGTAAAGAAAACAATATATTTGAAAATAAACATGATTTTTATTGCAATATTTCGTCTAATACAAATCATATACATATTTACTATCACTATTAGCCTTAGTTAAAATATAAAGTCTGTTAAATTTACGACTCTTTCCTTTTGTTTTTCGATATATTCGCATCCACCAAAGTTTTTCCGAAGTCTCTTGACATGTTGATTTCGAATGTAGATCTTTGTTTACAACAATTTGTTACAAATAAATTGATAAAATCCATGTTTGCGATTACATCGTCATTATTGTTATAGATGAAATTGATTTTTGTTTCTATTCCTAGTATAGTCTTATTTTCTAATTTGAATAAATTATTAGAATAAGTCATCGCATTACCTGTCGATCTCTTAGAGTCTAGTTCTCAATTTGGCCCAGAAACATTTAATTCTGTTAAAGAAAGTATGATTGGTTAACCAAATATTCAAATTTCGCGAGTGAAATAATCCCTGTTCGCAAACTCTTAGTATAATTTTAAAGCAGATCATTTTGGGTATTCAATATCCTTTATCATAAATTCGGCATCAAATTTTTGAAAATTTAAAATGGCGAATTCAAAATGGCAGATCAAAAATTAAAAATGTCGAAAAATTTATTTAAAAAAGTCTTGGGATTACATCCATTGCTCTAGTCCGTGTAGTTTTCATGGCTTCTATAATATTGAGACATAGTGTTCTTTGAATCTGGTCTAATTCATGTTGTTGTTTGATTCGATTTTTGTCCCCATGAAACAGCTTCATATTTTTGTATTGGCCTTATGATAGTTATATAAATATACGTGGCAACTCGTAGGGAACTAAAAGTTGCGGTAAAAAATATTAATTACAAATTTGTAAGATTTTTCCCTAATCTTACCGAGCGTTGTCATTGTTATGAAGAATTTCTGTTAGTGTTATGGTTTTTTATTTTGACATTTAATATCAGCCACATTTAGGTTACTCGAGAAGTAACTTTTTTATTTCTGTAAAGAAAAGAAAGCTGCTGAGGCTCATATTGTAAAGTTTAGGATGTTGATTATATAACACAACGCACATGCCGGAATTTAAAATAATACCGATCTGAATTTTTTCTCAAAGATGACCAACGTTCTGGTCGACCGACTGAAATTCATAATGACCAAATCAAAGTAATAATAGAAGAGAATAGTCACATACTTGTTCGAAGAATTGCAGACAGATTGAATATATCGCACACAATATTTGAAAATATCATTTAAAATGTCTTGGACTCGCTAAGAAACTCGATATTTAGGTTTGGCATGAATTGACAGAGCATAAGTATTTGCCAGATGCTCAACGAGGCCGACCCTTTTTGAACAGAATCATCAGTGACAATGAAAAATGGGTCATCTATAATAACATCATTCGAAAACGATCATGATCTAAGCTTGAAGAACCAACGAAAACCATATCTAAAGTTGAATTGCGTCCAAAAGAGGTTAATACCACCAATTTGGTGGGATTATTTTGAGCTACTTCCAAAAGATCAGAAGATCAATTGAGATGATTGTCAACAACTAATGAAATTAGATGAATTAATCAAAGAAAAACGGCCAAAATTGGAAAATCGAAATGGAATCTTGTTCCATCATGCGAATTTTGGAAAAACAAAAGATACGTAAAGACGTGTTGTTTCTTTTTTACAAAAGTAAAAGAATATTTAACTCAATCTGATTTCTACATATTTATTTTCTTATTTTTTTCTTTTCTTTCCGTTCCTGTTTGATATTTTAATAAATAGAATTTATAAAACTTTTTCTTATTACAATTTCATAAAAATGATAGGTTAAGTATTAATAAAGGAAATAAAACTATTGACGTGTTTGTCACTTCATTTCGATTGTATTTTCCATTCAGTGTGTGTTGTGATGTTGCATCCGTTTATTATATCAATCGAATCCGAAAGGGTATGTTAGAAACAAGACCAAAGAATACTAAATAAATCATAAACTGAGCTGTAACGTTTAAAAATACCATGAGCCACTAAAACGTAGTGTACTAGATTTTGACTCTCAAATTAATGATGTGTTCATTTGTTAAAAATGTACGATAATGAAGGTATTCATCTAATTGGTCAAACAAGAATTTACAGTTCATGCTAGATTTACACATTGAATTTAAAATCCAATCTTATATGGTTTTATGAAGCAAGACTATCTTCTCTTACTAAAGAACACATGCTTTGTTGCCCTCTATAGATGATCGAGCTGTATTTGCAAAGTATACCCGAAAAAAAATTGGGGATGTGTAAAAGCTGAAACTTTTTTTTTGTATAAGCGAAAGGAAATAAACTTTCTGAAATAATTACCATGTTAAATAGAGTGAATTAAAATTGCTGTATTTGTTATTGTTAAATTTCTATTGCTAAAAAAGTTATATTGATAGACCAATAATAAACATTTAATATTATTAAAATAATTTTCGTATACATCAGTTGTTTGGCAGTTTACTGTGAAATTTGAATCTATCACGTAATAAATGCAATTGTTTAGGTTTCGTTGATTTTGTTTGTGAGTTTTGCAAACAAAACATATTTATTAATATGTTTAAATATAAACTTAGTTTTTCTATGACACTGTTAAGTTTAATAAATTAACTATAAGTTGAGACTGAGTTGAAGTTGAAGTGTTTGCTTTGTTTTTGTACTAAATATACAAAATTACTTTTGTTCCAATTATAGTTTTTCAAATTCAAAAAAAAAACATACTTGGAATATAAATATCAATCGATTTCACCTATAACAACAGTCAGAAACAAAAAATTTCAATTTGCTGAAATTTCATGTTAATGAAATACGATAGCATATATATACATATATATATATATATATATATATATATATATATATATATATATATATATATATATATATATATATATATATATATATATATATATATATATATGTAGTAATGCGAACAGTAAATGCAAACTTCGTTCCAACCATCTCCTTTCCGTGTTAGAGGTTGCACAGTTTAAACAAACTGCTAAGGAACACATTTTATCCTATTCCAACACCATCGAGGTTGACCTACCTGTACCACCATACCGAGAAGAAAGTCAGAACTTACCCCCCTTCCCGCCACAGTGATATGGCAGAGGTACATGTTTCGTCTCTACTAGACTCATCAGGATACCAACATGCACCTGGCTGTGGAAAGGATAGATCGGAAGGAAGCATGCAAATATGTTTACCGTTGTAGTGCTGAAATCACATTCGGCAAAGGTACAACTATGTGTTGTATCACTGTGGCGGGGAGGGTAAGTTTTGGCTTTCTTCTCGGTATGGTGGTACAGGTAGGCCATCCTCGATGGTGGTGAAATAGGATAAATTGTGTTCCTTAGCAGTTTGTTTAAACTGTGCAACCTCTTATACGGAAAGGATATGGTTCGAACGAAGTTTGCATTTACTGTTCGCATTTTATTTCTTTTACTTCATTTATACACCGAGCTGCATATAGTTGTACGTTTGCTGAATATGATTTCAGCACTACAATGGCATAATGTGGATATACCCAATGCTATTGCATCTCACACGGAGGAATCTGTGAAATCCGCATAAACATATATATATATATATATATATATATATATATATATATATATATATGTTTCAAGTTGAGAAACGTGGTTCGGAAACATTCTAACTATTGAAAACCGCGTTTGGTGAGGATTGTTTAAGCCGCAGCAAGGTTTTCGAGTGGTATGCGCAGCTCAACGGTTGACGGTTGTTGGAATATGATCCACGAGAGAGACACCGTTTAACCTTGACTACTGATGTACATTTCGAAGATGTCAATCAGTGAACTATAGTTGAAATGTTGACAAAAGAACGCAACATCGGTGTAGGAAGCGTGGTATCACATTTTGTACGATGTTCTCGGGGAAAAAAGTATGTGAGAAATCCGTTGCGCACGTGTTAATAGAAGAGCTAAAAGATCGCATTGTGGAAGCTTCACGCAAATTGATTTAATGGGCAGACATGCATGAAAATTTTTTAAATAAAATCTTAACAGGCTACAAATCGTGGTGTTTTCAATACGATCCACCGACTAAACACCAAACCGCTGCGTGTCGAGGCAAGGGCTAAGGGCGACCCACCAAAGTTCGAACGACAAAGTCGAAAATCGAAACAAAACACATTTCGTTTGTCGATTCTGGCGGGATTATCCACAACAATTTCGTGCTCCCGTGCCAAACAGTGAATGCACAATTCAACAAAAGTAGCATGAATCGATTATTCAAGCGGATTCATTAAGTGAGACCGGAATTGTACCGCACCAGTGACTGGTTTCTGTGGCACGATAATGCGCCATCCTATTCTGCAATACTCATCGCATAATTTTTGAGCCCAAAAGTCGATCTTCATGATTCTTCACCCTCCCTACTCACCAGATCTGGCTCTGGCAGACTTTTTTTAATCCCTAAATTGAGAATGACGATGAAGGGAGAAGAGTTTGAAGACGTTGAGGCGATTCAAAGGAATGTGACGAATGTTCTGAAAACTATTCCATAAGAGGAGTTTCCCAGATCGTTCCAGCGAATATATGAGCGCAATCAAATTTATATAAAGCGAGGAAGGGATTATGTTGAAAACTAAAAACTTTTTTTATACTCTTGCTCTCATTCGTGAAAAAAATTGGTCCCGGAACTTTTTGAATGAATTTGTATACATACGAGGGCGAATCAAATATTCACCGGACTTTTCTTTTTAACGCTCCATAGGTGAAGTGAGTAACGCGACATCTTGATATATGTTGGGTGGGTATGGTAAAGTGGAGGGGAGTGAATCGGTTCTGCTCGGCAGAGCAGATTGGCTGTAGGTAACATCATGTCTGAGCAAGACGTACACACATCTGTTGAGCAACGTATTATGCCGAAATCTGGTGTCGACTAACTGCACAGTTCGCTGGAAAAAACGCTTTTAAGAAGACAAGTCTACGACTGCCACAACAAATTTTCCGATGACAGTGCAAAATGAGACCCATGCACGCCAACTGCGGACAAGTACCAGTGTCACGGATATTTTTGCGATTCGTGAGATGATTGAAGGAGACCGCCGCCTTATAATATGGAAAATTGCTGCACATGTCATATCGTAGATCATTTCAGATGATCTGGGTTACCGAAAAGTGACGAGATGGGTTCCTCTCCAATTGACGGAAGATCAGAAAGCAAACCGTCTTGCCCTGTATGAAGGACTTTTGGCACAATATTGAACAGTGCGGAATGATTTTTTGAAGCACATTGTCACCTGGGATGAGACATGGGTGCATCATTACACCCCGGAGACTAAGCAGGCAAGCATGGAGTGGCGAAAACCTGGAGAAGCAGCACCGCAGAAAGCCAAAATCCATCTTTCTCCTGGAAAAGTTCTTGCAACGATTTTTTAGGATTACAGAGGCATATTACTCGTTGATGTTCTTTATGAACGGCGTACAGTTAATGCCGCGTACTACTGCCAATTGCTTAATGAAGTGAAACTGGTCAATCGACGAAAAAGGCGAGACATGCCTATTCGAAGTGCGATTCTGTTCCATATAAAAAACCCGGCCACACACAGCTGCATTAACACAAGAAAAATTGGACAGAATTCTTTGGAAAACACTATCCACCCACAGTCTCGATCTGTCACCGTGTGACTACCACATATTTGAGTCACTCAAAAAATAACTGTGAGGTCATCACTTTGGCGACAAAGTTGTAGAAACGTTAGTGCGTAATTGATTAGAGACTCGACCAGATTCATTCTTTGATGACGGAATTAAAACACTTCCGATTCAGTGGGAAAAACTTATGGACACACCAACATGCCAGAACTATTGGCATGAGTCAAGGATTAATATCCTAGGACAGGTTAAACTTCAGACTCTAAAACAACATTTTCTTGCCTAAGTTCGACCTTCGAGGAAGGAACAAAAAGAAGAATTATCTTTTTTTCCAAAGGAATATTGAAGAAAATCCATACTGTTTATAGAGGAGTTGATAAAGTTAATTAACCTAACTGTGTCATTTGAACAGTTTATAACGATATATGAGAGGTATTAAAATTTCAGAACGAAACAGCGGATTTAACTTCCGACTAAAATCTATGTTCTGTGGTCAATTTCGAGCTTTTACTATTGGAGCCAGCCGGCAATGGTCCGCGTGCTTTACACGGTAAAGAGAGAGAGAGAGAGAGAGAGAGAGAGAGAGAGAGAGGAGATAAATAAAGGGGTTGTGCTATCTCTCTTTCTCCCAACGTTTATTTATTCTCCACTCTCACTGGAGGATGCATCAGCGAATCTTGTTTCGGGGCAAGAAAAATAGAACGACCCCTGTCAACTTTCTCTCTTTACTGTATAACGCGCGCAGACCATTGCAGGCTGCTTCCTGTAGTGTATGCTTTAAAGTCGTAACATGGAGGCTGTTCATAAATTATACTAATATCTAAAGCAATCTTTTTTTTTTGACATTTTTCAATTCAAATAGTTTTATGATAAACAATAGAAAATTGATGTTTTGAAGTCGTCGTTTCATTATTTGACTCTAACTACAAAAACAGTCAGTATATCTAGGAAACTAAACTATGCCCTTATATATAAGGGCATCCTAAAATTTGTTTAACGTTTAACTGTATCCAAAGAGACACATACAATCTACTGTACCGTTGGTTTCCAAACTTATTTGTCCTGTAGACCACTAGTCAATTTTTTCTGTTTTCTCTAGAATCCCCTCCCTGTCTTCTTGATATTGAATTTTTACAATTTTATTAACTTAAACATAACAGCTAAAGCCTTAGTTAGATGATCGAACGCACAACGCAGCGAGTCGGAAACAATATGAAAAATGTCAGTGTAACAGCAAATACTCAAATTAATAATAGATGAATTAAACAAGTCTGTGCAAGTCTGCGCCACCTTTTTTGCAGCTTTGGTTCAAGTCTAGGCAGGATTGCTATCGCGTGTTTGAACCCAATGCATTGCTATCAAATGCGCAAGTTGGAGGTAGTGTACCCACAAAGCGAATAGTTTTCTACAAATTAATTTAATGAAATATTCTTAACTAATACATAGGATTTCCGAAAAATACAACGTTTTATGACAAGCTATTGACGTCAACCATCTTAGTTATATCCAATGCTGCTTCATTTAGACGTCAAAGTTTTAAGAAAATATTGATTTTTCCTAAATTTCAATCGATATCAGTAGGTAAAAATTCCTGAATCTTTTGGACGTGATATGGATGTAATAACTGTTCTTTTAAAGTATCATTTACAACAGTTTTATAGATATCCAATTCACGTTCTTAACGGCGGGTACTAACAACTTCTTCAACTATTTTCAAAATTTCTTCTTCTTTTGCGACTGCTCGATTTGTTTGAATACTATCTCTAATTTCAAATTTTTTTTCAAAGATACCCGTTTCTCGGAGATGACGCTCACTATTGGCAAATGTTAGATGGTTTGGTATTCGACAGTTAGGAAATATTTCCATGAAAATTCAAAACCTTCTCAAAATGCGTGTAGTTATCCATGTTTAATAGTAAAATAGGCTTAGAAATTTAAATCTTGATCTTACTTTGGTCGACTTCTTAGACAATTATGGCAATTTCTCAATGGTCTAATTATTAAATGTCATAGCAATAAAGTCTGGTGTTGCTTTATCGTAAATATATCTTCTGAAATATATTTACGATAAGGTCACACTGCAAGTAAAGATAACAGAGGACCTAGAAACACAGAAGATAAATATTAGTCGAGGAGTGCGACAAAGAGATACGATTTCCTCTAAACTCTTTACTTTTACACCTGAGGATGTCTTTAAACAACTAAACTGGGAACATAAGGGCAATAGCATCGATGGTAGATATATAGGCAAGACTATACAAGGTGAACAAAACATATATTGCAATGAAGACCTAGGTCGTCAAAATGAAGCGTCGGAAAACCCCCACAAAGACGAATAGACGACATAAAGAGGAAAGTAGGTAGAAACTGGCACCGGATTGCAGAAAATAAGTTGGAATGGACGAGACTAGAGGAGGCCTATGTACTGGAGTGGACCAAATTGGACTGCTAGAGAAGAAGAAGAAGAAGAAGAAGAAGAAGAAGAAGAAGAGAGAGAGAGAGAGAGAGAGAGCACTAAAACTACTCGAAAAATTATCCTTACAGGTGTTTTTTATTATAATAGTTAATTAATTATGCAATTAATATTTCCAGGCAAAACATTTACTTTATAGCCGGCCGCTATACCACTAGAAAACGTCATGTTATAGTGTTAGACCACACACCAAAAATCATTAAATCAGTTTGCACGTCTTCAGCAAATTTGGGAAAAATCAATATTTCCTTAAAACTTTGACTGCTTCTACCGCCTAAATAAAGCAGTATAGGATCTAACTAAGTTGGCTTAAATCGACCTATTTTCACGTCAAGCGTGTCATCAAACGTGGTACACATATTTTTCTGACATCCGGTAGAAATAAATAATTTTTTTCTACTCTATTACAAGTGTTCTGTAAATATATATAATATTTAAGGAACGCCAAAATTTTGGTTTTATATTTTATTCACCCTTAATTTTTTTTCTTGGATGTGAACAACTTGCTGATCACTTAAAGAATCAATGTATCACACAGCTGAAACTGTTGTTAGAAGAGGTCACAGTTAAGTAGAGTTCGAGTAGCCAAAGATATTTATTCCTAAAAAAGTTATCAAGCTGCATAAGTAATTATTGACGATATTATAGAGAAAATACAAAAGTAAGTTATTTTTGCTAGAGACTTTTAGTCACTTCGCTATCTGAAAATCGACTCCAAATGGTCGAAATTATAAGCGTATAATTATCCTCAAATCTAATACACTGTGAGCGGTTTTCTATTACTTAATCTTAACGACTAACCGTCAACCAGGTCCGCAATCATTATTTATGATGACTCATTAGGTGTGTACTCTAATTTGCTAATGAATTGTTAAATATTTAATTAATACACGAAAATTAATTGTTTTGTCGATATTCAAGGCAGGTGACGCATTAAATTATTTATTGCAATAAAGTTTATTAGCAAATGGTGCAAAATACAATACATATGATATGCGTTTTAAATGATTTTAATAAATGCTTGAAAATAAAATACACTAAAAAATAAACTCAATGTTTTTAAAATCCATTTTTATCACATTCCGGGTACTAAAAAATTAAAACATGTTGGTCGCAATTCTCTGGGATATTTTGGATTTTAGACTCTGATCCAAGTTTAGACTATGTTAGCTGAAGTTCACTAACAAGGAAAGTACCTGAAGTGTTCGACTCCCATTTTAATGAAACTTTAATAAGTTGTAGAGAGTACAAAAACTAGAGTCACGTATTTTTTTACGTCTCAAAATGGCAAAGTCCAAATTAAGAATCGCAACATGGAATGGTGCTATCCCTCTACGTATCTGGAAAATTTGAGAATCTCATCCAAGAGATTTATCGCATGGAATTACAAATCACGGGTATAAGCGAACTGAGATGGCCTGGTTGTGGAACATGTAAACATAAAAAAGGCACCTTATACTACTCTGGATCGAATGATGGCGAACCAAATACAGAAATGGTGTAGGTGTTTTCTTGGTACCAGAACTGACGAAGTGTGTACGTAACTTTGTTCCCATAAATGATAGAATCCTACTGCTACAGCTGGAAGCTAGCCCACTTAACATTAATATACTTCAAATATATGCACCGACCGCAGAAATAAGATATGACGACGAAGTTGAATCCCTATATAGACAAATAGACACAATATTGAAAACTCTTAAAAACAATGAAATCACTTACATCATTTGCGATTTTAATGCAAAGATTGGTAAGGGTAGCAGAGCGGACCTGATAGGAGAATATGGTTTAGGTGAAAGTAACGAGCGGGGTGACAGACTCTTCGAATTTTGCCAAGAACACAACATGGTAATAACAAACACATGGTTCAAATTACACAAACGAAGACTATATACGTGGAGAGGGCAAGGAGATAATCCCGCACACATTGTAAGGAACCAGATTGATTATATATTAACAAACAAAAGATTTAGGAACTGTATGAACAGAGTCACAACCTATCCTGGAGCAGACATTGGATCTGACCATAATCCCGTGATTGCTGATATTAAAATCAAACCTAAAATAATAAAAAGTAATACTCAATACAGTAAATTTGAGATAGCGGAAACCGATAAAGAACTGCTTACAAAGGAGCTGAACAACTACATAAAGAACACAATAACTGACGACAACGTAGAAGAAGTTTGGAAATCATTTAAGCAACTAACCAACAAACTAATGACTGAAAATACTGTACGGAAGAACAAACCGAGAAAACAGAAATGGATGACAGCAGAAATATTGGACCACATGGAACAAAGGAGACAGTCGAAAGCAAATCGAGTGGAATATAAAAAAAAAACAAAGAGAAATTAAACGGAAAATTCGGATAGCCAAAGAGAACCGGATGAGAGACAAGTATATCGAAATGGAAGATCTAGAAAGGAAACATGACACATTCAACATGTACAAAAAGGTCAGAGAAATGGCAGGTCTATATAATAAGAATACCACTAATACCCTTGTGGACCCTGATGGTAAAATTATCTTGGACGAAAAAGAAATTTTTGAAACATGAGTTAAATATGTGAAAGAATTATTTGATGATGACAGACCGAATGATCTCGCTAATATAGACGCTAATATAGACATAGGACCGGAAATTCTAAACAGTGAAGTTCTATCTGCCATAAGATCTGCAAAAACCAGGAAAGCCATCGGGCCTGATAATGTCCCAACCGAGCTGTTACAAATGATTCATGAGGAAAATATAGGAATCTTGGTCAAACTGTTTAATATCGTTTAAGCGACTGGAGATATACCGGAAGATTGGCTGAGGTCTGTATTCATTCCAATCCCACAAAAAAAAACAGCGAGCAAAGCGATGCAGTGAGTACAGACTAATAAGTCTAATGAGCTACACTTTGCAGGTCTTTCTCAGAATCATCCACAGCAGGATAAGATCTAAATGCGAAGCAGATTTAGATGAAACCCAATTCGGATTTAGAAACGCCCTAGGTACTAGAGAGGCTTTATTCGGTTTAAATATACTTCTGCAAAAATACAAGGATGTATTCGTATGTTTTGTCGATTACGAGAAGGCCTTCGGCAGAGTACAGCACAGAAAACTCATAGACATTTTAAATAACGTATGGGTAGACAGCAGAGACGTGAATCCCTAAAAACAGTATTTTTTAAGTATCTCAGTGAGATATCTTTACAGAAGAAAGTGAAAATTACTTGTTGTTCGAAATGATGTTAAACAATGGTAATTTTACCCCCCAAGGATATTATCCCCTATTTTTTATTAGGCTAAACCAAATATTTGCGCAGGTAATTTAATTATAAAAATTACGAAATTTAATGGAATTGTATGAAAATATTTTTTCCCCGTATACCGTAAGCAACTCAAGTAAAAAAGGGTAAACCACCCTCAAACACTTTTTTTTTAACATTAACTTCTAATTGAGATATCTTTACAGAACAAAATGGATATTACTTGTTATTTGAAATGATGTTGAACTATGGTATTATCACTCCCAAGGATATCATCCCTTATTTCTTATAACGGTAAACCCTCTATTCGCGTATGTAATTTAATTCTATAAAATGCGAAATTTAATGAAATTGTTTCAAAGTATTTTTTTCACGAATACCATAATTAACTCAAGTTACCATGTTTCGGGGTTTTAAAAAATGAGGTAATAAAAAAGGGTGAATCATCTCCAAATACTTTTATTCAAATCTCAAAATCTCATTGAGATATCTTTACAAAACAATTACTTGTTAGTTAAAGTGAGGTTATACTATGTTGTTTTAACTACATAGATATCATCCCTTAGTTTTTATTAGGGTTAATTTTGTAATTCATTCAAATAATTTGATTTTGGACATTACGAAATATTAAACCAAATTTTTTGATATTTTTTTACGAATACAAATAAAATATTATACTTAAAATTACGTGTTTCTTGGTTTCCGAAAATAAACTAGTAAAAGAGAGTGAGCCACCCCCAAATACGTTTCTTTAATATCTCCAGTTCTGATTAAGATATATCTATAAAATAAAATTAAAATTACTTACTATTCGAAATAATATTAAGCTATGGTATTTTCACCCCCAAGGATATCATTCGTAAAGTAAACCTTCATTTCATACATATATTATTATTCCAGAAATTGCCAAATTTCACTATTTGTCATGAATTATAATAATTTACAGACATGAATGTTTAACCTATGAAATAAGTTTATATCTTGTTATTAATTAAAAGAAAAACATTCAGTAACGTTCATTTGGCAATTTTAAGAAAAATAATACATATATTAAATAACATCGTTCAAATGATATCCTTGAGGGTGAAAATACTGTAGTCTAACTTCATTTTAAAGACTTAGTAATTTCCAGATCCAAAATTATCTCAATTAGAACTTGAAATGTAAAAAAAAACTATTTAAGGGTGGCTCACCCTGTTTTACTAGTTTATTTTTAGAAACCCTGAAATACGTCAATTTAATCACTTATGGTATTCGCGAAAAAAAATATTTTTAAGCAATTCCATTAAATTTCGTAATTTTCAGAATTAAATTACGTGCGCGAATAGAAGGTTTACCCATATAACAAATAAGGGATGATATCCTTGGGGGTAAAAAAACCATAGTTTAACATCATTTTGAGCAAAAAGTAATTTTCATTTTGTTTTGTAAATATATCTCACTTAGAACCTGAGATATTTCAAAAATATTGTTTTTAGGGGTGAACTTTAGGGGAAGTTTTCACACCGTTACAGTGAACCTCCGCAAATAAAAAAAAATGCGTGTCTCTTACTTTTTTACCCTCTACAACATATTGAAGTTCCATTAAAATCGGAGCCGGACATTTCAAGTACCTTCCTTGTAAGTAAAGTTAGATTCTTGAACGGATTAAAGTTAACTGAACTGTATTTTTATTAAAATGTGGCAAATTTTTTTCCGAAATGGCGATGGGACAATCTTTAGTGCTCAAACTTATTACATAACTACCTTAAGGAGAAATGAAGATGCACAAAATCTGTTGGCAGCTAATGAGCCCAAATGAAGGCATATCTATAAAAGAGCTTGTCCAAAATTTATATTCTTCTGATGTAGCAGTAGAGCTTACAGGTAAAACTTCACCCGCTGAGCTTCTATACACAGTGCTTTCGTACAGTAGCGATTAAATTAAATGTAAAGTACTTGTTCGGAAAAACGCTTGACCCCGTCGAAGTTTAGTTTGCTTGATACCGAAATATAAAGGGTAACGCAAGAAGGAGCTGGGACCTCATCGATATTTTTTGTAGATTCCATTTTTTATTTCAGAATCAGAAAGTGCACATTTTTACATACAAGGTAAATATCGATGTTGGTTACAAAACGAAATTGTCAAGAAATAAGTCTTCAATTCAAGATCTTCCACCTGCCCATCTATAACATTAACGATATTAAATTTGTTTAAATAGTTCTTTATTTCCAATGTTACAAAAAGTCAATTTTGACATTAGATATTAGCATTTTGTTTACTAAATAAGTGTTTAACGTTCTTAGAAGGCAAAACAAGCGTGTTTGAACGTTTACTTACGTTTATTGCTATTTGTGGGAAAATTATAAAATTAACGAAACATGAGAATATTGAAATAATATGCATAATTAGTTTTGGAGATACAACACGCGTATAGAGGTGGTTGAGTTATGCAATGAAATTCACCCTGATCGGCAATCTACATGTCAAAGTATAATAAGCGTTGTTTATAGGGTTTTAACCATTGCGTTTGATTTGTATGTTCCAAGTCTAAGGTCCATGCCCAAAATTATCCTAACTACTTTTGAAGAGTAATTTAGTAAAAAATAAAAATAAAGCATTCAAAAGGTACAGACGTATTCAATTGCTAGAGCACGAGAACGAATACAAAAGTTTGAGATCCCAATCAAAGATCGCGTAGAGACTGACTACAATAATTTTATTAGGTTTACAGAAAATGATATCCTGAAAAATGTTAAGGCTTTCTGGTCTCATATTAAATCTCAACGATGCACAACAGGATACCCAACAATAATGAGGCTTAATAATGTAGAACCAAGTAATCAAAAAATAATTCCTTACATGTTTGCCGACTTCTTTCAATCAGTTTTCACTTGTACTGTTGCTATAATAACTAAATGCCCATATTCTCCGTCTATCACTAACTCAAATCTCTCAAACATAAATATTGTTAGTTTCATGGTGTTTGAAAAACTAATTAAGCTCGACGAGAGTAAGAGTGCTGGACCCAATGAAATTCCACCTGTTCTCATAAAGAATTATACCCAACTTTAGCGTTGCTACTTAGTTATCTTTATCAGCTCTCACTGAATTCGGGCCAGTTTCCTAGCTGATGGAAAATCGCCTATGTCACAGCAATTCATAAAGGTGGTAACAGACCGGATATTGCTAACTATCGCCCGATATCTGGTCTTGACTGTATGCATTAATTATGGAATGGTAATTATAATTTTTGGAAAAATAATTTTTTTTTGATGAGATAACATTCACTTTAAATGGCCATATCAGAAGGCATAATTGTCGCTATTGGCTCAGCAGTTTACAACCTAAATCCTCAAAAAGTGAAGATTTGGTACGGTATAATTGACGGAAGAGTCCAAGGTATATATTACTTTGACGGTACCCTCACTAGTGCAGGATATTTGGAGTTTCTTCTAAATGACCTCATTCCTGTACTAATAACTTTATATTCAGATACACAAGAATCCAATATGTTCCAGCTTGACCTTTTTTTTCAACAAGCTCCATTACGTCACCCTGTCAGTCTTGCTTGGATGGGGTTTTTCCTAATCATTGGATAGGCAGAAGAGGGATAAGCTCGATCATCAGATTTGACTTCCCTTGATCATTTCTAAAATATACTTTAGCCCGGAAATTTAGAAGCCCTAAATGTTCGATTACGCCAGAAAGTACGAAAATGAACATGGATATTGTTCGCTTGTTAATTTTGAACACTTAATTTAAAGGATATCGACATTTATTTTATATTTTTAAGTTTACAGACATTTTTTTTGACAATATTCTTATTTAACCAACGTCGATATTTACTTTATTGTATGTACAAAAAGTGCCCTTTCTCATTGTAAAATAAAAAATAGGGTTTACAATTGAAACAAAAATATTTATAAGTTATAAGTTATTAACAGGTTTTACACCGAAGAAATAAGGAAAAGGGGATATTGTGTATTTCAGTGCATATTTTAAATTATCGACCAGCGCTTTCGGTCTTACTTAGACCATCCTCAGGGTTCAGATCCTAGAAACAAGAAAATATGGTCAGCAAGTAGCTTTCTCAGTATACACTAACCACACTCACTCGTCAAAGGGCACACTTCAACCATGCCATTTGGACAACAGTCTGCAACGTCAGTGCAGCCTCTATACAGTACAAATCACGTAAACAATTAAAAATTCTATCCCAAATTAAAATTAAAACGTTCAGAACAATGTATACATTAATACTATTAAAACAATCAACTTTAACAATAACAACATAAAAGACCCAAGTGAGGTTATGCCACACACAGTCATAGCATAATAAAGCAATAAAAATTGTCCAAAAATTAAAAAATATATACAAGTTTGTGTGAGCCTGAGTAGAAATTCTCTGTATGCGTTCTTTAATTTATTGTTTATTAAATTTCATATCAATAATTCATTAACAATGAGAAAAAGGGCAAAAAAGAAGGGCATTAAAAGTTTATTAATCTACAGGGTTACTGTTATCGGCTATTCACAATATATTTCGAATACTTGGGTTCAGTGGCATGAAATAATTTTCATTTTTGTGAAAAGCAATAAAATACACGAACATTGGCGTAATTAAAATTCATGACATCATAGCTTTTTCTTGAGTTATCCTGTATATTTCGATAACATGCAAAAACTGTAAACTTAGAATAAAATTCGACTGGTTCGAACATTTTTAAAAACCAAGTGTCCAGTTATTTTCGGCTAATTTACGGAGGCACTGTATTTAATATAAAAAGTCATTTTAAACTTACTGCCTACAATTTAAGACCTAATCGGTGGCAGATCCAAGGAGGTACTCATACGTCGCCAGGATCAGCATTGAACTTTAGACCGCAGTAAATAGACTAACTACTTTCTAGTGCGTTATTCTTCCACAGGAATGTTGATTTATTTATTACCATTCGATGGCATATTATGTCTTCATGTGAACTGTTATATCGAGCCATGGGAGCGTACAGCTTCTATGCGATAGAAACGAGAACATTAGATGCAGTCTTTTTTAGAATATTTTGTTCCTTCCATACTTATGTGGAAGGAGTTATTATCAAGAATGAATAATTAACATGGGTTATTTTATGATCCCTTAACCAATTAACAAATAAATTTATGTAACACACCCACTGCCAGAAACCATACATATGCATCCTCAGAACATGGTCCTTTTCTTGGGTATATACACAAGACTAATTCCTGTTTCGTACATATCGTAAATTCTACTGGGATGAAAGTTGTATTTTTAATCGACTTCTAAAAGAAGGAGGTTCTTAATTCGTCGATTGTGTATTTTTTATTTTTTATGTTTGTACACCGATTACCCAGGAATGGCGGCACTGATTTGAATGAAAATTTTTACATTATCTTCGGGAAGTTACTGCAGTGGTCCCATATTTTTTTGGATGAAATTGGTGACGTAAAATTCAAGATGACGCTGACAAGATGGCGTCCAAAAAAATTAATTTCTTCCGATTTTCTGTGGGGGAGCTTTCGGGGTCGCACATACCGATTCCAAATTATTTTTAAAAAATTTAATATGGTAGATCCAATATCGCGGATGAAAATATCAATTTCGTCCTATTTTCTCCAAAATTAGTACAGGGGAGTTTTTGGGGTCGCACATAACGAATCTAAAATTATTTTTAAAAAATTCAATATGGCGTATCCAGTATGGCAGATAAAAAACTAATTTTTTCCGGTTTTTTTCAAAATTGGTATGGGGTAGTTTTTGGGATCGCACATTACGAATCTGAAATTATTAAAAAAATAAATAAATATGGCGAATTAAAGATTCTACATCTCTCGATTTGGCTAAATCAGTATTGGGGAAATTTTGTTAGTGTTAATTACGAATTTAAAATATTTTTTGAAAAACTTAATCTGGCGGATTCAATATGGCGTCCTAAAATTTTACATTTTTCGATTTTCTCCAAAACTGATATATTGGGTTCTTGAAAGTGTAAACTATGAATTTTAAAGTATTTTTTTAGAATTCAATATGGCGCATTCAATATAGAGGACTAAAAATTTTACATTTTTCGATTTTGTTTACAGGTGGGACTAAATCGTTTTTGAGGATGTAAATAGCGAATATAAAATTATTTTAAGAAAATCTAACATAATATAATATAATAAAATTGGTATCAGGGCCTTTGAAGGGTTTAGATTTAGATTAGATTAAAACGTTAAAATTATTTTTTTGAAATGCAGTATGGCGGATCCAATATGGTGGGTTGAAAATTTCACCTTCATCGAATTTTTTCAGATTTAGTATTAGGGTGTTTTCAGGTCGTGTATTACGAATATGAAGTTAATTTTTTACAACTATTAGGTTGATAACATACAATATGAGGGAATGAAAATTTTACATTTTCTTATTTTGTCTAAAATTGATATTGGCGGGTTCTTGAGGCGTATAGAGTATAAAATATATAGGGCTACAAAATTTACGTCTCAAATTCTTTAAATCTCGATATTGGAAGATTTTGAGGCCAATATTACCAATCTAAAATTAATTTGAAATAAAAAATATGGAGTTCCTATGTCAGACTAAATATTTGCTTGACACAATTTCCCTGGTAGTTAGAGAACTCTAAGAATCAAAGAATTTTTAGTGGTACATTTTAGGGTGATTTACACTTTGGATAAAACAGATACTTTTTTGTCACCTTGGAGTCATTGCGAGTTACACTAATCTCGATTAGTACTTAGTTGAAATAATTTATGGATATCGTAATGAATTTAAAACTAAAAATTAAAAAATAAAATTTTTATAAAAAAGTTGTACCGGCTTTTAGACGTGCGCTAAAAAATGAAAACTAACTATAAATTTTTATAAGAAATTGATATTTTTGAAGTCGGCGCCAAATTATTTCCAAATGAAATTACAAATAAACTATTTTTAATCTGTTTATGCGAATCACATTTCGTCAGGTATTAGTTCGGCGCCGACTTCAAAAATTTCAATTTCATATAAAAATTTATAGTTAAGTCGGTTCAATTTTTTTATAAAAATTTTATTTATATTTATATAGCAAATAATTTGCAAGGTTTGTTTTATTTTCTAATAATTTAAACAGTCGTAAATTTACTAGTCATTTTTTTTTAAATTCAAATTAAAATGATAGTTAATTTATTTTTTAGGGAAAAAAATTTTTTTAATTTTATTTATTAATGTTGGTTATTTACACAAATTAAATTTTCATCCTATCAGGGGTCCTAAATTTATTAATAATATTACATTTAAATGATATACAATTTTTTTGGATTAAATAAAATCTAATAAGCATTCACATTGTTTCTATGTTCCGTTTTAATAATGCGGACTCCACAAAATAGCAATTAACACTTCCGTGACAATATGTTTCAAAAGTTCGGTCATATTGTACAATTTGCAGACAATTAAATTTATTTATGTCTGGTCCCACATTAAAATTCACGACTGGTCGCGAAATAACGGGCTTTGCTGCAGTTTCTCCCCTGTTTTACTGGAATCGGCCACGCGAAATGCATATTCTCACGTAAGCCCATTGGATAATAATATGTCACAATATATGGGGTCCTATTCTATTTTTAGACATAAAATGCAGTTGGCGATAAGCGAAAATGGCAAATCATTCGGTAATTGGAATGATGAATTTAATATAATTACTGTATTAAATTAGAATAATTTGCACTTATAAGAATGGAAATATAATTTTGGTATTTAGTACTACGGATTTTATGTGTTACCTAAAAAAAGAATGTTTTTCCGCCAATTTTTGGATAATTGGATCACAAATAATAGTATATAAATAGACGTTCAATATCAAAAAAGTTTTAGATTGAGGTGGCCTCCTGTCCATGAGATTTAACACATTATATTGCTGAGTATTAAGCGTTCAGATATTCGGTTTATCGAACCCCACAAAAAATGTGTCTTTTAATCCTTACACTGATAAAAATAAATAGCCAGATTCACTAAGAAGGTTTAAGACATAGACCCGATCTAGTAGTCTTGGAAATTAGAATTTCTAGATGACAAGTTTGTTTTTCTTATAATACTGTTTCAATTGTATTTTAGAGGTTTAAAACTTGCTTGAATTATTGCTACCCTTGTCAATTTAAATTATCTACTGTCAATCTAGACGGGTTTTAAAGTTAAACGATGTTAGTGAATTTGGGGGAAAATGTTTAGATTTAGTCTTCAGATTGTTGATTTTTAATTGTTCAACAATTGTCAAACAAAAGTTATTTGGAACAATTGTTTTTTGCATTTAGTGGTAACATTTTAATTTTGTCAAATTTAATTTGTTCATATAACATCCAAAACCTTACGTTTGTTTGAAGGTTGTAGACAATGTTGAAGATTTGCTAAAATGTGATTGTCAGACTTGCATTTTCTTTATTTTTCTTTATATTGACGACGTTTCGATTAGAAAATGATACAACATCATCAAATCGAACCACGTTACCACTAGACGGGAAGATGGACCTTTGAAATGTTGCTGATGTAGTGCTTTCAAGGACACGTTCTACGTCCAGGGCGACGAGCTTCCAATGAGTTCTTCACTCTCTCTAGTCGCCGCCAATATATATATATATATATATATATATATATATATATATATATATATATATATATATATGATTTGAAACTCATGCCATAGAAACAGCAACAGTGAAACTGAAAGTCTGATTGAGATATGTCGCTGATACTTTAATCATATGGACGGGCAATGATAAAGAACCTAATGATTTTTGGAAATATTTAAACACCATTCGGCGTACAATTAAGGTTACCATGGAAAAAGGGGTAAGTGATCAATTGCCCTTCCTAGATATCATGGTGAACCGTTCAAACGAAACTATTAAAACTTTAGTATACAGAAAGCTAATGGACAATATCTTAACCATAGTTCTAAATATTCTGTTTATACGCAACCTCTATAATCGCGCTATATCTATATGCAATAATGCCGATGCATTAGAAAGAGAGGTAGCAAATATTAAATCCGAACTACAACAGAATGGCTATTCTTGACGATGTTATAAATAACTTTAGAACAGCGACCACTGGACAGCAAGAAACACATTTCTTCGTCACAATTCCGTACATTAAGGGAACCTTGGAACAAATAAGACGAATTATCAGCCATTAAAATACAAAAACACGCTTAGAGTTCATTTACCAAAAACAAAACCAAAAACAGCCGATAAGAGAAAATGTATTTACAAAATGGGTGTGGTATATTGGAGAAACTAGGGGATCACTTAAAATTTGAATTAAGGAGCATAAATACACAAAAAAGAAAACATCGAGAACGGGTATTGCAGAACACGCCTGGGATAAACAACACTATATAAAATGATCTGAAGCTGAGGCAAAATATATAGAACCCAAAATGAAAATGAAAATTTATAGAAGCAGCCTACATTAAAATAATAATAGAATCTTCAGTAAACCTAGTGTTTAGATACCTAATCTTCGGTAACCACTACTTTGTAACATCAAATCATTGAGGTGTGTACAGTGAAGCGAAACTTTGCACTTCAATGGTTATCGTCCCTATATAAGCTCATAGCCTTAAGGCAAATCATTCAATTTATATTTGATCACTTTTAGAAATACAACCTAACCAAAATGTCGTAAAAATAAACAAAAATAAAGATAATGCAAGTTCGACAACCAGATATTTGTCAATCTAGAATCTTGTTTGAAAACTTACATTTGTTTCAAATATTTCCTGTTAAAAACGTTTATATAATAAATAATAAAATATTTTCGTAAATATTTTTATAATGTATCCAAACAGTTTGTATGTTAAGTTAAATATCATAACTGCAAATTGAATATTTTCTATTAGTTAACGCCACTATAAAAATACATTGAAATAATAAGCAAATTCTATTATTTATAATGATTTGTAACTAAGTTTAACATATTAAAATGTTGAATGAACCACGCGAGTTTTAAAGTTTTGCAATCCCGCGTTCCCTATACGGGAGTGAAGGGAAACGGAAGAAGAAGACGTAGCCATATTGTTTTGTCGTTATTGTTGAGGTGAACGAGTATGGCTGTAATTTTTGAGTTGCAAAAGTAAGTAGTACATTTTATTTTTTATTGGTTAGAATCTTCTTAACATTATTTTTTGGTATGATTGTTATTTATAATATAGTGTTAACAACCAAAATTATAATAAACTGAGTTATATAAATTATGCATAAAATGTGGTGTTTAGATATAAATCACGGCTTTATAGCATGTTTCCAACTTCTCCAAGGTAATTTAGTGCCAAAATTATAACTTATTCCTTGGTTGCATGTTGTTTGTTAAAACTGAATCCCCTTAAAGGTACACATATACACATTGGCATACTCACATAAGTTAATTGAACAAGCTAACCATTAGATTAAATTATAAGTAGGTACCTGAAAAAATTAAAAGGATACCTTTGTAGCAAATTACATGAAAATGAGAGGAATACTACTCACCAATTTTCTATCGTAACCTTGAAAGTGTTACCTACCTTTTAAGTGTGCACATGAGAAAAGAACAAAACTGGTCCACTTATTATTAGAGAAACTTGTTCCTATGTAGGTACCTAGTTAAATTTACTATTATAAGATATTCAGAAAATCCTAATACCTCAGGTGTTGTGGTTACAGTGTTATAGAAAAAACATGTCTATTTAAAAATATAGTAGATATTTACCTAATTATCTTTCAAACAATCTTTGTATATATTTGTTTAAGAAATTTAATTAGTTCAACCAATCACTGACACTACTCGTAAAAACATTTCGTGTTGTTACATTAACCAATACTTAGACTCGCTTAACTCTGCTATCGCAGGTCAAGTAACATATCTAAAATTCCATTTAAACGACTTATTACCTTTTGCTTTATTAAATTAAATACTTTTTTGCTTCATTTGAAATGATCTTTGTGGTAAAAATAATGTTTCCGACATTTCATACTAGTAGAATAATTTATGTTTGTTTTTCTATTAAAAGCCTAAAAATTATTGTTTGTATTTAACAGACAATTATGGTTTGAGTGGACGCTATCTTGGTAAATTTAATCATTTCCTTTTTTCAGTGTAGCTATATATCTATATGAGAATGGTGATCCTGAATTTTACTTTTAAATTGTTCCATCGGATGTCAGTTTTTTTAACCTCAAGATTGAATAAAATAATAGGAAAATATCAATAATAAATCAGCTCTACAAAAAAAATTATCTTTCGACCTAAACCTATATAAAAACCACATCACTGATGCCAAATCTGAGGTTTATATTACTTCATAACGTCTTTGTCTCGTTCTAACCCCTATACTTAATGTGTAAGTGGTATAAATACAAAAAATTTATAATAATCAACTTAGTGTAACGCAGTGTTTGTTTTCCGTCTTGTCGATTCTCGCAAATTATTTATCACTATATACTACAGCTGAATCGAGAATATATAGGCACTAAATAAAGTCATTTCTTTTCTAATCCTAAAAAAGCGTCGATAATTGCTAAAATTAATGAATTTCAACATAAAAAACAGTATTTCTTTTATTTCTCCGTATTGATTCTCAGCAACTATTTGACATAATATGCCGATTATTCCCGTTAATTGAATAAGTTTGACACCCTAACTAACATGATACTTACCTGAATGAATAAATAAGAATGACGATACTCCAACTTCGATATTTAAACTTCGTTGGGCTCTTTACTTCTAATCATGATGGCAATTTATCTTTGCGAATTCAAGCAGCTTCGTTAACTGAACTTGTGCGACAATACTATTGTATCTTCGAAATGTCTCTATATTAATTCGTTGAGTGTGCACTCTCTGAGAATATGGTTGAGTTTCATCCTCCTCTATACATCACTGAGTATCTCGTCATGAAGCCAATCCTATATAGCTTTGTAGGTGATAATATATTATCAGTAGCACCACTACGATTTGCAGTTCTTTCGTCTTCAGAGAAAGAAGCTTTATAGTAGGTCACGCATTAGTTCCAATTCCATGGTACATTTTTTTCCAGAGGCTTCAGAAACAGTTTGAGCTTTCCTTGGAGCTCCAAAGCTTTTGTTCCTTAAGTCAGAGGCACCACACAAAATCGCAAAAATTCTCAAGAGACACAACATGGACCGTAAAGTAAAGGATCTCCTGCCAGCATCTAAAGAAAAAATCCCTCTAGAAAATCAGGAATGTACGAAATTCCACTAAATGTAAACTTCTCTCCATCACATTCTTTCTGTGTTAGAGGTTTCACAGTTAGAATAAATTGTTGTAGAATGCAGTTTATCCCATTCCACCACCATCGAAATGATGGCCACCATACCGAGAAAAAAGTCAAAACTTACTCGCCCCGCCACAGTGATACGGCAGAGGTACATGTTTCGTCTCTATTAGACTCATCAGGGTACCGACATGGACCTGGTTGTGCAAAGGACAGATCGGAAGGAAGTATGCAAATATTGAACGTGGCTTCGCCGACCTCCCGCCGGATGGCGTATACATGTTAATGCGGCTTTCACGAATTCCTCCGTGTGAGATGCAATAATAGTGGATATATCCACATTATGCCGTTGTAGTGCTGAAATCACATTCAGCAAACGTACAACTATATGCAGCTCCGTATATGAATGAAGTCAAATGCAAACAGTAAATGCACACTTCTCTCCATCATACCCTTTCTGTGTTAGAGGTTGCACAGTCAGAATAAATTGTTATAGAATGCAATTTATTTCATTCCACCACCATCGAGATGATGGCCTATCTGGACCACTATACCGAGAAAAAAGTCAAAACGTACCCTCCCCGCCACAGTGATACGGCAGAGGTACATGTTTCGTCTCTATTAGGTTCATCATGGCACCTGGCTGTGCAAAGGTTAGATCGGAAGGAAGTATGCAAATACTGAACGTGGCTTCGCCGACCTCCCGCCAGATGGCGTATACATGTTTATGCGGCTTTCACGGATTCCTCCGTGTGAAATGCAACAGCCGTGGACATATCCATATTATGCCCTTGTGCCGGGATATATTGCATTCTATAACAATTTATTCTAACTGTGCAACCTCTAGCACAGAAAGGATTTGATGGAGGAAGTTTACATTTACTGTTTGCTTCTTGCTGACTTCATTCATATACTGAGCTGCATATAGCTGTACGTTTGCTGAATGGCATTTCAACATTACAACGACAACAAATATATATATATATATATATATATATATATATATATATATATATATATATATATATATATATATATATATATATATATATTTATATGTTACTATTTCAATTCATTTCATTTTACTGTTTCAATCAGCAGCAATTATTAAAAGAGTGTCAATGTGTAGCGACAAGTTAAAGACGACTTCATATATTTTTAATTTTGCGTAAACGTTTTGTGACCATTTTATTTGATCGATAAATCCATTATGGGTTCTTTTCCACTTATAAAATAGCCTTTAAATCTAATTTAGGTCAAAGGTGATTTGTAAATGGACACAATCTTCCAGAAGCTTTTTATATCCTCATGTATATTTCCATTAAACAGAGTATTCAGTATGCGGGAAAAGTGCGAATTCGCCCCAGAGCCTGTTAGTTGTTCTATAAAAGTAAATCCTTCGAAAACGTGCCGAGACCCCTCAGCTTACTTTTTCGTATTCTTTTGGAATACCGGGAATGATACTCCAATCATTTTAAAATTAGGACTTTATGTTGAAATATTTGGGTTTAATGTGACTATAGTTCTATTATTAGACTGTCTATCGCAGTATTCGTGACCAAATTAAGAAATTGTACACGGTTTCAGTCTTTTTACCTGTTCATAATGGTTCCTACAATATTATCGTTCTCAATTTATACTAAAATCATAAGCGACTATACTTTTTTTAAAAATGTGCCACACACTGGTTATAAGAAAGAAGTACCATCAATGCGAGTTAATTACTTTACTTATGAAATTTTTGGAATATGTAGCAAATCTACATAGCAAAATCTCAAGCTTCAAATTCTTCCAGTAATGGAGATACATGTCCTAATGACTAAATTTAGATTACCGTATAAACCAAATCAGGGAAAAAGTTTCATTGTTTCTGGTTAAATAAGTTTAAAGCTAGTTGTTTGCTAACAAAAATAAACTACTCACTTAATAAGTACAATAAAATAAGGTATTAATTACCAAAAACATCAGTAGAAGATTTTGGGCTAACTAGAAAGTAGTAGCATTACACACGGGACTGCAACGTGGGTTTTATTTTTTTTGTAAATGAAACAATAGAGTAAAGGAAAAACTTTACGTTGTAAAGGAATGACTGACCTCTTCGTAGGAATATTATAGGTTAAATAAAAAGGGGTGAATGAAGCTTGATTGATAAGTAAAATTTATATCTACCTGCACTGTGCAAGTGTTTGTCAATACTGAAAAGAAAACTTTCCGGATTTAAGAAACAAGGAATTTTTGATGGAGGTTAAATAATAACATTTTATAACTTGAAAACAAAACTAAGTAAAAGATACAATAATTTTTGGGTCATTTGGTTCATTTTATTCTATAGACAATATATATAACTTCTTCCATCGGATATAAATCCCTGTCGAATCACCACCCAATGAAAATTCAACGATTTTTTAACCGCGACTTGATCCGCGTGAAACTTTGGAAATCAAAAATGTTGAATTGAGCGTCTTCTATTTGTTTTAAAAGCAGCCCATATCATTCCTGGCAACCTCCTCTTCATGTCTGAAAAATTTCCTCAAAATCGGTTCAGCTGCTTAGAAGATTAGCCCGAATAAACACACTCACATACAAAAAAGATCAGTGTCAGAAATGATAAGAAACGCCTCTTTATGTCTGGAAAGTTTCATCGAAATCGGTTCAGCCGTTTCGAAGATTAGCATGTGCAGGGAGACAGAAAAAGAACAACCCATATCATTCCTGACAACTCGTCTTCATGTCTATAAAGTTTCATTGAAATCGGTCCAGCTGTTTCAAAGATTATCTCGTACAGACAGATGGACAGAGAAAAGCTATATCACTCCTAACAAGCAACCATATTATTGCTGGCAACCTCTTCTTCATGTCTGTATAGTTTCATCAAAATTGGTTAATCTCTTTAGAAGATTAGCCCGTATAAACAGATTGATATACCAAAAAGAGCAGTCTATATGATTTCTGACAACCTCTTCTTTATGTCTGGAAGGTTTCATCGAAATCGGTCCAGCCGTTTCGAAGATTAGCATGTGCAGAGAGACAGAAAAAAACAGCCAGTATTAATCCTGACCACCTCATTTTCATGTCCATAAAGTTTCATGGAAATCAGTCTAGCTGTTTCAAAGATTAGCTCCTACAGACAGACAGACAGACAGAAAAAAACCTCCTAACTACTCCTAACAACTTTCTTTTATCTGTAAAGTTTCATCGAAATGGATTCGGCTGTTTCAAAGATTGTTCCGTATAGATAGAGAGAAAAAAAGCACCTTGTATTACTCCTGACAACCTTCTCTTTATGTTGTAAAGTTTTATCGAAATCAGTTCAGCTATTTCCAAGATTAGCCCGTACAGATTGACGGAGAGACGAACAGGAAAAATGCCGCTATATCAATCCAAACAACGATCTCTTCATGTGTCTAAAGTTTCATCGAAATCGGTCCAGCTGTTCCGAAAATTAAATCTGACAGACGGACAGACAAACAAACAGATTGACAAATAGACAGACAGACATACAGATTCTTCAATTTTATTTGTATGTATAGCTATAGATAAATGAGATAGAAATTCAGTTAGAACTAATAGATTTGAAGTGTCTGCAGAATTCTTAAAATTGCTGTATGTTGAGATTTGTGCGAGACGCTGACTTAATTATAACACTTATAATGTTTAAGAGACATGGTGACTGGAAATCTTTCAAAGCGGTAAGTCTAATATGGAAAATTTAATTACAGGGTCCTACACTTCCTATAAACTTATTGGTAAAATTTCTCCTATTTGAGATTTCCGTTCCAAAAATGATACCTATAAATTGATGTTCTATTTTTTACGTTTGAAAACAATATTTAAGCATAGTATATCGTAGATGTGGCTCAAGGATCTAGTGTGAAAACTGATCGTTTAATCTTACGAGAAAACTAGGAACCAATTAGCCGCAACAAATAAATTGATCAGAACTTTGATAAACCTCATGCTATCTAATTAGATTTTTTTTTGAAAACGCTTAACGCTTTTTCCCAAATCTTTTATTTCAATAAAATGAATGGTGTCCAAGATTTTTACTAAATGCTGGCACAAATCCCTGAACCTAAAATAGGAGTTCAATTTATCATAGTTCAAAAGTTGTGAGTATCGAAAATAGAGAGTGTCAAAGTTATAATTTTTCTAAACTTTTGCATACATATTTATCTTAATAATAATTTGATTGCACCAAATTTGGTACTTTGGTACAATAGGAGTCGCTTTGAGCAGCCGCTTCTAAGATAATCGATACTCGTTGTAGGCTTCCTTCCTCCTTTATCCATTCTGAGGACTGGTCTACGAAATTTGAAACGGGTTAACAGGTCAACAACAATAAAAATTTATACAGCAATGATGGTAATGAAAGAATGATCCGGCAAAAAAAAAATAAGAATAACACACCAATTAAAATGACCTCCATTTTCATGAACATAAAGATTAATTCTACGGAGAAAGTTCTAAGCATAAAATGTTTACAACATGTAAGGGAGAGGCTTCAGCTCATGAAAAAAACACCCCCTTTTTAAAGCGATATTTAAGGAACTAAATATTAATTTTTTCATTTTCTTTTGTGGAGGTCAACATGTTTATCCAAAAAAAAAGCTTTAGTAATCAATATTTTGCGTGTTAGGACAAACAAATCGCAATATATCAATAAAACATTGTTCACTTTACTATTGTAAAATATCATTTTGTTCATAATGACGAGGGCTTTCATCTAAAAAAAAAATATTAAAAAAATTAATTTTGCAATAAATAATTAATATTGTAGATATTGCCGATTTTGAGGGATTTTTTGGTCTTTTTGCAATAAAAACTTTGACGAAAATGATGGCACAAAAACTCAAATTGTAGGTTTTTAAAATTTCTATAACTTTTATGTGAAACTTTTTTTTCTAAAATTTCGAAAAACCTGTATTAGCCCACTTTGACCCCCTCCCTTTTAGTCCCAACCTATTTTTTGCTTTTTTACATTTTATGTAGGGTTTGTTTTTACATTGCCTTAACACCCCTTGATAGATCTCGTCCAGCTCGGAACGGACATCCAAAAAAAAGCATTAATATTTACCCATGGCTTAAACTATAAATTTTGGAAAATATCAACTTTTGAACTGAGGTAAATTGAGCAAGGCCTTCATATTTTAGCTTGAAGAATTTACTCTAAAGTTTTTAGCATACCTTTTAGAGACACCCTGTATATGTAGAAAATAAAAATAATTTGTATAGTATAGGGCAGTAATGACTAGACTGCAGTTAGTGGAAAAAATAAAACTTAAAGGAGAAATATTTCTAACTCAAACTTTGTCAAATTTACATCACCTTTTCTAATCATAGTATGAACGAAACAAGAAAAATTTTAAGAAGTAAGACAGCAATTTTTTTCAGTTCTTTATTAGGATATTTTTAACTGCGATGTCACTATGAAAAAGCTCTACGAATACTCCGAGACTCTCATGTAGAGGAACAAATTTTGAAAGACATTTCTGTGAATTCTTCAAATAGCCTTAAGAACCTCTCAAACTAAAATACTATTAAAAAAGAATTATACATGGAAATTTAAAAAAACTTTTTAATGTGTTACCTATTTGCGACAATCAATCCAAGATTTTTGAGCAAAGTTCGAACTGGAAATCTTGCAAACTAAATTCCTCTTATCTCTGTAGAGCTGAATAGTGTCTCCCTTTAAACTATATCAGCATGTTTTGCACTTGACCATTATTATAATAATAATTTCTGTAGCAGGTATATTCATTATAGTATTCTGTTTTACATTGATTGTATAAAAATTTATTATTTTGCAGGAATAAGCGAAGAATACCTTTTTAAAGAAAGCAATATATAGATTATCTAAAAATGATTCTTTTTGTAACATGACAACTGTTAAAGTCTTGAACAATTGATAGGTTTGTGCCTGTTCATCCCTGTTTTCCTGGTAAGAACAAAAGCCAGGTTTTAGTATTAAATTACTGGGTTTTATCTCAGATAGGCTGTTCCAAAACTTTATTAAAATGTAAAAAGTGATTTCCGATTTCGATCAAATTAGTAAATTAATACTTCTGAATCCGATATCTCCGTTAAAAAGAACTTTAGGAACAAATACAGGGTGTCCCATTTTCAATACTTTTAGGGGATATTGAAGTTATTATCAAAGGTATAATTTTCCAGTTTTCACTTTAGCATTCTAATTTTTAACGAAACGAAAGATTCCGGTGCAAAATTTGTCAAGGTTGTCTAAGTTTTTAATCTACAGGGTGATTTTAAATAACTTCGTTTTTTGGCACATTTATGTAGAATTCACTTGCGTAGTCAGATTTTTTCTAAAAAGTTTAGTTTTTGAGATATTAATCATTTTTTGAGTGGTATACCCTCTATATTATTTTAGATGTTGATTAAGTATAATTTAGGCATTTCCAAAATATATAACTGATTAAATTTATTATGAAAAACAAGGTCAGAATTCGATATTTTCAGTAATTTACTTTATTTGTAACAGTAGGTCATGACCAATTTATAAGAAACAAATGCAAAACATTAACAATAATAATTATACCAAAGATTAGACACTTTAAAAGTTAGTTTTAATCTTTTCCATATTTTCAGTTGTAAACATTTAATTAT
The DNA here is from genome assembly GCA_034092305.1 of Diaprepes abbreviatus. Classification (NCBI taxonomy): domain Eukaryota; kingdom Metazoa; phylum Arthropoda; class Insecta; order Coleoptera; family Curculionidae; genus Diaprepes; species Diaprepes abbreviatus. The sequence goes on from JASJET010000028.1 coordinate 17,153,496, forward strand.
TATTACATTTTTTACTTTAAACAACACTGTTATTATAAAACCAGAATATTGAAATTTGATTGCAAAGAAACAAGAACCACATTATTTCATAAAACTAAAGTAACAAAAATAAAAAGAAACACTGAAACTAAAAACAACCAAAAGTTTTTTAAAGATGGTTTTCAAAATGACGGCCGTTTTCTCGAATGCAATATCGGCACAGTTTTGTTATACTTCTAATTGCATTTAAAAGAATCATAGATCTGTTATGAAGAGTTTGGAAATCACATATTTGCTAGTTTCAAAAGAAATCTAGTTGAACACGGATCTTTTATTCAGCCGTGTCCCAAAGCATACGTCAAAGAATGCAGAGAGAGAAAAGAAACAAACGTGTTACTTTACGCAGCAGCAACAACTTCACCATTCTGAAGAAAGATAGAAGAAAAAACTGGTGTAGCAAAATCCGACGCTGAAAAAATTTTGAAAAAGTATAAAACCATCCATATAAATTTAAAAGAGTGCAACATTTACATCCCAAAGATGATGAGCGCCGAGTAACGTTTTGTCTATACTATTTAGAATAAATCCGCACCAACGAATCCTTTGACAGATGTGTCATCTGGTCTGACGAATGTTATATTTCATTTGCGGGAATTTTTAATCATTCCAACACGAGGCATTGGTCTGCAGAAAATCGTCATTTAATTTTCGAAAAGGCACAACAAGGGCGCTTTGGGGTTGGTGTCTCGTATTTTATTATGAGTCCAAGCATAGCCTAGAGGATGTATGAAGGGGGTCTCACAGCTCGTAGATACCTAAAAATCCTTGAGGAAATTATTTTACGATTGCTTGAAAATGCTCCATTGACCCCTTTTCAATTCCATTTATCTTTAACAAGATCGTGTCTCGAGCCACAACTCTGGCCTGTTAAGGTAATTTCTCGACAATAATTTTCCTCAAAGATGGATAGGTACCAATAGGCCAGTGAGATGGCCCCCACGATCACCCGATTTTTCCGTTTGGAATTTTTTTACGGGGTTTTACGAAAAATCAAGTGTATAAAACAACAACATGAATCTATATATAACCTGAACTAACCTAAACTTCGTGAGACAATTGGTTTGGCCTTCCAAACACTTCATAATAGACCTATAATTCCTTTAAATGCAATTAGAATAATAACAAAACTCTGCCGATATTGCATTCGAGAAAACTATCTTTAAAAAAACTCTTGGTTGTTTTTGGTTTGTGATTCTTTTGGTTTTTGTTACTTTCGTTTTTAAAATAATGTTGTTCTTGTTTCTTTGCAATCAAATTTCAATACTCTGGTTTTATAATAATAGTGTTGTTTAAAGTAAAAACTGTCATAATAAATATTTACAATTGCCAATATAGAAAACATTACAATTAACTTTTAAAGTGTCTAATCTTTGGTATAATTGTTATTGTTAAAATTTTGCACTTGTATTTTATAAATTGGCCATGGCCTACTGTTACGAATAAAGTAAATTATTGAAAATATCGAATTATGACCTTGTTTTTGAAAATAAAATAAACACATTAAAGTGAAAATCGCAACAATATATTTTTGATAATAACTCCAGTACCCCTAAAAGTGTCGAAAATGTACAGAAAGTAATAGTATTATTTATATCTCCCTATACCCTTCCATGAGATTAGTACCACTATTGCTAAAATTATAATTTTTAATAGTGTTTGTAGAAAAATATTTTTAAATATATCGAAAAAGAAATATTAAAAGAGTTGGTACTTAATAATTACTTTTCAACATCAATATATGAATTTTTCAACATAAAACATTACTCTATGACATATTATAATAATAAAGCACTACTACAAAATTGCATGTAAACACAAATAACTTTACGGAAACATACTTTAACCTAATATGTTTCGTCCAATCAGCTGAATTGGCCCGCCTAGCAGTTCCATTTTATAGGTCTACCACAAAATGGTTTATGACTGTGTCAAACGTCTAATACGAGTTTACCTCGAACATCCATTCTGTAGTTATTTATGCGGATATACAAATTGCATATTAAGCTTATTGCGCCATAAAGGAAAATATGCAAGGCTTGTATAATAGCTCATCTTAGTCTTCTATTACGATCATTTATTTTGTTATTGTTGCTGTATTTTCGTAAAACTAATAATTAATTTTTTTACTATAAATTTTTAGTGAAAATAAAAATAACCGGACCTTAAAATGAACAAAAAGTAAGGAATAAACAAGAAATTTTAGAAACATTATAAAATTAAGATACAGAATGTTAAGAAATAAAGTTAAATTTTTCAGACTCAAGGATCACCACTGGTCCCAGCATATCTTAGATCAGACATACCCTCGGAGACTCGAATAGATCACCAACTACTCCAGTTGCGAGGGGCTATTTTACCTTGTATACTATCGTAATAATGTAGGTTTTGGTGTATAAAATTTTTTAATGTTTTCCGTATCAGGGTTGTCATTTCGTAATAATGAAGGATTTTCCCTACTTACAGGGATGTCGTATCGTATCCTGGGTTGTAATGGTGAATTGAGATTTTCTAATCCGATGTCAGGGATGCTATGTACTTGGTACAAAATTTCTTGATTTGGTGAACGATGTTTCTTTATTTCATTATGAAGAACAAAACCTTCGCTATACGCTTTATGATTATCAGAAAATTGACCGATTTTGGATAAAAATGGGTGTGACGCCTGTGAGCGCAATTGTTCAGAGGAACGCAATTGATTATCATAATCCGTTGGTCGCAATGAATGATGTGAACTCTGAACTTGATTTTCAAAAGAATAATGGGTCACCGACGTGTCATTGGTTGATACCTCGGAGAGAGTGTCAAAATTGTCGATGAAGTCATCAAGGTCAGGGTTAAGACAACTGGTTGGTCTGGTATTAATTAAACCTTCCGGTCTAATCATGGGTAATGAGCGAGTTCTCTGTAGTTGATTCAAAAGTACGTTTTGTTTTGAAAGAATGGAAACGCACCCGTCAGGGGGTGCCGGAGAGGACCCACCGTAGCCACCCGACCTGGAGGAAACCCAAGCCGCCTCACCTTTCTTCTTTAAAAATTGGGGGAGTGAAATATCTTCGGTTGACATGAGTGATGGTACTTGTTTAATAATGGAAATGTTTATTTAAACAAGCAGAATTGGGGAAATTTGGAAATATTTCTCAATGATAAATTATGGTACTCGTATGAGAAGAGAGCTAATGTGAAATGGGGTTAATTATGGATGATGAATGATTTATTTGAGAAGTAGAAAAAATCTAAAAAATTGTTTTCTTTGGATAATTTTCAGAAAAAGATTTATGGGACAAATGCTCTAAGTCTTGAATTGAAAAAATTCAAGAAAAAGGGAAAATTGTCTGTCAGTCTATTTCCGAAAAAAGGCGAAAACTTTTATTTATTAAATTATGCCGATGAAACTCGAAGATTTGGAAAAAAGTTCGGCCGCTAATTATCCGAAAAAATTTCTTTCCTTTATTCTAATTCCCGAATTTAGCTAAAAAGCCTTCTTGAATTTAAAATTTTAAATAATTTAAAATAAATTCAATGCCGCAAAATCCGCTTTAATTTTTTTGTGTGCTGAAAAAAGTAAAAGTAACAAGAAGATTAATTTATTATGACTTTCATTGCGGAAAAAATGTATGGGTAAATAATAAATTAAAATTATTTATGATGAAAATTATTTAATTAAAAGTCTAATTAAATGAATCTTCTTAAAAAAAATTATCTGAAGATGATGATGATGAGCAAAATGGAAAAAGCTCAAAGTTATAATGTGGATACGCAAAGTTTGTACCGGTGATCCGTGATTGCAACCTCAGTTCAGGTATGCAATCACGAATAGCGCCCGATTTTCGAACTCTAGTGTACCGGGCTCTGGAAATCGAAACCTATTTTACCTTATACCTGTTAGTAATAAACCAGAGGACTCCCGATACACCGTATTTAGACCGATTTTATGCAGAAAACAAAAATATGATTTATTATTATGGTCTTCAGGCGCCCCAGCCTTTGACAATTTCCCGGGGAAAAGCTACTAGTTCGTCCAGGGGCCTCGGAAGTAATTTAGGGTTAGTAAAAAATTAATAAACACTTATCAGCCACGCAGCCCTCTAAAAGATAGTCGTTGTTGTACGTCTTTTTGGCTATTCAGACGTCCTGAATGCGATGAAAAAATTCTGAAATTGTCGTCTCTTTTAGAATTTCTTTCGTAAAAAACGAATTTCTTTAATAAAAAACGAATTTCTTCATGAAAATCAAGAGATCCGACAACTCCTATTGTATCCTGCTTCTTTTTTCTCTCTTCTCTGCTTCTTTTCTCCCAAAAATCGTACTTTTTGAAACTTTCTATAGTACTTTAGAGCACTAAGAAAGACAACGGAAAACTGCTGTTGATGCAAGGTTTGGTGCTATCTTTATACTACTTCTAAGCGGGAAATGCAAAAAAATGGGTTTTGGCCAATGAGCTGGCTCATACCATAAGCTCTATGTTAATCGTTTTTGGCCAATCAAGAACGATGTCACTTTAACAAAACTAGTTTGTTTTCGTGCCTTTTTCATCAGTTCTTGTTGGATTGTCGTACTGACAACATCTGTTTTTCTATGTTTTTACTCGCTGGATTGTCATTCTGACAATTGAACATGATGTATAAAGATATTATGTATGTATTGCAAAAAGATTTATGTTAATAAGTTAATTGCCGCGTTTTTTATTCCTAAAAAACCACTCGCTGTGTGCTTTCGGTAACGTATTCTACAGGCAAGCTGTGTTGACGTTTCGACCGGCACTTTTTTTTATTAAAATTTCTGGATTTTAATTCTATGAGTAATTAATAGATTAGAATGTAAAAATATTCATGGCTGTAAAACATAAAATTCCTTACGTTACCTTTTCCGTGCAATTTCAAAGTCTTTCTGACTCTTGAAAACGTATCGCGCTTGATATTTAAGATAATCCTTAGGCCAATGAGTGTCTTATTTGCGCATCATGTGACGTGGTAGGAGTTTACTAACGAAGTTGACGTCACTTAAATATGAATGCTTTGACGATGACCCTCAGATTGTTGTTGAAATTTTTGATGATAAAAAATGTTTTAAAATTTTTTATGTTTTGTAAAAATGTGTTTTTACAACAATACCTAAAGTCCATAACTTCTGTCTATGATTAATCGCTAGCATATGGAGTTCCTCGGATTATGCACAATCAGGGGAATCAATTGCAGTGGCATGTGCACGTCAGAAAATAATGTATGAAGATATTTCGTGGAATATCAAAATATTTTTTTAAGTTAAATTTTTTGCCTCACATTCCAATTTTTTTCCTGGAAGGAAAACCTTGCAAAGGAACCTTCACAAAGTGTGAAAGGTAGTGTCGAATTCTTACTGACTGAGACCCACCCGGACTGAAGGTCCTACAGATTTTCCCTTGTCTGCCGTTAGCGATGGCTGCTGGCAGTCCAAGTTTATTCAGTAAGGCCTCCTGTTTCCTGGCAATTAAGCCTTAACATAGCTTTTGTCCCAACTCAGTGTAGCTGCTTCCTATATTTTGCTTACAATGTAGAGTTTCCGTTTTAAGATATTTTATATGCACTTTAGGTGCCCTTAAAGTATTTTATGCATTTACCTGCTCCTCTGACCGGCGTCCCGTGAACATTCCTTCTGAATTTTCCATTTCAGACCAACCAGAGTGAGTGCATCTAGTATTGTCCATAAGACTGTAACATAGGTAATGTAGATCACTTAGCTCACATTTATTCATCGGCAAAATTGCTGCCAAGATACATATTTGAATATAAGGAACTATCAGCGTCAGAGGTGATTATTAATGGTTCAGCCACTGCCTCAACGTGAATGTCCAAGTCCCACATTATTTGTTCTTCTTTTTTAACATGATCAAAACATTTTTTCCAATCACCGTCACGTTTTCAAATACCTCGTCCAATAATAATTTGACAGCTGCTAATCTGAATGTTTTGTTTTTCCGTGCCATTTCACTACTTATTTGTTCCCAGACTATTTAAGTTAAATTCACAATGGTACGACACCAGTCTCAACACTGTTATATCTTTTTTCCGAGCCATTTCATCAATAGTATATTTGATATATTTCTGTTTATTGATCCTCACTAAATCCAGCAACTGCAGTTTAAGCATTATTTCGCCAAATTCGTGTTCTTTAAGAGGAGCCACTGGCATATCTCCGCCTTTTTCGATGCAGAAAGCGTCGATTATGGTACGGGATATTGTCCATTACACTCACCGAATCGGGTTTCACAAGGCTTAAAACTGAAGAAAACCATCGCTTCAAAGCATCGGCCTTCATGTCTTCATAGTATTCCTCGTTTTCTGAGACTCGAGAATGTTAAGGCTGCCATGTAAGAAACTAAGAAACCAGAAAAACTTCCAATATGAGCTACGAGACGACGACCTTTTCTACTATCAATTCGTAGTCCTCGCGAAAATTCTTCCATTAATTCCTGCATGGAACTTTTAAAATTCAGATCTATACATTTACAACCGTGCGCCCTTCAATGAGCCATGTTTCGTCAGTGAATACAATTTTTTCTCTTTTTCCCGAAACTCCCGTATTTGTTCTAAATATTTTCGCCGCAATAAAACAATTTTATTCTTTTTAATTAATAAGCTTTTTCGATACCGTTTAAGATATCTGAAATTCATTTCTTTTAAAGTTCATTTGAAAACTCTTAATGATATTTTAGGTAAAGATGTGTTGTTATTAATTTCTGTCTTAATTTTTTTAATGTTGGTATTTCATTTTAAAGATCGAAACCATGGACGTTGCGACGAATGGAATATTTTGTGTCATCATCCAGGATTATTTTTTTCTGTCCCCTTGGCTATTTTTTTAAAATCACCATTCAAAACCCTGAACGCCGTGCGCGAAGATATTTTCATTTTTTTTTAACATCAATTGATTATTTTTTTTGTATACGCACCACTAGTTGAAAGTATTAACGAACTTTCATAGTTTACTACAAATATATACACCAAATATATAGTATAATTTAAAAAATAACGTAATAAAACTCGATTTTTACTTAAATCTATAATATACTATAATGAACTTTTTTTACACAAAAAATATCTATACAAAATGGAAGTATAGTAGTTAGAATGTAAATCCACAGAATTTATCCACGAATCGATAATAAATCAATAAAATACTCAAAAAATGCGAAAATATGGACAATCCGTGTGTGTGTTGCAACATCCATTATCTTTGCGATAAGAAACCATGTACATGCTAGTTGGCATCTCCGTGCTATTTTAAATGCGATCAGCTGCTGACAACAATGTGTTTTAAACTTTTAGTCTGTCTCCTGTTATAATTGTTCTGTATGAACAGTTTGTCCTCTGGGTATAAGCCTTCAAGTGTCCCCATTATGTTAGAGCTTCGCATTTGAAGATGGTCTGTGTTTCATTCTGTTCGTCAAATACTCTTCCTGTTGATTCTTCACTATAAATGCCCATTGAGTGTAGATGTTTGTTTAATCTGCGGTGACCGATTACTAATCCTGATACTAGCCTGCTTATGGCAGGATTTCGAAGCTTAGTTTTTCATTTGGTTTACTCAACAATAGTTTGCTGTATCAGGGGCCCATATTGTGGTTCCAGTGGATCTGGTGTTGAGTGCTTGTTCACATATCTACCCAGAGATAAATAGCGTTAGTTATGCCAAATACTGGTTCCAGTCCAATAAATGCGTAAGCAGATCCTCGTATTGCAAGTTGGTCCTCTTTTTCATTACCTAGGATGCCTTTGTTTTCTGGTACTCATGCCAGAATAAGTTTGTTTAATTTCGCCAGGGTGATAAGTTTTTAAAGAAAATCCAAGGCCTGTTTTATGTTATCTGATGACACGTGAACGTTTTCAACGCTGCTTGATACTCGCAGAAAATGCTGACGGTCCTCTCCGTGAAGAATACATATAGACAACAATCGATAAAACATATTTAAAATATCTGCGATTTTTAGGTGATATAGTACTGAGTAACGAAGAAATGCAGAATAATTATCAATAATAATAAAACATCTTCACCAAGCTTCTGAAAAAGTCAGACTTCAAATTAATATCAAAACAAAAACGTTTTACTTCAGTGAAAAAGTGGACGAATATATATATATATATATATATATATATATATATATATATATATATATATATATATATATACATATTTAGAGAACAAAATAAGACTTGATAACAAATCAAAGAGCCAAAATACATCAAGACGGATCAACCATAGTTGGACTGTATTTAAAAAACTGAGATATATATTGAAAAACAAAGTTATTTTCATGAATTTTAAAAAAAGGTATATGCTTACTGCATACTTCCCATTAATGCATATGGCTTGGAAACCATCTCCGCAACCAAAATTAGTATCTAGTGTATGTAACGTGCAATAAAAAGATAAATGCTTGATATCAATCTGGGACATATAGATACCTATAAAGAATGAGGACATTAAATGAAAAACGAAAATCACAAATATAATAGTGAAAATTGCATAACAAAACTACTGAAATGTAGACCATTGGCGAATAGGTGAAATGTTAGAGGAACTTAAAGAGGCTTGCCTCCAACAGTGGAAGTTCATGACTCAATAAGAAGAGGAAGAAGAAGAAGATAAAAATTTCTGTACTTATAGATACAACTATTTTAGCATCATTTGAATAAAATTCGAATTCAGCTGTTCCTAAACTTAAGCATTTAGAATTCCGATTAATAAACAATCGATATAAAATACAAATGAAATTAAGTTTAATGCTGACCAACAATGGCGGTTGTTTAACATTTCAAAATTTTAATCTCAGACTAAAAAGCATTAATTGCCAAATAATCAACATTGGTGATGAAAATACGTCATTCCTAAAAAAATGGTTAACTTTGGCGTGGTTTAGTACATCTAGATAATTACTGTTGTTTCACATAAATAATTGTATTGGGTATTTTCTTAATTGCAAATGCAGAGTGACCAAAAGAAACTATATTAGCAGCCTTCAATGCTGAAACCAATCACCGTAGCTTTCATTCTAACACTCAACTGTTATTTTAAGTTCTATTGCGATACACTTTTAAATACGACCTAGTTGCTTGTTAACTCAAAATAAACCTTGCCTTGGTACTTCTAGTCCTTAATGGTTGAAGAAAGAAATGCTTTAACTAGAAATAACATAGGGTTCCAGACTATTGCAAAGTTTTTTATATTACGATGATAAAAAATCGACCTAGTGTTTCATCAGAGTTAATAGTACTTTATATGACAATAATATTATATTAGAGGGTTGTTTATATGTGTTATCCTTTAAGCCAGAGAAAAGAAAAGAATGTATACAAACAGTTTCTTTCCTACAAATACCACTCTGGTCCTCTCTCCATACGCGTTCGGTCACCTTAGATAGATAGATAGATAAATTTATTTCATTTCATTTTGTACAAAAAAATACAATTGTAATATGTCACAAAATAAAAAATAAGGTTAAAACTATCTGTAAATTATATTAAAGAAGTCCTAACAATATGTTCTAGAAAAAGCCTCCATGCACTCATCCACCGAATAAAATGCATGCTCTAACAAAAATTCCTTTAAATCTCATAAAATCTAAATCTTTAAATGTTTCAGGCAACGTATTGTATAATGACACACTCAGTATATTTTTCTTAGATCTCTCCACTCTATACCTCGAAGGCCTAATAAAATTAGATGATCTAGTGCTGTAAGAGTGAAAGTGAGAATTTTGGTGGAATTTTCCACGGTTTTTATAAATTTCCAGTAGTTGGTATAAGATAAATAAACTAGGCAGTCCCCGCAATTTTATAAAGTGGGGCTTACAGTGGTCCCTATAGCCGATACCAGAGGTAAGTCGAATAGCCTTCTTCTGCATTCTAAAAACCTAAATCGTGTCAGCGCAGCAACCCCAAAGGTGAACACCGTATGAAATATGAGAATGCAACAAGGAATAATAAACAGAGAGAAGGGTGTCACAGTGAAGAGATCCAAGAGGTTGCCTGAGAACAAAAATGGAGGATGCCAACTTATTCCTCAATAATGTAATATGAGAATTTCAGTTCAAACCATCGTCCAAACTGATACCCAACATGTGTTACTAAAGAACCATCAAGCACTCCATGTCCATTCATGAAAAACAAATTCCGTGTTTTTTCTTCATTCAATTTAAGGGAATTATTAGCAAATCAACATCTCGCACGCTCTCCCATAACAGACATTTCCTTCATTAAACATTCTGGGTCTCTACTTTTACAAGTTAGCACCGTGTCGTCAGCATAACAGATACACAAACCCGGTGACAAATGTCTAAAGAGATCATTGACATATATAGTAAAAAGAAGAGGTCCTAATACCGAACTCTGCGGCACTCCACATCGTACCGCCATAGGCTCAGAAAGCTCTCCATCATATGCGACTGCCTGCCTTCTATTTGACAGGAAAGATGAAAGCAAATGGAGAGGAACGCCTCTTACACCGTATTTATGAAGCTTTCTAATCAAAAGTTCATAAAAAACACAATCAAAGGCACGACTGAGGTCACACAGTGAGAGCTCCATGCTTTCCCCACCTTCTATCCCTCCAACCGCGCCCTCCATAACCGCAGCAACTGCCTGAATAGTCGAAAAATTCCGGCGAAAACCAGACTGTGAAGGATGCAAAAATTATGATGTTCAAAATAACGACTCAAGCTGTTTTTCAGTATTACCTCAAATATTTTCTTTGTAACGGAATCAAAGGTATAGATCTATAATTTTCCATGGAATCGACATTCCCATTTTTAAACAAAGGAACAGTCCTTACTATTTTTAGACGATCCGGAAAATTACCCTGAGCCAGACTACAATTAAATAAATGCTTCAAGAGTTTGACCAAATAGATACCAATCTCCTTTAGAATAGTGCTACTCATATCATATATGTCAAAAGAGTTCGACCTTCTGAGAGCATGTATAGCACCCCAAACATTACACTCCGTAAAAGCAAAAGAGTGCACTGAATTTAGGACCGACGAAACCATAGCATTTTGTATTTCTGTGTCAATCTGTAAATAGTCAATAACTCTCCAAACATCCCTTACTTTGTTTTGGGAATTTTCCAGGAAACTCCCAAATGCATCCTTCTTTGTAGAAGCAACCTTCTGTCTGTACTTTTTATTCATAAGTTTATACTAATCCCGGAACTCCGTGCTCTCATCGCTCAAAAGCTTCACCACAAAGAGCTCATCCTTCTTTTTCCTTAATGTCTCATTTAATCACCGAACAGGAGGTCTATCGGTGCAGATATCTCTCATAGAAGAATGCTTGCAGATCAGCTGCTGACAAACCGAAACCAGATGCCAAGCAAGCCATTCAGAGACATTCTGACAGAAAATGTCCCAGTCAAAGATACTCAGGTCACTCAAAATAGGCCTCACTTTAACTAGTTCGGGAGCACCGATCCTCAACCCCATATTCAACTCAATGAACTGACCACGGTGGCCGGAAAGACATGGATCCAGCATTCCAGAACTGCAGAGCTCGTCAGCAATATTAATCAAAATGTTGTCGATACAAGTTGAGGAATCATTGGTCACCCTAGTGTAGTCACATATTGTGGCAAAAATACTAGGAATTAATAATACAAGTTAGCTCTGACAAAATGGTGGACTCTGTTCTAAAGTCAATCTAAATCGCCCATTACAATGATATTATTATACGACTGTGATAATTTGTTTAAAGCCGCCTCGAAAGCATCCAAAAATACGTTACTGTTACCCAGACCTGATCTGTATACAGTCAAAATAATCAATTTCAGATGAGGGACCTCAATAGTACAAAACTCAGCATTGATCTCACTACAAAAATAAATTGACATTCACCATTTTGCACTACATGTCAGTTCTTGAGTATATACAGACTCCTCCGCGAACATAATTAGACTTACAAAAAGAGGAAATTAATTTATAATTATTATTATTATATATTTGTAAACAATTTCTTTATTTTTTACTGAAAATTTTGATTTCTTAAAAATATTATATTCGACTATAGCACCGAATAAAATTTTAAATGGAAAATCTAAAATACTACAGAATGGTTGGTTAACTGACAGTTCGTGGATAATCTGCTTCAAATGTCCAAATGTCTAAATTCATCAAACAAACTTTTCTCCTAAACTGTCAACAGAAGGTCGTTTCAACTTATTCTGAATTTATCTAGAGAAAAAAAATCTAAACCGCAAATATACGAGTATTAATAGATGGATAACAAGTTTTATTTAATTTTTTTCTTGGAATATAAATAAACAGAAAGCAGCAATTAGGACTAACACAAGCTATAACTTTAAAGCAGTCTGACACAAAATTTGTCGTTACAAAACCATGATTCATCAAAATAATAGGAAGTAATAAATCATTGTTTGCAACCCTATCATGCATTCGCGAGGGAGTTTTTGGAGGGTTGTTTTAGCAAATTGAATGTTCTGTTTTGATTTTATCTTTATAGCTGTCCTGCATTTTTGCTGACTCAAGTGCAGTGGCAATATGTTGCGACCGTCAATTTATAATGTTTTTTATATCGATTTCTTTAGTTCATGCTTATATGAAAACGAATATATTGTTATGCTAAATTTGTTATATATATATATATATATATATATATATATATATATATATATATATACCAAAAATTTAATTGTCTTAAAATAAAACAACTTAAAATATTTTTATTTACGTTATTATTTTTTCATCAGCAGTTTTAAGTCCCTAATAATACATAAATTATTAATCTAGTTTATGTAATAAAATATATTTTTTCTGGAAGCTCGTTCACTCATATATATATATATATATATATATATATATATATATATATATATATATATATATATATATATATATATATATATATATATATATATATATATGATCTCGATACCCCGCCATAGTATTTTCATGTATTTTGACTCGCTGAATTCGAATACGGAGTACGTTTGATCTCATCACCAACAGTTTTTCCGCAAATCATGAAAAATAGCTGAAAAAGCGGAAAATCCGGAAAATTTTGGAAAAAATGTTTGAAAAATTTTTTTTTCATGATTAGGATATACTCCTATAAATTTTGACGTACTCAGTGGAAAACTATTGTTTGTTTTGTTATAGAGCTCACACAATTTGAGCAAATCGTCTAAAATGGCTGGAAAAGTTCAAAATCCATAATATACTAACAAATAAGTAAATACTTACCCTTAGATACACCCATATATAAGCAAGGTAGTTTAATTATCAATGATTATATAATCATTTGGATATATCATTGTATTTAAGACTCAAAGTCTTTATCGGTTTTTGTAATAGCTAGAATAGGACGTTAGAAATAAAAAGGGATATAAATAAATCAATTTAAAATTTCGACTTTTTTTGAGGATACTTTTGACAGCATTTGGAAATTTTTTAAATTCACATTGATATAATCAAATTGCTTTTCTCGAATGCAAACAAACCTTTTTTTTTATCCTTTTTTCGGAGCTCGAAACAAAAGTATCGTTTTTCACTATAATGCATATCTGTTTTTTAATTATCTCGAAAGGCTTTGACGGCTGGAAATACATAATTTAAAAAAACTCGAAAATTAGAATTTTATATTATCTGAGAAAATAAAAAATTTCCAAAACTATTCTAGTAATTGATATCTTAAGTTAAGGAGATCTAAAATAATAATTAAATTATTTACAAATCCTGACCTTAAGTCTAATTATGCTAGCAAAAACTAATTTTAAGGTTCATATTTTTGCTGGTTAAATTTTAATTATAACATACAGTGTGTCTGGTAAGTACATCCTAATTTCTCGGAAGCATACAGGGGGGTCAAAATAACTCTACTTTGTCATACACAAAAAAAATTTCTTAAGTGCCCATTAACGGAGATACAGTGCCCTAAAGGGGTCCCCAGCGGTTTACCTTATCGGCTCTAAGTGTTGAACCGACTTGTATAATTTAATGAAATTTTAATATTTTATAGAGGCCATAAAAACTCATTAAACCATACTACAGTAGATCATTTAGATCATAAGAAAAGTCAGGAATGGACTTGCAGTCGCACTCGTTGGACCTAATTTTTGACAGGTGTCATTTTACAAAGTTGAAAACTGATTTTTTAAATACCTTGGTCATTCCTCTTGAAAAAAGATGCTCTTAATTTATTTCAATAAAACTGGCGGTTTTTGAGATAAATCGGTTTTTATGCGAAATCTTATCACTAAGTCTCCTTCCAAAACAACTGGATACCCGATGATGCCAGTCCACACACTTACAATAAACCTTTGTTGGTGTTTGTTTTGAATTATAACGTGCGGATTTTCATCAGCTCAAAAATGTAAATTGTGAGAGTTTATTATGCCATCTCGTGTAAAACGGGCCTCATCGGTAAAAAAAAATAAGGTTACAAAAATTTAGATGTAGGTTGTTATGTTCATTTGAAGACAGTTTTGACAAGTATTGTCAAGGTAATTCATTATGTAAATACTAAGAGTGCCTTTTTTTAAAGAGAAATGACCAAAGTATTTAAAAAATCGGTTTTTAGCTCTGTAAAATGACACCTGTCAAAAATTAGGCCCAACAAGTGTGGCTGCAAGTCCATTCGTGACTTCTATTATGATCTAAAATATCTCCTATATTATGATCTAATTAGTCTTTATGGCCTCCATAAAATATTAAAATTTAATTAAATTATACATGTCGGTTCAAAACTTAAACCGATAAGGTAAATCGCCGGGTACCCATTTAGGGCTCTGTAGCTCCTTTTAGGGGCGATTTAGGAATTTTTTTTCTATGACAAAGTAGAGTTATTTTGACTTCCTCTATATGCTCCCGAGAAATTAGGAGGTACTTACCGACCACCCTGTACAAATAAACAAAAATAAAAACTGATTAATAAAAAAGCAAATAATCCAACCTCGATGACATGCTGCTATCTAAAACAAAAAAAGTATTTTAAGTATTATTTCACTGGTTACTGGCAGTCGTCTCTCATGCTGCGTACAAATCTTGCCCATGACGGGGCAGAGCCCTCTGAATTTTCAAAATCCTCGATTACCACCTTTAAAACTGTTTTACTTCTAAATTCAATAATCTGTATGTAATTTTTCAAAAATAGATAAGCGGAATTTAATCCATATTTTATTCGTCGATGCAGTGTTACTAAAGTGCCATTAAGGGATAATGTCATAATAACATTACAAAAAATCATACAAAACAGAGAGTTGCGACATAAAAAGCTTTATTATAAAAATATTAAAGATTAGGTTTAAATTTTTTGAAAAACTATAGTTTAAAATGGCGGCTGTAGAGACCTACAAACTGTGACAATTTTTTTTCGGAGGATAACACGGCCACAAAGGTTTCTCATAAACGAATGGCTCTAGAATGAAAAAAAAAATGAAACTATTCTGATTTTATATTCCACAATTTAAGCAAGTACTTACGAAAATTAAAAAACATGAATTGTTGTTTATTTGGTAAGCTTATAAAATAAAATAAAAAATATGACGAAAAATTGTGTATTAAACGGTAAATAATTTTTTTTGTGTTTATAGAAGAATTTATACATACTTCCCTGAATAATATTATCTTAAAGCTATGCACAAGATTTCAAGTCGATTGATTCAAAACTTCTTGATTTATTTTGGGTCAATAATATAGAAGTTTTTTTATGCTTGTACTATACATTTGGCATTCTATATTGATGTTCTCTTCTTTCTCCTCATTTAGGTTTGATCTGGAGCTCAACTTGAACTCTTTTGCTTGATTGGTCAGAATACTATATCCACTTCGAATCCAGTCACAGTAGGTACACTTAAACCGCGACGCGAACATATTTCCGGTTTTTCCTCTACATAAAACTCTTTTCCAGCATCGTTCGAGCAAAAAAAAAATAAAAAATATTTTTCTACAACTCTAGAATAGCGTTTCCCTTTAAATAAAAAAAAAATATTCCTAATATATATTGAATAGAACAAGGAAACAAACTTCACTGAATTCATATCCCTCTAGGAAATTTTTACTTCTGTTATTTTTTCCTTAGAGAGCTTCCCAACCCTCTAGATCTAGAGGTACACCCTCCAATCTCCCAACACCGCGAAGGAGAGTGGACGATAAGCCCAAATGTCTACGTGAACATTCGTCCGGTGTTAATCCGACTTCATGTAAGAGGAAATTGCGGTGAAGAAGTTAACATTGCTTATGTTATTTATTTATTTATCAACGGGTATAACCCAATTTTACAATATCACTTATAAAATAAATTAATATTGTAATAATTAAGTAAAAAATGATAATGTAGTAAAATAAGGAACCAGGAATAGTAAAATAAGGCACTAGGAGCTATAAATAATAAGTTACAAGACTATATTACACACACCAAAATGGAAATTAGGTGTACAAATAGTTAATTTTAAAGATCTCTTCAAAGTGTGCAATAAGGTCCAAAATATATCCACCCCAAAATCATTTCTAACTTGTAATGATTTTGTTTATTGCAGGAAATTGCCCGTAATTGGTGAAGTGATGTTGAAGCTGGAATATATTATTTTTTCTCTCAATCGTGATGGAGGAGCGTAGAAATTCATCAAGTATAAATGATCACTTCAATCTATTGCATTGTTAACAAACTTATAAACAAATATCTTATCGAAATTAATACGTATCTAATTTAACGGTCGTAGACTAATAATTAAAATTTTCTTCCTGGAATTCAATTTTATATCCAAAAAAATGTAAAAATTTATGCTTTATTCTTTGAGTTCAGTCCTTATGACTTTGGTAATAAGGGTATCACCTACAGGTACTATTTTCAAGTTGAGATCGAAGATTAATATTTTTTAAATCTTTCGATTGCCTTCTAGAAGTTCTAGCTTCTTTGGTGCCTTATTACGTATATGATCAATGTGGATGGAAAAAGTCAATTTATTATCAAATATTATACCTAGATATTGTTGATGCAGTATTTACTATTGTACTATTAAAGATTAAATATGAATTAATTTTAGAATTAATATTTCTAGTAAATTGTGAGTATTTGCATTAAGTTTCATCCTAATATCCCCACACCACTTTTCAAAAGGAAGAAGATCGTCTTACGGTAAATCAGATGAATCTGGATCGTCGATAATTTTAAAAACGTTATAGTTACCCGCATATAGACGAACCTAACTATGATGGAAACACCTTACTATGCCATTGATAAAAATATTAAAAAGTAATGGGGCAAGATGGCACCTTTAAAGTTTCCAACTTTACTTTCTGTCGACGATCAGAGAGATATGGCCACAACTCCTTTAAAAATAATCCTTTTACACCATAACTGTATAGTTTTAAACTAAAATTTCAATTTCAACACAACACAGCGTTTTTAAAATCTGTATATATGGAGTCAATGGTATATCAATTCTCCAATGCAGAAAAAATCCTTTGTTCATAAATAAGGAGATTTGTTGTCATCGATTTACCCTTCGTAAAGCCATACTCTTTAAAAACAAAATAAACATAAAAAAATCATCAACAATGCTTTTTGAAACCTATGAGATATGCGACAATGTAACTGCTTGATAACTCTTAATATTATTTTATATAAAGGAGACACTAATTATTCGTTCCAATAATATGGAAAGATTCCTGTTTTTAGCCTTATTAAAAAGTCATAAAGGTAGAGACAATCCATATGCACAATTTTTAGTTAATAAAGAGTCAATACCCTCCGAGCCAGAGCTACTGTTTGTATCAATATTACTAACTTTATAAAACACTTCAGAGCTATTTATACAGTACGTATTTATTTTTAAATTAGGTAAACTTGAATAGGAAACATGATTTGTCTTGGTAAAATGATTTAGTTTTGAATATACGAGGACGATTCGAAAAGTTCACGGCCTGAAACAGAGATAGCGCTAGTGAGATCAAATAACTATAATATTTTCTAAGCATTAACCTTGAGATGACGCCCTGCGAAGTTTCAGATGTTGGCTTTCAGTTGCTTGTTTGTGGTGATCAAGTGAACACATAAGGTTCGATATTTCGTGAAAGATGGATAAAAAAGTTCGAGCGGTTATAAAGTACTTTGTTTTAAAGGGCTTAACTCCTACGGACATTAAAAATGAGTTAGATTCTATTTTAAAGGATTCTTCTCCTTCGTTTTCGAAAAAATGAATAAGCTTTCTGCGCGATGGGTGCCGCGTTTATTAACAGTCGACCAAAAAATGTTTTCGAATGAACACATCGCAAGAGTGTTTAGACCTATTCAGACGCAATCCTGCTGAGTTTCGTCGACGTTTTATAACTGTAGATGAAACATGCATTCACCATTACACGCCAGAGACAAAGCAACAGTCTAAACAATGGGTGAGGGTAGGTGAAAGTGCGCCAAGAAACGCAAAAACGGTTTCGTCTGCAGGAAAAGTCATGATAACAGTTTTTTGGAATTCACATGGCGTGATGCTTATAGACTATTTAGAACAAAGCAAGCCCCTCACCGGGGAGTATTACGCTTCACTACTGGACCATTTGCAGCATGTGATTAAGGCTAAACGTCTACATCTTACCAAAGAAAAAGTGCTCTTTCATCAGGATAACGCACATGCCCATAAATCTATGGTAGTTGCTACAAAACTCTATGACTTACGTTTCGAAGTGCTTTCATATGTGCCATATTCGCCGGATCTGGCTCCCAGCAATTACTTTCTCTTCCCAAAATTCCCTTCAAATAATGAGGTCACAGCAGCGATAACCGCTTAATTTGCATAGTTGGACAAATCACATTATACTACGGGTAATAAAATATTGGAACATCGTTGGTCTCTCTAAAGTACAAGGGGACTATGTTGAAAAATAAATAAAAATATTTTCAAACTTATCGAACCATCCTCGTATAGACAAAAAACACTGGGAGAGTAGGTTTTCAGCACTTTGAGTGTGAAGATACTGATAGATCAAAAAAATTGGTAATGTTTTTTCTTCTTTGCTTATACGGATATACTTCGAAAATGATCAGATCATCAATAATATTATTTTGAATTTTATTAATAAATTGACAATAACATAGCTTATCCTTTACATAAACAAAGAAATTCCTTAATGAATAGGCAAAAAAAACGAAAACTTTTATTTAGTCATATATTTAAATACCTTCTATAACGTAATCGAAGATTCTGAAAATCTGCACAACGAAAAAAACAAATAAATTTGGATAATAAAAGTAGTACAATTTAGATTTTTTTTTATTACTCTAATATTACAAAGAATACTAGTTGCCATAATATAAAATGGTGTTCAAAATATTAGAAGCAATTGATTCAAAAGAAGCGAATATTTTATAACTAGAAAAATCAATCTTTGTGCAATTTTTTTGCCAGAAATATCAACATTTGATGGGCTAATTATCAGTGCCATCTTTGATGGCACAAATAAATCAATTAGTAGCTTAACCAGCATAAAATTATAATACAAATTCTAATGAGGAATGGATACAGCTTTCTTAGTACTTGAAATATATCTAACCTATGAAGGAAGTATACTGAGAGGTTCTGAAAGAATTGCTGGCCTGCACATACTTCGAAATTTCTATTCTTTTGAATCACAACGGAATAATTCTTTATAACAATTATTAAATAAGTGAATAATTATTCCTAGTCAGTTTTTAACAATTTATAACCTGTTATTAAAACAAATTTGCACTTCTTAACAGTTTAGCTAACAAACTAAAAGGCGAAGCAAAACTTTAAAGAAAATTTAAATCCTGCAATAATCTATTTTAAGAGCTTTTTACTCAAATCAATGTTTACATCGTCTCCTACGAAATTTTTCACAAGTATTTATTATTATAAACTTCAGAATAAATTATACTAAATTTAATAAACTCTGTTAGATTTATTTAAATTTTAAGTTAATAGAAGCATAGTATTCAACTTGCAGTAATTAATAACGTTCACATCGAGGTATGATCCTCTTATCACTATTGATCGTTAACTAAGCTATTAAGGATATGCTTTGTAATAGAAAAATTTATATATATATATATATATATATATATATATATACATACATATTACACTACACCAATTATAGTTTTCACCGAATCTTAGACTAAATTACGCACATAAGCAACTAAGAGCAGAGGGCGCAGGGTATGCAACAGCTGGAGGAGCACTGAATGGGAGCAAACTGCTCAGCAACTGAGGATTTACTGATGGAGGAGGGACGGCAGCAACAGGTACTGGAAGGATTGCTGGGGGAGGAATTAAAACTGGAGCAGGTGTTAGTATTGGTTGATTGCATGGAACGCGTAATTTGGCTCTAAGTCTGATATAAACTGGATAGGTTGCTTGTTTTGGGTTAACACATTTTTGGCACACTAGACCTGGTGTAAGTAGTTGAGGATCACAATATGTGGCTTGTTTTGAACAACATGCGTTCTGAAAAAAAAATAATTACTAGAAATATTTTATATTTTATTATATTTTTGAACATGCTTATGTAGTCGAAACATATATCGAGAGAGAGTCAGAGCCCAAACTTTTCATTCTACCTCAAGCAAACTTTGGAAATGCAAAGAACGTGAATATCTCTCTCTCTCTCTCTCCATATATATATATATATATATATATATATATATATATATATATATATATATATATATATATATATATATATATATATATATATATATATATATATATATATATGTATTGACGTCAACTTAATTTAACATCGAAAGTCTGTTATCAAAGGTTGTACACATATTTTTCGGACAGTCTGTGTATATATATATATATATATATATATATATATATATATATATATATATATGTATATGTATATGTATATGTATATGTACAGTCTGACCAGTAAAGTCTGCATCATATGGGATTTTTTAAATTAATATCATTATTTAAAATTTAATTTTGTTATTAATTTCTGCTTCGATCGGGATGAAAATTAACCAAGAAAATAGTATTTATTTGAAGGTCATCGACAACGAAGTTTCTTGCCAAGTAGTAGATATCTGTTGGACTTCCATTGTCTTTATTTCTTGTTGAATATCACGACTACTTCTTGTTGAATATCACTACTACTTCGCAAGAAATATCGTTGTCTATGATCTTCAAACAAACCCTAGAAGCCCAGTATGGACCCGGTATAAGTGACAAATTTCGAGGGTACGAAAAATCCAAGATTAAGTTTACAAAAAAGGAGACGCACATCCAATTTCTACGACAAGCACGAGATCAGGGAATAATACCAGATAGTTTCCGTGTAAAATCTCCAGTTTCAGGACAACGGGCAAACAGGATATTAGAAAATGCTAGCAAAGCACTAGTACATTCACAGATAAACGATCATCGTTTCAAGAAGGCAAAATGACTAGAGGACATTCGCCAACGGTTCGAAGAAATTAAAGAATATACATTAGAAGAAGATTGCTCCCCTATCCTAAGAAAAATTGACGCTACTTGTGACAAAGTGAGAAGAAAACAAGTAATCATACACCAAAAGAAATTTTCCAAATACCAGAACAGGCAAGAACGACAAAAGCCATCTCAAAGCCAGAAAACTCACTACTTACCAGAGGTTTGAACTTCACGGTTCCTCCAAAAGAGGTTCCCATTCTCGATATAATTAGCGCCGCAGACTCAGCGAACATCGAAGACCTTTTTGCAGATGAGTTCAGGTGGAAAATAAGAGAAACTTCACAAAAATCTATAAAAATCGAACCAAACTTCAGCAAAGACGAGAAAACTGCACTAGCTAACCTACAGAAGAACTCCTGTATTAAAATTCTACCAGCGGATAAAGGAAATGCTACATTCGTAATGAATGTTGAGACATACAATCAAAAAATTGACGAAGTTTTAAGGAAAGGAAATTATACATCTCTTGCTAAAGATCCGACATCTGCAATTGAAGGAAGAATTTATCGCGTTCTTAAGAAACATGAACGGTATATTCCTGAGAGAATCTGGACTCAGTTGACGCCACACCATAGCAAAACCCCACATCTTTATGAACTCCCGAAAATACATAAGCAAGACATGCCCTTACGACCAATCACGTGTTCCCGGAACTCTCCGACTTCTGAACTTGCAAAATTTCTCCTTCCAATTCTGAGACCATTACAAGGAAATACATCGCCCTGAGTTAAGAATTCGCAACATTTCGTAAAAATTATACGTGAAATAGAAGTACAACCGGAAGACCATTTTATTAGCTTTGACGTGGAAAGCCTATACACCAACGTTCCAGTTAAGGAGTCACTAAAAATTATAAGAAATAAGCTTGAAGAAAACCAGACCTTAGCAGAACATCTTTACCACCGCACGCCATTATGAACTTGTTGGAAAATTGTTTGACTAATTCCTATTTTCAAGAAAAGGAAAAATTCTTCATCCGGGATGATGGACTACCGATGGGATCTTCACTATCACCGGTGTTCGCAAATATTTTCATGGAATGGTTCGAGATATTTGCAATTGAATCCACAACTAAGAAACCAAAGTTATGGATCAGATACGTAGACGATACTTTTATTATTTGGAGAGGAAACGACGAAGAACTTCGAAACTTCCTTCTTCATCTCAACAATATCAGCCCAACTATTAAACTCACCATGGAGAAAGAAGTAGAAAATAAATTAGCATTCTTAGATATCTTGGTTGAAAGAAATTGCAGACAAATTCGAACTTCGGTTTATAGAAAGGCCACGCACACAGGAAAATACCTTAATTATTCATCTAATCATTCCAACAACACCAAACAAGGAATTATAAGAAATCTCGTAGATAGAGCCTTAACGCTCTACAACTCCAACGAGAACTTTATGAAAGAGATAGATTACATTAAAAATGATCTGACAGTCAACAGATACCCAGTATATCTAGTGGATAAATTGCTAGAACAATGCAGAAATAGGACAATATCGACAACGAATGAAGAACAAAAACCAATTTTGAACATCCCCTATGTTAAAGGCATTTCAGAAAAAGTTAAAAGGATAGGAAAACGATATAAAATCAACGTTGTTTTCAATTCAAATAACTCTCTGAGAAGTCGGCTCGCTACGGTCAAATCAACAACTCAAAGGTTCATGAAGAACTGTGTATATCAGATACCATGTGAATGAGGCAATTCCTACATTGGCGAAATAAAGAGACCTCTTGACGTAAGGATCAAAGAACACCAAAAATGCACATCTCGAGGAGAAACAGAAAAATCTGGTGCCGCCAACCATGCCTAGACTCATGGACACCCCATAAAATGGCCTGAAACTAAAAAACTATACCGAGAACAACACTGGAGAAAACGGAAATTCAAAGAAGCCGCGGTTATACATCAGAACCCAAGTTGTTATAGTAAACCATCTTTAGATATAAGAGAAGTGTGGATACCACTTCTCAATTATTGTAAACTAAAACTAAATGCAGCATAAAAAAAGGATTTTTTAAAATTAACCAAAAACCTATTTTTCGTTTTTAGAGAACGAACTTTTGTGTTTTGTAAATGCCCTAAATCCTGTATACTGATTCGGTATATAAAGTAATTTCAATACACTTTTATGTGATTCTGTATCTTGGAAAAATCAGTGGAACAATTGCTGTAAAAGATAAGTTTAAGTATCAAAGAAAAAAAAATTAGGTTATACATGCAGTAATTTATTTTTTTACAACTATAATCATTATGCAAATGCTATAAAACGTTTTCTTTATAAGTGATTTTTCTAAAACATCGACAAAGATAAATATTATATATTTTTTAAAATCTTTTAATTTTTTTCTGTACCACCTTGTATATAGAAAGTAGAACCGACCAAACAATTGCCTCTTATTTCTATGCATTACTTAAGTTATTAGGAAATATTTTCTTTTTCAATAATATGTATTATATTCAATATAGAAGATTGAGAAAAAAAATGGTAATAAAAACATTACTGTCTAATATCTCGCTAAAGCACTTACCACATAAATTACGTTAACAGCTACAAACACAGCAACAAGGATGAGCTTCATAATAACGTTATTTAACGCTAATTTTACTTTAAATGAGTAGATGGAAAATGTTTTCCCGACTGACAGTTCGGATGCTTTATAAATAAGAAAATCTCAGCGAGAAAATTGAAAACGTGAGTCAATGAACAGTAATATTATTTCCGGTAAATAAACGTGCTCGGATAGAATTAAACTTGAACTTGAACTTAATGTTTATTTGATTTTTTATTAATTGCTGATGAAAAAATATGTTCTATAGGTATATCTTATGATGACGTAGTATTTCCTGTAGATATTTGGTGGTTTCACATTAATAAAATATTTTTTTATGCTGATTATATCGGAATGAAAATAAAATAGTCAAAGCTTTTAGGGAATTTATAATTTTAAAGCTTCTTGCAAAAGGGTAGGTAAGTTGGCTGATTTACATTAAAATGTAGGTAGCGATATCAATTTCGCTAATTTGTATAGAGTGTCTCCACGAATGGAGTATCGCACTCTTCTTCTACTTCTTCTTCTTTTAAGTGTCCTGTCCGGTCTTTCGGACGTGGGCGATCACCATAGCAAAAACAAATGGAAAAGCTGTTCAGCACTCCATATGCCAGTCCATTTTTGAATATTTCAGGGCCATGATTGTTGTTTTCTTCTAATTCTCCGTCGCCTTTCAATTTTACCTTTGAGAATTAGTTGTGATAAGCGGTATTTATCTCCTCTCAGCACGTTCCCCAGATACGATATTTTTCTGCACTTTATTGTGGTCAATACTGTTTTCTTAATATTCGCTCTTTGTAGAACATCTGTATTATATATATATATATATATTTCCCCAGATACGATATTTTTCTGCACTTTATTGTGGTCAATACTGTTTTCTTAATATTCGCTCTTTGTAGAACATCTGTATTATATATATATATATATATATATATATATATATATATATATATATATATATATATATATATATATATATATGTTCTACTCATGAAATGCGAACCTACATTCTTCGGTGTAACCACATCTCGAAAGCCTCAAGACGATTGATTGTTTTTATTTTTAATGTCCACGTTTCGACACCATATGATAATACTGATCACACGTAGCATTGTGTCATTTATTGTCTTAGTGTTAAGTTTAGATTATCATCGCATAAAAATGGTCGCATTTTGTTGAATGGACAGTCAGGGTCCAGATCTGCTAATGCTTCCCAAGTATTTAAATCTTTCGCCGTTTTCTATCTACGCTCCATTTACTTTTAACGTGATGTTGTTGCATATTGTTCTATAAAATACCTTGAACGTAGTTTTAGCTACGTTTATGTTGAGTCCATATCTTTCTTCCATTGCACTGATACTATTTAGAGGCCCTTGAAGTCCCTCTATGATGTCAGCCAAAATGTCGGTATCGTCTGCGTATCTAATTGTAGTTAATGGTACTCCATTTATTTTAACGCCGTAATCTGCCAGTTCCTCTACTGCTTCTTTAAATATTTGACCAGAATATAGTGAAAAATTTGGAATTTTAGCGCTTACGAAATAACGATGAAATATAATATAATATAACAAACTATAAACGCCTCACCAAATCCTGGCAACACCCTGTATGGTATCTCAGTTCAGATTTAGCCAATGTTTGTCTTAATGCTGACTGGAGTCTACCTAAACGGTAGCTCATCTCAGGGTAGATTCGTTAATTTTATGTTTTTCCACTATTTTTAATATTTTAACTCTATCTTAACCCCAATTATATTGCCTTTGTAAACTTTATAAATATCTAATTTACGAAAAAAGCGCCACCAAAATTTACTTTAAAATTTGCCCTAATGATTATACTACGAGCAATTGTAGTAGAGAAAACTAGGAAAAGAGTAAATATTTAATATGTCATATCCGGGTAAATAAATCCCAGAGTTTAATTACTTAAGAGTATCCTAATTTAAAATTATAGGAAATAAAACAAATTAAATAGAGGCCGATACATTTATTCCTCACGGTATACCCCTTCCCAAAACATAAGTACAACCCCTGGAAAAAGTTATCACCAGTGTGAATTATTGCAAACTCCTCTAATGGGGCTATCTGATAGAAATACGATTATGAATGGTAAATTGCAATAAATAAAAATTTTATTAGCAACTTACTCGAAAGTTATTGACTTTTTATGACTTAGAAAAGGTGAAAGTTAAAACAGAAATAGAGTAAGTTAAACTTGACAGTGTCCTGCACAGTGAACGGCAAACCGATCCAAAAAAGTAAACAAATCAACTACTTCAGTTGGAAAGTCTACGTTGACATAGCCTAGTCATAGATGATAAAAACGCTCTCTATTTTAAACTAGACTATGAAGTTCAATAAGCCCAACAATGCAGGAGACCATCAACTTTGCAGTAATAAAAAAATAAGCAATACCAAGAAACTACAAAAATGTCTGCAAAGAGAAAGAATTAGAAAATTGATAATGTGAGAGATAATGAGTATTTAAGTGATAGTTAAACAGAATCTTAGCCATAGATATTACAAAGATTAGATCATAGAAAGAAACTTATAACTGTCGCTCAAGTGGTTAGAATCCTAACAAAATTTTGCTGAAAAGTATGTTACAATTTTGTACAAATTAAAATGTCTCAGATCATAAAAAGTAATACGCCACACTGGTTGAGTAAAAATATCTAGTTTCCAAAATATTGAATTATCAAACAATTAAAATTTTCAATAAATTTATCATTATAATATTCATTACTTTAAACAATTATTAAATGGTTAATTGATCACTCTGGGACTCTAAAAGGGAACCATAAAAAATACCTCAATTACAGTAGGGTTTTGCAGAATAAAACATTTAATATTTGAGGTTATAGAACCACGTAGTCGACTTCGTTGCATTTTACAAAGTTTATTGTTTTGCCGCAAAAATCTACTTCTTTAAAATGATTCAGTAAGTTTAACAAAAGATAAATATCATTATAGAATAATAATAATGTCCAAATATTTAAAGTCTTTTAATTAAATAGGTTCAAAATCATGTACAAAAAAATCCCCTACCTGTTAGCCCTCTAGGTAATCGAAAAGGAAATTTTGCTCAGAGAACTAAGCGATTATAAAGACTGGTTTAATATCCATCAGGTTTAACAATTAGACATACTCGTGCACATGTTCTTGGCTAAAATTAGGCACTTAGCTGAGTCACTTTCAAACATGTGATTAAACAGGGCCTGTGAAGTAAATGGTTCACCAGAGAGGACCTTGATCTGGCTCAATATGGAGATTGTCTCAGAAGTGCAGCACGACAACTTAAACTGCATATTATTTCCCAAGTTGTACATTATAAAATTTCATCC
The DNA here is from genome assembly GCA_034092305.1 of Diaprepes abbreviatus. Lineage (NCBI taxonomy): Eukaryota > Metazoa > Arthropoda > Insecta > Coleoptera > Curculionidae > Diaprepes > Diaprepes abbreviatus. Next base: position 17,180,883 of record JASJET010000028.1, read on the forward strand.
AAAAAAAAAACAGAAAGATCGAAGAAATCCAAAGGCATTCTGAAGTTACCCTAAGACCCTAAAATAAAGAAATAAAAATTACTACCCAATCAGTCATATAAAAGGCCTAGACAAGCCTAGCCAAATTTTGCTTAAACACAAAAACTGATTGTTTCAAAAGAAATATGTACATACCTCGAACTCAAGAAAATTGTGGCATCTGACAAAATGTTAAGCCGTTGTTTCTGGGCTGGCTGAAGAAAATTTAACGCCAAACTAGCTGTAGGGTGGAACGAAAAAATCGCCAAAAAAATGTTTGCACCCAGGCTTGGTTTATTTAATCGGCCATTTAGGGCCAAATCCCTTAACTTGGGAAAGTAATAAAACGAACCACTTATTCTCGCTCTTGCGTCAGATAGCCAAAAGAGAACAATTTTTCTCAAATCACTAGCACATTCCTTCCAACGGAAGTTATCAAAAAAGCTTAATAAAGAGTCATATGAAAAATCCATTCAAAAAAACTAACCTTAATCTCGAGGCAAAAATCTAGAACCCCTTATATTTACCATACAATTTGAACTTCTTCCAGAAAATATTTACAAAAATACTTCTATCTCAATTTTAACTGGCCAGAACTCAAATCAGAGAGAGACAAACAATATCTTAATAATCTAAATTGCGTCGTCCTACAAAATGAATTTCCTATGAACAAAGAACTTTACGGATTCGAAATATTCCAAATAAAATCATATCAGTTCGAATTGGTTCGAATTAGTTCTAGGGTCAAATTTCAAATATTATAATTACCAAAAATTCTAATTAGTAAGGTAGAGGGAAATATTCAACTAATAAACTAAAAACAACATAATGAAAAGGTCGATTTTATCTTCTTTCACATTTAGCATTTCGATATATTCAACAGGCATGCCGTATAGGCAATCATAAAAACTTTCAATGCAATCGAGCGGATCTGCTTACTCATCTGAAACAGCTGATATGTGAAAATAAATAAATATTGCCTAAAGAAGGAAAATCAGCAAGAATATTTATTCAATCATTTCAACGCTTTTTCCAATCTGTGATACATTGTCTCGAGGTACCTAACGAAATTTACAAATTTCAGAAATAGGTTAAGTTACGATATCAATCAAAATTTCAAAATGTAAACAAAAGGAAAGATCTGAATATAGATGAAACCAATACTAATAAATAAAAAACGATAGGTAATCATTAGTTTTATAGTAGAAAACATAGTTTACTGTAAATTTAAGTTTCAAGTTATGCATATCATTGACAACCTTTAGAGAAAATCGTACAGAACAAAAATCTATTTATGACTTTAGTAATCTGGACCTGTAATTTAAGACAGAAAAATGTAAACAAAAATATTTATTATTTAAAACAAATTTTTAACCGTAATAATAGGTTGAATAGCAGGGGTGATAATATACACCCCTGTCGAACCCCCTGCTGTATATCAAGGTAGTCTGTTAGAGTGTGTCCTACTCGTATCCGTGCCTTTTGTTTTCAGTATAAGTTCTTTATAATTCGGATAACCTTTTCATCGACTCTCATGTTGTGAAGTTTTTTTATCAATTTGTGATGCTGGACTCGATCAAAAGCTTTCTTATATTCGATGAAATAAGTACATACGTCCTTTCTTTGATTTCGATATTTCTGTAGGAGCAGGATAATAGTGAATAGTGCTTCACGTGTTCCAAATGCGTTCCTGAAGCCAAACTGCGAGTCGTTGTTCTCATATACGCCTGATTCGGCTATATATTATTTGTAGAAATCTCTTGAGCATGTGGGACATAAGGCTAATTAGTCGGTAATCAACACAGTTCCTTGGTTGTTGTTTTTTAGGGATAGTTATGAAAGTGGATTTTAAAGAGTCCTCTGGGTTTTCACCTTCATTGAATAGTTTGACAAGTAGAGTACTTCAATTCGTATACGGTCTAGGCTTACTGCTTTTTTGCTTTTGCTAATTTCAAGTACGTGTATTATTTCAGGTTTGATAATATCTGGTGTTGAACACACGTTACTTTCATTGTATACATTCTCCGGTCTGCTATTTTTAAAGTGACTTAAATATATTTTGTCCAATTGTCTTTTAGTTCTTCATTATCTATAATTATTTATTGTTGTTCATTGACTAGAGTCATCGGAAGCATTCTTTTGTGTATTCCACTAATTTCTCTTATCTTTCTATATATGTTAAATGTGTCATGTTTTTGGTGTAATTCTTCGAGATTTTCACACTCTCTTTTCATCCACCGTGCTTTAGAAGCCTTAATCTCTTGTCTTATTACTTTTTGCAAATCTCTGCATTCTTTTTGCTGATTTTTTTTTCCGGCGTTCTTCCACGAGTCCGAGTATATGGTCTATCATCTATTTTTTTCTTCTGTCGTTTTTCTGCCTTAAGGTATTGGATACGGGTGTTGGTGATGACGTGATTTATTTTGTTCCAAAGTATTTCAGCGTTTTCATTAATGTTAGATAATTCAGCTAATTTATTGTTAATCTCTTCAGTGACTTTTTTTCTGGTGTTGTCTTGATTTAATCTAGATATTCTATTGATCAAAGTGTAAAGTTTTTCTACTTCATCATCATATTTTTTTTCAGTTGTTGGAGTGTAAATTTTTAAGATATTAATATCAAACTGTTTGCCGTTTAACTGGAGTATATTGGCTATCTCAGATATAGGTGTAGAATTTTTAACATATTTTGTATATTGGGGTGCAACCAAACAAAAAGGTCGACTCCTTTTTGATGGTAGTGATTATCTCCAGAGTAATATAATGTTCCTTCACCCTCTTTACCTATTCCGGAATCTCTCTATCGGACTTCGCTGAGTCTCATTATTTATATATTCAGTCGTTTCATTTCTTGAATGGCATTATCTAATTTTCCTGGTTTGTACAGGATTTTAGCGTTCCGAATTTCGAATTTCACTATTTTGAGCCGGGAGATTCTTCGCCCCCTTGCCCATTTAAGGGCTGCCCGGGACTAGGGGTCATTGCTGTATTTTTTCTCGCAATAGTGATTTCCTGGGGAGCCATAATCAGAATGATTTCCCGTTGCCTTCCCTGATCGCAGTCTTACAAACGGTTGAACCAATTGTAGTTTCCGCCTGTAATTATCTGGTATCTAACCTACTGATGTCCTCAGTTGATCCGCTGGTGTTTATTTGGTTAAACCTTATTTGCACCTGTCCTGTATATCTGTAGAACATTCCCTATCAGATATTGGAACTCACTGTGTCGAGGTGGAGGACTCTTCCGTCCAGTCTGTCTTCCACGGAGTGCTGAAGAGCCCCTACTTACTTCAGAGCTCCTCTTCCACGCCAGCTGAGACCAGACACGGACCGCACTTTAGTAAACTTTAATATTAGGAACGGAAATATAAAATATCTTCTTGTTTTCTCAAAAATTCTTTATTACTAGATAAGCTACCGATTTCGCCACCTCTAATGTTGTATCATCAGGCAGTGAGAGACTAAAATAAACAAAACGACAACTGACAAATAGATCAATAAAAGACAACCTAGCAATACATTTTAAAACAATATGAATCCAATAGCTCAGTCATGATTAAAATTTAAAATCAATCCAAGATAATAGATATAAATAATATTAAACCAACTTACATAAACGAGATTTGTCAGATGTTACGAGAGCAAACTCGAGGAACAATTCCGGGTTCAGAATATGCAGGAAAATATAACTGAAATCAGAATAATTCTTTGAATAGGCCGTAGTTATTATGAACCATAAAAGTCCACCATTTACTAAATCTGTACAATGTCAAAAAGGGAATAAAACACTGACTAGGATCCAACTACCCAAGTAGTGCCCTCCTACACAGATAACCGAAAGGAAGAATCAGACTGTAATGTAAAGAAAATTTCAAGAAATCATACATTCATAAACAAACTTATAGGAAACTGCTACGGGCTCAAAGCAACGCAAGTATTAGAGAGCTATGGTGTTTCTCCATAAAATTATAATACTCCAAAAATGGACAACCAAAGGGACTCCCGATAGGTGACATATTGATGGGAGGTTTATAACTGTAAATTCATAGAAAAAGCATTGACAGGGGTGAAAATTAAACTAGAAAATGGGGAAGATTAATTATGTTATGGCAACTAATACACAAACGATTCAAAAAATAATATCAGAACAGTTCAATATGGGATAATGCAAAGGCAACACCTCTAAAATCAACTTTTGTCAAAACTCGACAGTGACAGAAAACTTAACCATAAACAGAGCAAAATATTCGAAGCTGGTCAAAAAAATTTAGGAAAACCGTCATACGAAAAGACGAAAGGAAGGATTATCCTCAAATATTAGACAAGAAACCTAAGATTTATTTGAGAAAAGTAACAGTAAATACAACAATAATAGAAATAAATACAGCCACACATAGTCTAGTGAATGTCAAGTAAAACCACATAACCTGGGGTCAAACAGTGATAATCAAATGTAACATAAAGCCGTTACTTTGTAGTGTAACAATATAGCGAAAAATCAGGCAGATAAAATAACCGCGCTGGGAAAGAAATTGACAAGAATTTGTAGCAAAACCAGAAATACAAATAACAATAAACGGTATGCTTGAATGCTTGAATTTTATTGGACATCTTTCACTTTTAATTTTTTTTATTAAAATACATATCCTTACTCATACAATATAGAATTGTAGATTTACTTGTATTTGCACAAGGCATTTAATAAATAACGACCAATTTCCACAAATTTCTTAAAACTAAATCTTTATTGGAAAGTAGTTCTAAAATAGCACCGACCCGTTTATGTTTGTTAACTTAATATTTTGATGGTTGATTATGATCCCATAAAGTTGACATCATATCTAGATTTATCGTTGGTTTTATTTTTGGAAAGGGATTAATGTACTAATTTAAAATTCCGGAATTCCCATCGTGATTTATTCCTTACATATTAAAAGACTATAGGAAAATCCCTCACTATTGGCTATCCTGCTAGCTATACTAAAATCGTATCCACTCCCAAGTAAATATTTATAATAATTTATAATCATTGCACCACGATATATTTAAGATCCGCCTGAATGCATTAAGAATAGATTTAAAAAGACCTTGGTCGGTTTTTTATAATTAAAAACTTAAATTGTTTTCTCATATCACATTCTAATAGTCTGTTCAACTTGTAGCTACAGGATGTCACACCCATGGACATTGGAAATGATTTGTTCCCGTAATATAGAAAAAATGAAACGATCATAAAAAACAAAATTTGTTACGTTTTATTTCAACTCAAAACTTATCTCGTGGAGATTTGCTCAAAATTTGATATGTTATATGTAACTAAAGAAAGGGATGTTTATCTTTCTACCCTAATAGTTATTAAAAAGTTCATGATTTGCTATAATCTATTCAAATTGCAAATGCTGAAAGGTAAACAAATTATACGTGAACACTAAAAGAGTTCACAGCCACAATAAGAACTAAATATAATTTTGTATGTATAATATTATTACGAGCAACTAGGAGAAACTTATTAGTACGCCCTCGCATACAAATATTCCGATGCTATGAATCATCTTTATTATAATGTACCCAAAGGCGTAAGTTATATTTTTAGATAGATCTCAAACCATTCCCATAAGCTAACAAAAAGGCCATGGTACCCTTAATGCTGACCTGGAGATCAACATTGGCGTCAATTATACCAGCAACTCAAGTCAAGACACCCAAGAATTGGGGAAAATCTTCAAGAATATGAAAATGATGTCCGACGCATTGTTTATCTAGCTTTCCCAGGAGTTACGGAAGAATTCCGAGAAGAGCTTACAATCCAGTATTTTATTAATGGAATCAGAGATCAGGAAATACAGCTCATGTTGAGTATAAGCAAGTTTAGTTTTTGTAGTGAAGCATTGTACAGGGTTTTGGAAATAGAGGCAGTTTAAAATGTGTCAAGGCCAACAATAACAACTCTTACCATAGAGAAAAACAAGTGGTTACCGAACCAAACCATAGAGACAATGTTATCTGAAATTGTTAAGAAACTAGACAAGTGAGATAATATTTCACGCTACAGAAGAAACCAGGAAGAACTGAACACAATAGGTGATACTTCACATTATAGCAAAAACCTGAATGACTGCTACAGATGTGGACAATATGGGCAATTAAGAGACCAGATAAAATGCTACAGATGAGGACTATCTCGACACATGAGAAGGAATTGTCGGTAGGAATTAAGAAGACACAGAAAGTGCTTCAGATGTGGACGACCTGGACACATGAGATGAGACTGTCAGATCGAATTAAAATCTAGTTCACCATTCAGCATTGAAAAGAATTAGGAAATACTGCAACGGTGCGATTTCAGTATCAACTATAGACGAGGAAGACTGCATAACAACGAAGATGCCGTGTCAAGAAGACATGTAAGGACGAATACAAGCAATGCAGCAAAATAGAACAAAGAGAATCACTTTTAACATGGGTTTAGACTTGAGTGCAGCTCAAATGAGACAACATCAACTTCAACTTAAAGGAAAAGTCGATGCTACTCCTATCATCATGTTGATAATGATGTTGCAGTATCTTTGATAAAGTCAAGCCTTGTTGATAAATTTAAAATTCCATCATTGTCCAGAAAAGCAATATTGAGAACTGTAATTGGAGAAACAGCTGATGGGATTGGAGAAACGCAAGTTGAGCTTCAACTTGGAAGTCTAAAATTAAACCATTTGGTGTTAGTTGCTGACATAAAAGATGAGTCTATATTGGGAATGGACCTGATTCATCAACATGGATTTTCTTAGACAATAAGCTTAACATTGTAAAGCTTGGCACCAAAGAATTTATTCTGTCCCAGAACCATGATAGTGAACCAATCAGAGGAATTGCCAAACAAACATCCCGAGAGAAAACCATTTAGGGAAGACTGAACGAGAGTTGTGGAAGCAACGTCGGATTAGCTCAACAATCTAACAAGCCCTGTAAATACCTGGTTTCAATTCAAGAATTTATAAGATATACTTAAAGAAAAGGATAATTTGGTTAACTATAAGGTAATTATTTGAAAAAAATGGGACATTAATTACGTAAATTAGTCATGGTAACCTTAAATTGGTATTTGATCCATGACAGTAGCCTACCCGACTAGCAAGTTGAAATTTGACATAGCGAAAGAGGTAAATTAATTTTTAAGTTTATTTTGGGGATCAAATAATTTACAGTTTTTAGTTAGTGTGACATATTAAATGAAAGCCGATAAAACGCGATATAGTATTATGCGAACACAACAGACAGGCGAATCCTTTAATGCCATAACATTTTTCATGTCCGAGGATCAAGTTATTTGACTAATGGCTAATAATAACTAGAAAATTATATACGAAAATTCATTAGGAAAAACGCAAGTTAAAAATAAGAACCATTCGTTCAACCTTTATTTGTCTCTGTCATTCAGTGTTTTTGAATTTAAAGAACTTCAACATTTATTTGTGCAATTTAAATTATACACACATGATTTAAAAAAGATTGAAAATCCAATCGGGCGTTTTGCTGGCAATACGTTGTCTCTGACAGATCGATCTTTTTACGTTTTGCATTGAGAATGGGCATTTTACCATTCTCAATTTTAAAAGTTAATGGGCTGTTTTGTGTAGAGAATGGTTTGATATTATAATATTGCATATTGCCGAAACGATATATTTTAGACTTGAAGTAATTAAAATATAAATATAAGTATTGTTTTCAAACGGTCATTATCTTTAAGAAATATGATTTGAGAAATGACATAAATATATCCATCTTCTACAAAAAGTTCAGAATATGAAAAATTAAAAATAATATTTAGGTTTTATTTTCGCAAATATAAAAATGTTATACAACTCGTCATGTGTAATCAAATATACACATTGAAACGTGGTAAATTTTGCTACTGACAACTAGTTTGCTGAAAGAAATTCTTAAGAGAAATTATTTAGAGAGAAAATTAATTGTTGATTAAGATTTATAATTATATTGGAGAAACTATTTCAATTCTCAATCATCTGAAAATACCTTATACTATGTTTTAACATCGTTAGAAATGAAGCACTATTTCAGATTGCAAGAGAATATCAGGCAAAGGTGTTACAACACAACACGATTGCTCTTAGAGTATAAGGTCTTTTCAGTAGGTTAAGAACTAAAACAATTCCTCTAATATAAATGTATTTGTACACTCATGTGTAGACAAGTATATTGCATATTGCGGCCAGAAAAAGTACCCTTTTAATCCTAAAAACAAAATTATCTAATTGGTATATATAAGCTCGTTATTCTAAAAAACGATGATTAATGTAAAATGCGATTTATTTGTCATTTTTCATTTTTCTTTCTATTACGAGGGTAGTTGTTTATATGTCGAGCATAACAATCAAAATAAATATTTATCACTGAAAATGGTTTTATTGTTTTTCATCGAAATGTTCTTTACGATGATCGACACACTTCTACATGCGTTTGAACCAACCAGAAAAGCTTTTTCGTCACTGTATTGCATTCCTAAAACAAAGTATTGAAAGTATCAACCGCCTTTTCTGGGATAAAAAAATCGTTGGTCACGTAGTTTGTTCGTCATGCTCCAGAACAAAAAGAACTCACTGGATGCCAAATTAAGGCTGTGCAGATAACCAATCAATCCTAGGGTGGATCCAGAAAAACTTTGGGAAGTCATAAACATTTTTCAAAGTTTTGAAAAAACTAGAATATCAGGATACATCAGGCGCGGATCCAAGGGGGGGACGGTGGGGGCGATCGCCCCCCCCCCCCCCCAAGAGCTTTGAGTTCAGGAAAATAGACCCGATTTTGCCTCTTATACTATAGTTTATTCAAGAACTAGAGAGAACAATAAATCATTTTTTACCCTTTTTCTTCGCAAACTACCTGTGTTCTTTAGTCCGGTGTCTTTGGAAAAATCTATTAGACACGTATATTTTTCATAGGAATGGGTTAGAAATTTTATAATCAAAAATACCGGTCTATAATAATGGATTATTTGGGTTGGATTACAATAGATATTTGGAAGTGTGAAGTGTTAAGAAGGATTTTAATTCTTGTCATAGGCATCGGAAGGAGGTTTATTTTATCATCAAGTATTTATGGCATAGAATATTATTTCGATAATAAACTTAAAATAAAAAGTTTTTATAATATTATTTTATTTCTTATGATTTCTTAATAATTCACATATATTAGAAAATATAGATAATTTTGACATATTTAACACAAATTACAACTATATTTTTATTATTTTCAATTTTGGGATAAAAACTATTTTAGGTACGTTCAGACTAAAACCTAGCCTTCTTCTCTCAAAAAATTCTAAGTTATAATTTAAATACTTACCAAATATACATTGTCAAAAATACAAGAAATTAAACATATAAAAAAAAAATTCGTCCACATAATATTAAAATTTTTTTGGGGCTATTTGTCATTTTATTATTAATTAAAAAAATTTTAGGAGATTTGACGTTTCAGTTTATTTATTTCTTAAACCATCTGCAGAATTACAATTAAACACTAAAAAGGGAATCAAATGTAATTAATTTTTATATGTTACAGTTAAAATTAGATCTATTTATTTTTATTTTTATTGCACTGACATCGTAATTTACTTTACTTATATTATATGAAAATCCGATAGCCCCAAAAAATAAAATAAACGTATTAATTCTACACGCTTAAGAAAAAGGCACAAATTCAATAATAAAATAATAAAAAATTACGGTTAATTGGAATTAAATAAATATAAAATTAAAGAGTGGGACACACTAAAATAAAAATATATGAAAAGATATATCAACAACATTAAACAATAAAATACATCAAAAACAAAAATTTTAATAATGAATTGTATTTACACTGGTAAACATTACGTATCTAATTCGTAATCAAAGCCAGTGAAGCTATCTTAATTATAACTGATTCCTCTATCTCACTGATCGAGTTTTCACATTTTGTTTTATTCTTATATTATATTGATTTTTCCAAATTTTCCGCAGTAACTTTATTCAAAAAAATCTTTCAAAAGGCCAGTTAAATTACTAATGTTGTAAGTTGTGTTATTTCTAGCAACTCTACTTTTTACTTGAGAGAGATATTTCCTTCTCCAACGGACAGTTTCCAGCTGATCTATAAGAACATATTTCCTATCTGGTTTTTCCCAGCAAAAATTAAGTTCTCTGAGCAATTTCCAAAGATCAGTTCTTTTAATTTCAGGTAAATCCCGATCTTCATCGATTTTAGTTAGAATTTTGTCGACGGTTGGGATCTGTTTCTCATAATAAATGTATGTACAACTCCTTTTATTGCAGTTTTCATCTCTTCTTCCAACGAGGTTTTTCGTCTGCCTGTGATCGAATGTGGCTTGGAAGTACTAACAATTCCAATCGTTTTTTCTCCTTCAGTATTCGGTACATAGTAGATTTTTCAACTCCTGTCATGTTCGAACACATCTCAACAGAGCTTTTAACATTATTATCTAGATATTTATGTCTTAAAGCAACATAAACGTTCATCGTAATAAGTTTTTCGTTGAGGAAAAAATGCCTTGGTTTAACTATTTTGGATGGATTATTAATCTCAAATAACATATAAAAACAAGCGCAAATAAGATAAATCACTAAGGACATACTGTAAGGTGTATTTTGTTCACTGACAGCAATTAAATTGATCTATCAGAAATTTTATTGTTGCAGTAAATTTATAAAAGCTTATAATATTCAAATATAATTAAATATAATTAGATTTACGGCTGTCCTCAGTTATCTGCGGCACTGGAGCAGGTACGTTGGAGGTTTCGGTAATAGTTTTATTACTCTCTCTAGTTCTTGAATAAAGTATAGGAATACGTATGATTGCGATCGCCCCCCCCCCCCAAGAGCTCAGAGTTCAGAAAAATAGAACCAATTCTGCCTTTTATATTAGGAATGTGTATGCTGCTAGACTCGACCCTGTCTTTTACACTATAAATGGGAATGTTTCCGGTGTCTCCCCCCCCCCCCCCCGTCGACTACTTGCTTTTGCTTGCCATACTGCACTTTTTTGATATCACCCCCCCCCCAAAGAGAGAGGCTGGATCCGCCCCTGGGATACATATATATATATATATATATATATATATATATATATATATATATATATATATATATATATATATATATATATATATATATATATATATATATATATACAAGCGAATATAAAATTGTCAATAAACATTAATGTCGTGCTAAAAGTGCTTCACAATGATGGAAAGGCTCTAGGTCCGAAAAATGATGACAGCGGTATGTCGTCCTAATATGGGAGTCATCAGGCGATTGCATTGGGTACAAATCATTACCTTACATTTGTGCCCTATAAGCTGATTTCAAAATTAAAAAAAGCAAACAAGACAACAACGGAGACGTCTCGATGGTTCACTCAATAACACAAGAGCAATGCAAATTAAAAATGTGTTATATATATATATATATATATATATATATATATATATATATATATATATATATATATATATATATATATACAGTGTGACCAGTAAAGTCCGCATCATATCCGAATATTTTTTATTAATAGCTTTATTCGAAATTCGACTTTGGCAACAATTTTTGCTTCGATCGAAATGAAAACTAACCAAAAAAATAATAGTCACGTGAGTAGCATTATCTGTCAAATCTTAATTTTTTTTCCAAAAAAATCAAAAGTGGGGTTATGTTTCTATTTCGGTAGAAATGGCAAGCTCAAAGTTATTAAATCAAGGAAAATAATATAAATAAAACTTTTTGAAAATGCCTTAAACAAAAGGAGAAACGTCAAAACACGCTGTTTTTTTTTTAACATCCACGTATGCACCTGACCCCAAGAATATAAAAAAAAAGTTGATACATATTCATATATATATATATATATATATATATATATATATATATATATATATATAAAGAAAAATAAGATAAAATCTTGACTTAGCGGACCTGAAATATGTCAATCTGTATTATTATCCTGTTAAAAAGTGCGGAGCACTGCAAAGTATGGAAAGACTCCGGGTCCGACAGATGGCGACAGCGTCCTAATATGGGACTCGTCAGGCCACCGCATTCGGTACTAACCATCATCTCGCCTCTGCTTCCTATAAAGCTGAATTTAAAATTAAAAACAGCAAACAGGACGACAAAGGCGACATCTCGATGGTTCACCTGATAATACAAGAACCACACAAATTGACAAAATTTGTAAAAACCGCCATGTGGTGGCGCGACGGTGAATTAAAACAGAAATCTGTACAAATCGAGTACATGAAACGCGCTGCCCACAGGATAGGGGTCGCATTATTAGGTACAAGGCAACCAGGCTTGCTGCTATATTGGCAACGAAAGCCACGTGCGCACCAAACGATCCTCTTATAAGAGCACCGTTTAGTGTGTTTAAAGCCAAACAAGTAAAAAAATAAATAGATAAATTATTGTCCGTGTAATATAAAAAGAAAAATAAAATAAAATCTTCGCTTAGCGGACGTGAAATATGTCAATCTGCATTATTCTCTATTTATATATATATATATATATATATATATATATATATATATATATATATATATATATATATATATATATATATATATTTCAAGAAGAAATGTATGCAGCCGATATCTGTCTCTGAAAGAATTTGATATCAGGTTACAGGAGGCGGGACCATTCTCACCTTCTCTAATAAACAGACAGCGCTAAAAACACTTGTATGTTATCAAATAAAATTTAAACAGGTCTGAGAATATCTACAAAATATCATTGCCCTGTCAAAATACAACAAATTACTCTTGTGCGAGTACCGAAATACAAGGGTATCCTAGACAATAAAATGTAGACCAACTTGCAGGACAAGAGTCTGCTATAATATTTTTTGGTCTAGGACCACTATTTAGCATTTTTAAAACTGCCTTTGGATAAATCATCAACACCAAAACTACTGGAATCACATCGAAGAACCACAGACAACAAATTGTTGCTAAGTAAATCATTCGGCAAACTATGTCGCGATGTTCTGCGCCTAAGCAGACAGCAAATTAACCTAACGACAGAAATACTAACCAGTTACTGCAACTTAAGGAAACATCTACACACAATTGACATCTATAATGAAAAACCAGCATATAAACTATGTGACGCAAAGGCGAAAACAGCATCACACATTATCTTCGAATGCAAATTTCTAACCTAGTGGAGACATCGTCAAGGATCTATCAATGCGAAGGCTCAACTAATAAATAATTTTGCAGAATCTCACACTTGGCCTAGCAACTGTACCGATTTTCATTGATTTTACTAGTCTGGTAAAACACACCACTGCCTAGTTGACACTTGATACCTGTCACGACAAAATGGCGAAACAGTCAGGTATGATATTAATTGTTGTGAATTTTTTAAAGATAATAAAATTCTTCCTGTTTAATTTGGACAGCCCTATTGCATTATGGCTTTAAAAATAATTAAAAAGTTTAATGGGTTCTTGCCTTTGTTTTTCATATATTTACTTGTTTTATATTCCCCCCACATTGGTGAGTTCTTAGTAATCATAATAATTAATTTTGTAAAGATGTCCTGAAGAAGAGACAAATAAATTCCCGAAAGTTTGACAGAATCGAACAAGAAAGAATACTGGGAAAAATATTCAAAAGACGTGGAACACGACCTATATGGAGGACAAAAGAAAATATGGAACATGCTGAGGAACAGAAAAAAAAACAATCAATGAATACGTTCGACTATGTCCAATCGACAGCCAACAATGAGCCAGCCATTTTAAGATCTTACTCCAGGCACCAGCTGCAGAAAACAACGTAGACGAAAACCAACAAAAAACCAAAGAACTAACAGATGTTAACATCAGTGAAGCTGAGATGTACCTGACAATTAAGAAATTAAAAAACAGAAAATCACCTGGTACCGACGAAATTACGAATAAGATGCTAAAATATGGAGGCCCCAGCCTTGTCACAGAGCTCACTGTTCTATTTCAAAAATACTCCACACAACGTCAAGTCCCAACGAATGGCGGAAAAGCATCACAATTCCGATCCACTAAAGAGGATCAAAGAAACAACTCGAAAACTACAGGGGAATCAGCCTACTGAACAGTTCAGCCAAATTGTTATCCAAAATACTGTCACAACGGATCGTAGACAAGTTAGGGACGAGCGAAGAACAGCAGGGTTTCCGGAATAACCACTCTACTATCGACGGTATATTTATTATCAGACAGCTGGTTGAAAAATCTATCGAATACGATAAACCGCTGTTCATTTGTTTTGTGAACTTTACACCAGCATTCGACCGAGTCAGACTGGAACACATAACAGAACTACTGCGAAGAAAACAAGTAGACGAAGCAATCATACGCACAATATACGAACTGAGTTCCAAAAACACCATGGTAATTAAAACAAATAACACTCTATCAGAGGAAATCCCACTATCCATAGGAATAAGACAGGGTGATAGCCTAAGTCCAACACTTTTCAATGCAATCATGGACGAAATCATTGATGAGGTAAAAAGCACAAATATTGGGTACCCAATGGGACACAACACCGTTCAGCTTATAGGCTTTGCAGACGATGTTGCCTTGACAGCAGATAGCGAGGACAACTTACAAAGAATGCTTTTCAATCTCAATCGAACAGCCAAACAGTATAATATGAAGATATCTGTGGAGAAAAACAAAACAATGGTAATAGCAAAAGAACCGGTAAGATGTAAACTATTGATTGATGACAAACATATCGAACAGGTTGGGAAGTTTAAATACTTGGGAGCACATATAACAAGTAACAGGGCCGTAACGGAAGAAGTACGCACACAAGCCAACAAAGCGGCCATGATATCAGGCCAACTAAGAGACATAATCTGGAACAATAAACATATGACGATTGAGAGCAAAGCAAGAATTTACAAGGTCTGTGTAAGACCGATACTAACCTACGGCGCAAAAACAAGAAATAAAACAACAAAGACAAAACAAATTATGAGAACCACAGAAATGAAAACGCTGAGAATGATCACGGGAAAAATTTTAATAGATAGAATAAGAAACGCAAAAATACGCTAGGACAGCGGAGTGGAGGATGTTGTGAAGTAGGTTCGAAATCGTCGTAGGCAGTGAAGAGATCACGTGGGACGAATGAACGATGACAGACTAGCAAAAACCGTGATGAGAGAGAAACCAAACACCAAACGGCCGCCTGGATGGCCCCCCAAAAGATGGAGAGACAGGTGGATTTCGACCTCAAACGAGGATCGATGAGGCATTGTGTAGATAACAGAACTTGGTTCTACCTAGAAGAAGAAGAAAAAGAAGAACAAGGGTTTTTTTTCCATATCAAGACCTAAAAGGTTATTAATAGACTGCATCTCCAATATCCCTGAGTTCTGAATATTTTTTCTTAACTAGTCAGTCGCGACTACTTACATATATTATATATATATATATATATATATATATATATATATATATATATATATATATATATATATATTTATATATATATATATATATATATATATATATATATATTTATATATATATATATATATATATATATATATATATATATATATATATACGGATAGTTAAATATTCCAAAACAGTTCAATTACGGGCGAACGGAAAGTGATAGAGGTTCAAGGTTTTCATCAACTTCCAGAAGTAAAACTCTTCTATTTGATTGTGCATTCCATATGACAGTGACGTGACGGTATCTAAGCTCTTCTAAAGAGTTCGTCTTTGTAATATAAACAACAATCTTGAAATGGTCCTAAAGATAGAAATATATAGGGGTTAAATCAGACATCTTAAGAGATCATTCATGGGTCCTCTTCTACCTAACCACCCACTAGGAAAAATTCCAACCAGATAGTCTTTGACATATTTGACAGCCACAAATTACTTGTCGAGACTCTCGATTAAAGAAGATGGACAAATTTTAACGTAATAATCAAATTTAAATTAAAAATCGGAAATATATGAACTAGCTACTAATTCCAGTCTCCCACCACAGTAAATCTTGGAATAAATTATATTTGGCAGATTTTTAAATTTGACGGAACAAACAAACCGTTGAAAGTTGACTTACACTAACAAAATATTCTAAAACTCTTTTTAACTAGATCGATAATTGTTCACGTCCATATCAGTCGATTATAAGTAGCTGGAAGTAGTTATATACCCTTGTACTAATTTATAACAAGTATTAAATAAGTAGTGACGGAATTGCAAAAAATTCCATAACACACTAAAAATCAGTAATTTTCCTTTCACAACAACTTAAAAACCATGCCTATGACCTGGAGTAATGGCATCCCTCCATATTTCACGACTTCGTTCATAATTTCTTTTCTCTTTTCCATTAGGATCTCCTATTGCAGTAAATTTACTCTGCATTCCTAATAGCAACGGTAAGTTATTGATTGATTTTATTCGCGTACAGGATATTTATCTTAGATTTGTATCCACTAGTGCCCTAAATTTGTGTTCGTTTAGAGTTAAATTCAATTTATGTCCCTCCACCCTTCGCCCTTATTATTCTTCTACGTTTTTTTCTTTATAATACTGGTCTAACTAACCGATGGTTAGTGTCAATAAAACATCTGTTAAGAACAGTAAAATCCTGGACGATCTGTTTTTCGTGTGATGTGATGAAATCGATTTCATTTTCCGTGGCTTAATTTGTAATTTTAAATTAAATGATACTATTTAGATTTTCCTAAAAATTAGGAACTATTTTGATTTCGTCATTTTCCTAATTACGCCGACTGTCTGTTTGTCACAGCCTTATAATTTCAGCCGTATATGTGGAAAGTTGGAATGAAACTTCGATCACCCTGCTAAGTAGATTGTTATTTGACAGTCATATAACATTTTCTAATTGGCTGCTTCAGTCCAGAAATATAGGCCTCAAAATTTGTTTGTAATGTATCCCCTCCAGTTATGAAATGGTAGATTTAAAATTCTGAAAAAATTGCTATTAGTAAATAAATACCTTTAACGAAAATTGGTATCATTCAGTTACATTCGCTAAATTATGAAACAAAAAAATGTTAAAAATATAATTTCCGATGTTTCAATATATTTTCCATTAAAAAATGTGATAAAAATTCCTAAACAATATTTTCTTCCTAAACAGAATATAGCACTTCCTTTTCTATATACAAAGCTAGCATATTTTTAATATAAAATAATTTAAAATTGAATTTCTTGCTACGTTATTATATGAGTCGCCCTTACGATTCCTAAATATATTTTTTTTATAAAATAATGGGAACAAATGGATGACAACTGTAATCCGGATTCCATAAGTCGCACGTTTCTGTACAAGATTGTTTTTTACCCAATCTTTTTCCAATTTTACCCGAAAACATCCCATAAATCATTTTATTTTGTCTCATTTTCGCCTAACACTGTTACGAAATAATTCTGGCCACGTAACTTAATACGTCGGCCATTACATCGAGAACCGACCGAAAAATCCACAGCATTACTCTGGAATCGGGAATGAAGGGATTCTCGCCCTAGATAAACTTCTGTATCTTGATCTTGATTGATTTCCAATTCCTGTTGTAATAACAGCTTGATGGGCTTGAGCCAGAAATATAGGCTCAGTCTGGCTGATAGACCAATCAGAAAGTTATCGAACGTTTTGATTAGACTGGCTCTAACGAAAGCACCGAATACAAACTTAAGCATTGGGTTCTTATTCGAGAAAATATAACAATTTTTTAAACAGGTAAAGTAGAAAATAGCATAATTTATTATGTTCTGGTCTGA
Organism: Diaprepes abbreviatus; assembly: GCA_034092305.1. Lineage (NCBI taxonomy): Eukaryota > Metazoa > Arthropoda > Insecta > Coleoptera > Curculionidae > Diaprepes > Diaprepes abbreviatus. The sequence goes on from JASJET010000028.1 coordinate 17,198,737, forward strand.
GACCACTTGAACGCTACGAATGCGTGCAATACGACTTGCCAGTTAAAGCAAAAAATATCAGGTCGGCAAGAAAGTATGTGCGGTTTTGTAGTGTGAAATAATTTTTTTTTTCTGTACAAGGAATAAATTTTAATCAATTATATATTTTCCATTTTATTCAATAACTTTTTTGCCATCTGTCTTGCAGCTTCATAATGCCACGCTCATAGAAATTTTGGTCCTCACCAGCAAAAAATTAAACTAACTGCAATTATTGGAGCTCATGCAAGAGGCTCTAACTATAGTGGAGGAGTGGTGTACTAAGGAGCACTAGGGTAAACCCTGGAAAAGCCCCATTCATACCATTTACTAAAAGAATAAAGTTGAATAAATTAAAATTACCAACTCTCTTCAATACAGAACTGCAGGTGAGCCGAAAGGTGTAACCCTGGTTGCAAAACTTATCTGGAACTCACACCTGAAGAAAATTATTTCTAAAGGTAAAATGTCCATCATGGAAGCAGAGAAGGTACTGGCTAACCACAGGTTGGGATTGGTTGTACACTGCGGTGGTAAGACCAATGATAGGGCTCGGTAGTATAGTAGAGAAAAACCATGTAAAGACAGGCCACTCTGAAGCTCTCCAAACTCCAAGATTGGCCTGCCTCTTCAGCACAGGTACCATGAAGAGCAACCATGGATACCTTACTAAGCTTCCCTTCCCTTACTTTAATAATCAGGAATGAAGCGAGAATGGGGGCTTACAGACCGGAAAAAAATAACGTCTGGTGGACTGGACCTGCCCTCGTACACACCAGTATCAAAAGCATGGTAACAAAGTCATTACTAAAAATGAACAGTGACACCATGCCTAGAAATTAGAACTTTGGTAGACCCTACACCATTCAGCTTGACTGGAAAACGGGGTATGATCGAACATTGAGCCAGCCAGGGAACCTCATCTGATAGATGGACGGGTCCAAACCGGACCACGGTACAGGCGCCGGAATACACGGAAATACACCCAGATTAAACATAAGTATTTCAGGCAGAAATTCACACTATAGATGTCTATAGGTAGGTTTTTTTATAAGCTCACCATCTTTTTAGAAATGGGGAAAATTTTCCCAGTTTCTAGAATAGTTCAGAATTTTTCAAAGCAAAATGATAAATTTATTAGGAAAATTACTTGAGATGCAATTTTAAATTAGACCTCGATGATAAAAATTTATTTTTCAGTATATGTTGAATTAAGGGAAAAATTTATTTTCAAGGGAAGGAAATAATAGTAACCTTTTATCTTTATAGCAATTGGAATTCTTAATTTGTTTATTGTTCTTAAAGTTATTTTGTTTACCTTGACTAGATACTTTTTGAATGAATTCGACATCTCTAAAACTCATATGGATTTGTCCACTTCGCTTAACGCAAATATTTCTAAAGGCAGGAAATAGGATTTTAGATTAACATCTCCTCTGTTTCAGTTAAACAAAGGTTCTATATTTTCAATTCATTGCTTAACTTTTTATAATGTTATTGTTTTAAACAAAACTTAAAATACAATGAAACATAAATATACTTGAAAATTTTAATATGCATTATCAATATTTATCATAAGATATACGTAAACGAGACCAGTCCTAATTTTGCAAGGTATGCTTAAAATTAGTAATAGAATTAATACTAAAAATTCTAGTAAAAAATTTTATGTATTTATTATCAACCTTTATGTCTTATACTCACTCAACCTATTTTAAGTTACACAAAAAGACTTACTATATCAAGATATTGCAAATATGTACTGGGCTGTGAACAATATTAAGAAATTCAAACTCCTGAATACATGCAGTTTAAGTTCCTAATGATCTATTAGAGAAAAAGTCACACTTACCGCATAGTAAAAGCTTTCTATCGATAGAAAACAAAAGTTGCAGTGTATCACGTAGTTTATATAAAAAGCAATAAGAGTTTCCTGAAAGTGACTTATAATTATATATTGTTGTTGCTACACCTCACACCCCAAATATTTTTCCCCGAAAAATGCTATCGTAAAATAGTTATGTTATGAAAACTCACATGGAATATAATCCATATAACTACACCTCCGCCACTGGAAGTAGATGCACTATATGTACTGTCTATATCAAAATTGGCAAAATGAGAGAAACCAATCGATTCCCAACTTGCTCATATTTCTAGGAAACTTACGACAATACGAAACTCTCCTCAAAATTATAAATAATATTCAGTTCTTATCAATTCATGTGAAGCAAATATGGTTTTGTTTTTCTGATTATGTTACTGATAATTAATTTTTCCAAATGTATTCTGAAATACCTACTTTTAAATTTGAACAATTATAGGAAGGCTTTAAATTAATTAATTTAGGGCACAAATCTGGAAACTCAGTTTTTAAAAATGAAACCATATCTTTCTTTGTTGTATGATATTCTATAGACATGTGCATCTGTCAGCATTTTCATGCCTTTCACAGACTTGTTTCCTCCGGTACACCATTTTTGACCACCAAAAGACTTTTTCCTGTATATTTCCTGTATGAAACATAATTCTGTTTATTTTCCTCCTCACTAGATACTTCTTGCTACTTAACCTCTTATAGGATTGACTGTATATTAGCTCCATTGTCATTTTTGTGATTTTCTTATCTTATGGAGTAACATTGGATCTTGAACAATTCAAACACACCTTACCAGTCTGGCAAAACAGGAGTAATCTGATTTCTAAATACCACCATCTATTCTATATTTTAGGTTTTTAAGGGCATTTTATACTTAACTCTTAACGCCTAAATCATATTTTACTCTTTAGCTAATTTTTGGTATGTATGTTCATTTTGCCGTGAATAAGCTCTAAATTTTTTTTCTAGATTTTGATTTTTTATTTTTAAGAAAATTGCTGTTCTCATTTGAGGATCTGGGCTGCCATTTATAAAAAAAAAATAAATATTAATTTTTAGGTGCAATATATATTTCTATAAAATGGTATCATATTAACTCAAAAATATATTTCAATGTTACATAATTTTAAATTTTTGCTTCTTTCTATGAAATTCGTTAAAACATGAGGATATACAAAGTGTATCGTGGCATTTTAAGCGAAAAGTACGAAGTTTGCTTGTTCAGTTACTTAACTGACACCTTCTCTGCTTCTTTCTCTTTCCGATTCCATGATTCATGCCATCATATCCCACACCATTTGGGACATTACTGCGCGATGTATATGATAAACTAAAAGAACGTCCTCGACCAATACGGATACAATGTCCTCTTTTTAGATAAGAATACGCCACATCCATTCTGAACTTCTTTATGGGGATTTTTTCACTTCCTGGTTTATCATATTGTAAACTACAAAACTATTTACAATAGCCATATCCATCATACGGGTAAGAAGATACCAGTATCACTTTTTTCCTTGTACAGTAATATGATATTTTTCTAGCAACCAATCATGATGATCAACGCCAGCCAAATGCTTGTTGTAATTTTCAATCATAGATAGTTAAGCTACAGAAACTTTTTGATGCTCTGTTTTATGCCATCTTAAGAATACTGTAGTTGGAAGCACAGTATAGTAATTCGTTCCCAGGCAAACACATTTATTGTCGTTCTACTTACACAGAAGAATCCTACTAATGTCGTCAAACTGCCAGTCATATGAACCTCGAGCGTCTTTTTTCATATGTTTGAAAGCTGTGATAGGGCGTTTACAGTTTCTATTTCTCTGATGGTTCCTGTGGCGTAAAAACTTTGTTTTTTCAGCTGACCCTGTAGGTTATAGCTGGTGAGAACATTGTCAAAATATACAATATAACTTTTAAAATTTTCTCCTTTACGTAGGATATCTAGTACTACCCTTGCTTCCAGAGGCGCTGGCAACTTTTGAGTATTTTTGCTTCCCTTCCACAATATAGAGAAAAATTATAACAGTATCCGTTACTTCCACATAAGATCCATAATTTGAGACCAAAACGAATAGGTTTTTCTTTTATAAGTTGTTTGAACTCATGGTTACTATAATATTTCACAAATATTTCATCTACTATTAAGTACTAATGAAACATGCCCCATTTTTGAAATGATTTAACGTTTCCATCAAAGGCCTTATTTTGAATGTTCTATCAGCCTTGATATTTTGGGCTTACAAGTTGTATACAAAATGTATCAAAGATTTTATTTCAGTGGAGTTATTTCTACGAAAGGAGTTTTTTACTGACGAAATTCCAAGTCCTCTCTTTTGGACCGTTTGCTAGCCAATGTATGATATCCGTGATTATCAAAACACCAACAAAACTTTTCATGTTCTCGGGTGTAAGTAATTATGTGTGTTTTTTGTTCGGTTGCATATCGTAGCGTTTCACTTACCAGAAGGTCAGATAGCTTGTCATCAAAAAACTACTCAAATATTTCTAACGAACTGGCATTACATTTTTTTTTTTTCATCTCTTTCAATTTATCTTCACAATTTTCAGCTCCTGAGTATTCGTTATAAAAAGTGGGAGATTATTTTCTTCATCGGATTGAATCCTATTTTTACTGACTTCTAAATAATCTTGCATTTCAGTGTCTATTAAAATTTTCGTTCCTCCTGGAATATCTTTCACCACGATAACGCCTAGATCATCATAATATAAATCATCCTCGTCAGTTAACTTGTCGACTTCTGGAGGTAGTGCCAAAATATTAGAATCTATGTCATTAGGGTATAGATAATCTACAGCTTCTTCAAATATTTTCAACTCATAGTTGGAACACACTGCTACGCCTAAAAAAATATACACTATTAGCCCTCGTCCTCGATTGAAGACAGTCAAATCTAACTGATTGTTATTGGCCAGGTACAACAACGACGAATAGAAACTAATTTATTTTAAAACATGCACATATGTAGATAAAAACAAGATTAAAGTACTTTTCTTATCTTAAATATAGAAAAAATATTACACAAGATATTCAAATGTGTTTCACTATATCTCAACTAAAAAACAACCAAACAAAATAGCTGCAACCAAAAGTACAGGATAATCCACTAAAAAATCGGAAACATGCAGGATAGTTTGTCTAAAGATTCGGTTGAACAGATCTGAGCAAGAACATTGATGTACAACGTCTATCAGGCCACCAAGACACTGCTATATCGTCCTAAATTTACCGTCCTCAATCGAACACGCTGGACGTTAATGGCTTAAAGGGTCTGTGGCTGGTTATTAGTATTTTCTAACCTATGGTTTAATTTTTTAATATAATTCAAATATGCTCCAAGATATACGAGCATAAGTATTTTAAACCTACTTTTCCGGAATTCTCACTCAAAATTTTCACTATTTTCCATCACTTTTAGTGTACATTCACGGGGAATTTTTTAATTTAAATTCAAATTAGTTCCTCATAAATATATGCTCTAAAATATTTTTGAATCATACCTCATAGACAATGCGTATATTCCTCTCTCTTATCTCTGGATTATATTCCCCATAGATTTATGCTATCCCGTTAGCCGAATAATCTGACCAGGCCTTACTCTAACATTTTGGGATTAGGGGAATCAGTATCATAATTGAAGCGTGCTAACAGGATTTTCCAATAAGTTCAGGTCATCTGACCTGCACCATACATGCACTGCAATATAATATGCATATTGAATTGAGTAATGGCCAACATTATTACTAATCAAAATTTTGCATTAAGAGAATAGGATAATTTTCAGCTTCAATTACTAAAAACAATTTGAAATACCTACCTAGAAACTAGTTATTGATGATATTAGTAAAAAAGGTAATTTTATTAGTTGAAAAGATGAGTCTTAACATGAAAATTTCGCAAACTTTTTTACAGCTTAATTAGCTAAGTTAAATCTGGTAGATTCATAGTTATGCGTTTGAATTAAGTTAGAATATCAGAGAGAAGTAATGTGCCAATGGATGTTAGATAATATCGAAACTGTATTTATTGTAATTTTGGTTCACACCTCCAAAAATTAACATTTAAGGTATCGTGAACGTATCGAATATTATTGTTCAAGTTTCTAAGTATAATTCAGTCGATTTACGTTTTAACAAGTTTATTCTAGTAATATTATCTTAATACTTTGGAGGTTCATGTACCAAAAACTACACCATTGTGATGGCGGCCTTCCTGACGTTCTTCAAGAAAAATTCTAACACTGCGACATTTATGTCTATAAATAGAGCCTCCCTCTTTACTTGTTATTCAGTGTATTGTCATAAATTTTGCATAACCTCACAAAATATAATCGAGTGGGATTATTAAATCTACACTTCCTGATGGTCCTTTTATCTTACCTTTACGAGATATCAGCTTTCCCAAGAATAATTTAAGTATAGCTTTTAAAAAATTATGTTAGGTATGACAGGTAGCACCGTCTTATTCAAGCTAACTTTCCTCATTAAAACCCTCACAATACCTAGTGGTTTTGTGGTTTTAACACTAATCGCTTCACTGCAGCTTTTTCATATTTTTCATTTTATTTTCCATAATTATTATAAGTAACATTTCACAACTTCATCAGTCCGTTTCGTCGCTGAAACATAAACACTGGTTATTATAAATGCACCTTCATTGAGAGTAAAGTTCGAACGTGTCAGAATGATGAGCGGTTGTAGTTGAACCCTACTCTTGGCTCTCCTTTGCCAGCATTCAAGGGTTTCAGATGTCTCCTCTTAAGTTTTCTCTTCAAAGGAAAAAAAGTCCGTTTCAGAGGAGGGTTATTGAGAAATAAATTATTCCTTCTTATGTTATTCGTTTTAGGATATTTCGTTCATCCTTCTTTCATTTAATTTTTTTTTGATAGAGTGCTGCATAAAAAAAGTATTTTTAGTTGGTTGTACTAGAACCATGACTGATATGCGCAACATGAAGAGCTTCTGTATGTTTTAAAAAACCTGTATCTGACATCTTCAAAAATAGGCCCCAAAAATGCCTATTGTTGACATTGTGGCCCAAACAATAACTTTGGGACTATATAACGATATTTTCAGCTAAATTCACTAAGATGGTTTAAGATTAGACCCGATCTTGTTGCCATGGGAGTTAGATCTTCTGGTTGGCCAGTTTTAATTTTCTGAGGATATTGTTATAATCGGTATTCTATATGCCATTAATAAACTAATATTAGGGACAAAAATATAGACGTTAAATCTCCAAATCGGTATGATTTATAGTTGTTCTTCTGATGTTCTGTGATTCTCAAGGGGTGTCGGTCTCTTTGTCTCACTCACGCAAGAGTTACTAGATTCACGTGGTATCTGATCCACGCAGTTCTTCATGTCCCTTTTAGTTTTTGTTTTGACCCTAGTGAGCTGGTTTCTCATAGACTTATTTGAATTGAAAACCACGTTGTTATTACATCGTTTTCCTATTATTCTAAGTTTTTCAGAAATGTATCCAACAGAGGGGATGTTCAACACTGGTTTTCGTTCCTCGTCCGTTGTCGATCTTGGCCTATTTCTGCGTTGTTTCAGAATCTTATACACCAGATTTACTAGATATCCATTGGCTATCAGGTCACTTTTAATGTATTCTACTTCTTTTATGAAGTTATCGTTACAATTGCAAATAGTCAATGCTCACTCTACGTAGTTTCTTACAGTTCCATGTTTGATGTTGGAGTGGTTATATGAATAGTTTAGATATTGTCCTGTGTATGTGTGTGTGTAGGTTTCCTGTAAAATGAATTTGCCTTCCACTTCTTTCAACAAAAACATCTAAAAACAGTAATTTATTTTGTACTTCTTTCTCAATAGTGGATTTAATGGTTGGGCTAATATTGTTGAGATGAGAAAAAAAGTTCTGAAGTGCCTTGTTGTTTCCAATCCAGAAAATTAAGATGTCGTATACGTATCTAAGACATAATTTAGGTTTTCTATTTGTGATTTCAATTGTAGAAGTCCTGAACCATTCCATGAAAATGTTTACGACTATCGCTAAAACCCTAAAACGAGAACAAGACTCGAAAAAACAGAAATTCAAAGAAGCCGCGGTTATACTTCAGAATTCGAATTGTTTTAGTAAACCGTCTTTAGATATAAGAGAAGTGTGGAGGTCACTTCTTAGCAATTGTATATTGATACTAAATGAGCATAAATGGGACCTTAGTGTAGCACACATTACTGCTCTCGTCTTGGTCACACTCCACTACATATATAGTATAAATAGTTGTGTAGTTTGAGAGTTTGTTTAATTTCACCTGCAAATAGCTAACTCGCCAAAACGTCGTGATATTCAACAAAAAATAGAGACGCTGGAAGTCCAACAGTTCTTCTTCGCAAGTAACTTCGTTATCTATGACCTTCAAACAAACACTAAAATCCTGGTAGGAACCCGGTATAAGTGATAAATTTCGCGGTTGCAAGAAATCTAACAAGAAGAGCTCGCGACCGACAATGCAATTTTTTTTATCATTTCAAAAAATTTCGAATACAATGACAAATGAAATTTAAACAAAAAGTAGTAACCGAAAAATCTCAAAATCAATTATTTTTAATCGAAAAACAGAACTATTCAAAAGTGTAGAGAAATGTTTTTTCGTCACTTATTACTATTAAATAGGTAAATAGGAAAAAAATGTTTAAGAATAATTTTTGTAGAGAAATATACAATTTATAACCTTGGTCTAACTATTTTTGCGAAAAGTCGATATTTTTTTCTTTTCACTTTGAACAACATTTTCAGCAGAAGTAGGATCGGTTAGGATTTTTAATATTTTAATTGTAAATGTATATTTAATGCCTATACCAATTTTCAGCTCTATGCAAAATCTTGCAACCACTTTTTTTGTCCATTTTGGCTGCATTATAATCGAGGTTGCTTGGATTCGTACAGGCGATCAGCATCGAATAAGTTGTATCCATGGTGGGATGTAACAGGCCCAATGAGGCCTAAGTATCGAAGATCAAGTGCCACCACTTTTCATTCGCTCATTGATTCATTTATTTATTCATTATTAAGTAAATAATTTCAATATAAAACAGTTTCGAATTTATTTCTTAACACCGATTTAACTTACTCTAATAATTTATTATATTTATATTTTGAATTTGCAGTAAAAATATTCATGATTATTCGGAACAGTGGAAACACACAATTTTCTGAATTCTTCTACGATTTTTTACGTATCTCCTATTTTCGGTTCATAGAATACGAATACGAAGTTATTTTTAGCAATCTCGCTTAGTTTCCAAAAAAAAAATCACTTTTACTTATGAAACTACTATTTCTGATCATTAACTTTAAATTTTGGATACATTTAGTGAAAATCATAAACATAACACAATATCTAATATTTTTTTTAGTAACATTTATATAAATAACTGCTAGAAAATGCGAATTTTCCATAAAAAGTAAGAAAACCGCTGGCGTGTCGTTTGAGCTTCTCTTTTAGCATGTCGAGAATTTAGATCGAAACATGCGTTATACTATGCAATGTTGCCACGTTGACGTGGATTTTAAATCTCATTAGGATGAACAACTTGGTAGTTCAAATGCAATTAATTCTGGTCATTTCAATATTGTAGCATAAAATATGGGTAAACGTGCAGAATGGAAATGCCATCATATACAAACTATTCGGCAAGCTATATTGGTCTAAAAACCAACATCAAACCTAAACTAACCGGAACTCAACTAAACTACAGTTCACAAAATAAGCTATTTCTTGCACACAACTTTAAAGCGTCTTACGATGATTAGTTTATGTCTGGTACCTCGATTTTGTTTGACCGAATTTCAAGTTAACTACATTTTGTTCAACTTAGTCAACAACCCTTTGCAAACATTTTTTATCACGTTCAAAAAAAATGTTGCTGTCCAACAGAGACCTGCGGAACATTTTTTACCGGGATGGTTGTAGGGAAAGATTATAAAAGCTATTCTAAGGGATTGTCAGGGTTAGTACAAGTTTGATCTTAGTTTTTAGACCAACGTAGCTCGCCGAACATTCTGTTTATGTTTGGAATTTCGATTCTGCATATTTACTCGCATTTTATGCTACAATACCGAAACCACCACAATTATATGAACTACAAAATGTTATATCGTAATGACATTTAAAATCCACGTCAACATGGCAACATCGTATAGGACGTCACATGTTTCGATATAATCAAAAAATAACATCAAAGGACAAGCCATTGTTCGCGATTATTTATGTATATTTTGTTAAAAAAATGGTTAAATATTTTCATGCTTTTGTGAATTTTATTGACTACGAGTGATTTAAATTAAAGTTAGTACTCGGAAAATACAAGTTATATGAATGAAAGTGGATATTATTTTGGAAAAACCATACGAGATCGTCAAAAAAACTCCGTATTTATTCACATAAAAATTCGGAAAATTCGGTGTTTCGACTATTCCAAATAATTAACCAATCATTTACTTAACATTCATTTTTTAGGTTTTCGAAAGTAATTGATTTTCTTTTTACTTTTTCGTCACATTTTGAGTTTTATTCCTAAAACTTTTTTTATGTCGAAACAGTCTACTTATTTTCCTTTCTGCGTTATGGGGAGTGATGCACATACTTTTTGCATATCAGCGTAAAAAAAATAATAATAAAACCTACTACATAAAGGATCATACCGACAAATGCTCAACTTTTCATTTCGTCAGAAAACGAAAAGTAAATAAATGTAAGTTTATTTTTCGTTTTTATCACGAACAGACGCAACTGTAAACAGGGATATGTCTGCTATAACCCCGAAACACGAAAAACCGTTTAGTTTTAGGCCCATTGCCTAAAAGAATAAGGACGTTTGCTGCCGGAAACCACGCTTAATGAATAAAAAGAAATTGGTGTAGCTCTTTTTGCTTTTACAGTATCTTAAGTTGGAAGATTTCATTATACAGTGTGTCTAACCACTGTATTAAACATAGAAAAAAATTATATCTGAAAATAATCTTTTGTTGATTTATTTATTATTATATAATTCCATATGTTACTAATTTTATAATTATATTATTGATTTGTCCAATTTCACTTAGAGATAAAAACCTATAAAACAAGGGCGGATCCAGGAAGGGCCATTGGAGCAATACCTCCCACGCACAATATGTATAGGTTATTCAATTTTCAATACCTTTAGCAGGGTATCTCTATTATTATTAAAGATAGAGATTTGCTATTTTCGCAAACCTGTGCTACTTTTTTGTTAAGCAAAAGATTCAAAAATACCTAGTTAACATATAAGTTAATAAAAAAGTAAAAACGGGACATTGTATAGTTTTTTCCGTAAAATCTTTTGACGTATGGTAAAGAGATTTTTTCATCCGCTGACTATTTTTTTCAAGTCAAAATAATCGACGGATGTCCAAAATTATGGAAATTTTGAGAAGTATGCTAAGAAGATGTGTTTTGTCTAATCAAATGAGATATCTCACAAGGATTCTTAATTATATTTTACAGATACGTGTAATACATAATATCAAAAAAATCTTTCAGAGCTGCAATGAAATATTGAGAAATTCGTTTTGTATTATATATATATATATATATATATATATATATATATATATATATATATATATATCGAGAAAGAAGGCTGCTATATCCAGGCATATTTTCTAAATTAAAGAAATTAAAGAGAAAATGGAATCTATTCACACCATGGAAAATAATGTATGATAAAGAAAACAGAAAGAGAGAGAGACGAAGTGAATGTTCTGGCTTGTGTAAAAACAATTCCTTCAAACTTTTAGAGGGATAGAAATAGAAACTGGAGTCATCAAAAGTTGGGTATAAACAATATTAAAAAAAAATGTAAGTACTACTCCTAAAAATTTTTTGTGTTCAAAATTTACGTCCTGGTAATGCAGAATGCCGAGTAACGTTCTGCAATTGGTATGTGAAACAAGTCAGAACTAGAGACAATTTTGGAAGATTAGTAATCTGGTCCAATGAACGTTATTTTAGTACTGGTATTTTTAACAGACATTGGTCGGTAGAAAATCCTCAACAAACCGCTATTTAGAAATTGAAAAAAAATCAAGATTTCGCGAACCTGTGCGAAAGTTACAAGTTGTAATTTGAATACTGGAAATCTATATATATATATATATATATATATATATATATATATATATATATATATATATATATATATATTGTATATATAAAGGATATAAACCCAATATTGTTTTGAGATTACAAGATAAATACAATAAACAAAAAGATTAAAATCGAACATTGATACATAATGAATTAGTATCAGTGTAAATTAAAATATCAAATAGAATTAAGTATAGTTTAAGGTATTTTGTTTAAAATATAGGATAAATAATTAGGAATAGTTTTAAGAATAAGTCAATAGCTACCAAAAACTGGTCTAAGCAGATAATTTTCGAACTGTTTGTTTTAGCAAAGTTTTGACTTAGTTTCCTCTTTAGAGATATAAGTTCAATAAAAAACGGTGCTAAATATATTGAACAACAAAAAGGAAACATTATTATAAATTAATATATTTTTAATTTGTACTAAAAGTGAGTGAATGCGTTAGAAAACTAAGAATCAAGTGTTCAAATATAAACAATCACATTGACACTAAAAGTACGTGAAGTTTACTATCAGTGCGGATATCGAGAAAATAAAACATTGTGATAAGTGAAAACATTCATTAATGTTCAGTTTGAAACAAGAATGTAACAGTTTTAAGGTTTATTAAACAAAATATGGGAAAATTAAAACCATGTATGCTATATTTCTGAAAAATATAAAACTGATTTATTTAGATTATAAGATAGATTTAAGTTTTTAGTAAGCAAATCTAGGACTAAATTGTCCAGAATATGTTATTTAATATATAGATAGTTATATCCGAGGCAATAATAAACATTTTAGAGTTTTTCGAACAAAAATAAAGTCAAATAGTCATAAATTTCTATGTGCAAGCCGTTTATTTTCATCAATTTTAATATATAAATAGTATGCCAAAGTAGTTCTAATGTATATCAAAGTATCGAGAAAGCTCTAAAGTTTATTTTGGGCAAGTTTAATAATGCTCAATGATAGAATGTTGGTTCATATTTTCATCAAAACAGATAAAATTCCATTAAAAATTGATCAAATTAAAAAGCTGTCATAAATCGCAATTTTCAAATTGGTAATATTTATCAAGTTATCTGATGTCACAAATCTGACCAATCAGGTTGGAGACGATTCATATATTTCGGGTTCTGTTAAATAGCCGAGACGGAGGAATTTCGTCAAAGTTGAAATAATCCTGTTGCAAAAAGCATCGCGTCTTGAGAGCTCCCGAAATTTTACCATAACCTCAAATTTTCATTTTTTTACCTACGTCAAAACAAAACAAAAGTGAAATAGTTTGTTTTCTTTTATTTTTAATTGAGGTTATGTGTTTTGACAAGTAAAACAAGTTTAGTATTTAATAAAATTAAATAAAAGTATCGAAGTTTGTCCTACGAAAAAAATAATCAACTCTCAAATAACAACAAGTACGGGAAAGAGTATTTTGGAAAATACAAGAAAATTAAGTGATATATTCTTAAAGAAGAAAATATTTGTTCGAGTTTTTTTTATGGAAAAAATATTTGGAAGTTTCCTTACTTGACAGGAAACTATTACAAAATATATTGGGCTATTTAAAAAAATTTTCAAGAAGAAAACGAGTAAATCAATATACTGGAATTGTGTTTATGAAATTGGACCAAGATACAGAAAACAAAACCAAGGTATAGAAAATAAAACCAAGGTACAGAAAACAACACCAATGTATTTATAGTAGTCTAAGCAGGTGAATGCTTTTAGTTGTTTGTAGAAATTAAAAAAAACTAGCATCAATAATAGTCTAAGTTTTCACAAGATCAAAAAAAATTACACTTATGAATGATAGCTTGTTCTACTAACTTGATAATAAATAAATAACATTAATCATCAATAGTAGGTGTCGCTATAATAATAATTAACCACTTATATCACGTCACGGCAAACGAAAATTTTTAAAAATAAACCAAATTTTGAGAAATTAACTACGTTTTACAAATTAAATTGCAGTAACGCCATCTGGTGGAAGGTTGCAAAATTAAATTAATTAAACGTTGCCAAGGAGTGATACAGGTGTTGTAAGCATAGTTGCATGAAATTTTATAGTATTATTCTTATAATTTCATCCAAAATTGTTGAAAATTGTGCCATATTTTTAATTGTTCAATTAAATATGTATTTTGTGTTTTGATCTGTAGGACATTTTGAATATCAAAAAAATTTTTGAAAATTTAAATATTTTCAAAATTGGTAAGAAATAATTGTATTTTCTAATAATTATTTTTTACCTGGCGCCCAACAAACAAACATTAAGTATTTTTGATTAAATTTTGGCAATACATTTTGAAAATTTTAAAAAATTCTTGAAATCAGAAAATAAATAATTATAATAAATAGGTTTTCTACATGCATAAATTAAATTAAATTTTTTTTAACCGGGTAAATTTTGTGCGGGTGAGTGTAGCGCTAGAAAGGGTTCCTGCAACGAGCATTCCAGAGCGACAACGTCACCGTAATCGTCACAATATATATATATATATATATATATATATATATATATATATATATATGAAGTAAAATGCGAACAGTAAATGCAAACTTCTCTCCATCATATCGTTTCTGTGTTAGAGGTTGCACAGTTAGAACAAATTGTTATAAAACTCAATTTATCCTATTCCATCACCATCGAGATGGTGGCCTACCTGTACCACCATACCGAGAAGAAAGTCAAAACTTACCCTCCCCGCCACAGTGATACGGCAGAGGTACATGTTTCGTCTCTACTACGGATTCCTCCGTGTGAGATGCAATAGCAGTGGCGGGGAGGGTAAGTTTTGAATTTCTTCTCGGTATGGTGGTACAGGTAGGCCATCATCTCGATGGTAGTGGAATAGGATAAATTGCGTTTTATAACAATTTGTTCTAACTGTGCAACCTCTAACACAGAAAGGATATGATGGAGAGAAGTTTGCATTTACTGTTCGCATTTTACTTCATTCATACGCGGAGCTGCATATAGTTGTACGTTTGCTGAATGTGATTTCAGCACTACAACGGCATAATGTGGATAGATCCACTGCTATTGCATCTCACACGGAGGAATCCGTGAAATCCGCATAAACATATATATATATATATATATATATATATATATATATATATATATATATATATATATATATATATATATATATATATATAGTAGTAGAACTTCTTTTGTAAAAAATATTCAATATTTGCGAAAGAAAAAAATTTGATGTCAGCTCAAAATAGCCTAATTAGTAAAATGTAACTTACACGATGGGCCAATGTTGTGGCAAAGTGTAATTGCTCCATTATTATAAAAGTAAGAAAACTTTCTTTTATATGACGGTGGCAGAAAATTAATATGCCTATATTCCAAAATTATTTTTGGTTATACAGGGTGATATGGAAAAGCAGGCGAGCCATAACCATAATTTTTTTAACTGATATATCCTATACATTTTTATATATTTGGATTCACCACAAAATTGTTCAATACAATTTTGAATTTAGTTTTATAATTTTTGCGGCATTATCAAATTAATGACAAAAATATCTCTTTGGATTAGTGTTTTTTAAAACCTCTCTAAAAAACTTTAAGCCAGATTCACTAAGAAGTTTTAGGACTTAGACCCGATCTAGTTGCCATGGAATTTAAATCTTCTTGTTGGCCACTTTTGCTTTGCTTATGATATTGTCATAATTTACATTACATATGTCAATAAAAATAGGCCTATATATACTGTTAAAAACAACCAAGTACCAACAATCGTGAATAATTTACATTTACTTTGAATTTTAAGCAATTCATTGAAATATCAGTTCGTGGCTCATTAAATTTGATTAAATGGTATGTTAAATTTCAATAAAGTCTCTGAAAAGATATTTCAACTTCTGCACATTAAAATTAGTTTACATATACCTTAACACTAAAGGAATTTACATTATTATTCAACATACGTTACGTGTATGTATTGAATTTTTTGCATAGTGGTATATAAGTTGTTTAAAGGACTCAATTTTCTTATGGTAAGGAGTACATGTCTGCCCCATACTGACTAGAATGAATCAGTTCGAAACCGGTCTAGATGGCGGACACCCCCTATTGGAAAAATGTTCACCTTTTCCTTATAGTTTCAGAATTTTCTAAACTCATATTAATGTTGGTGCTTTAAATATGTGATAGCATATCTCAAATTCAATGAACACTGGTTGTATATTTAATGTACAGGGTGAGTCAACGATTGGATGAAGTAGGTTTGTGCCTTTTCGGTGAAATTAACAAAGAAACTATATTTATTGTTTGATACAGTTTATTTTTACGCATATTTTAAAAATATTTAGGACTCTACAGGGTGAGCCAAAAAACTAGGACAGCATAAAGTTGTATTTTTTAAATAGAACACCCTATATACGAATCGTATTTTCGATTTAGCTTATAACTTTAAATCTTTTTTATTAAAGGTTTACTATAACAAAACTTTATAGTTTCTGAGATAATTAAGTTTAAAGAGAAAAAGTCACATTTTCAAGCATTAATTCAATCCTAAATAACGTTTTCAATTTTGTGACAAATATATTCAAATTTGGAATTTAGCAAGGCCAAGGACAAGTTAACATAATTTTTACCTAATATTTGCAATAAAAGCTACAGGGTGTTGAACACATCGGCTCAAATTTGAACAAGTTTAAATGAATAAATATCTTTTTTTTTAAATGGTACACCCTGTATATTTTCATGTTATTTAATAGAATAATAAAAACTCTAAAAGTTTTGTTCAATATATCCTACACCTATTTATAATAGTTTTTGAGATATTTCAGTTTTTCTTATTTTCCATACTTTTTTACAGAAATAGTCTTCATTATCATAGTAGCCATGGCAAAAACAATGTAAAAGAACATTTTTCTGTGTGTCAAATTTATAACCGCAATCGCTTCTTTTGGTTTTTATGTAGTGTAGTTTGGTTTTTTTTTGCATTCATCTTATATTGTAAAATGAATTTTCCAAAGAATGAGTTAATAGATATGATTTATACAATAGGAGAGGCTCAAAAAAATTGCCTTCTTGCTCAAAGAATTTACAAAATGAAGTATCCTGATCGACGCTAGCCTAATACCCAAACTTTTCAAAACTTAATGCAAAGATTTGATTCTTCTGGTACTGTTGATTATCCAAAACGTAAAGTGGTCAACAAACCAGTAACTAATGAAGAAAAATAACTACAAGTATTGTTAAATGTTCAGGAAAATCCTTATATTGGTAGCAGTCAGTTAGCAGCATTATGTGAAACATCACAATCCATCGCTAATCGTACTACCAAGAAATATAGGTATCATCCATATCACATGGAATTACACCAAGAATTGCATGGACAGGATATTGAAAGTCGTGTAAACTTTTGTCGTACAATAAATGCGGAGATTCAATTAAATCCAAATTTATTATGCAAGGTAATGTTTAGTGATGAAGCTACTTTTAGAAGTAACGGTGCCGTAAATAGACGCAACATGCATTATTATGCCACAGAAAACCCATTTTGGATTAGAGAGGTGCAACATCAAAACCACTGGTCATTAAATGTTTGGTGTGGTATTCATCATAATCGAATTATTGGACCCCACTTTTTTAATGAACCACTAAATGGCCATAGTTACCTGAACTTTCTACAAGAAGAACTACCCCAACTGCTTCAAGGTCTCGATAGGGATGAGCTCGACAGTATGTGGTTCCAGCACGATGGTGCGCCTCCGCATTACCATCGTGAAGTTCGTGCGTTTTTGGACCAACGATATCCGCAAAAATGGATTGGACGTGTGGGTTTCATTGAGTGGCCACCAAGGTCTTGCGACATCACCCCATTAGATTTCTTCCTATGGGGTTATATTAAAAATAAGGTGTATGTTAATCCACCAACAACAGTGGAAGATATGCGAAACAGGATTAGGGATACCTGTAGAACAATAACGCCACTAATTTTGTCCAGGGTCCGAGAAAATCTGCAAAAAAGACTAAATTTGTACATTGCACAAGAGGGTCGTTTATTCGAACACTTATTAAAAGGAAATGATTAATCTCAGTATTTAATAGGTAATTTTTTTGTTTCAATTTAGTGTAAAAGTAAATATGTATTTGCCTTGTCGTTATTGTTGTGTTAATTTTTTCACATTATGTTTAATTAAACTATTGCCGTTGTAATATAACGAATAATGTATTTCATCATATTTAACCACATTCTATTTGTTTCTGTAGTTTCTTTTTATTATTTTACATGGCTACTATGATAATGAAGATTATTTCTGTAAAAAAGTATGGAAAATAAGAAAAACTGAAATATCTCAAAAACTATTATAAATAGGTATAGGATATATTGAACAAAACTTTTAGGGTTTTTATTACTCTATTAAATAACATGAAAATATACAGGGTGTGCCATGTGTTCAACACCCTGTAGCTTTTATTGCAAATATTAGGTAAAAATTATGTTAACTTGTCCTTGGCCTTGCTAAATTCTAAATTTGAATATATTTGTCACAAAATTGAAAACGTTATTTAGGATTGAATTGATGCTTGAAAATGTGACTTTTTTTCTTTAAACTTAATTATCTCAGAAACTATAAAGTTTTGTTATAGTAAACCCTTAATAAAAAAGATTTAAAATTAAAAGTTAAATCGAAAATACGATTCGTATATAGGGTGTTCTATTTAAAAAAATACAACTTTATGCTGTCCTAGTTTTTTGGCTCACCCTGTAGAGTCCTAAATATTTTTAAAATCTGCGTAAAAATAAACTGTATCAAACAATAAATATAGTTTCTTTGTTAATTTCACCGAAAAGGCACAAACCTACTTCATCCAATCGTTGACTCATCCTGTACATACATAGTCATCTTAAAAAGCAATGATCAAACTTAATAAATTTAAAGCATTACATTAAATGCATTTAATAAACTTTTGTGAAATTGCTTTCAGAACATTTACATTAAATTTGATGCATTTCCTTTTACAGTGTAGGAATATTAAAAATAAAATCCTGGAAAAAAATCGGCAATAATACAGTTGTCTTTCGAATATAAATAAAATTTTTAATTTTTTCCGATTTAGTAATAAAATAAAACGATTTTCTTAATTCCTGTATTTTGAAAGTCCAAAACTTGATTGACTTATTGTAGCCCATGATAATTTAAATCCTTTACTGGTAATTTAGACTTGTTTTAAAGTTAGACCTTCTCTATGAATTAGGGGATTAATCTTAAATTATAAAAGTGTCAGATTTTCTATATTGTTTTTTCTTAAATCAAAATTTTTTGATCTTACTACCAATTTCATGTCAGAGTACTTTAAAATTAATTTTTATATTTTGGATGCCAGCAAAAAAAATTTGCAATTACCAACAAGAATTTATAAAGAAAAATATCGAGAAGGAAAACACCAGATAAAAGAAATTTGAAAAACTATAGGCTCGTTTTGAAAATATAGGTCGGTCCTTTGACAAAAATAAAAGAAGAAAATTTGGTTTTTACAGAAGAAAATGAATTAAATGTCCTAATAGCTTCTAGTTAAACAGCTGCTCGGCTAAGAACCCTTTGCCCAACAATGGATATAGTGGGAGGAGCCAACAAGATGCACCCATACCACATTCAGTTATTATAGAGACGATGATGAAGATCACAAAAAAGGAGTAAATTTTTGTGAGTGAGAGCCAAATAAACTAAGAGGAAATTGGAACTTTTCAAATTATGTGTCATTTTCATAAAAATGGTAACAAAACTAGACACAAGTTTCATTATTATGCTATCTCCAATATATATTTTATAAAAACCCAGAAAGTTCTTAAATATTTGGACAGAAGTCCTCGATCATATCCTAATTTGAGCATATTTTTATGAACGGAAAATAACAGTTAAGATTTACTGAAACTTCTTACAAAATCACTTGCCGCAGTCGTTGTTTATATACCAAATTAAATTGGGGAACCATTATGTTGTCTTCATGATAAGATCCCCATTCCTTTCAAATGATCAATTAATATTTTTTCGAAAGAAATCTACAATCAATTATGGATTGGAAGAGAAGGACCAGTTCTATTACCACCTAGGTTACCTGATATGGACAAAATGGATTTCAGTATTTGGGGAATCGTAAAAATAAAGGTATATAATATACCTCCAACTACCAAAGATGACATGAAAATTATTGTAAGAAATTGTTTTTTTAAATATAACTGTATAAATGAATATAAACTTAAGTAGATCATTTGAAATTTGTTTAAAAATTATTGAAGGCCACTTCGAACAGGAAACGTAAAAATAATTTAAAAAGATGAGTATAGTTGGTTCATCAAAGTGGATATAAAATAATAGACTAGGAAAAAATTTTTTGTGTTTTTATCTTCTTAAATGATATTTTACTCTAAGCCGAGCTCTAAAGGGTACTTTTCAAATTATTCAATTTTTCAAACTTGCTTTAAATTGTCAAATATTTTTCTTTAGTTTTCTTACATAGGTATAAGCAAAATTTCTCTCCAAAGAAAAACATACTATTGGAATGAAATGTTTGAGTCTTGCAAGACAAAATTATATATTTGTATTTATGTCTATAGCCATATTTGCTTCCGAAAACCAACATCTTAATGACAGCAAGCTTAAGGAAAAAGATCAATTAAAACGTCATGACATTACAACATATCAAAAGGTATAGATGTCTAGTTACTTCTTTTTA
The DNA here is from genome assembly GCA_034092305.1 of Diaprepes abbreviatus. Lineage (NCBI taxonomy): Eukaryota > Metazoa > Arthropoda > Insecta > Coleoptera > Curculionidae > Diaprepes > Diaprepes abbreviatus. The sequence goes on from JASJET010000028.1 coordinate 17,219,498, forward strand.
AGGATGAGAAATCGTGCATAGACACCACCACGAAGTATAAAGGTACTGCCACATTCTAGCTGACTAAAACGTCCCCTGGAGTTAAGAAACCACGATTCTTTAGCCCCTGTTGATTGCAATAGGGCAACTATCAAAAGAAACTTGCAGTGACAGTCCTTTTTGGTACCGGGCCTGTGGGCCTTTACAAACTTTTGGCCTTTATATCATAATGTGTGCGCACCAGGTGCAGGTGCACCCATTGCTTTGCACTCTCTTACATTTTGTATAGGGTGTAAGAGTCTCTTAGTTCAGTATTTCAGTAATTAGAAATATCGCTTATCTGCTTGTGTGCGGTACTGGGTGTCCTAGGTCCTGTATATTCAGTAAATTTTTCGCATAACGGGATGCCCTGATTGATGCTTGGTGGCATCTTGAAGTATCGCTCCTGGATTGCTCCAATGATGTATCCTGGTAAGGCTGGCTAAATCTGATATCTAAGCCTCTTACATTCCTTCTCATCTTCTTTAGGATAGTAGTTGAATACTTGCTTAATTAACTCATTGCCATATTCCTCTGCGGTAAGGAAGGCTTCGGCGGCTTTTTGCGTGAAGTTTTCTCTTGGTGGGGTCCACTTCATTTCTCTACTGGTTTGCTCGTTCCTGACGGACCAAGGGGCATTTATATTTTCTCTTGGAAAGTCAATCTAATTTTTCTATGGATTTGCTGGTTCCTGACGAACAAAGGGGCATTTAAGGCCATTCTCAGATTGACGTTCTACTGGGCTTGTAGTATTTTCAGTTGTATGTCGGCTGAGTATCTCTACGCTATGGATGCGTAAGCCAAGATCGACCTAAGCAGCATTTTAATTATCCTCAACTTGTTTCTTAAATCCATCTGGATGTTCCTGTTAAACAGAGGGTAGAGCTCTTTCCTTGCTATTTTGTATACATTAATAATATTCGTGATGTGTTTCTCCTATCTCAGCCCCTTATCGAATGTCACTCCCAGGTATTAGACCTGATTTGAACATCTGAGGTTTTCACTGTATATGTCGACTATTTTGCACCTTCTTTATCTTGGTCAAGAGGAGGGATTAGCACTTGTCAGCGTTAACAGGGACTTTCCAGGAAACAATCCGTTGTGGATCTAGTCTATCTGCTTAATATTTCCGGCCCTGTCGATCTTACCACTATGGCGGTATCATCTGCAAACTTCGTATTCGCTGATTTGTGGATATCGTGTGTGAATATATTATATAGCTGTGGAGAAAATAGAATTCTTTGAGTTACTCCTACCGCCGGTCTGCTAGACTGAGAGCTTTCTTGTTCCATCCTACGGTGAAGTCTCTAGTTACTTGAATATTTTACGAATATTAATATTACCAGTGATACTCACCAGTTTGAAAAGAGGATTTAAATTATTGCCGTAAAAAAATATTGTTGATAGGTACGGCTATTGTAAATCTATTGGAGGGGGAGAGTATACATGAATAGTCTTCTATTGCGAAAACTAAGCATTTACGAAACCATGTCTAATTAGAAAATTTTCCTTAATTTTCAGACTATTAAGCCCATGAGATTTCAAACACCTATTTGGTTAATACACAAAAAAAAATGGTATCGGTAGTTATATTGGTTCTGCAAAATAAAAATACAGTTATAATTTTTTCTATAATCTTATTCGTAAAATAACGAAATTATCGTTCACTGTGGAAATCCCAAAGACAGCATTGGCCCAAAGCAATTATTTGATTTCCCAAGTCAATTTTCTTGCAGCTCAATTTTTGCTTAATAAAGGGAAAATCTACGACCACTTTTTGTTTAAAATTCACATGATTGAGATTAGAAAAACAAGAACCGAATTAAGAAACAATTTCTTTATAAATATTTTTCTATTATTGGATTAAATTGTTAATGAAATATGACAAATAAATATTGTAGAATACACCACAGTTGGCTTCCATAAATTAAGGAATAAATAAAAAATTTATAAATCATTGGCGTAAGTATAAATAAAAAAGTAGATTTAACAAAAATATTATGCTTAATTAATGTAATGTTTTTTATTTAATTAATATACATGCATTTTTATCCGAAATTATGTAAATAATTATCTATACGCGTATCGTTATTTTACCAATTTTCCTTTCGCTTTACCATCCATATTCCAATATGTTTGAGATACTAAGATAGAGAATACACCCCAAGTATCAAAATTCCAAATTTACTTTAATTTATGACCGAAATTATAGTAAAGCTTTGCATAATTCTTTCAAAACACACGCACTGTTCAAACGTAACGTCAGCCGGCGTTAATAACGGTGCGTAAATGTGAAAATATTTCATAATTTTCCTTTATACACGGATTTCTGAAATAAAATGAATGACAGATGATAATGGAACTGTCAAACGAAAAATGTCCGGAGTATGCTCTGCGCCATTTTGGGTAAAAGTGACGTTTTGGCACGTCAAATTAACCGTCAAAAGTCAAACAATAGTGTCATTGTTGTTATTATTGTGAAGTAATCTTTGTTTTTCCCTGGATTCAATTTATTTTATATAACTTAACAACCAAGTAATATGCACCAAGTCATCAGTCAAATATTTAGGTGTAAATATAGACCACAAAATTATCTTCAATTGGCACTTTGGAACTGTTAAACAAAAATGTATACAAAGGCCAAATACCTTAGGAGTCTAATATACAAAGAAAAAGGCATATCAACAAAAACAATTCATATATACAAAGCAATATACCGACTTTAATAGGAATAGATACCCCCTCCATACAGTAATTGCAGGAAGCCAGCACTCATAAAACTTGAAACGGTAGAAACCACTGTTCTATGTAGTATGACTAAAATATATCGTCCTAGCTATCCACCAATCAATTATTGTATGAATGCACTAAACATCCAGCCGATTATTGCAAGACTTCCTGTCCTGACAACTAGGTTTGAAAGAAAAACTGAAACTTGACCGGTGATAGAGGAACTGTGTACGACCAGAGGCTGGAACCATAGGCCAGCCAGAAGACCTCCATTAAAGATACTGTTCAACCTTTAATATACTTTTTTTTATTATTTTGGGAAGATTGGTAGGGGCTTGAAGACCAAACGTACTATAAATAAGCTTTTTATTCTGAAAGACCTCGTTTGTTGGCCTGTAAGGTTCTAATTTATATGTCCTAATAAATTATAATCATAATAATATTTATTTAATTGTAGTATAGTATAGTGTTTAACACAGTGTAAGGAAGTAAAATGTTGCATTTACCATTATTTGAATATAAAATTTAATGTTACTTATTTAAATAAAAATTTTAAATATCTTACAAATTGTTACTTCTCAAATTTTTTATAAGTTGTGTTGATGAAAACAATTATGTTACACTTAACTGTTTCAAAGTAAGATATTCGACTGTTATGGATATATGGACACAAGTGTTTATGTTAAATCCATAATTAGAACTAGCCGTAAGAAAACAATTTTTAAACGGCATGCTCATACTATTGAGATATGAACAGAATTTAGTGTAATAATTTTGTATGTCTATAATCTCAAATTTACTTGAAATTTGCGAAACATTCAACTTTCTAAGGATATTTTAATTAGAAAATACTGAAAATAACGGGATACTACCTAATTAACATTTCAACTGTTTTTTCAAAAAATAAAACGTTTTGAAGAGACGGTTTGTCAACATATTGCTTTTTTTAATGGCTAATTATTTTTAACAACCAAAAATATAATAAAAATTTTTAATCTATTTTTACGACCGACCACCAATAGTATGGCAAACATCCACACATAACAATCAATTGACACGAATTGGATAAGTTGGGTAAGGTTATAACGCAATACTGTCATTTTATCTCTTTCTACCATTCGTTTCGTTCAACTACTTATGTCGATGAAATTTCGGAAAGGTATGCAAATTGCTTCAAACCTTGTCAGTGAGAAGTAAACGATTACGTTTAGTCGTTATAATTTTTCAGTGGCGACAGCGTATTCACTGTTATTATAACTTCACTTTACCCAAAATGGCGCATAGCATGGTGCGGACATTTTCTGTTTATTTGACGATCACTACATATACTTTATATGTGCGTTCGTTTTCCAAACGTTTTATTTTTAGTTAATACCTAAACTATGAAAAAATATATCAGATTATGGTCATGTTTGTATTTGAAAAAATACAATTGAAAGCAATTTAGCCAAAAATGTCTTAATTTTTAAGTTTTACACGACTCCGGTGGATATATAGATGTCTATTAACTGACGATACTTTTCAGTCTGATATGGAAAAACTCTGTAGGTTTATTATCCTAACGACATATCTCGTAATCTGCAGACTTTTTCAATGTCATACTAAAAAATATGGCAAATTAAACGACATCCTCATATCCACCGAAAGAGTGCAAAATATAAAAATTAAAATTTCACTTTGTTTAAATATAGCGCTAATTTGTGAAATTTATATCTTTATTTTTGTAAGCAGAGGAGTCTTAGATAATTAAGTTGCTAAGTTGCTTTTAAAAATTATAGCGAAGAAATTGGTAAGTAAATTTAATTCTTGATTGAGGTCCTAACAGGTAAGTATTAAGATGAAGTAAAATCTAGAGAAATAGTGTTTTTTTCGCTTTTTTTTTTGGTAAACTTCTTCACGTAACTCCTAATTTGAGGTCGTAAAATACGAATTTGGCCCACAATTTTTCCCTAATTTTCTATAAAACAAAAAATCTATTTTGCTAAAATTTTTTTCAATATATCTTGCAAATTTTGTTACATCCACAAATTTTATGGTTACGGAAGTTTTTATTTTTTAAACTGGCACTTTTTATAGGAAAAATAACAGAAAAACCAATTTTAATAACAAAACGTCAAGTAGAAAATGTCAATTGTCTCAAAAAAATAAATTGGAAAATTTATGCAAAAAAGTGGGTAAAGTTGAAATATATAATATGCAACGCGTATGTGTTATATAAAATGTATAATAAACACAAAAATTCAGTGTTATTTTTTTCAAGAAATAATAAAGACATTGAAAAAAAAATGTTTCTTTTTGTGTCTCCTGGAAAATTGGGGAAAAATTTTGGAAAAACAAGACCAGAACCGTATTTTAAGATCTCAAGATAGAATATATGGAAAGGAATTTTCCAACAAAAACGAAAAAAATTCCTGATTTTCCCAGATTTCACTTCATCTAAATTTCGAAATTTTTGCTCTTTTTCAATAAATTCAATCTTGGTTTTATATCTTTCTAAATTCTAATATATTTTTAGTTTCGTTGTTATAATAATAAATATAAACAGTTACAGGAACTGTTCTGTCCTTGGTTGTATTGATTCAACTTCCATTCGACTGATTGAAAATCATAAAAGTGTTTGGCGATTGAATTCTTTTGTGTGATAATCTTAAGTTGTCGATCGAAATAGGATGGAATTCGAGTACTCTCCTTCCCATATTTTGGCCCCAATGTGCTTTTTGGAATATTTGTTTACCAAGTTTTCTTAGATAGGAATTCTACCAACTCAAAAGTCTTAGGTGGAACAATGACAAGTACGCTTTAGGTATATTTTTCCTAGTAGTAGTGCCAAAAAACATCAAGCTAGGCATTAGCACACTTACTACAATACTAGATTGCCAAAACGCTTTTGCAACAGGTAATTTAGATAAAGAAAATTAAACCAACAATAGGTCTTTTAGGATTGCTTCATGGATTCTTGTCAAAATGACAGACCATGAATTAATAAAATTTGCTGTAAAATGAAAATCATTGCTACTTCCCAGATAACTTTATACGTTGCAGATAGATTAAAACATGCTTAAGCAAAAAAAAGGTAATATGCATATAAAATATAATTATCTGCTAAATTTGCTAAAAAATCTTCAGAAAATAAATAATCGTACCTTGGTGTTTCACGGTTGGCAGGCAAAGGCCTAGAATTTATGATTCGAGTTCCCCACTACATGGAAAAAATTTCCAAACAAAAACGGTGGACCGATTTTTTAAATCTTGCAGATCAAACTAATCGAATCAGAAAGATTACTAATCTAACAAGAATAATACAAAACTGTTTTAAACTAAATAAGTAATATAAAAAAATAATTACCTTTTCTCTAATCATCAAACATACTTTTGAAAACACAATATTGACAAATGTGAAAAATAGTTCAAATGAACTAGGTCTACTTGCGATCCACAATCATCACGTGACTTATCAGCTAATTTATAAGCTTTACTTGAGTGTTAGGAAAAATTGAATAACAGAATTACAAAAATTCCTTAACAACGTTAAATCTTAATCTAGCTAACAGTATTTAAGTGAATATGGTGAAAGTTCAATCATGTATATTAATAATACTAATTTACTGTCACAGAATTTACCAACAATAACAGGTGAGTTGTAAATATTTGTGTCCAATTGTTTTACGTTGTGTTTATAAGTGAACAGTTTTATAATAAGTAACTATATTTTAGTGCACTACAATTTAATATTACTGTCGTTATAACACTAATACTTATTTACTTTTAATTTCCAATACAGGAATTGTTTTTTGATTGGCAGAACGAAAGTGAGAGCAGAGCCTTTACTTTAAATTATGATGCGATTCTCAAGTTAGGTCAATCTTTTCAAGTTGAGATTGGTTATACAGGTCCTTCTTTGCCAAGAGAGAACACATCCGATTCTCTAGGGAGACCGTGGAGATATGCACTATACTCACTATATCAATAGGTATTTAACAACATCCTCATTTCATATCTTTTATAAAAATATAGTTTTCAATTTTTGGCCACATATGACAAACTTTTGTTTACTGATATCTTAGAAATTTTCGTCTAATAAAAGACTTTGTAAAACCAAAAAAAAAACAGGTAATTTAGACTTTATAAAAAGAATATTATTACTGTGCTATAACTAAAATTAATATAGAATATTTTTTATTTTATAGAATATCTTTCTCTACCGAAATCAGTGCAAGTTACACGTCAAGCCAATTGACTCCTAAGAAAAGCTGCGGAATATAAGCATTCTGTTTCTGTTTGTTGACAACGTATAGGATCATTTAAAAGAATAATGTTTGCGAAAAAAATTATTAGACCGAGGATCAGAATCAGAGTTTTATTCAAACAATTCAATCACAAAACTGTTTAAACAAAAGGTCGTCGCTTTACAGTAGAAGAAAAACTTTTGGTGCTAGCTTTGTACGAAAAATTCTGCCTATGATTATTGTTTAATGACAGAGTTGTTTCATTTACCGTCCAGGATATTAATTAGATATATTAGTTGATACTAATGGACTTTACACAAGTGTTCGACCGAGTCAAACTGGAACACATAACAGAACTACTGCGAAGAAAACAAGTAGACGAAGCAATCATACGCACAATATACGAACTGAATTCCAAAAACACCATGGTAATTAAAACAAATAACACTCTAACAGAGGAAATCCCACTATCCATAGGAATAAGACAGGGTGATAGCCTAAGTCCAACACTTTTCAATGTAATCATGAACGAAATCATTGATGAGGTAAAAAGCACAAATATTGGGTACCCAATGGGACACAACACCGTTCAGATTATATGTTTTGCAGACGATGTTGCCTTGACAGCAGATAGCGAGGACAACTTACAAAGAATGCTTTTCCATCTCAATCGAACAGCCAAACAGTATAATATGAAGATATCTGTGGAGAAAACCAAAACAATGGTAATTGCTAAAGAACCGATAAGATGCAAACTAATGGTTGATGATAAACGTATCGAACAAGTTGGGAAGTTTAAATACTTGGGAGCACATATAACAAGTAACAGGGCAGTAACGGAAGAAGTACGCACACAAGCCAACAAAGCGGCCATAATATCAGGCCAACTAAGAGACATGTTCTGGAACAATAAATATATGACGGTTGAGAGCAAAGCAAGAATTTACAAGGTCTGTGTAAGACCGATACTGACCTACGGCGCAAAAACAAGAAATGAAACAACAAAGACAAAATAAATTATGAGAACCACAGAAATAAAAACGCTGAGAATGAGCACGGGAACAAGTTTAAAAGATAGAATAAGAAACGCAAAAATACGCGAGGACAGCGGAGTGGGGGATGTTGTGAAGTGGGTTCGAAACCGTCGTAGGCAGTGGAGAGATCACGTGGAACGAATGGATGGTGACAGACTAGCAAAAACCGTGATGAGAGAGAAACCAAACACCAAACGGCCGCCTGGACGGCCGCCTAAAAGATGGAGAGACAGCTGGATTTCGACCTCAAACGAGGATCGATGAGGCATTGTGTAGATAACGGAACTTGGTTCTACCTAGAAGAAGAAGAGTTGATACTGGCATTTATGGTTCCCCTATGGAAAATTTTAAAAAACAATACCTTTTAGACCAAAGGCACTTCTGTATATGTTTATGTAGTGCTGTTTATGATAAACATGAAAACCAGTTTGTTGCTGTAAAAAATCAAGTAATATGTGATCATGCCGTGGAACTGATAGTCAGAGATTTATGCAAGAAATGAAAGAAAACTGTTTGTTTCATACATATTCTGCAAGGGTGCACCAAAATTCTTATATATAATTACTGATCTGTATTAAGAACCTTCATCCATATTTCAAATAAAATGTATATAATTGTGCACACTTTTTATAGTTTTTCTCGTTTTAGATAAATAGTCTATACCTTATAAAAGTAAAGACCCATTATAACTTAAAATGTTATCAGAGAAATTTCAGTTTAAAGAAAAGCTAATTTTCCTCTCTATTATTTATTATGAATGTACATATTGTAATAATTGTAAATATTTTTGTAATGGGTGTTTCTTTTCTGTGAAATATAGTAAGTGCCTAAATTCTAATATCTACATAAAGCATAATAAAAACAAGTATCCAACATAGACTACATTATTTATTTAAATAAATAAATAAATAAATAAGAATTTTTAGTTTACCCCTACAAAATAAAGTTGATGACATTTCAAACTCATTAAAATAATTAAGTTATCCTCTATATTTTTTGAGTTGAACTACCAATTTTATTTATTTCATAATATTTTTAGCACTATAACCACTCCTTCAAGTTTTCTTCCCAGGCAAAGTTGTTTTTTTTTTAAGAAATTGTCGTATTCTATTACAGTATTTTATCAGGCATTTTATGTAGTATCTTTACTTCTATAAAAAATATTTTTAAATAATACCTTAACTACCCACAAAATATTTTTAATCTTATTACATTTTAACAAGGTACAATATTGAAAACTAAAAAGGAGATTGGTAAAAATCAGCTGTTTTTGAGACTTCGGACATAAATATAAACAGTCGGATTCACTAACTTCGTCTAATTTTAAAACCGTCGTAACTCGATAGCAGAGGCTTTAAACTGACAACAGCAACAATAAGTCAAGCAAGTTTTAAACCCTAAAAATACATGCATAAAAAAATAATTTTATTTTATCCCTGAACCAGCAAAAATGGAGATTTTTGTATACAACTAGTGTCCTTTCATATTTCAAAGCTTTATCGCAAGGTTCTTATCCTTAGTATCTCTATATGAGTGTTTATGTGTTGGCATATGTAATATAACTTATGACAAAATCATAAGCAAAACAAAACTTGCCGACCAGAAAATTTAAATTTCATGGCAAATAAATCAGGTTTAATTCTTAACTCTTCTTAGCGAATCTGGTTGAAAAAGTTTTTATATAAGCCATGTTTTTTGCTCTTTATGTATTTACTTCAAATTTGTGACTTAACATTTGTAAAAAAATGATACCAAAATTATTCTCAAAAACGTCAAAATGGCATATTTTGTGAATTTTTAACATTTTTATGTTTAAACCAATTTTTGTGTTTATGTGACACTGATAGATACCAAAACGTACAAACGGTACTACAAAGCCAAAGAAATGTTTTGATTTATCGAGAACCCCAGAAGGATATAGTCAATAAAAGTTTGAAAATGATAAAAAATAAAACAGTGCATATGGGGCGAATTATTTATATGATTTACATTGGTAATTTCTATATAACTCTTACATAAACGTTGAATTAAAAACTCAAACTGAATATGAACCAAAAGAATATCTTAAATAGAAAATTTTTATATTTATATCAGAGGGGGCAAAAAACAACTGATCTTTACCCATCTCTATGTATTTCACATAATTTTTACAATATGTCATAAATGTAATCAATAAAATTTTTCCCCGCGTAGCAGCGAGTAGACCACGAACTTGAGATATAAAACTGGACTGCTCGTGTTCCATATCTCCCTTATAAAAAAAATGACCCCACCGTGCTCCGTGCCATTTGGTGCAAATAATTGCTTTGGCAACAATGAATTCCCTAAGTTTTTATGATATTGGTGAAAGTGTATTTATGACATTGACTGAATAGTTTTCATTTTGACAAAAATTTATTTTTGTTTTTGCTGTTTTATGGATTTTATCACATTTTATGTAACGTTTTACTGAAAATTTCAAACACGAATGTGAACTTTAAGGTTTTTTTTTGAATTTTAAAAAATGTGATTCTTCATCGTAAGACGTGCAAATACCTCATCTGGCAAATTGGAATTTATTTAATTGATAAGTTATAAAGCATTCAATAATAATTATATAAAATTTTACCTTAGAATCAAATTGTAAATCTAAGGGTAACAAGTTTAATTTTATGGATATGATATATAATAATTATTAAATGCTATCAATATTTTAGTTTTCTAAGAGAAAAGAATCTTCAAATTCAAGAGCTGAAGCAAATTGGTCATGATCATAATTTTTTTATACATCAGATAAGTAACTCTGTTCAGAGCATATTTCTGGAAATTGTTTTATACAAGAAGATGAGCAAAAAGTTTGTGCTGTGCTTCTTACAAATAAACTGCCTGAAAAAAACTACGAAGCTCTATTTGATGTAAACATCTTGAAGCAACTAAACTTGGACTTAATAACATATACTGGCTCTACAAAAAAAAGTCCTGAATTAGGTGTGCATTAACCAACAACAATATCGTTTTACCATAAAGTTAATGTTCCGCTGACATATAAAGCTGAATATCGAAACTGGTATGGTGTTAAAATTTAAAATGATTATACGTTTAAAAACCAATATGCCATGTTAAAATAGAAATAAATGATTGCATATAATATGAAATTTTTCAATATTATTAAGGAAATTACATAAATTTTACTTTTATGTATTTGTTTTGTCTAAAAATAAAATAATAACCTTTTGTTTGAATATGTTATTAATTAATAAAACAAGAATTCTTGATTTTAGCTCAGATAGGAAATTTTGTGTCATGAAAATCCTTTGTCAAAGTAGTGAGAAGCTGCGATTGATTACCATTTCAAAAATTCAACTCCAGGAAAGGTCAGTTCCAGATCCTTAGACAGTTAAGTAAATTGAAAGTTTGACCTAGTGAAAAAATTAAAAGTTGCTAGTAAATCTTTATGTATATATTTAGATTAAAAATGATTGTATTAATGTAAGAATTCTCTTGTATTTACAAGCTTCTTTATATTTAAAGTATCTCAATAAATATTGTTTTGTTTACAATTAAATATAAACTGCTTTAACACTATCCCCTTTAGAGTTTAATTTCTTTTTATATAAAAATGGTTTAGTACATAATGTTACTTTACTTCATTTAAATTAAAGCTTCGTTTTTATGAAGGAAATGTCAACATTATTATGAATGTTGTTAACCCTATATAAATACCTAAAATATCAGTTCCCTAAAAGCATCGAGGAGAAAATAATTTTAACAAAGACCTAATCGAAGCTATTTTTAAATAATGAAACTATCTTACTTTGCAATAGATTATGTGGACATTTCGATACCTTACATTAAACGATATACTATATTAATTAATGATATAAAATTTTTAAAAACATATGCCTTAATACTTTTTTTTGTTAACTTCTTATACTGTACGTCCGAAAAAGGATGTTTCTAAAGCAAATATTTCAAAAAAAAAATTAGTCTGGATTTGTTTTTGGCGCATATTTCACATTTTAGCTATTTTGCTAAATAACAGTTTTATTGTAAAAAATAAAATATGTAGTCATAGAAAAAGCATTTTCATTTATTTATAACAACTGACATTTCATGTTTGTTATCTAAAAATATAAAATTGTTACATATTTACGCTGTTCCAAAGAAGTTAAAAAAATTTGCTTTAAACAGAAAAATTATAATTTTGAGGAAACTAAAAGTAGAAATTCAAGTTAAATATTGTTTTACAGAAACAATTATCCTGGGCTGCGATTCTATAACCAACTAACAGGTTTAGACAATAACTATCTCTTTCTATACTATATCTAAAACAATAAATCGCTCTTCATTGTTTTACTTGACAGGCTAATTGAGTATATTCAATAAAAAAGACCAGGGCTGCGATTCTATAAGACTAAAGGGAAAGAGGATGTCATAATAAGGATCTTTTATCTTTGTTCAGTCTGTATTAACACATAAGTATATCACTGTCCTAAAAGAGATAAGGAAAGAGAATGTCAAAAAATATGCTTACAGAATCGGAGCTCTGGTCTTTTTAATTGAATTTACTCGATTAACCTGTCAAGTAAAACAAGGAAGAGCGATTTATTGTTTTAGATATAGTATAGAAAGAGATAGTTATTGTCTAAACCTGTTAGTTAGAATAATAGAATTGACATTCATTCACGCCAATGTAAGAAACTAGCAGGGAATTCAATGTTGCCATACAAATCATTGCACCGAATGGCGACCAATAAGAGGGGGTCAAAAATTATTTTCATGAGTAGTCCAGTTTTATATCTCAAGTACGTGGAGTAGACAAACATTTCATCAAAAGGCATAGAATGCGATCCCTTATTTTATCTATGGCTTTCGTTACAACACTGACAATTTTCGTAATATAATTTCTGAAGACCTTTTTAAAGTGATCGAAAACTTCGACTGACGTGAAGTCAAATATACTACTAGTTATATTAGTTTTACCGTGGATTTACGATGTCGAAAATACATGCTAATAATAAAATATCAATAAAAAAAATTGCATATCGAATAGGAAAAAATTTGTTGTTTTCACAATTAAAAATTTCAACTCGTATTCTAAAAATGCGCATTGCGTTTATCCTCCTATCGAGTTTTAAATAATCACTTTGTATTTAAGAAATTTATAGCCTTCAAAAAGCAACTTAATATATCCGAAAACTGTTTTCTTCAACTTTGGCTCATTTATCCACTCCCTAAATATTGTTAATAAAAGTTTACTTTTCTTTTAAAACGGGTGCCTTTTCGTCTACTAACAAAAACAAAAACTGTTTAACAAACAGCAATAAATTTTCAAGATCGGGAACGAAACGAATACCAAAAGTTATTTTAACTTTTTAAGTCTGGCAGAGAAACATAATGGAAAAGGCGCAAATGTGGGAGACATTGGCGTTATGTATACTGATGATTGAAGCCAGAAGGGTCCTGTATGCATACTAACTAAGGCTGATATTGCTTTCTTTACTGAAAGGTTATTAGTTATAGGTATTGAGATGGAAATATACGTCGACAGTGATGTAAGACTTATGTAGATGTGTATAAAATGAACACATGTGTCGTATTGCGACAAAACAATATATTTGCAAAAGTGTTGCTTAGCCTTATTATCATAATTTGAAATTATATATGAAGATCTATGTATGACAAAATAGTATATTTGCAAAAATCCTTTATATATATATATATATATATATATATATATATATATATATATATATATATATATATATATATATATATATATAAAGACCCGGTAGGGTAGATTGTAGCTTTCCACCCAGTAGGATGGAATGACCCGGTAGGTAGGAATGGCCACGTAGAAAGGACCCAGATGTTTTTTGGGGTCTAGACTGATTCCTTCTTTGACACGAGCAAACGACCCAAAATCCCTGTCTCCAGGTCTGTCCTGGTGAAAAAAAAACATAACTACCAACCTGGCACAAGATACGGTACTCCAAAATACAACAAAATTACTAGGATAATTTTCGACTTTCCATCTCAGAATCCCAAAAATTTGGCAACTAAAAATTGAGATGGAAGTTTGTAGCTGCTGCGGCCAAATCAAATCAGGAAAAAGTTAAAAATCAAGGCAAAATGGCCTCCGTTTATAATCAGGGGCGTTCAATTGCCATGTGTGAAAGAAATGACAGCTCAAAAAGAAAGATACTGGGCAACAACAGTCGGCTGAAATGCATTTGTTAGTTAAGCCAATTCGTTAATCAATAGCATTTTCCACTCAAAACAAAAATAAATCTAATTAGTATCCCAGTAGTTATTTTTAAAATCGAGAAATATACATTAATACATAAATAGGAAGTTTCTACAACCCAATATACATACAATTCTATTCAAATGTGAAAGGGAAAAAAACAAAAATCTATCTGAAATAAAAAACGTAGCAGTAAGTTCGACCTTGATAAGAAAATACCTTATCATAGTGTAGTGAAATACCAAAGCAGGACAAAATAATGGTATATGAAATTAATCGAAACTGTACTAAATTAAATGCTTTTCTTCAAAGAGTCCCTGGGAAATACTAGAGGAAAATGATACTATTTTGCCCATAATGACAGTATTTGCAAAATAAGGTTAAATTAAATGAATTTGTTATGGTAAACTTAAGCGCAAAATTGATCAGTGACAACTCTAAGTACGAATTTTCATGATATTGTTTCATGTAGAGTGAATTCTAATTTACATTTAAGTTTTGAGGCTAGAGGTTAGAAAATTTTGGAAGCATTGGTTCAGGATACTGAAAATTTACATACGAAGATGTCTTGTTATATATAAATATAGATATTTCACAGCATGCCAAACATTCATAAAATTTTATAAAATATTTTAACGCACTTTGAACTGATTTTTGGAGATTAGGCATGACCATTCTCCACAATCCCGCAATAGCGCACACGCATAGTAATACTTCTAAGTAATTTAAGCAAAGATTGATTCAAATCGATAACAACTTGACTTAGGAACCGAGTTTTGAATCAAAAAATTATTTCTGCCCTCTGTGCGGCCGTCCAAATTAAATTTTGTAACAAAGACACCCTGTATTATCTCTTCGAGTGTCTGCCGCCTTTTATTTTAAAAATACTATGCATTTCAGTCAAACAGATTATATCACAGAGCTAGCCGACTAACGGAGATAACTATAAATGATAAAAGTCTCATATGAAATTCCCGTCGTGGAAATCAGAATATTCTCAAATTATGTCGCTGGTCCTTGTGTCCTCGTTTTTCTATTTGTAATGTGTCAATTGTTCGCAATAACGAATTTGAAAAGGTCAAAAAGAAGTTTTTTTAGCTAAATATTGAAAAATTTTATATCCATTTTCATACGTTGACACAGCTTTACGAGCTCTGAATGATAAATATAAGATAAAACTCTAGCCTCCTGGACCAACTTAGCGTTTTAGGAAATCGTAACTTCTCTCATGAAAAACCATTCTGTTAGACTGTTTATAGTCTTACACCAAAAACACTCAATGTTAATTTTAACTCCTACATAACCTTCTGCTATTCTCCAAGAATTATTTGGATTTGCTTCAACAGAAACTAATACATTGATTTCATCAATCTCACAATGTTCCTTGTAGATTTCAAAATGTGGTTTAAAAAATGTTGAATAAATTTGATTTTATCTTCAAAAACATTCTTCTATCTGACTGTCTTCTCTCTGGATATCTACTAATTATAGGCATTTAAAAATTTCAAATTGAAAAGAATACAAAAATTTTCAAAGCTGCATTTTCATTACATTGAATATAATAAACGAACATGTCAAATTTTTCATTGTTCTCAAAGCTTACAAAACCTGCCATTATTAAGAAGAAACTGATTAATCGAAAATTTCAGGACACAAATATGACGAATATCTAAATATTCTGACAGAAACCCCAGAGGACATGATTTTAATAATACGCGTCACGGCCTTGTAAGAGAATCTGATTATTTTTAAAAAATGCAAATTTCGGACTCAATGCTAATAATAAATGTAGAGTGTTATATATTTTTGAGAAGCTTGTAACACACAAAATCACATTTTTCAAAAATACAGGGTTATTCACCGTACACGGCACGGAATATTGCGGCGAAAATGCGTGACTTTCTAAAAGTTTTACTTTTGGGATATATGGGGGTCTAATATAGTTACTTTTTAAAATTATTTTTATATTATACAGGGTGTCTCAAAAGCTCTTAAAGTAACAAAGGTGTGTTTTTTTTCAATGAACCTCCTATATATTATTGCATTTTTAGATTCTCTAATCAAAATAAGTGCCTATTCGAATAAGGTTTATAGTACCTAAACCTTAAGGGTTTTTATGTAGTTTGAATATTAACAATATCTAAACTAATTTTCATGTTTAAAATACTTAAGAAATACTTCAGTTATGTACTCGAAGTTTACAGTGAAGTGTAACAATAAATCATATTTTATATCCCAATTACAATAAATTTACTATATTTTACAGGGTGTCCAAAATTAAGAACTAATCAAATAAGAAATTTAAATGGCTATAACTTGATTAATTTAAATATAATGCTATACTTTTTAACTTACCAGAAAAAGTAACTTTTAAATACCTATCGAATGGTATATGAATGTTCTATACCTAAGTCTTCATGTCTTCACAGAATATGTCAAAAAATCGTT
This sequence comes from Diaprepes abbreviatus, assembly GCA_034092305.1. Lineage (NCBI taxonomy): Eukaryota > Metazoa > Arthropoda > Insecta > Coleoptera > Curculionidae > Diaprepes > Diaprepes abbreviatus. Next base: position 17,236,180 of record JASJET010000028.1, read on the forward strand.
TTCTGAATCATTTTGTGCTTTTTTAATAGATCTTCTAATGTATCAAGTGCCCTATGGCATTTGGAAATGACACATAATTTACAACTATAAGAATCAGGAATATATTTACAAATGTTCAGAAACTCGAAACGCGATTTATAGTCGTCCAACAGGCTATAACAGCAATAAAAGTAATAACATATTGACGATAGCACAAAACAGAAGCAAAATATTTATAGTAAATATTCGAAATGTCCACCATCCATTTCCAAATACTTACATATTCTTTTTTCGGAACCACGGCTAACTCTGAACAACATTTGCGGGGTTACAGTTTTAAAAGCGTCCCCTATGCGTATTTTCATATCTTGTGGTATTGTCGGGGACGCATTGTAGACAATTACTCTTCTGTATCCTCATAAAAAGAAATATGGTGGAGTTAAGTCCGGAGATCTAAGGGGTCAATTTTGAAATCCATCTCTCCCAATCCGCCTGTTTCGAAAATTGTCATTTACAAATTGCCGAACCTCGAAATGATAATGAGGCGGAGTTCCATCCAGTTGAAGCCTCATAGTTATTCTAATATTTATAAGGACATTTTCTAATAACACTGGAAGTTGATGTAAAAGAAAATTGCGAAGAATCAAACCATTTAGAGGTCCTTCAATAAATTAGGGTCCAATTTAGTATGGATCCATTATTCCTCCACACACATTAACCGACCACCTATTCTGGTTCCGCATAACTCAGTATTCATGTGGATTTGAATCATAATAGTGATGGAAATTGTGTCTATTCATGAAACCATTGTTATGAAAAGTACATTCATCACTAAACAACACATTATCAAAAAAGTGTTCATTTTCTGCCACTTTATCTAACACCCACAAACACAATTCAGTTCGGTTGTCAAAATCATTTCCGTGAAGCTCTTGATAAAGCTTGATTTTATAAGGATGAAATCTGTATTTGTTAAGAATCCTTGAAACCCTTGCTTGGCTAATGTTAATATTTTCGGATATATGATTCTAATATTGGGATTTTCGGTCACTGAATCAAGTACAGTGAAAACATTTTTATTCATCCTTAGTAACAGGTTTTCCTATAACAAGTTTTTTATAACTAATACTTCCACTTTCCCGAAACTGGTTTAATAGTCTCACAAAAATGGCTGGTTTAGGATGATTTCTTTCAGGAAACCTTTGAGCATAGACTCGAGACGAAAAAAACAATTGTGACGACATTCTCCAAGGATAAAAATTATGTTAATATGCTTTTCCTTTGGATAAATCTTCATTTTGACAAAGCAATAACACAATAATATTCAAATAATTCATTTCAATAAATGAAGTTTTACAATAACAACAAATAATACCGCTATTATAGCAACAGGCTTTGCAGACTAAACTGACAGAATAAATGAATTATCGGGCAGTTCTAAATGCCATAGGCAACTAGATATATTAGAACATCTATTCAAAAAATGGTGCAGAAAACTATTATTTGGCTTATTCTGTGAAAACGCGAAGACTTAGCTATAGAACATCCTTACACCACTCGATACGTATTTAAAGGTATATTTTCTGCTAAGTTAAAATATATAGCGTTCTATTTAAATTAACCAACTTATATCCACTTAAATTTCTTATTTGATTAGTTTTAATTTTTTGACATCCTGTATAATATAAGAAGTTTATTATTATTGGAATTTAAAACATGATTTATTGTTACACTTCACTGTAAATTTCGAGTACATAACTTAAAAACTTCTTAAGTATTTGAAACATGAAAATTAGGTTATATTTTGTCAAAATTCAAATTATTTAAAAACCCTTAAGGTTTAGGTAATATAAACTTTATTAAAATAGGTACTTATTTTGATCGGACAATCCAAAAAAATGCAATAATATACAGAGGATTTCATTTAAAAAAACACAACTTTGATACTTTCAGAGTTTTTAGGACACCCTGTATAATATAAAAATAATATAAAAAGTAACTTTATTAAACCCTCATATATACCAAAAGTAAAAATTTTTGAAAGTCACTTATTTTGGCTGCGATAATCCGTGCCGTATAGATTGAGTAACCCTGTATACAGGGAACCCTATTTGAAAAAAAAATCGCAAATTTGATGTATTACTCCGAAATAGTGGAACCTGTAAGAAAAACTGACTGCGTCACTAAACCCGACATGAAGAACTTCAGTAGTTCTATTTTTTAACAAGATTTTAAAGTAGGATTATTAACTACTAATCTTAAAACCACTCGAAGAAAATTATCAAAATCTGTCAATCAGAAGATGTATCTCAGAGAGCCAATACTGTTAAGGAAGGCAAAACAGGGGCTAAAAAAACAGCCTTTTGCGAATTCGAAAATGTTACTATAATTCTTATAATAACAAAGAAATAAATTTCACAAATCATGACCATATTAAATTAAGTGATAGAATCAGATAACAGGTCGGTAAATTACAGTTCTACTTTTTTTTTTGGCGCACTAGCACCATCTATTGAAATGTTTGCCAACTGAAAACACCGTCTCGATTCTCTCATAAGGAGTGTCCAGACCCTGTACAACACGCAGTCTGTTTTAAATTAGTGCGGATAATCTTGACAGGGTTACAATAAAATTTGGAAATGGTTCTGTCACGTAAATAGGTATTGTTGACAAGTATTTAAAAATTTTTGGAAATCCCAATACGTATAATCGCTAAATTTATTACATTGTTAGCAAATAATCTACCAAAACTTTTCTGAGCAGCCTACTTAATCGATTTCCATTTATCTCTAACAAAATAATATAGATTTAATATAATTTATTAATTTATTACCAATATATTTTTGTATTTTTTTGTATAATTTAAAGAGTTTTATAATTATTGTTATAAATCAAACGCCGAAATGTGTATAAGTTTTCGAATTTAGTACCAAAGAAATAAGCCATAAATATTGTTTCAAGTAAATATTATCCATAATAAATTGAATTTTAGTCTATATTATCTATATAAATAACAGCGAAAATATCTAATTTTACTCAAAATCACCTTATGCACACAATAGCAATAATTTGTTTGGCAATGCCACACGGGATACACAAACAAATAAAGGGAAAGCGACAGCGAGAGGCGGGAATGAAATGGAAACTAGCAGAGCTTGAAAATGTCGGCGGGAAAGGGAAATGAAGGTGTCAAACAGCGGCATGCTTTGAGGTTTAGTCCGATGGGAATCGCAACAATTCCTGCTGTATATTCAGAATAGAAGCTTTTTATTAATACTATTAAATTGACAAAAAGATAATTAGATTTACTGATAAAAAAAGTTATTTTTCTTAAGAAAATCCAATCGCTACCACGTGAATCAAATGAAGTGTAATAACCAATATTAGACAAATTAAATTAAAATATCAATAGAAAATAATATAACTTAAAAATAAATAGTTTGAAAAGCATTTATCATTTAAATAGAAAATATTATAAAAAAATATAATTAAATGCGGAACTTCATTCGACTCACCTAATTCAGTTGGTCTTTTTACTGTTTGCGTTTATATCCGAGAGAGTCTAATCTAACTCTTTCATGATAAATAAGTTTGCAAAATAGTAAAATGTTTTCTCAGAGTATTCGAATGTCGCATGGTAATGATGTTGATAAAATTGTAAGTGTCAAAATTAAACAATGGCGTCAAAATATGGTGAAAGTAAAAAATGTAAATGAGAAGAAAATTTCATTGAACAAGATGTGTCTGTTTATATCAATAACCGAGTCATAAAAATAAAATGTGTTACTGATGATTTGTGGTGCAAAATTTTAGTACATTAAAAAGGAAATTTTTGGATTAGTATTTTTCATATAAAATGCATAAAATGTATAAACTTGGTTCGTACATTTAGTTATAAAGAAGATAATAGACATTATAAACGTTATATATACATATATATATATATATATATATATATATATATATATATATATATATATATATTGTTGTCAATACATGCTTATTTAACGACAAAATATTAAATTTAATGCTTTATATTGCCCCAAACCCCTTAAATAAATTAAATAATACGGCATACAGTGCTAAAAGTACAATTCTTCGATTGCCGAAACGGGGAAACCCAGACATTAAACGGAGCGGTGGCGGCACTTTGACGACTCGGTGCTTCCTCAAATTCAGAGCGCAACGTCACCACTGCTATAAACGTGAAAAGTCACCTGAAAAATTTAGGACACTACGTGTTGTTATTGTGGAGTCAACTCGTTCTTTTTCCGATTGAGCTTATTTCTCGGGGGTAACGTTGACCTTTCTATATTTTAGGCAGCTCGTGGTTCTTAAATTTCGTGCACGTGTTTTAATTCCTGAAATTGATACCGTCGATAAAAAGGCGAGATTAGCGGCGAGTGCGAATTACTTAACCGGCGCGTCCTAACTAAGAAGTAATTAAAAGAACGTGACAAAGTTGAGTTAACCTGATATCGACATTTCTTGTATCTCTTCATGCACATTAAATACGTCAAGCCTCTCCTTTGTAGTCTTTCTATTTTCTACATGTTTTATCAAAGAGAATTCCCTCCCCTCTCTGTACTTTCTTCAAACCAGTCTGTACAGTTGTTTGTATTTACTAATATTTTGACCTGATAGTTCTCTTCTTTTGTCTATGAGATGTAGAAAGTCTCGCATTATACATTCTTTCTGATCTCTATTTTTTACTTAACCTTTAATTGCACTATTTCACGAAACCAACTCAACATACTATTAGAAAAACTGATTGAAATAACATGGCACTGTTCAAATTTCCCTGTAAGTTCACTATGGCTAATCCAGTTCATTTTAACTTATTTTTGCAAATAGGTTATGGACAACACAATATCATTTTCCTTAATTATCTCTCATAAATTCTTTGAATAAAGTAAGATCTTAATTTAAATTTACTTTGAATTTCATCATTATATCGATATTTTAGTTCACTGTGTTTGGTTGTTTTCTTATCGATGCTGAATTTCCTGTTACCTTTTTTCAGATAGATCTTGATTTTCCCGCCTATTAATATTTGACGGAATAATTTTAGGTTGCCTAAATTTTCGCGACTTAAAATATATTTCTTCAAATTGAAAATAACTTTGGGATACTTATTCAGTTTTTGAGCGGAAAATGCTAAAGATTAATCAATGGGCTTATTTAACAAATTCATTTTAGCCGACTGTTGTTACTCAGAGTGATTTTTGAGGTGTCATTTCTTTCAAACGTGTCAATTTAATGCGCCTAAATTAAGTAGTGTTGTGCGCAAACAAAAATTTTGGTTATAACTAGAAGCCATTTTGCCTTGACTGTAAGTTTTGCCTATTTAATTCGGCTGAACAAAACTGAAGACTTCAATCCGGATTGATTTGAATCTTCCTCTTGGCTTTGGGACTGGAAAATCGTTGAGTGTGTCCCGGTAATTGTGTTGAGTAATTGGGGTGCAGTATCTTTTTACCTGTTTGGCGTTTAATGCTATATTTACCGGGATAAACCTAGAACAAGAATTTTGGCAGTTTTTTCACGTTCAACAAGTAATGCTGTTAGTCCCCAAAAACAACAGGTAAGATTCATTAATTGCATTTTATTAAAACAATCTTGTACGGATTTCTGAATTATCGAAAATTCAAGCTAAAAATTGACTTTTATTGAGTAAAATTAATGCCTAAATTGAATCTGACTATAGTTTGCTGTTTTAAATCTCATTAAGACCTAAACTGACCGCATCAGACTATTATTAAGGTGTATATTGAGTTTAGAACCAATTGTTGCTATTTATTTATGATTATTGATTGATTTCTCTTGAAAATTTCTTAGTTTTGATAGCTGTTACCTTGTAAATTATTCCCTTTTTTATCATTAAGAGTTAATTTTGAGAGAACCTTTGTTATATATTATAAAATTCAGTATATTTTATTATGTATTTGTTCCTGGACGTATCACCATGTGCTCAATTTTTAGGTAAATTAATTTATAACATGTATTTTGAAGTGTTTTTGTATTGTATGCAATCTCCAGGCCCCATTTTGGATTTGTAATTGGTGAAATTATAATTGTATAGCATCGTGACATGATCTTTTTCTCGATAACTTTCAGTTTGAATCCAGTTCAATTATTTTTTTTGTTTGTTCGATTACAATATTAAGGTACTTAAGATTGACCAAATTAAGGTAAAAAAGTTTATTTATTTGAAAAGTTAAAGCCAAAATATTTATCCTGGCTCTCCACACAATATTCACATTATGTTTTGATTACATTCTCAGTTATTATTTATGTCTTTTCCTAATTAGTTTTGATTAAAGTTTCCTTTTCTGTTAACTTAAACATCAACTTAGATATTTTTTTCTTTTTGGAATATGTAGAAAGTTTAAAATTTTAAACTAAAATTCTTTACACATTGGCGAAGGTATATTAATTAATTCATTTGCTTTGTTTTATTTCCACATAAAGTCCTACCTAAAGTTAGGTACTTTCTTTTTTTGTGGGGTCTTCCCTACGCGTCATTTAATAGCTGTAATCCTTCCTCGTGTTATATTATTACTAGACTCCTCCCTACGAGCTATATTATTACTGGTTTATTATTTGCATGTACCGAGAGACAAACATACCATTAGACAGGCAAAGTTTATTGATTTATTTTTTAAGTTGTAATAACGACCTAGTGGTTAAATCTGTTCTTTATTTTTCTGAGGTGTTGCGCAATGATCGTAACCTATGATCATAGTAAATACAAGTTTGTTTTATGTTTTTGTTTTAACGCCAGCAGGTTTTACGGTGCCTTGATTAAGCTTATTGATTTAATATATAATTGATTTTTTTCCGGTTGTGAATTTGTTGAAGTTACATTTTTTTTATATAATAACATATCTAGCTTACGCCACCACTCCACTTTTAATCTTTAAATTAAAGATTTTTATTAATACTCTCCATACCGAATTTTATTTTTCCCACATGCTCACTTGCGTTTGTATTTTTTTACGGACTTGTTAACGTATAAGGGTCAAGGTGAAAGCTAACTCCTAATGCTATCGCGAAAGGTTTCTGCATTCGGCCTAGCTTTTGATGCAGTGGCGCCTTGAATAATCCAACTCCATTGTTCGGCATAGGGCTTACCTCGATATTTTTATTCGCTGATACTGCTACTAGCCTTCGAAGGTACACTGGTGATTTTTCATTATTAATTAACTTTTCTTTACACTAAATTGAGAGGTATTGAGCCCTTAAATACCAGTGTAGCAAATAATAAAAGCGATTGACGTCGTATTTATATTGGTACTGTGAACTTCTCTTATTTCTATTGTTATTTCAAACTTTTGTTTGTTGAAAGGACTTATATTAAAATTTATTTAAATTTTTACACAGATTTATTATGTTAAATATAATTTTTTTACTTCATTTGCTTATAAACACACTTTACACAGTAGTACACAATTTTAGTGCTTCCAGAATAAGAGACCCTTGAGATAAACGTATTAACTAAAAAAGTATAGCTTCTCTTTAAAATCATTATAGTGGTTGAAGTTTGAAAATAAACCGCCGGTGGATGTCCACACTATACAGGCGCTTAATGAATACAAGCATTTTTAAGAAACAGGCAATATACTTTTTTAGAATCAATGAGTTAACAAATTTATGAGATATTGTTTTGAATAGTTTTAAATTCACAACATCATAATCACCTAACTTTTTCTTATATCACTTTACCTCGATCTTTTCTAGCATTAAAATTTAATTGATCAGTGATAACTATATATAATGTAAATTTATCAGTAATCAATGGTTTTTTTCATTTCACCGGCACAACAAACAAATTTATAAACTCATTGTTTTCTTAACTCCAGTTAGCATCGGCCAGCCGTACTGGCTTATCTTTATTGTCGGCTCATTCCGTCAGCACTTCGTTTGAAAAACTGGACGTGCTTGCAAACCGCTGACCTGGATAACCATTTCTTTTTCTCGTTTCGCCACGAGTTTTCCTTATTGAAAGCTCTTAAAATCCTGACAATTCGTGCTAAGTGATAGGACAAAGGTATTAGGAATAAGTACTCAAGTTTATTTTTAAAATATTGGCTGTTAGTGGGTAATAAACTAGGATTTACACTTAATTTGTATCGGTTTGATTTTATAAACGTCAAAAATTTTCTCTCGGGAAAGTATTACTTGAATTCAATTTCTGAGACAATGGACATCACCTAAATATATTGTTTTTAGTTAACGCACTAAATTTAAAATGACGTTTAGAAAAACATAATATAAATTGATTAATATATTCTTAGGTACTTTATAAGGCTAATATATTTTCAAACATTATAGTTTGTCATGAGCTGCGCACTAAATAAGTATGCTCAACAGAGCTTTTTGTACACTATCAATGAAATGCAATATTTCGCAAATATCTTCCAATCTCATACATTCTATTTTAAAATGAATTCCATGACAGAATTTCCAATTGAATATTGTTCTTTATCTGGTCGCGAGTTCTAAGTTAATTGGCATATAAACCTCATAGAAAAAAGTCATTGGTTGTCAAGTAAGGTGAATGTAATGGATATGTAATTTCGAATCATCTTGAAATGATTCTTTCCGCAAACAACTTTATTGGAGGTTACATTGCTGACCTAGTCGTTTAAGCCATAACTCCATCTTGCTGAAATCACATATCTGTTCTAGTTTATAAGACTGCATGATCTGATGCTGCTTATTATCATTGGTATAGAAGTTCCGTCTTTAGTTTCAATTCAACACGGTAAGAGGATGTCGTTAACTGTCTCCCCACACTATTTATGGGATGTACAATTATACGGCCAAATATGCTGAAGAGTTATTTAGCTTGACCTCAATAATATATTATAACTTCGTCTAGTAGATGCTCCTGTATCTTCTTTCACGCTGGCTTGTACTTGCTGAGTAAGTCATAGAACTCTGTTGTTGAAATCGCATAACGAGGATTCATATTATCTCAGCTGGAGCATTTGCCATATTAAAATGTCCTCGATATGCTCGCATCGTTAATTCTCAGAATAGAGTGTCCCAATTTTTGTCTTCGAGACTCTCCACAATAAAATTTCTATGTATCAAGTTTTCAAGTCTAAAAAGTCAAGAAAAAATCAGTTATGACTAGCTATTGATTTTTAAAATTACTTATAAACTCCTATGTCACCGTGCGATAGAAGCAAAAAAATGATTTGGTTGTAACACACCTTTGCCTTAATTATGCTTCTCGTGCATATTCTTTGTCAAACTGGAGATGTTTCCTTATGAATTGAGAAACCATACCCTTTTTTAATATGATGTTTTAGTTCCGTATCTATATAAAGCTTACTAAATAAGTTTTAACTTACAGCCATTGGACTCATGTTATGTAGCATTTTCATTTTCCTGCCATTAATGCTACGATATTTACTTTTTTTTTACAAATGATAAATTTCCATTTAATACATCATGTAGAAAACCTCTGGTTTGTCGTCTTTCCTTAATCTGTTAAATCACGAAAGCAGACATACCATCCTTTATTGTGGACGTAGCCTTATCAGTAGGTTGTTTGTTTGATGACGGGTCGAAATTGGAGAGAAAAAATGACACGTCGGGAGTACATTATTTTAAGCAGTCATATTTATTGCTTATTGTTAACTGTTTGAAAATGACGTTTTATACTTCTTTTAGAAGCCAATATCTTATATCGACTTACGCTGCCTTTTTATTTACCTCAAGGTCCTTCCTTTATTCTATTTTCCTCCCCGTTCCCTCTACAATTATGTGTTTACTTTTTTTGGGCTTGTGAATGAGATCAGGAAGTTACATGGCCGATCCTGCATGGCATTAATTTTTTGCAGTCATTTTTTTTTTTGGCACATTTTCCGTTACCAGCCTCCTATGACATCTTCGTCAGCACAGGATGAATCAGAAATAAGATCTGTATATTTAAATTTAATTAACTTATAAAAGGACGTATTTACTGAACCCAAAAAAAATCCATACTATAGCATTTAGATTCTTAAATTTACTTATTGGTATAGTTTATTAATTCGCAATGTTAATATTATTAGACGGTCTTGGTGAAAAATTCCCAAACCTGATTTAAACAAGTAACTTCCAGTTATAAGTATAAATTACCCTTTTGTAATTTTTCAAGATAATGATCAATATGCTTTAATATAACTTTTGGTGATGTAGCAGGAATTTCTGTGTTTTATCGAGGATTTCAACGCTCAAATAAGAAAATTTAGGCTAAGCTGTAGAAATAAATTAAAGAAATTAAAGTTAAATATATTCAAAATTTATTGGACAACTAATAACATCATGAAATATCTCTATAACAAACTCTCTACTTCATCATTCTTATTTTCAGGTTCTTCTTCTTTTAAATCTTCATAAGTCTTAAATGTGTGTCTTCTTTGACAGGTTATCACCAGTCCTGCACAATAGCAAAAGGAAGATAAAAACAAAATAAATCCCAAATAAACCAAATATCTAGCAAGTTCACTTGTTAACATTTTAGATTTTGAATAAACAAATACAACAATTTGTTGCATCCTAATATCATCTACGTAGCAGGTATAATTTCCTTTATCCTGTGGAGTAACTTCTATCAAATATAGTGTATTAAATGTATCCACCATTACATGTGAATAACTGTTATCTCCCCTTTTTAAAGTTTTACCATTTTTCTTCCAAACCACTTTATTATCTAGGGTCGATTCTGGACAAACGTAGGTAAGGAAGGAGTTTTCTTGCAAAACAGAATGCTTGCGGTATTTAAAACCTTTACCTTTGCCCACTTTCCAACCTACAAATATTAGAATATAATTAGAAATATAAGAATATATATATATATATATATATATATATATATATATATATATATATATATATATATATATATATTTAAAATTTCTCAAAAATATGTAAATATGCACCTTGAGCTTGCTATTTCTATTTCGTTACTGAAAGATGCATTGTGCCGCTGTACAATTCTTTTTTTATTAAATTATTTTTTAAATCATTATTTATAGAGTATTTGGTTTTTTATAAGTGATAACATGTCCTAAGAGGATATTCCCATCTTTTGATTTTTAAAAGGGTATTTTCATTTTTATAAAATTTGTGTAAATGTGGCCTAGGTTACTTATATCAATTCTATCGTTAACTGCGTTTTTTTCTTATTTTATTTCCGTCATTTCTTTTATGCTCAATTTTTTATGATTACGTTCAAGTTTGTATTATTGTAGTTGAAGGAATAGCCTGTATCTCGTAAATGTTTATTTAATGCAGTGGTAGCATTCTTCGTAAACTTGTGCCCACTTAATCTAATTTTAAGTAACTGGGTGATCATTTCCTATATATTTTTTCGGACAATTGGTGCAAGGAATTAAATAGATTTATTCATTTTAGGGATTTCACTTTTCAGTTTTGTAAATAAAGAATTTAACCTGTTTTCCGATTTGTAGCGGACTACGATATTATGTTGGTTCAGAATATAAATATTACTTTGATGTTTACTTCTTTCGTTTAATACTCATAGTTTAACGTATTGTTGTATATAATTTATAAAAATGCATATGCCCTTCAATTTTTATGAACCAATTATGGTATCCTACCAATAAATCAGCCGAATAACTTATATAAATACCACAGGTTTACAAAAAAAAAAAGTAGATGCCTATTTAAACCGGCCATTTTATTTTGATGTAATTAGGCGCCTTGAATCCAAATCTGAGATCCGATAATCTCTATCACGTCAGGTTCAACGTCATTTCAAGGTCAAATGGAGTAAAATTCACTAAACAAATCTATAGTAGTAGAAACATACGTTTTTGTGGTCAATCAATCCGAATTCGTGGTTTGTTTGATCTCTAAAGTTTGATTAGAGGTCATTTTAGGGCCATTGCAAGGTCAAATTGAGAAAAATTTACTATACTCGCGTAAATCTGAAAAAAAATTAGGTTTTTGCGGTCGCGGAATCCGAATTTGTGATTTGTTTAATCCCCCAAGGTAAGTCAGAGGTCATTTCAAGGTCAAATTGAGAAAAATCTAATAAATAGATCTGTAAAAGAAAATAGGTCGAATTTTGAGGGCACTGAGCTAGAATTCATTGTTTGTTTAATACCTCAAGTTTAACCAGAGGTAATTTCAAGGTCATTTCAAGGTCAAATTGAAAAAATCCACTAAATAAATCTGTAAAATAAAAGAACCCATGCGCAGCTGAATCAATATCAGACAAGCAAGCCGATCAAGTTTTTGAGCCGAAACTCAAGCACCCGAAACCTTGTACCCCACATACAGCTATATTGATGTCCATTACACACACACACATACACAGCAGATATGCAAGCGGAATTAGTTATTATGAAATAGTGAGACAAAACGCAAGCTCCCAAACTCACATAACCCACGCACAGCTAGATTAATATCCATTACACAGAAGATAGAAGGCGAAATCCAAGCTGCCAAAACCACAGACTTTACGTATAGATAGATTGATTGCCACTTTATAGCAGACAGGCGACCGAACCAAATTTTTATAAATATGCCAAAACATAAGCTCTCATTACCACATATCCCACATGCAGCAATAGCAATCCCCGTTACGCAGCAGACAGTGGCGAAAAGCAAGGATTTATGAGTATATGAAATAAAACCCAAGCTCTCCGAAAACCATATACCCCAAACACAGCATGTTTGAGAGTTTGGGGTTTGTATTATACACCTGTGAAACTCGCTTCGCTAGCCTAGCTGTTATGTAACGAATATCGATCTAGCTGAGCGAGAGGTATGTGGTTTTAGAAGCTTGGGTTTCGCCTTGAAAACTCGCCTTGTTCACGTGTCTGCGTGGGGTACGTGGTTTTGGAAGATTGAGTCTCGGCTCAAAAACTCGATCCGCTTGCCTGTCTGTTGTGTAGCGGATAACGATCTAGCTGAGCAGGTGTTCTTTTTTTTACAGATCTATTTAGTGTATTTTTTTAATTTGAGCTTGAAATGACCCTGAAATGACCTCTAGCTTAACTTGGGGAATTCAACAGACTACGAATTCGGATTCAACGACCTCAAGAACGTACGTATCTACGTCTTCTGATTTATTTAGTGAATTTTACTCCATTTGACTTTAAATGACATTGAACCTGAACTAACCTGACATGATAGAGATTATCGGATTTCAGATTTGGATTCAGGGCATCTAATTACATAAGAATAGAATGGTCTGGTCAAACAAGCGTCCACTTTTTTTTTGTAAACCTGTGTCATCATTAGTTTCAAGAGTTCTAAGAGTTCTTTTAGAAGTAATAAAAATAAAAAAAAGGTTTGTGCAATAAATAATCGACTTGCAAAATACCATTGTTACCTATTTTTCAGCTTTTCTGCAATACATAGTGGACGAGATCGACCCTACAGAGAATTCAATTAAAACTTCTTTCACGGACTTAGAGCGGCCGTCATTTATTTCTTCCCAAAAATTTCTTGTCACCTAAGATGTATATCATTTCTAAGACCGATAAATTAAAACCCTCTATACCTCCCAATCAGTTCTTATTGACAACTCGACAATAACTTCACAACCTAGATTAAAGTGTGGATAAAAAATTAGTCGATGCTATGTTAACGCAAAATTATTTATAATTCAAAGAATATACCTTGGTTTATCCCTTCCGCGTCAGGATTACATTTTCCACTACATTTGTCACTTTGGACGAAATCTGGAATCACTATCGTATAGTTACTTATTTGTGGAAACATTTTAAGAAGCCGCTGGGATCTACAAGAAACTGCAGGAGCTTTAAATAAATATATTTCATCTGCAGTGAGATTAGTAGGTTCCTGTGAATATGGATTGAGTTTTATTCTAAAAATAGATTGTATTCCTGTTAGTTATAACAAATTTAATTAAAAAATAAATTTCATTTCTAATAATATATCTATAAAAAGCAACATGGAAGGAACAACAGTTTATTAATGGAAATAAATAAATATATTTAAAGTGTGTTTTATATAAATCATCATTACCTGCAAGAACCCTTTTTCTTCATTATTCCTTCTCCTTCTGGTCGTCCACAAACTTGACATGGGCTCCAAGGTTCCCACTGGCTAACAAGTTCTGCGTCAATCTTCAAACCATCTCTTACATAAACAAACTCTACTGCTGATGATTCTTTAAAGAGTTTGTTTATTGAGGTAAAAAAATCATCATGGTATTTAGACCAGTCTGTTATACTTCCTAAAAATTTTGATGTGCATTCTTATACTGATATAAAAAATGTTTACAATTAAATTCAAGATTCTGGTTACCAACAGGCATAGATATAAAAATATTACTATAAATTATATTTCTTAAATACAAACATTTTATACTTAAACATAGTAAAGTATTTTTAAAATATGATTTAAATCGACTGTATAATAATTACATAAAATATTTGTGGATTAAGTATACATTTTATATTATTACACTTATTCGGGAGATATACATTTGTGAATAAAAATTTGTCAATACCTTTTTCCACAGGTGTGTTATTTGGAATTACAATATCAACTAAATAATTAAACTTTTCTTTATTCGTTTGATCTTGGTAATGGACACAGTAATAAAATCCCATATCTTTAGCAGTAAAGTTTTTTATTACTAGACTATGCTTGTGATTTACTGTAATTCGATTTTTATTTATGTCGCTGCCCATATCCAACTAAAATTTAAATAGGACGAATAATTTAAAATTTTTAGAAAATAATTATTCTCACTTTTCATATTAGTGGGTTTTCATTGCCGATTAAAGGATATGACAGCACCAATGTTTTTATATGTATTTTGACCCCCCCCCCCCCCGATTCAAATATCGATGCTGGATTTCGGAGAAATGACAAGGTAATTTGTTAATAATAAACGTAAAAATTGTTAATAATTAAAAAAATATATTTTTGTGTAAATTTTGTTATTAAAAAAAACATATTTCTAGATTTTTAATTTTAATTTTTAAACTATCTAACATTATTTGTGTCTATATATTTTAGAGCACTCATTGGTCATGTGGAACTTGCATCAATCGCATTCAACAATCACGTCTTATATTGAATTACCTTTTGATGAAAAAGCACCCGTAATTCTTCAATAAAATGAAAATGATGCAATTATTCATAGATATTCATTTTATTTCCTTTAAAGTAATCTCCATTGCAAACAATTCACATATTTATACGCTTCAGCTCCTTCTTCGAATTCTCCTTTATCGCCTCAGTCTTCTCAAAATGCTTTGCGCAAAATGCTAACTCGAGTCATAGGAATAGAAAAAAGTCACTAGGAGCCATGTCGGGTAAATACGGAGCTTACTGAACGTTGTTTCTCTACAATTCTTGCCTCTTGTGACGAACATTTTCTTTCAAATGTTTTAATACGCTCACATAATACTTTTTATTTACTGTCTGGCCTGGCGGAAGAAATTCGGAGTGGACCACGCTAAGGTAATAAAAAAAAATGGTCAAAAAATTTTGTATTTGGATCGACTCTGACGTGGTTTATTGGGTTTTGGCTCGTCTGAAAATCGCCATTCCAATAATTGTTGGGTCGTCTGATAATATTTTAACCCAAAGAAAGCATTTCTTGAGCGACATCAATCCAGTGCTATTTCTGCAACAGCACTCTCGGCACAAGCCGCGCTTCAAATCGTCTCATGCCCAAAACGTTGTGCATAATGCTCTGCACCGATCCGAACACGACTGCAAGATTAGCTGCTATCTTCCTGATGCACACGCGATGACTAGCGATGACAATTTTTTAGATGTTTTCGTCAGTCACACTGGTGGATCAACCACAGCACAGTCCGCTTTAAACTCTGTACTAGTCGTACGTTTGTATTTTCGACATTATCGAGTCTCCGTAAATTACTGTTAACATTATTATCGCTTCCGCACATGATATTTTATTAGAATCATAAATTTTCAGACAAAGTCTTTGCTCAACTAAATTCAACATTGTGAAATTGACAGAAAGCAACAAACACTGACTTGTTTACAAAGGTATCGTGCACAAACTCCCGACAAATCGCGCTCAAACAGATATTTGAGCACCAACCCAAAAACAAAGATTTTGGCAATATCTTAAGTGAGGTTTGTTTAAATGGGAAATTCCGAGTACTTTTTGATCAGTAGCTATTGTTTATTTAAAGTTGTTGGCAACTAAATGAAATGTTTAAAGTTTATAATTATATGCAAAAAGTTAGAAAATAATTTTACCTTCTGTGTCTGTTATATTCAAGGGACAAAACATAATATTCTGATGCGAATCGGCAGCATCATATATTCGACATCTACCTTGATCAGTACTTGACAAATAATGCACAAACCAATGCTAAGAAATAATCTTTGTTGGATTTGTTCATACAGCTGCCTCAACAACTTATCCCTTTCGAATGTAGAACTCAATAATGCATGGATGAAAGTACAGGCAGTAGCATCATTAACAAATTACAATCTGATTAGATGTTAGTTCTCACAAATTGTTTAAAACGATCTGCTTAGAACCCTGCTTCTAACACGGAGAGAACATACATAGGTTTTTCCATAGATTATTGTAATAGTTTTTTTTTAGTTATACTTTTCGAAGGACCATCAAAGTTTATAAATAAAAGAGCACCACAGCTGATTTCCTTGGTATTTATTAATAACAGTAAAGAGAAGAATTATAAAAATGGTTGTTTACAGTAAGACTATTCTTTTGAGTCATTACCACTTTCACTTCTATCATTTGAAGTAATCATGATCACTTCAGCCCAATGACAAGTAAATGCATATTCAAAAGAATATGAAGTTATCAGTTACACTTTTTTTACTTTGATCAATTGATAATGACTCAAAAGAATATAGCCAGTATCTCTCTTGAAATCGTATAATGCGCCACTGCCCTACTTTTTCACTTTACATTTATACTATTTCACTTTACTTTTATTCCATCAAATCTACGAGAGAGGGAGAGATTTTACTAATACAGGATTGCACACACCGTGCCTTTGTTTCCAGAGATTTACAAAGAGCGTGTTCTTTTTCAACTTGAGAGAGCGAGATATTTCTTTTCTTTTTTTTAGGCGAGCTGAGAGAGTTCTTATTACAAGAGCTGAGTACTTTCTGATCCTTTTCAAAATACGGAGAAGATATCTCTTTTTAATTCGTATTCACACCCTTTTCTATCTTAAAAGCACCCGATGGCTGTTAAGACTGCCAATCGCAATTTTTTCTTACGATGCCGAAAGTATCGGTTTATCTCTCGGATTAATTTCACCGGTGTTTCGCCTTTACTGCGGCACGGATCAAATAGATCTAGTAAATCTTGGAAGCAATAAAAAATTAAAATATGATATTTCAACTTATTTAAAGGAAAACAGCAGCTTTTTAAAATGGTTTTAGAATAACATTTTCTTGTGAATGTTATAGAGAGTTTTGGCATGACCAGATTTATTTATTAGATTTTTCACAACACAAATATATATATATTATTCGCATTTCGATTAATCCCAGCTTGTCATTTTTGAGTTGGACTATCAATTGTCGAGCGCAGAAGTTGAAAATATTTGTTTACTCAAAAGTTCTTCATTCAACGTTTAGCAATTTTAAACTCAAAAACTCTGCATCAGACGGAAAAATCACAAAAGACACCGTTTTGCTCAGAATCGGCTGAAAAATACGATAATATAATTTATTTTACCAAAAGAATTTTTTTTTAAAACTAATTACCTGATAATTTTTTAGGAATCCATCTCCAATATTCGTAATCGTAAGGCCAAAAAACATAAAAAACTTTGATGGGATCATGTCTTTTCATCGATTTCGAAAACCCACGGGGCTCCGAGGGCTATATATGACTAAAGCTTTGAAAGTACGAATATGTACTGTAACTTCATCGAGAACATTGCGTGTCACAAATAGAATATACGGTATGATTATGTCCGGTGTGTAACAGAACATCATTGTGTATCATCAGCGCGTAACATTAACTCGTCCCATCAGTTCATGCATTCTTTTGGGTTAAATGGACGTAGTGGTCATTGGTCGCCGCTCCAGACATGTATATTATGGGCGCGTAACATTTCTTTGATGCGAGGACCAAAGACAGACAAGGAATGCGACGCTATGTTAGAACATTGCAGACAGGCGTCCAGACTTAATATGCAACGAAGTTAAGGTGTCCTTTAAACACCTTTAGACTTGTAAGTCCAGTTTTATAAAGAAGTTTATAAGTCAGGATGCTTTTTTGAACTTTTGAAATTATGTATTAGAAATCAAATATTACCTCAACTTCATGAGCTTGGCTTATTCCCAAATTGTCAATTTTATACCAATTTTTAGGTTCATTAGAATGTTCCTCGTTACAAAACCGGCATCTTAGAATTAATGTCTGTCCTTCCTGGGCATCTACAAGAGCATATAGGTCTTCTTTTTCTGATGCTATTAATCTATCTCGCTCTCTACACTCTTTTGTTTCAAGTGGCACTTTTTCGTCATCTGATTCTATAAAAGAAAGAAACGGGCCTATAGTGATTATAATTTTAAATAAGTTTATTTGCATTCTGATAACTTTAAATGGCCAGAAACGATATTTATAAATTAGGCTTTAATACGAAGCTAATAAATATTTAATATATAATATATTATTAGAACTGACAGTGACATCTTATTGATTAAATCAGGTGAGCCTGAATTTCACAAAGGAATTAGAGGGCTAGACTTACCAAACATTTAACAGATCTGCAGTCATAACGGCAATTAGATACAAATTGCAGCAGCTTTAATGGCTCAATATATCTTTTTTCCACGATTTTGTAATTTACCTATATAAAGTAACATGTAAAATCACATAAACGTACAGTTACTGTAATAGAAAAAGTCCTTAACATTTTACTTTAATTCGTATATATTTTTTTTTAAATAACCATGTAAAAAAATCATTATCATTCCATTTTGGGGCAAGTTAGCTGGGTAATTCGCAGCAATCGTGATATTTTGGAAACGTAAGTTTCTAGAGAGACAAATTAACTTACCGCCGAGCTGAAAATTATAGGAAATGCTTCTGCCGCCAGTTTAAAATTTTATATATAAATATAGGTGTACAGATAAATTGCGCTCAGTAAACTGATTACTTAGTGTTAAGTAATTACTGTGTTATTTTTGTTTGTAAATAAATAGTTCATTGGTAGTCTTGTTTGGTCCGAAAAACGTTCTAATTCTATTGACAACCTAGTAACAGGTACATCTAGAAATATAGACTGTCCTCTTATTTACCATTCTAGTAAGTAAAAAACATTAAATAAATTTACTTAATTCAAAATTTTAAACTTATTTTAAAAAGCATTTTGATACGTCTTATTTACCAGACTCATCGTAATGGAAAAAAACAGAAAATATTGGGAAAGTTATTTAAAACTTCGATTTTAGACTCTTATTAATGACGGCATAAAGAAGCCACGGTGTGTTGAATCAAATTCATATATATATATATATATATATATATATATATATATATATATATATATATATATATATATATATATACATATATATATATATATATATATATATATATATATATATGTATATATATATATATATATATATATATATATATATATATATATATATATATGAATTTGATTCAACACACCGTGGCTTCTTTATGCCGTCATTAATAAGAGTCTAAAATCGAAGTTTTAAATAACTTTCCCAATATTTTCTGTTTTTTTCCATTACGATGAGTCTGGTAAATAAGACGTATCAAAATGCTTTTTAAAATATATATATATATATATATATAAATTATAATAGCTATTGCAGATTTACAAGCCAAAAGGCTTCGTACTCCCTCCAGGGATTATTCACTCATACCAGGTATACAAAAACACCAAAAGTATGAAGCTCTGTGGGGACCCTTTCCATGTTATCGGGTCTTAG
This sequence comes from Diaprepes abbreviatus, assembly GCA_034092305.1. Taxonomy (NCBI): domain Eukaryota; kingdom Metazoa; phylum Arthropoda; class Insecta; order Coleoptera; family Curculionidae; genus Diaprepes; species Diaprepes abbreviatus. The sequence continues at coordinate 17,256,103 of JASJET010000028.1, forward strand.
ATGGCGTGGTCTTATGCACTTCCTACAAACTTTCAGACGGTCCGCGCGATTGCAAGGAGCACTGCCTTCTGCATCGGTTTATACAGATGCTCACTAAGACCCAGACCCTTGATGTTCTGCAGGAGGTTCTTTGGTATCACTCCAGTTGTTGATAGTAATATGGGAATTGGGTGGACTCTGTTCATTACCCACTATCTGTGGATTTGCACCTCCAGATCTCTGTATTTGCTATCGGTATAGCATAATAATCTTTGGTTGAATGCAATAATGTTGTTACAAGTAAACCTATACAAGTGTAACTCACCTAGTTGAATAGAAGTTGGTATACGAGTATATGCTGAAAAATGTTAAACAGGTATTTTTTCGTAACGGCCTCACTTTTAAGGGTAAAAAGTACCCCTTTATGGTGTAATAAAGAATGGTAAGCTAGTAACGGAACAGCTAGAGACCTCCCCAAAGATGATTTGTTTGGTAAAGATTAAGGCCATATCTACAGTAATTTTAAACGAGAAATCAAACGGTAACCTTGACAATCACCTACATGGTTGTTTGAAGGTCATCTTTATTTTTTCAAATCGAAAACCTCTTTTTTAACATTTATAATTGAAAGGGTGGTAAATTTTTCGTCCAAATATGTTAAGAAATTTAACCTTCAGAATAACCTTCATTTCTTCAATTGTTTGTCTCTTTCGTGGCCCTTAGGTTTTGAACCATAATCCAGAGAAACCATATATGATTTAAAGGGTCCGATATATCGCTAAATTTAACAACCATACCCAACCTCTCCTAAATAAAAAAGATTAAAGACGTTCGTTAAAAGTAACTAAGTCAAACAAACCAAGTTTTCTTAAGGGGGTGTTCTGGTCTAGAGGCCTAAATTTTAGGTTTTTTTCTGAGTAGAATAAAAAGGAAATGAAAAACATTTTTGCCTTCCATTTTTGACAAGATATTTGTTGACTTCTTCTTCTTTTTCCTCTTTTATTTAAGACGACGTCTTGTTTTTCTGCTATATTAAGCCTCCTGTGATGTTTCCAAGATTCGTGCCATCGTTTTGGAGGTCGACCAATGGATCTCCTAGTGTTTGGTATCTCGTTCTTAGCCCATTTTGCCCATCGATCGTCGCCCATTCTGTCCACATAGTCCCTCCAATATCTGCGCCTTGACCTTATGAACCGTACCACATCAAGCACCTGGAGCTCTTCCCTTATTTCGGAACTTTTTATTTGATCTCTTAGGGTTACTCCTTTGATTGTTCTTAACGTTTTCATTTCAGACGTTCGTAGCATACTTTTTGTTTTAGATGTTTCGGCTCGAGTTTCCGATTTATAAGTTAGTACTGGTCTTATCACAGTTCTGTAGATGCGTACTTTGCTCTCTGTGGACATATACTTAATTTTCCAGATTATGTCCCTCAGGCATCCTTATATCCTTGAGGCCTTGTTAGCCTGTACTCTGACTTCCTGGTATAGATTTTTATTGCTTGATACATCAACTCCCAAGTATCTGCAAGACATGCTTTGTCTGATAGGATGGTTCTTCACCATCAAGTTGCATCTGACAGCATATTAAAAACTCATAAAATAATAATGGATATATTAGGAAGATTTCCACCAAATTTCAAGTATATCGTTCTAGTAGAACTAGAGATCTCATGTCGACCAGGTCGAAAAAGGTAATTTCAAGAAAAAAGGGTTTAAAGTTTATGATAAAGTTTCGACAGCTTAACTCAGATAATGGCACTTAATACTCACATTTGTTTAATCGTTAATCCCTGATCAATACAATGGATCTTCTTTTACTTGAAAATTAATGTATTCTGAAGCTTTTTTAGCTAAATTAGCTGTTCTAGCTTCTTTAGAAGCAACAGAAGGTCGCAGTTCAGAACAGTCAATTCGATCTTCGCGGCATCTGACAGCAAATGTATGAGTTCCATAATTTTTAAAATGGGTAAAAAACCTTCATTAAAAATGGCAATAACTAAATAACTAACAATTTCAATTGTCTGTGTCCCATAGCCTTGAGTATCTGATTTCTTCTTATTTTTCCACTTACTGCAACTTTCGCAAAAACTTGATTTTACAACTGTATCGATTAATTTCTTACTATAGTTGCCGATAAGGGCTGCAACGCAAAAAAGTGAGGTGGATCCTAGGTTGCAATGACCTTCGGGGAACTCGGTCCTAAGGTAGTTGGGCAACATCGACCGTTTATTGTTTGATTCGCTCCGGCCGGCCGGTTTAGTTGCCTCGTCACAAAAGTCGCCGTAACTCCGAAAATAATTCGAATTTTGAAAAATCCTTTTAAGGCTGTATTCCTAAAGGTGCGTATAAATATGACGAGTCGAGCACGAGTCGAGTATGCTTCAAAAATATACTAAGAAGACACGCTAAGCTTACGCCCAGATTTTTCTTGTTGTGTGGACCCACTCTCACAAAACCCATACACCGAGAGTGCATATAGTTGTCAATATTTAATAGTAATATAGGCTTAAGAACTTGGAGTGTTGATCTTACTTTAATTGACTTATTAGACAATGATGGAAACTTGTCAGTAGTCCAATTAAATGCTATAGCAACAAAGTCACTAAGAAAATTATTGTTACATATACTTTTTATTATTACATCTTATATGCATGTAATTGAAAATATTTTTTTTCTGGCGAAATCGCTCATCCAACGAAAATTTTTCAAGAGGTAAAAAAGCTTGTAAATACATGCGATTATCCGACAGTAACATGTTCACTCAGTGTTCTAATCTCGTGGGGTACAGATTCCTGAATATACCCCGAGCAATCGTAGGAGAAACGCAGCATAATAATTCCAATTTGACACGGTCCAAACCCAAGAAGTATTATTTTTCACTTGATCAAAACTGTGATAGCTTTCGTTCTTTATTGGATGCTTAACTTTAACGTCCATAGTTACTATAATATTATAATATTCTTAGGTATTCTAGTAAAATTTTTAAATAGACACATCCATTGTGTCTAAATAAGGGTGGTCAAGTTTTTAGTTAGGAAATAAAAAGCAAGTCTCGACAAAGTTTTGAAAGTTATGAAACAAAACTAGAATGCGAAAAACCAATCTGTAGAAAGTGCTGACAAAAATGAATTTCTCATAGCGAAACTGAAAATACCACAGGGAAGGCAAAAACATTTGTTATTTGAATGTAATCTGTCTCAGTACAGGACACATAGTACAAGAAATGTATGAAGATAAGAATATAGCAATTTTTCTTGAAGCATTCTTAGAAAGGTTATCGACAGATTTAAAACCCTTACCCGCTCAGGGCCACAAACTCATTACAATTCATATTGGAGGGAATGTATAGGAGTTTTGCAGCAGTTTGAACCAAAATCTACCAAAGATTAACATGAATAAATGACGCCGGATATATTTCAAAGATATTTTTATCAAATGATACAACTGTTTCCGGAGAGGTCAGTTGTAGATTTGGATAACGCCAGTTATCATTCTATACTGGTGGAAAAGTTGCCAATAACATAATTAAAAAAACGATATTACAGATTGGTTATCAAAAAAAAAATTTCTTTTATGAACGGTTTACTAAAGAAAGAACTTGTAAAAATTGCGAATGACAAAGAAAGACAATTTAAGAAACATTTGATTGACGAATGGGCTGAAGAACATGGAAATGTTGTGCTTCGAACACATTAATTAAAATCCACTAAACTTATATGGGCACAACTAATTCGTAACTCGGGATAACTCAAAATGTAAACTATAAGGAATACGTTAATTTATAAATACATTAAAAAAAATTATCAGCGAAGACTGGTGAAACGGCATTAACTATGTTATTAAAGAAAAACTTAATTGAAGTTAGCATCGATAGAGCCACATTCGCCGCGACAATTATCGCCAAACAAACTAGTAAACAAAATGGTTAAATTTCGCTTTTAACTTTGAAATATTAAAGATAATTAGAAAATAACACTCTTGGAAAAAGTAAGTTCTTTTTTAGCAGCCTAAAAACCGCCATATTGAACCGTGAACAGATTACTGACGATCTACGTATAAGCTAATTTCGAGATTAATTAAGTAATATTTCGAAAATAAGAAAAACTACCTCTTATTTATTTCGGAATATAATGATATGAGGAAAATATGATAATAAAAATGCTAATTTGACAGCATGAGGTATTGTAATATTGGCCAGTGAACGGGAAAACACAATCTCGTGTAAAGGCTGATTTCCAAGATTTATCAATAGATCTTGTAAAGGTACAACAAAAAGATATCTTTTTTATTTATAAATATAGGAGATAATATGTAAATAAAATCACTTAAAAAATTGGATTTATTTCTAATGTCCCGGCACCACAGTTATGTTGAACCCCATATAAGCTGATTTCAGGATTCATTATTAAATATTCGGAAAATAAAAAATTAACTAAATTTTATTTCGGAATATAAAGAATATAATCAAAACTTAAATATTTTTTTTTCTTTACCCTTTATTGGTTTACACCGTCCAGACGCTAGAAATCTCTTTTGGCGCCGGGCGTCGAAGAAGGGTTCGAACCGACAAAGATCAGTTCGTTGTAAGCTCGTCACGCGCTCGACTCGCCATATTTATACGCACCTTAAAGGTCTAAACGTTAAAAATATGAAATACGACAAAATCAATTTTTCCAAATTTCCAGACCAGATATCCTATTAACTGACTGTTGATGAATTTCAGTATGTTTCAAAAAGTGTAACCAACCAGCTAAAATTAAATAAAAACGGTGTTGACTCCTTAATGAATTATAGCGCCACCTCATGAAAGTTGTACTACTATTTAAACTAGCGTCATAACAACATATCAAAACCATTTGAATGTCACAAGAGTTTTATATGGCATAAAAAATATATTGTGACATACACAGCAATAAAAACATTCAATTTAGCGTCTTAATATAAAATTTTATATCTCTCCCATACATTCTCTACGACTTTCTGGCTTCCTAAAAGAAATGCTGCCGTTACAAAATATTTATAACGCTTATAGGCGCTTGTTTAGCATATTTTTTTATGCGTACACTTCTTATAAGCCCGCAACTCATATCAGCATTTTAAGAAGCCAGGGTAATAGAATAATAAACTGATAGGCCTAATATGTCGTATAAAAAGCATATGTGCCTGATTTATTAAAAAACAAATAAAACCCTACCCGCTTTTCATGTAAAATTTCAATTTCTACATGCCGGAAAATTTCCAGCAAGAGCAGATCCAGGTGTTTAAAATAGCAATTGGAATTTTGCTGTGACTTGATATGGTGCAGATTGTACATATCGTAATAGATACCGAATCTCTTTTAACAATAGAGCTAATTAAAAACTATGTGATGAAAATATTAAAATAATTCTTATTATATCCGATACATAAATTTTAGACAAAACACTAAAGTTAACTAAAAATAAAGCATGAAAATTTTAAAAACTCATAGAATATCAAATCAAGCGCTAGTTGTTACATAACTAGCCTGTTCTTAATGGATCTAAAAATGGATTTTAAAAGTCATTATTATATTATACAAAATCGGCTGATCTAGAAGAATATTTTTAATTTTTTATCACTTTCCTCTTTTTTTAATTTATCTTTTTATTCAAATATTTATTTGTATATGTCTTTTATGAACTTTTTTATCTTTCTTTATTATAATTCCATTTTCTAGCCTTTCGACGTTACCTATGGATATAATTCTTTTATAGGTCTGCTGACTTTGTATAGTATAACCTTAATTAAAATTTACGGTTGTAGTTAACTGAAATTTTGTCAACTCGAAAATTATTTATTTATTTAATTTAGCTTTTGTTTTATCAATTTCCCAAGTACTTGCTTCTTTGTGCAAGAACTGTCCATTTATATTCCTTCCGTGTGTTGTTACATTATAACATCCCCTTTCTGAAGGTCTAACTTCTGCTCAGAAAGAAATGCTGGGAGATTTCGTACATTTTCCCAGACACTCTGTATAAGCTCGAATGTAGTATCTGCAATAGGACATATATAGGTCAAACCAACAGAAGAATATCGACAAGATTAGAAGAGCATAAACTCTGTATTAGAAATAACTAAACAGCAGCTCTTTTCCACCATGAGTTCGCCAGCAAATCACCAACATAGTGCACTACAAAAAATGGAGCAGAACGGCAGAAACAAGACCATTCTACCGACAAGGCGCTTGATGTGTGATTGAGAGATTTTTATTGAATTGTTGGACGCCAAGCACAAATACCAAAGTATTTATAAAGTATACCAATTTGTACTAAATTTTTATTTTTATTTTCAATAAATATTACTCAATTACACATGCGCTGTATTTCCGAAAGTACCCCGTTTATTTAGTGATTTGACATTGATGTCAAACTTCTCTCTCTGAGGTGAGTTCAGATGAAAATATAATGATTATCAGAAAAGGTCATACCAATGATTCAAAATACAAATACAATACTTTATTCAAAAAATTCAAACTGACAGTGGATGCAAGTTTTCTATGTAAAATTTTATAAAACACTTTATCTTAATCTAATTAAATTATAAAAATTATCCAATGTGCACTGTATTCTTTTTATGGAATTTTGAATTGTTAAAATCTGGCAATATAGCATAAATCTCTAAAAGGTTACAAATGCGTGGCCCCTTAAAATCTGTAATTTTTTTTAAACAATCAAAAATATCTTTGTGAGTTCCGTTATTATTATTAAAGTGATGTTGATGCCGTGCAAATTCAATAATTTATTTTGATTATTTACGACTACTATATGTTATGAGGTGAGTATAATTATATTTTATCAAAATTATTTTTTTATCAACTATTATTTTTCACAATAATGTTAGTAAAAATCTGTTTATTAAATTATTATCAGGCAAGTCAAAAATTTGAATCTCTTACACAATAGTTAAATACCTTTTTAAATTTCCAGACAAATGTTTTGATATCCACGTTTTATATTTCCTCGTTCCTTTCTTTTAATAAAAAAACCCTCTCTCCTTTCCCAATTATTTAAATATTTTCCATAACTGCTTACTTATTGACTTGTTTTGTTTTTGACCTATTAAACTTCTTTTCACTTCTAAAATGGACTTCCAATTTCCAGAAAAAATTTTTATTTCCAAAGTTCTATGATTCCTCTTTTTACTTTTTTGTAAAATTTTAATAAATAAAACCAGCAATATTTTTCTTCATTACAGACTGTCTTCTTTTTAATTTATTTATAAGTAACAATTGAAAATTTTTTTTAGGTTATGGTCCTGTTAAAAAAAAATAGCGAATTTTTTTACTAGGTCCGATCAATAGTCACTACTACTTTTATTTTCAAATTATGAACTGAATATTGAGGTTATGTTAAATTTACGAACCAGACCGGCAATGTTAACCGTACAAATAATGGAACTGTACTCCCAGAAAAAAAGTGAATTTCAGCTTTTATAGTAAGTAATTACGTGGTATAAATTTTTGTTTTAATATTTTTCTGATTGGTCAGCCATATGACGTGAACTGGTAACTAGATGAAATTTTAAGCTTTGAAACCCAAAATCAAAATGGATTCCTATTTGTCAAAATATGATAAAATTTTGTTATTTTATTGCTATTATGAAATAAATATTCTATTTGATGACTAAAATTTATGACTTATATAAATTTTGGGCTTTTTCTGATATTTTCATATACTTAAACTCTACTTTTGGTTATTATTGATAAATAAAATTGGATTACATCTAAGAAAATCTTACCTATCCATTTATTTTTTTATTATAACCTCATGAATTTGATAATTCTGGTTTAATTAATATTCTAGTCCTATTTAACAAAGTTTTATCTATAATTATGTACTCTTTAATCCTAGTTCCTTATCAAAATTAACTTATAATCTATATTTTTTTTACACTATTATTGCACTTTTATAATGTTTCTTATAAAGTTTTAACAAATACTGTTGTTATAATGCGTATTAACTGATATGTTAATAATAACTCTTATTAAATAGTGTCTATTTTTCACTATGCTTATTTTCACTAATTCATCTTTACCCGCACTGTTTATTAAAATGGTGACAAAGATCCTCGTTTTCGTGGATTGCACTAAATTATTTTTAAAATTGTTTTTTCAGTCACTATTTCGCGATAATAACACTTCTCACTTTGTTCAAAATATCCTTTTTTTATTATTTTATAAAATTCTTGTGTTTCTTTGACCAATATGTTAATAATTCTAAATTTATATGTATTAATGTCTAACTTTCACATTAATTTTTTACATTTTATCATGTTGTTACTGAATTTTTGGCATTTTATGTCCTTTTAAAACGATATTAATATAAATTATTATATACTATATACTAATGACTATCCTATCATCCGCATTTACAACATGGTGTCGCAAATAGTCATGCCCCTGATGGTAAGGATATATGACTAGCGATCAAATTTTCGACCACCGTAAAATGTATGACTGGATCAGTGGGATTCCGACTGACACCTTTTCCTAGATATCCTTTTAGTCATGCTTTCTACAAAACTTGGATTCCTATTTGGTCAAGTTTTGTCGGCAAATGATGGTGAGTTATTGGTTTCACAATAATAGGTACATTAATTTGTAATTTTTGACCATTTTGTTTGACTTTTTTCTTTTTGAAAAACTCATCACATCTGAGCAAGAGATATTTACCAATACAATATATATATATATATATATATATATATATATATATATATATATATATATATATATACAGGTTTTTACGTCGTTGTCAGACCAATTTCACTTTACAGACCACCATAGACCACTCAGAAACAATTATATTAGAAGCAAATAATTATGCGTTGTATGATTATTTTTATTCATGAAACCAATTACCATTGAGAGGGGTAAGCAAATTTGAAAAAAAAAAATTTCGTGTTATATTAACCACCTTCACGAGCCAATTGCAAATTATCTAGAACTAAAGCCCAGTATATCAAATTTGTATCATTTTAGCAGTGATTCAGACCCACCAGTGTTGCCGTTTTTTCGCCATGTAAATATTAAACAGCAAAGAATAACGATATAAAATCATTTCTGTAGAAATATTCCTTTCTCTTTAAATCTGGTCATTTTGATTAGTATTTTTACATTTTTAACCGACTTCTAAAAGAAAGAGGTTCTCAATTCGTGGACTATATATGTCTTTTTTTATGTATGTACACCGATTACTCCGGAACGGCAGCACCGATTTGAATGAAATTTTTTACGTTATCTTCACGAAGTTGCTGCGGTGGTCCCAAATTTTTTTGGATGAAATTGGTACAGTAAAATCCAAGATGGCGGCCAAAAAAATTAATTTTGTCAGATTTTCTCCAAAATTGGAATAGGGGAATTTTCGGGGTTGTACCCAACGAATCCGAAATTATTTTAAAAAAATTCAATATGGCGGATCCAATATGGCGGACAAAAAAATTTAATTTTTTCTAATGTTCTCCAAAATTGGTATAGGGGAGTATTCGGGACCGCACATAACGAATCCAAAATATTTTCAAAAAGTTCAATATGGCGGATCCAATATAGAGGACAAAAAAATTATTTTTTTCTGATTTTCTCCAAAATTGGCACGGGGGAGTTTTCGGGGTCGCACATAACGAATCTAAAAGTATTTTGAAAAAATTCTATATGGCGGACGAAAAAATCAATTTTGTCAGATTTTTTTCAAAATTGATATGGGGGTGTTTTTGGGATCGCACATTACGAATCTGAAATTATTCAAAAAAATAAATATGGCGGATCCAAGATGGCGGATTAAAGATTCTACATCTCTCGATTTTGTCTAAAATTAATATTGGGGGATTTTTGCGGTGGTAATTGCGAATTTAAAATATTTTTTGAAAAACTCAATCTGACAAATTCAATATGGTGTCCTAAAAATTTTACATTTTCCGATTTTCTTCAAAACAGATATAGAGGGTTCTTGAGGATGTAAATTATGAATTTAAAAGTATTTTTTAAGATTCAATATGGCGAATCCAATATAGGAGAATAAAAATTTCACATTTTTCGATTTTATTCAAAGGTGGGACTAAATCGTTTTTAAGGATGTAAATAGCAAATATAAAATTATTTTAAGGAAATCTAATATGTCAGATGGAATATGATGATCTAGAAATTTTAAATTTCCGGATTTCATCCAAAATTGGTAATAGCGGGCTTGAAGGGTTTAGATTTAGATTAGATTAAGATGTTAAAATTACTTTTTTGACATTCATTATGGCGGATCCAATATGGTGGGTTGAAAATTTTACCTTATTCGCATTTTTTCAGATCTGATATTATGGGGTTTACGTCTCAAGTTCTGCAAATATCGATATTGGGAGATTTTGGGGGCTTATATTACTAATCTAAAATTAACTTGAAATTTAAGGTAACGAATTTACTATGACAGATTAATTATTTGTTTGAAGCAATTTCACTGGTATTTGGAGAACTCTAAGAATTAAAGAATTTTTAGTGGTTTATTTTAGGGTGATTTACAACTTTGGATAAAATGGGTGCTTTTTGCCACCTTATTACGAAGTACATTAATTTCGATTAGTACTTAGTTCAAATAATTTATGGATATCATAATGAATTCAAAACTAAAAATCGTAAAATAAAATTTTTATAAAAAAATTGAACCGACTTCTAAAAGTGCGGTAAAAAGTGAAATAAATAACTACTAATATATACAAATTATAGTAAGAAAGCAATTACAAATAATAATTATCTGTTTATGCGAATCACATTTTGTCAGGTGTTAGTTTGGCGCCGACATTTCATATAAAAATTTATAGTTATTTTTCACTTTTTAGCGTCGGTTTGAGAAGTCGATTCAATTTTTTATAAAAATTTTATAGCATTTTATCTAAATTTTTAAATTAAAACTAACAGTTTCATAACTTCGCCTTTGTAGAGAGTACAATTCTGTATTAGTTAAGATGACGATATTTTGGCATCTGGCTTAATTTATAATAATTAAATAAAAAAACACCATCAAGTAAGGAGTTTAATTTTAAAGGTAAATGCTACATATAAAACAAACGTACCAATGTGGGGAATACAGCCTAAGAAAATGAAATGAATTTTTAAATATAAACACAAAACCTTAATTTTTTAAATTACATATTTTTAAAAGTTTCCGTCCTGGTTTTTAATTTATATCCAAGAATAGCAATTTGCGGATTGATAGGAAGTGACGGTAAGTCAAAAATTTATTTTTTAAATATTAACTTAGTTCTGGTAAAAATCCAGATAGTTTCTGGACATATTCACATAGTTTGTGGACGTTTTCAAATAGTTTGTGGGAATTTTTAAATCGTTCTCGTAACCTGATATTTTTAATGCGTGGCATTTTAAAATCATTGCACTTTTCTCTATTTTCTAACTGAAACTGATTTTATTCTTCAGCAACCATAAAATTGATCTTTCTATAGAAGTGTAATTTCATAGTTTAAAATTTTTTTATTTTAAAATTGTGTGCAAAAATGAAAACTAAAAATTTTTATATCTAAGGGTAACATAGTATGACATTTCGAATTAACTTTCCTATAATAATATACATATAGATTTAGGGTATTCAGTTACCAAAATCATAAAATTAGTCACATGCACAACAAATTAAACTTATGTACCTGTATTCTAGATTTTGTTGATTCAAAATCTTGTGTAAAATCGATTCTGCTCAATTGTAAGGATGTTTATGTATGTGTGCTATTGAGATCATTTCCGCGAGAAACCTATTTAAAAATGAAAAAAAAAACAATAATACCGAATTGGATAGCCTCTAACACTCACTTTGAAGAAATAAAAAATAAAGTCACTATTGCTCAGTATTTACAATCTTTCAATAAAAAAACAAGTGATTTTAATACAATATATAGTATAATTGAACGGAAGCTTGCGGTCAAAAATACTGTATTCAAACGTTTAAGCAACAGTTGTATACATTAATTCAGCTGGTTAAATTTGATATGAATGATGGATTTAAAAATGTTACTCATTCAGGCGCTTTTCATACTGTTTGCTGTGCAATTTAATGCCTCAGCAAAATTTGGGGAAGTTGTGGCATAAGAGATATGCTAGCTAAATCTAAAGTTCTTGCTGGAATTACCGCAGAGAGAATGTTGGAGGGGCATTTCATGGGGCCATTCCAGAATTAATTTTAATATATGAAAGGCTAATGCATTTATTGATAGAACATTTTTTTGATCAACTGAAAAAACAATAAAATAGAAGCTCTAGCGGTTTTGCTAAAAAATATCGAAATGTTTTCAGATAGTTATTGAACGGGTACATATAAGAAATATGGTTTGGAAAAACTTTCTTTCGATATAAACCATTATTTCACAAATATAGAAACGAAAAATGAAGAATCTGAAAATTTTCAATTTTGGTTTGAATTTATTAAGAGCATTCAATTCTTTTGGAGTTATTCGAGCCGATAGAGCAGATACGTTTCCACTCACTTATCCATGCTTTTTTTTTTGTTTGCGATAAACCGAATTACGATGTGGAAATTCTCCTTATGCTACCAAAAAAAAGTTTTAAAAGGGAGACCTTAGGGTTAATTTGACTAATGAAGCATTTCAGGGTTATTCTCAGATATAACAACTGAAATGACAGTAATTAAAGATATTAAATCCGAGACTGAAATCATAGAAGTGACTCAAAAAGAACCTGCTACTTCAAGATGAACTATGACTACAAAGGTCTTAGGTAGTTATTCTGATACTGAATTGAAACGGGTCTGAATTACACCATTTTGATAATTGATGACATGACCGAGTTACAATGTATGAAGGAAAAATCGATGTATATGCATGGTGATTTAACCATTATAAATTATGAATCGATTATTACGCAGATTTGATCGAGTAGATGAAGTTCACTTGATTTATGATCGATACGACAGCACAACGGTTAATCCAGAACAGTTGGAACGAATTCGGAGGTATGGAAATGATAGCGAAAACAAAGAATATATAATTATTGGCGGTCAATCTACATGAAATTTTAAAAAAATCAGCAGTAATGATACAAGTAAATCAAATTTAGTGGAATTTATTGAAAATTATATAAAAAAATTATTCGGTTCCCAATACAGAATAAGTTGATCATTTCTGGAGCATTTGAGCATATGTTGTTATGGAATATGATCAATATTTCGATGCATATTTCTTGTGTGATCATACAGAGGCAGATACTAAGATTGTATTTTATGCCTGTCAGTTACAATAGCTGGATTCCAATAAAAAGTTTAAAATTATTGTTAAATCCTCAGACACAGATGTGTTTATCTTATCATGGATTCTTAAAGGAATTTCTTTTATGGTTTAATACTGGAAATGTTTTCTCGATTTATTCTCGTACATACTATTGCAAACGATATTGGAAAAATTCAGTGTGTCAGTATTTTAATAATCAATGCTGTGATAGAGTAAGTTTCATATATGACGTTGGAAAAAAGGTGTACAAAGTTTTAAATAAACTAGCAGATAATCAGTTGAAGAGATTTTCTAATTTACATGCAGGGATGGACTTTATACCTTGTGTGTATTTATCAAAAATATGACTCTCAGAATAACTTTAAAGACTGTTGTGAATGTACAAAAAAATTAAGATACAATATCACATTGAAAAACAAAATACACTGGAAAATGTACACAAAATTGTATCTGTGTATCCTCGAATTTAGAATGCTGCGCAGTATACGCACGTTTATCACAGAATTGTATGAATGTTAAACAAAATTTCTGGAAGACGACGATTTTTACCCGACAAATCGGGTTATTGATGAAAATAATCATATTATTGGAAGTGAAAACAATGAATAATATAAAATAGAGCGCCATCTTTAGACAATAAATAAAATGACATATTATATATTAGTTTCATTAAAGTAATATCATAGTAAATAAAAATCGTCGACTTGAAATAAAATAATTCAAAAGGTAAGAAAGTGAAATATGCCCTCATAGCGCGCGTCTGTGCGGCCGCAACCACCATCTTGTGTGTACGCTCACGCAACAGGTCTGTAACGCGTTACTTTTGAGCCCCACTTTCAGCGTCACAAACTCCACTTGCTCACATCAAAAAAATCTCTGTTGATGTTGAAGGTTCAAATTTCCAAAAATAACGAATTTCGTAATTTTTTTTCATAAAATTGCAAATCTCTTGGCAATGAAGCATTTTCCGAAAAGATAAAAAATATTTTGACGTATTTTGTTTAATAATTAAATTTAAATCTTTTTTAATTAAAAAAATAAATTCAATATTTCAACCTCATATAAAAAGAATAATAATAACAGCCAAACAAACAAGCAGGAAATTGAATTCGATTCATCTACGTGACATTTCAATGCTAAATAAAATTTTTATAAAAAAATTAAACCGACTTGTAAAAGTGCGCTAAAAAGGGAAAAATACCTAGAAATTTTTATATGAAATTGAAATTTTTGAAGTCGGCGCCAAACTAATACTTGACAAAATGTGATTCGCATAAACAGATTAAAAATACTTTATTTGTAATTGCTTTCTTACCATAATTTGTATATATTAGTAGTTATTTATTTCATTTAGAAATAATTTCGCGCCGACTTCAAAAATTTCAATTTAATATAAAAATTTCTAGTTATTTTTCACTTTTTAGCGCATTTTTAGAAGTCGGTTCAATTTTTTTATAAAAATTTTATTTTTCGATTTTTAGTTTGGAATTCATTATGATATTCATAAATTATTTGAACTAAGTGCTAATCGAGATTAGTGTACCTCGCAATCACTCCAAGGTGGCAAAAAAGTATCCATTTTATCCAGAATTGTAAATCACCCTAAAATGAACCACTAAAAATTCTTTGCGTTCTCCAAATACCAATGAAATTGTATCAAACAAATATTTAGTCTGTCATAGTGAATCCACTATCTTAAATTTCAAATTGATTTTAGATTGGTAATATAATCCCTAAAACCTTTCAATATCGATATTTAAAGAATTTGAGACGTAAATTTCTTAGCTCAATATATTTTATATTGCATATTGAGTTTGTACACGCCCCAAGAACACCGCAATATCAATTCTAGATAAAACCGGAAATTGTAAAATTTTTATTCCTTCATATTGTATCTTATCAACCAAATAGTTGTAAAAAATTAACCTCATATTAGTAATACACCACCCCCCAACGCCTTAATATCAAATCTGAAAAAATGTGAATAAGGTAAAATTTTCAACCCATTATATTGGATCCGCCATATTGAATTTCAAAAAAATAATTTTAACGTCTTAATCTAATCTAAATCAAAGCCCCCTAGTACCAATTTTAGATGAAATCCAGAAATTTAAAATTTTTAAACGGTCATATTGCATCTAACATATTAGATTTTCTTAAAATAATTTTATATTCGCTATTTATATCCTCAAAAACGATTCAGTTCCACATTTGAACAAAATCGAAAAATGTAAAATTTTCAGTTAGCCATATTGAATTCTGAAAAAATACTATTAAATTCCTAATTTACACCCTCAAGAACCCTCTATATGTAAAATTTTTAGGACACTATATTGACTCCGTCAGATTGAGTTGTTCAAAAAATATTTTAATTTCGTAATTAACACTAACAAAAATCCACCAATACTGACTTTAGACAAAATCAAGAGATGTAGAATCTTAAATCCGCCATATTTTTTTTTAAATAATATCAGATTCGTAATGTGCTATCCCAAAAACTCCCCCATATCAATTTTGAGAAAAATCGGACAAATTAATTTTTTATCTACCATATTGGATACGCCATATCGCATTTTTTTAAAATAATTTTAGATTCGTCATGTACGACTCCGAAAACTCCTGTGTACCAATTTTGAAGAAAATCGGACAGAATTGATTTTTTGTCGGCCATATTGGATCCGCCATATAGAATTTTTTAAAAATATTTTAAATTCGTTATGTGCGACTTCGAAAACTTCCCCATACCAATTTTGGAAAAAATCGGACAAAATAAAAATTTTGGTCAGCCATATTGAATCCGCCATATTGAGTTTTTAAAAAATAATCTCAGATTTGTTATGTGAGACCCCGAAAACTTCCCCATACCAATTTTGGAGAAAATCGGGCAAAATTGATTTTTTCATCGGCCATATTGGATCCGCCATTCCGAATTTTTTAAAAATAATTTTAGAATCATCATGTGCGACTCCGAAAAACTCCCTCGTATCAATTTTGGAGAAAATTGGACAAAATTGATTTTTTGTCCGCCATATTGGATTCGACATATTGAATTTTATAAAAATATTTTGAATTCGTTATGTACGACCTCGAAAACTCCCCCATTCCAATTTTGGAGAAATTCGCACAAAATTAATTTTTTTTGTCCGCCATATTAGATCCGCCATTCTGAATTTTTTAAAAATAATTTCAGATTCATTGGGTATAACCCCGAAAATTTCTCCATACCAATTTTGGAGAATATCGGACAAAATTAATTTTTTTGGCCGCCATATTGTAAGCGCCATCTTGGATTTTACTGCACCAATTTCATCTAAAAAAGTATGGGACCATCGCAGCAACTTCCTGAACATAACGCAAAAAATTTCATTCAAATCCGTGCAGCTGTTCCCGAGAAATCGGTGTACATACATAAAAATAAACATACATACGCGACGAATTGAGAACCTCCTTCTTTTAAAAGTCCGTTAAAAAAGTATTTTCTTTTAATGCTCCCCTTTAGCCTTCATAGGACCACGATTTAGAGTCTTATTATAGGCTTTTAAACTACGAAAGTCTCATCTAAGTGAGTTTAATGTCATGTGGCAGTAGTAGAAACAAATAGACAAAAATTTTAAAGAAATTATTTTGCATTAACAAATCTCCATATGGTCGCTTAAAAATTCAATTAGACCGGAGGCCCGATTCTGTAAGCATATGTTTTGACATTCCCTTTCCTTATCTCTTTTAGGACAGTGACATACTTATGTGTTACTACAGACTGAACAAAGATGGAAGATCCTTATTATGACATTCTCTTTCTCTATACTTTTATAGAATCGCAGCCCGGGAGTTATCGACAGTTTTTTCAATTTGCATTAGCGTGAAAGTATATTTAGTTGTCTATTTTATTACGAAAAGCCCGTACTGCACACCTAGTTCAACAATGAAAAGTGGGGTCGAGAGTATGTAAAAAAATACCAAAATATTTATCTGCATCATGCTGAAACTTCGAAGGTATAAATTTTAAATTTAAGGAAATGAGCTCGGTGTTCAACTCTTTTTACATGTATCGGGCAGCAGTACTTTGAACTGTCAACGGATTGGCAGCGGTTTTGTGTCATTAATTAGACTGAATGTGCATTAGTAGCATTGATTTTTCAGGTTAAGAGTGCAAATGGGACACAAAAAACTCGCTAGCTCCAGTAGATACATCATCATTAAATTTTATGAAAGACTAATTATGGTAAATAAGTATACCAATTTCCAAAATTAGATAACAGTAATCTTAAAACATAATAACTTTTTTCTTTAATATCAATAATATTATATAGAAAAAATGGCCACCTCTTCCTCTATTTTTTGTAAATTGACAAAAATATTATTTTTTAAAAACGTTTCATGGAAGTTTTAGACTAACCATGTAATAATAATATTCTTTATACTTTGCAAATAAAAATAATTTTGAGAATTATTTTCGAAAGTAAAAATGTTACTCTCCATTCTTTCTCAGAACATTAAAATGGAGAAATAATTTGTATGATTGATATGGTTTAGTATTATCATTCTAGTTAGTCTATGGCCGTCAGTAAAGTACAATTGGTCTAACAAAGTCAGTAAAACCAACAGATATATTGATTGTTATACAAACTGCGTGGTTGCCAATTTTAGGGGCTTGTGAACGTTGATCTAACGAGTCGAATTACATACTATATACGGATCAGACGCTAGCGTCCTCTACACGATAAATTTCGGAATTAAATCAATATATAATTCGATATTCTACCACAATTTTAGGCCCAGCTAATATTTTGTCCCTAGCATCTTATGACTCTCCGGATTACGCTGGCAAAAGGAACGTTTTCAAGCCCCAAGCCCGGGCTTGAGAACGTTCATTTGGCTTGTGTTCGTAATAAGTATGTAACGAGTTGGGATTGTATAAGCGGTAAAACCAATATATATATATATATATATATATATATATATATATATATATATATATATATATATACACATTCGAAAATTCTGGGCTGAGCGGACATGTTAAAATGTGTGAAAACTTCAAGACCATGACGAAGCTCAGGATCCGAAGCATGACGATAGCGCTGTTTCGTTCTAGTATGGGGTCATCAGGCAATTGCGTTCGGTACAGACCCTCATCTCCTATTTGTGCCCTATAAACTAATTCTAAAATTAAAAGAGACTCAATAGCGACATCTCGATAGACCATTCAATAACACTAGAGCAACACAAACCAACAATATTGTATAAAACTGCTGTGTGATGTCATGACGGTAAATTAAAAAGAAATATATCAAAACTCGATAAACGAAACATGCTACTCAAAGAATAAATGTCGCCTCATTCGACACCAGCGACAAAACTAACCACGAATTCCACAGTTCAAGGTATTGCACCGCTTGTGTTGTTCTTGTGTTTTTGAGTGATCCGTCTAGATGTTGCAATTTTGTCTTGTTTATGGTTTTTTAATTTTAGAAACAGTTTATAGGACGAAATTGCGAAATGATAATTTGAATGGAACACAAAGTCCTGACCAGTCCCATACTAGAACAAAATAGCGCATTCGTCATTTTTTAGAGTCGGAGCTTCTACATTGTCTTGAAGTTATCTGCCCTTCTTGACACGAGAGTAATGTTTATCAATAATCTTATGTCCGCTTCTCCAAGAATTTTCTATTTTATTTTGAAATTACACGAACGAAAACTTATCTCTTTTATATATGTTTATGCGGCTTTCATAGAGTCCTCCGTGTGATATGCAATAGCAGTGGATATATCCACATTATGCTGTTGTAGTGCTAAAATCACATTCAGCCAACCCAATTTGTCCTATTTCACCATCATCGAGATAACGGCCTACCTATCGAAAAGAAAGTCAAAACGTGCCCTCCCCGTACAGTGATCAGCAGAGGTACATGTTTCATCTCTTACTAGACTCATCAAGGTATCGACATGCCCCTATTTATGCACAGAACAGATCGGAAAGAAGTATGTAACACTAAACGCGGCCTCACCGACCGACCGCCGGAGGATGTATATACGACGGGTTTCACGGATTCCTCCGTGTGAGATGCAATAGCAGTAGATATATCCACATAATGCCGTTATAGTGCTGAAATCACATTCAGCAAACGTACAACTATATGCAGCTCTAGCGGGAATGGAAAGTTTTGACTTTCTTCTCGGTATAGTGGTACAGGTAGGCCATTATCTCGATGGTGGTGGAATCAGATAAATTGTGTTCCTTTGCAATTAGTTCAAACTGTGCAACCTCTAACTCGGAAAGGATATGGTTGGAATGCAGTTTGCAGACTATATATATATATATATATATATATATATATATATATATATATATATATATATATATATATAATATCTTTGTTTTCTTAAACCATCTATATTTATTTTTCTGAAATTTCTTGGGTATGAGGTTTTTTGTTTTTAAAACAATCTAATCAAAATTTGACGTTTCGCCCATTTTTTTTGGGCTTTATCAAAAATATATTGTCAGTCAGTCTATGGATAAAATCCACAAAGAAAAACAGAACAATCAGCCATCACTGAAACAATCAAATACACTCAAAATAGACATACATATTTTACAACTAACACACTGTACAATATTAAAAACGTAAATTTAAAATTCTTTGCTAGATACGCACCCGTTGTAGCTGTGCCATATATAACTCAACTATATATATATATATATATATATATATATATATATATATATATATATATATATATATATATATATATATATATATATATATATATATATAGTCTTACATAAAAAAAGAGGGTTGCAATAAAAAGAACATAATTATTTTTCAGCTTCCCTGTATTTCTAACTTTTTGACAACGTTTTGTTAAAGCATCTATATCAGTGAAAAAAATACGCTGGAAATTTTGGTATCCAAAATGCTCATAAACGATTTGTTAATTTCATCATCGGAGTTGTATAATCGGGGAGAGGCCAGATCGGGCCTACATGGGGGATGATAGAAATCAGTGGATTATCCAGAGTATTATCGTGAAGTAACCGAATACCTCGCTTGTATTTTCCTCATTGTATGAAGATATTATTCTGGCGCAGCTATCACATTAAAGCACGGTGCTCAAATGTTTTTTGGTGCTTTGGGTGACCTTGGCTCTTTTTGGAACCGGTTCTCCCTTCCAGTGCCACTTCATTGAATCCCTTTCGAATCTTAATAAAGGACCATACTCATCCGTCACAATCGTTTCTATAACTCTCTTCTAAACTACATGGCAAAGCGCCAAAGATTGTTTAGAACACTCGACACGCTGCTCTTTTTAAACGGAGTTAAGAATGTGGGGAGCCTTACTAGCTCTAATTTTTGTCATCCCTAGATGTTCATGTAGGATCCGCAAAGCACTGATTTTCGAAATGCCAGTTTTTATAGCCATTTCTATTGTCTTGTATCTTCGATCGGATAAAACAACTTCTTTGACAAAATTAACATTCTCTTGATCGTTACCGATACCTCGTCTTCTTCACGTGGATCGTCTTCCAACGATTCATATCGAAGTAGCTTTGCTGCATTTTTAATTATATCAAATGATGGGCAAGAGTGCGATAAACAGCATTCAAATGTTCTTTTGCTCGCGTAGATGTTAAACTTTCTTTAGTAACTAATTTTATTACAGAAGGATATTCAAATTTCGACTGTTAACAAATTAGGCGACACTGACCCATTTGATGATGCAGCGCATTGACATCATGTATCAGACTTGTTGAGTTTATTTTACAGTTTTACTGTGATATAATTCAATAATTAATATAATTTACATGCTAATTCTAAAATTGTACTGCATCCAATATAAATCTTATTTTAATATACTCGTGTGTTTATATCTTATTTACTAAAATACTATGAATATTGCCATACTGCCCAATTAAAACTACAAGAGCACAACGGCTTACTAACATATATTCATTCTTCCTTGTATATTTTACCTTCATAAATAATTTAATTTGACTAGTGCTGTCATCAAGCAAAAATCAAAACGTCACGTCATTTTCTTTCTTGTTTTTCAAGTTTTTAAAATCATAATTAAATGTTGTTTGTTTTTAAGTAAATACAAAATAAAAAATTTTCAAACTGATGGATAAAACCAAATCGTCGGTCATCAAAACAAATCCAAAGCCAGTAAGTGTTTTTTATGTATGGTACTCCGAGTTGTGTCGTCGTTTGAATATAATTCCCGCACCAGCCGTTAAGCCAGCGAAACCAAAATGTCAGACTGTATTAGATTTTGTAGCCGACCGCCTAAAAATAGAAGAATGGAGCCCAGTTATAAATGCTCTTCGTCAAGATACCAGCCTTCACGTTATTGCTATACGAAGTCGAATAGGTAACTGCCAATTTTTACATGATGTAGATACAGAGGAAAAAGCTAAAAATGCTAAAAGGAAGTACGGTTGTATTTGGACAGCCTACATTCTAAGGCAGTTACTAAAATCTATATCACATTCTTTAAGAAGCACTCAGGTACTTACTTATTTAGAACTTGATGGGTTACCATTATTTATGCAGTACTTAGAGCCCCTTTTACAGGCGTTAAAGAAAAACAAAACTCTAAAAACACTTTCTCTTTCAAATTGCACTATACAAGATTCAGGGTGTCAACTGGTATGTTCATATCTTCGCTTTACTCCTAATATTGAAGTACTAAATCTTTCTGGCTGCAATTTATCTCCTGTGAGTGGTGAACACCTCGCAAAACTAATAAAATATCAGCAAATAAATCGATATTGCGAAAGCTGGCATAGCTCCCTACGGTATGAAAACCCTGATGCTGGAAAAATGAGAGGTATTAAAAGAGTCACACTGAATTGTAATCCCTTTTTTGGGGATGCTGGTTTCAGTTTTATCTTGGACGAGCTCGAAGATGATTTGTGGATAAAAGCTTTGGATCTGCAAAAATGTGGTTTTACCGAAAATATATCCAACAGGATTTTAGACATCGTTGAATATAATAAAACGTTAGAAATCGTAGACTTAAGGCAAAATGAACAACTTAGCATGACAACCGTCGAAAAAGTTCTGCAAATTTTAAAGCTGAGGCAACAGTTTGGAATACAAACCGAATTTCAATGGTGTGCCACTGCAGTTACCTTAACATGGTCTTCCGTGTATTCATCAACATCAAAATCTTCTTTTGCCGCAACTAGTCATAACGTACATAAAACTAAATCAGCTCCTATGAAAAGTAATTCTTCAAAAGTTAGTACTGTAACCTGGGATCCCATCGTCCGAAAAACTAGAACACTGGATTCAATTCAACGAGGCGTAACTAAATTTTCGAGTTTAAGTGACACTAAGAAACAAGTTTTAGAATTAAATGACAAACTGCAAAGAGAAATAATGAAAAGAAAACAAATTGAAAAACGTAATGAAGAGTTGCAATCCCAATTAAATCAAATAAAGACAACTGCACATGTTGGAAACATTAAGCGATCCAGTTTAAGTGCAGACAGAAGTCAAATGTTAAAAATTAATGGCATCAAAAGAGAAGTGGCTAATAATATAGCCTTAAAAAAATTTGATGTTAGAAAAAAGCCTAGTATAGAAGCTTCAATGCAAAATCCCATAGTTTTTAGAAGAAAAGAAGGGAAAAATGCAGACAGAAAAGATCCAGTCAAATCAACAGTTGTAAAAAATGGTTATCACAAAAATGGGGTTATAAATGGTCTTAGAAACAATAATCCCAATTGTTTTAATAACAAAGTAAATAGCAGCAATGTGTACAATATTTTGGAAAAGCTTCTTAGTAGTGGCCAACCACTAAATCATAACGTAGAGCAGGAAATGTTGAACTACTTTTCTTTGCCAAGTCGCGAAAAATCAAGAGGGATCGAAACAAACCACGTAAAGGAATCTGCAGATGACTCAATCTCAAATAGCCAAATATCTTTGTATAAGTACATGGAAGAATTAAAGACTGATCAAACATAACTGAACGTTGACGTCTACTACGATTTTAAATAAATATTATTTAAGAACACAAAAATGATTTATGGTCGCATTCTCAATATACAATAAACGTCGTGGAGAGCAGCATTTTGTAATAGAGTAATAGAATAAAAAGTAGATTTTTTCTTGTGTTTGTATACTTTGTTTATGCGCATTCTAGCTACTCATTGGATCGGACTGTGAAAATTTTTTTGAATAAATGAACTTCTTTAAACATGGTGGGCTTTATTTTTTCAACCTATAGTAGACCGATTCCATTTAAAATTTTGCCGTGAAAGGAGTAAAAAAAAATGTTTTCTCTGTGAAATACTTTATTTTAGAACCCAAAAAATAACACACGTTTTTTGCCGTCTTGCAAAAAATCATTTTCAAGGAAGCTATCGAGATTTTAAATTTGAAATAGTTTTGCTGAGAAGAAAAATTAAAGATACTTTTTTATTCAAAATTGTATATTTTTATGACTAATCGACATAATTCAGTTTTCTTTTTCGATTAAGGTCAAATGCGTTATAAACTTTTACAAAAAAATTTGAAAACTAAAAATTTTCCAAAATTAACAAAATTGCGGCTGTTGTTTGAAAAATAAAAACAAACGCCATTTTGTCAAAAACTCCATTTTTGTGATGATTTTTTTTCGAGGATTCCTTGTTATATGTTTCTTTAACTACATGGGTGCTAAAATGCAGAGGAATACACAATAATTTTTTCTTTTTTCAATGGGATTTTTTTCAAAAAAAAAATTTCTCCGTGAAATATATCATTACAGAAACCAAAAAAGTGTACAATTATTTTGCCATTTTATGAAAAATTACTTTTTAACGAAGTTATCCAGATCTTAAAGTTCAGATTAGTGCTTTTTCAGTATAGAAAATTACAGCCATTGTTTTTATTTAAAATTTTATATTCTTTGCTGACTAATGGACGTAATTTAATTTTTTCTTCAAGACAAAAATTTTAAAGCAGAATAATTTTAAAAATTAACAAAATAGCGTCTATATCTCGAAACAAAATCTCTTAATCAAAAGAGAAAGTTGAATTACGTCGATTAGTCGTAAAAATATTCAATTTTGAATAAAAAAAATTACTTTAAGTTCAACTTTAAAATATCAATAACTTTCATGAAAATGATTTTTCGCATAACAGCAAGACGTGTACATTTTTTTGAGTTCTAGAATAATATTTTTCACGGAAAAAGCATTTTATTTTTTTGACTATTTTTACTCTATGATTTTGAGTGAAATCGGCTGGTAGTATTTACAGCATCTAACTGGTCAAGTAATTGTTAGTAGTAGAATTATTTTCGTTAAGGTGTCCCATATAAGGACGAAACAGCACTGTCGCCATCTGTCGCACCCGTAATTTTTCCATACTTTGGAATGCTCCGCACTTTTAACACGAGAATAATGCCGATTGACACATTTCGCGTCCGCTAAGCCAAGATTTTATTTTTGTTGTTATATTTCAGAGACAATAACTTATTCATTTATTTTTTACTTGGTTGGCTTTAAACACACTAAACGGTGCTTTCATAGGAGGATCGTTTGGTGCGACAAGTGGCTGTCGTTGCCAATCTAGCAGCAATCCTGGTTGCCTTGTACCTAATAATGCGACCCCTATCCTATGGGCAGCGCGTTTCGTGTACTCGATTGTATAGATTTCTGTTTTAATTCACCGTCGCGCCACTACATGGCGGTTTTTCCAAGTTTTGTCAATCTGTGTGGTTCTTGTGTTATCGAGTGAACCATCGAGATGTCGCCTTTCTCGTCCTATTTGCTGTTTTTTATTTTAAATTCAGCTTTATGGGATAAAGAGACGAGATGATGGTTTGTACCGACTGCGGTGGCCTGACGAGTCCCATATTAGGACGAAACAGCGCTGTCGCCATATGTCGGACCCGGAGTTTTTCCATACTTTGGAATGCTCCGCACTTTTTAACATGAGAGTAATGTAGATTGACACATTTCACGTCCGCTAAGCCAAGATTTTATTTTATTTTTGTTGTTATATTTCACGAACAATAACTTATTCATTTATTATTATATATATATATATATATATATATATATATATATATATATATATATATATATATATATATATATATATATGCGGAAAATTCAAAACAGAACCTCTAAATAATGGGAATGTAACAGAAAGAGACGGACAACTCGTTGAAGAAGCGAAATAAAGCCTACTGTTGTATCATAGTTTGCTTCCTGGTTTCCAGCAAAGATGGTTTGGTGTCGTCAAAACACAGTGGGTCGAAAGCATGGATTTTATATTAAAAATAAAAATCGGATAAAACATAGTAAACTGAATCTTTAAAATCATGAAAATAAATTCGAAAAACGTCTAAAATGGTTCAATAACTGTTAAAACTGAAATTTAAAAACAAAATAAAAAGAATAATTGTATTTCCATTAATAAAATATTGCGCTTGAGTTCAAGGTGCATTTTAAAAATAATACTATAATAATAAATACATGGATATCGATAATTGTTTAAAAAAACGAAAGTACTTTTTCCTCTATGCTTAGAACTTCTTAACAAATACCAATGTAAATAATTTGTAAGTAATATAATATCTACTGATTCACATAAATGAATAAATAGTACGACTGTAATAAAAATAATAAAAATAACTTTTTAATCATTGCCTTCTTTGTTAACAGCTCTTTTCGCATTTTCCAATACATACGAATTGTTGTCCGAATCCTTACGATGTCAAAAAACAGTGTAAGGATCCATCGACGCCAAAAGTTTTAGAACACATCCTCCATATTTTTTCTCGAGAAGATTTTCGGGCAAAGTCTAGGCGATAATTTCTTATCAACTTGTCCGTTGATTTTTGTGCATCTTTTGATGGTTTACCTATCGGTAATATTGCAAATGCTATGATGTCCAGTCAATGGAGTAAGTAACTTGTGGATTCTTGTTGGCATGTTGTGCCAAGAATATCCTTTGAAGAACAATCTTACTGTTTGAAGTGTGTATTCCCAAACCTTCTCTATTGCAGTTTAATGTCGGCTTCCAATAGTTTGCAAAATGACTGGAAACCGGAGGATCAGTTTTCGCTTTACTCTTGTTATAATAGCTGACTCATCACTGTTCTCGAAGAAACATCGAGCTGTCTTGCCATCGTTAGTGCTTCCTAACCCTTTCTTTGGCATGTCAACAAGAAGTCCTAATCTCTCTCCTTAGAGGCCTGGTGGATGGTAGCTTTTGTTTGTGCTTTTACCTCTTTGTCTTTCTGCTTACGGGCTTGCCACTGCTGTGTGTCACGTTGATATGACAAATACAAGCAGCATTCGAAGAATCGAATTCATGCGTGTAGAGTTAACAGTTGTAGCTTGAAATACTCAGTATTTACTGCGACAGAGTATCAATGTTGTTGAAATGAGATGTTGTTTGGCAGAGGTTCCCAGCCAAAGCGTTCACCTAGCCGTCTATCATAGTCATAGATAAGTTTACTGTACTAAAGCTGGGGTTGCAAAGAGAACTCTTTTATATGGTGCAAGTTGTCTAGTTCGTATTCATAATTTTCTATTTTTTTTTTTCTTTTTTTGAAGACTTTTGTTCGGTTTCCTTAATAAATTCAAATTTCAGAGGCCCGCAATAAGTTTGTATCAGAAATATTCGGATCAGTGAATTTCATTTTGTACTTGCTCTGGCCTGACATTCCATCGAAGCCTCATTTGAAAATGAAATTCATATTTACAAATCTAATTTATCGATTTATTCAAGGGCGTTTAATTGAAGCAATATAATTCGATCCACCGTGTGAACCAGTAAGCCTTGGAATTTAACCTCAGCTTTTAATTTAGTAGAGGTTCGGTAATCGTCATGTGGATAACATCGTTTTTTTGTATTTCACACACCAGAGTACGGCAAAAATATATTACTGCCTTTCTGTTTAGCCCAATTTTGTAATCATTGATATTTGTCTCTAGACAATCCAATGCCAAATATAAGAGCGGCGCAAAAATGTAACTGGGCGCGACGCAACCACGAGACTGTTGCCTTTGACCTGAGACGAAGCTTTAGAAAGAAAAGACTGGCTGTTCATATTACCGAGATTTAATAGAAACGTTACTATAGCCAACATTCTGGCTTAAATTTCTTAATTAGAAATTATTTTGGAACGTTTTCTCAAATTCTGACCCACTAAGCCCCTCTCGGGACAGAAGATCGTAGGGAACGCCTACACGCAATATTACCCCCTCTAACTTTCGTGCGACACGAAGATGAGCAGTATCTTGAAACGAATTAGTGGGTGTGTATTTACTTTTCGTCCAAATTTATAACGTAATCGACGAAATTTGGAATATTTAATCACTATGTGATACATTCATTGTTTTAAATGCATCAAATAGTCGAAATACAAAAAAATTATTTTTTGCTGGTAGTTGAGCGTAAAGAAAATTGATATTTCTGTTACAAAATAAACATTTATTCTAATAAAAAATACTAGTAAAACGCAACTGTAATTTCTAAGTAAGTTAATAAACCACTTTAAAATTAAAAATTATTCTCAAAAATAAACTTTGATTCTGGTAAAAATAAAAGTAACACATTCAGTAATTGCCAATAAATAAACAAAAAATTAAATTCAATTTAAATCAACAAAAACACCAAAAAGTCTACAAGAGGTGTTCAAACATGCCTCCACTTTGAGCGAGACAATAACCCAGTCTATTGTAAAATACGGTTCGCGTATTCGCCAAAACTTCAGAGGTTATATCTCTATTAGCCCTCTCCATCATGTCCTCACAAAACACCATATGTATTTCCTGGTCTTCCGAAAAAATTTCTTGAGTTATTTGCTATTGGTAACAGCGATATTTGTTCCTCTTTAAAATATTCCGAACTGTTCGAGCATTCATATCAAGTTCTTCGGCAATTGCGGAACTATTGCAAGGAAAATTAATTTCTACTAAACTACAAATGTCAGTCTCCCTATTTGCTCGTTCTTCAGTAATTTGAAGAACCGTTTGCTCCTCATTATTATCAGTGCACTTTTTACAAATCTTTAGACAACCGGTTGTCTCAAATTTTTCAATAATTTCCGAAATTCTAGATTTTGAAGGAACAGAATAATTTCCGCATATAAATGCAAATCTGCCGATTATCTCATTCATACCTTTACCAGAATAGTGGCACTTATTAATCTGTACTTTTTGTTCCGGGGAATAAACTACCATTTTAAATAAAAAAAAAAATTTGGCGCGAAACACGGAAATACCAATATTGGGTACTCACGATTCGACGGCCTGAATGAAAACAAATAACTTGAAATCGTCTTTTTGTGCTAGGGCGTGGCGTATGCTGCCTCCCGCTCTCACCGCCCTGCATTTTATTACCCCTCACCCTAGGGCCAAATAGGTAATTTATTAAATTTAAGCACCTATGTCGATGCTTACGATGCTTATATTCTGTCTCATTCTGATTTGATTAATACTATAGTATTGTCTTTATCTTACTTAAGAAAGGTCCAGGTTCCGGTTTGGATTTTCTACACCTGTATATATATATATATATATATATATATATATATATATATATATATATATATATATATATATATATATATATATCAAAGCAGTGCTAGCAAAAATGTTTCCTTATACCCATAGTTAATAACAAGTAATTAAAATAAATAATAGTTTGCCTCTCTACTTCTTTCCATCTTATTTTATATCTTCCTGCCTTATCTATTTAAAAAGGTAATTTGGTCTATAAACATTGTTTACACACTTTGTTTTAGAAGAAAATTCAAAAAAGGTCAACTATGTTTCTGGCGATTAATAAAATTTCTTACCAAGAATAAAACACAGGTATCTGAGGACCTAATAAGGTCTTTTTATTAAATTGAATTAGAGGAGAAATACTGACCCAGAAGAAAAAGAGAATACACAAAATATATACAGAATCTATTTCAGTAAATAGAGTAATTATGTTATAAATATTTTGGTTTGCTGAGAACTTGTAACAACGAAGTACTTGCTCTTCTTGATACTCGTTGCTCAAAACAAAAATGTGCGCATGCTACTTTGCAACCGATATTTATTGGAGTATACCTAAACGATTGCAAGATAGTATACATAAATTTTCAAATCAGATTCTTAAATTGCTTAATCGTAAAGGTGTATAATCCCAATAGTTTACTTCTTCATAAAAATTTAAATTATTTCCAGCAGATTAATTTTACTACCTTCTATTTAATTCGTGTATCTATACTTGTTTTGTGTTATTCTGTAATCCTCTTAGGAATTCAGAAACCATTTGTCCTAAATTAGTTATTAGTTTCATCCCATAGAAACCCAATTATACCGGCATAGATAGTTATACTTTACACACATACAGTGCAAAGGAGTTATGAATAATTTAGGGAACGTCGTGGTTGACTTCAAACAACTTGAAGTTGAGAGAGGGATATGCAAATTAATAAATCTTACATCTTACTTTGACTCGTCTTGAATCGGTATTCGGGAAGCTCAAGTTTATCTGCATATAAATAGGCGGTTGGACACTTGAGACCGACTTCCTTATTGTCAGGGTCTCCGCAAACAAAAAAACATATGAGCTCCTCAATTCCAGTTTTGATTTAGTGCTTTATTTTTCGGTTTGTGTAATGCCAATTCAATCTGAATTTTTTGCTTCGAACGTGATGTATTTTCTTTGTGAAAACGTTGTTTAAAATGAGGGGTATTTTCTTTATGCTGGGTTATTATATTTGTTGTGACATGATTTATTTGGATGACATGAAGCTGGGGCGCGTAATATACGCACCGACTGAAAAAATGTAATTAAACATATCGTTAATATATTGAAAAACTGAACATTTAAAACAGTGGTATTCTGGATATCTTTGATTATTTTCTTTTACACTTGCCTATTTCCGATTCCCTTAAAATTGTCTACAATATTAGGCTTTCTAGTTATTTAAATAAGGAAAATTACTAACAAAATATCCTGGATGAGTGTTTATTTTCCTGGTGTTAGAAAGAATCGCTAGAAAATTAGTATTCTATCAATAATAACTCCATTCCTCTCTTATCGCGGTGAGGCGGCTCAGGAACATCCAATATTCAGGGAGCAATTCTGATGATAGCATAGCTACCTTGTCGGTAAAGTATCGATGGATAAGAAAAGTAGAGATTGAAGATTGTAGCATTTGATCCATGGGTTATTCACCAACACTCCTGGCAAGCAAGGCATTTTATCTTCCAAAACTTCTAATTTGGACTATGTGTCTGAATTTACAAAGTTAAAATCTCCAGCTGAGTACTGAATCTTAAACTGCTAATATAGCAGTCTGCCCTGTTTCGGTTTGTGAGAGGGGGGGGGGCAAAAGTTCGAATATATATAAACGTAATTTTAAAAACAACAAGAAACATGGATTATAGGTAGCAATAGACAATGCAAAACAATATGATTCAAAAAACACTTAAAAGAATTAGCCCAAATTAAGTGGGATGTAATTGATCTGTGCGAAACTAGACTCGCTAGAGGAACTTGTACTTTACCAAATGAAATCCGACATTAACACTTGAAATAGAAGTATAGTTTTCATAGCCAAAAAAATATAAAGGGCCAAATAAAAAAGTATTGTGCTATCTTTGAGAGGTTGATATACATAGTGATACAACTAACGAAATGATTTAACGTCTTGAAGGTGAAACAACAAGAAAAATTTCATTATATCATGGGCGACTTCAAGGGAGAATATCTATGCTGTTTAAATATGTTCTTTAAGAAGAAACAGTACAAAGAAAGTCGACACGAATTAGTCTATGCAAAAGATTAAAAAAATAAATTTACTTGATAATGAGCAAGAAGAAATATTTGCACCAATGTTTCGGTTAGAAACATATTGGTGACAGGGAGCGACCATAGACTGGTTAGAACAAATTAAGTTTCACCATAAAATTAAAAGCAGGAAACTCCTGCGTGTTTCTAAGGGCGGAAATACTAATTGAAAAGAGAAAGCTCTAAAAGTGAGAACTGACAAGACGACTAGAACCAAATGAAAATTTAGAAGAATTGATTATCGACAAGTTATCCGGTAAAATTATAACTGATGTACAAGTAACAAAAAACTCTATGAAATTACAAAGAACACCAAACTAGCTTCTGAAACTAAATAACTATTAGAAGATTGACACACCATGAAAAAAGATTCTAACGATTACCTGGAATTTAATTAAACGAGTGGGGAAAGAGATTCTACGAGATATTAAACAGTATAAGACAAGACAGTGTAAATAAATGACAATATTAGCCTGAAGAAAATAAAGAAAAATTATTCATTCGACAAACAGGAAATAACCAATTTGAAGAATCAAAATGGCACACTTGTTATACACAGAAGAGGTATTATGAAAATAGTAACAGAGTTTTATGCAAATTTATACAAACTACACACCCAAGAATCGCAAAAAATCAATAGAAAAACTATTATGAATGTATAAGCTGAAAAATTGCCAGAAATCAAAATCGAAGAGAGATATATGATTTTCAGACACATAAAGAACAAAAAATGCCCTGGAGAAGATACAGTAACAGCAAATGTGCTAAAGATGGGGGATGGATATTTAATAAATCGTTACAAATTTTATACAATACGTATTATGATTTACAAGCCAAACAGCTTAGCACTCCCTCCAGGGACTATTCACTCATATCAGGCATACAAAGATACCAAAAGTATGAAGCTCTGTGGGAACCCTTTCCATGTTATCGGGTCCTAGGTGACGTTGTCTGCTGTATTTCCTACAAGCTTTCGGGCGGTTCTCGCGGTTAAAAGGAGAACTGCTTTCTGCATAGGTTTATACAGATGCTCACTAAGGCCCAGTCCCTTGATGTTCTGCAGGAGGTTCTTTGGTATCACTCCAGCTGTTGACAGTATTATGGGAATCGTTTGGACGCTGTTCATTGCCCATTGTCTTCGGATTTGGACTTCAAGATCTCTGTATTTGGCGATCTTCTCGTTGTATTTTGGCCTTAGATTGTTGTTGTTAGGTACAGCAATGTCGATTAGTGTAGTTCGCCTAGAAATTTTATCTATTAATGTAATGTCTGGTCTGTTATAAGCTACTGTCTGATCCGTCAGAACCGTTCGGTTCCAATATAACTTGAACTGGTTGTTCCCAAGAATAGGCTCCGGATTGTACTTGTAATAATAGGTTTGGTGGAGTATCTTAGAGGCTGAGTCGTGTCTTTCCTTTACTCGGTTGCGGCAAACGCTTGGCATCCTCCAGTTATACAATACGTATATTAATATTATTATTATTATTATTTAAAAAAGAAAATTGCGCAGACTACCGTCCAATAAGCTTATCTTTCCATCAACAGTTAGTACAATATACTTGTAGTTGAGTGTATAAATACATTCATATTAGAGAAAATATTTAAGTTCTCAACCAAGTAAAAAAACTTCGTACAAGAAGGACAGACAGTCTGTTCTAACATAGTTGGAGATAAAGTACTATCTCCGATTGTAAGGAAATACCAGGAAAGGGTGGAGACTTCTCCTATGGTAGTGTACCGGCACCTGCTGACTGACTTGGACTCGTTTATTTTTGTCAATATTGGGAGGCAAGTGCATCTAAACATAGGAAAAGCGAATCCATCAGAGCATTTTACTCAGTCTGAATATTTAATCCCGTGGAAACAAGGGCGGATCCAGTCACTCTGTTTCGCCGGGGGGGGGGGGGGGTGATATCACAAAGATACAGTACGGCTAGTGAGAGCAAGTTATCGATAGGAGGGGATGCCAACAATATTCATATCCTTAGTGTCAGAGGCAGAGTCGGGTCTATTTTCCTGAATTCGAGACTCTCTCAGCGTTTGTCTCATTGAAACAATTTTCTTTCTCAGAAACATCTAAAATCGTTAATATAGGTAACGATTTTAGATGTTTTCCAAGCAGATGGTAGTAGTGAACATAACCCGATTCTCTCGATCCCCCCACTCCTCGACCTTGACCTTGACCTTGCTTCACCCCTCTTTGGCCCCGCCCACATGTCCTTGTCATTGACCTTGAAAGTGCACGTGTGCTTTGGCCTTGGCCTTGTGTTCAAGGTTGTGTGTGTGACCTTGACCTTGACCTTGGTCGAGACGACCTTGACTTTGTTGAAGGTCATCTTGGGTGTGTGACCTTGAAGATATGTTACGTGGTTGGGGGTGACCTTGAATGGTTTTATATAAGGTATGGGGCAGTTTCATTCATCAGTTGGCTCTGACTTGTATAGGTAGTACATGTGTTAATATTTGACAAATCATGGCATATGTTTGTGAAAATTGCGGTTCTAAGTTTACTAATATTTATAATATGAGACGTCATCAAAGAGAATCGTGTGCGGCGAGATTTAATGAAGTGCCTGGAGGAAAACGGCTCCGAATTGAAGAGTATACATCGACGATTCCGCTAATTAATTGCGCCACATGTAATGTAGATGTTCCAATAAATCATATGTCGGTGCATAAACGAACACAACAACATAAAAATAATTCATGTTTGCCGGTATGTCATGGTGTGCAACTCGTTGAATGTGCCTTCAAAAGGAGAATTGCAACCTATCGGGTTAGCAGTGATATGGAGCATTCCGATTACGTAATGTTCTTTGCAGACATTAAATCCAAGGTGGTGGAACTTGTTAATAATTTATTGCGTGTGCATCATGCTTTAAAAGTTAACATGACAGCTGTTGGCGAGTACATGCTTCCATCACAAGAAATATTCAGTGAAAAATCCTTCAACACTGCTAATCAAATAATTAGTGTAGAAAGTGATTTGGATGCCGTTTACCATTCTTTCACCGAATTAATAAAAACGCAGGCGACAGAGTTCCAGGAGAAAGATTCAGGTATGGAAAAATCAAAACCCGATATATTAAACTGATTTTTATATATTATTTTTCTTGTTATAGGATGGGCTCTTGTGCGAATTTTATACTTGGAAGTTGGTATCAACAAGTATATGCCTATGGGTGGCTCATCATACATCAAGTTGCCGTGTTCTATTGAAAATAAAGGAGCTGTCGTCAATGTGATTAACCAGGACGAATTTTGCTTTGCGTGGGCTGTAACATCAGCATTGTTTCCTCCAACAGCAGAGCCTTCACAGAAGACATCCTACCCCCATTTTTCTAGAGTGCTAAATGTAACAGGTATGGATTTTCCAGTAAAATTACGTGACATTAAAAAATTTGAGGAAATGAACAACATATCAATTAACGTATACGGTCTGGAATCTAAATATGAAAATAATGAAGTAATACATGAAGTTATTGGTCCACTGAGGTATGCGTCAAAAAAGTTGGATAGGCATGTAAATTTATTGTTAATTACAAAAGACTGTAGTAGTAAAGATGGCGGTGAACATTTTTGTGATACGACTTGTTCAAAGAGTCATTATTGTTGGATTCGGGATTTATCACGTTTAGTTTCAAGTCAAATTAGTTGTCAACAACATAAAATATATTTCTGTGATGGTTGCCTCATTTATTTTAGTACACCGTCAGCTTTAACTTTACATCAAAGCTACGATTGTAACCACATTTTCACGCAAACACCCTCAGTGGATTTAAAAATCGATAAATTTGGAAAGAGTGTGCCGGAAAATATTTTAAAATTCGAGGGTATAGAAAAGCAAATGCGCGTTCCATTCGTGGTTTATGCAGATTTCGAATCTGTTTTAAAACCCGTTGAAACGGTACAACCAAACCCACAAAATTCTTACACTGTAAAAAGTTTTAAACATGAACCATATTCTTTTGCTTATTTAATTAAATGCTCTTTTGACGACTCACTTTCGAAATTTGAGCTATTTCGGGGGAATAATGCAGCTCAAGTCTTTGTGGATCGTATCGAGTGTGATTTAAGGGCTCTATACAACACATATTTAAAAGACATTAAGCCTATGAAACCGTTAACGCCTAAAGAAAAAAGGGAGTTTAATGATGCTAAAATATGTGGTATATGTGAAGGCCCTTTTGAAGAGGGTGAGATTAAAGTACGAGACCACTGTCACATAACTGGTGCAAAAAGATTTGGTGCTGCACATTCCGTTTGTAATTTAAATTATAAATTACCCTCTTTTATCCCTATCATATTTCATAACTTAAGCGGCTACGACAGCCATTTATTTATAAAAGAGTTATGTAAATATGGGGATAAAATTGGTGTTTTGGCTCAAAGTAAGGAAAAGTACATATCATTTACCAAAAGCATTTATGTGCACGATTATTTTGATAGTAAATGTGGAAAAGTCAAGAGGAAATATTTAAAGTTGCGATTTATTGATAGTTTTAAATTTCTGTCAACGTCTTTGGAAAATTTAGGCAGCGGTTTAAACGACGACGATTTTATTGAAACGCGGAAACATTTTTCAAATATCAACCAATTTAATTTGATGCGTCAAAAGGGTGTTTTTCCCTATAGCTTTATTGACTCTATAGAAAAAATGGAAAATACATGTCTTCCAAGTAAAGATGAATTTTATGATAATTTACGGGAAGAACATATTAGCGATGAAAGCTATAGAAGAGCAAAAGAAGTATGGCGCTTGTTTGGGTGTAAAACTTTGGGGGACTATTCGGACGTGTATTTAAAATCAGATGTGTTGCTATTGTGTGATGTTTTTGAGCAATTTCGGAATAATTGTTTAAAATTCGATAAACTTGATCCGGCACATTACTATACCCTTCCAAGTTTATCATTTGATTGTATGCTACGTATGACTAAGGTAGAGTTAGAGCTCTTAACTGATATAGACATGATACATTTTTTTAAGAAAGGTATACGCGGCGGCATAAGCCAGTGTACAGAAAGGAAGCACATCGCTAATAATATTTTTTTACCAGATTATGACCCAACAAAACCTTCTTCATTTATAACATACCTTGATGCTACAAATCTATATGGTCATAGTATGTCACAAGCATTACCATATGGTGGTTTTCGATGGTTAAGCGAGCGCGAAATTCTGGATTTAAATATTATGGCTGTTGGTGATGATAGTTTACATGGCTACGTTTTGGAAGTGGATGTGCATTATCCGACTGAGTTGCATGATGCACATTCTGATCTTCCATTTCTAGTAGAAAATATCATACCGCCAACAGAAAACGCTAAATTACCGAAATTAATTCCTAATTTACAAGATAAAAAAAAATACATTGTACACTATAGAACTTTAAAACAAGCCATCGCCAACGGCTTAGTGGTAATGCAAACCCATCGAGTATTACAGTTTAAGCAATCAAAATGGCTAAAATCGTATATTGATTTTAATACCAATTTACGTAACAAGGCCACCACAAAATTTGCGAAGGACACTTTTAAATTAAAAAATAACGCGATATTTGGTAAAACTATGGAAAATGTGGAAAATCGAAAGGATATAAAATTAGTAACACATTAAGAGAACAGTGTAGGCAGAAATGGAGCTAGAGCACTAATATCCCGCCCCAATTTCAATAGTAGCTCGATATTTACCGAGAACTTTGTTGTTATACATATGAATAAAGTTAAAATATTGTACAATAAACCAATTTATATCGGTTTTTCCATATTAGATATATCAAAGACTGTAATATACGATTTTTATTATAATTTTATTAAATCCAAGTTTGGTGATGATGCTTCGTTACTTTACACCGATACTGACTTGCTTATATTAAAAGTGTATACGGAAAACTTTTATCAAACTATATCAGAAAACCCCGAAAAATTTTATACATCAAATTACCCCGAAATTAATAATTTCAACATAATTAAAAGTAATTCTGTAGTTGGTAGAATGAAAGATGAGTTTCCTGGTGATCCGATAATAAGTTTTTATGGTACCGGCGCGAAGGCTTATTATGTAAAGTCCATTAATAATGAATTAAAAAAAGCCAAAGGTATCAAAAAATGTGTTATCGAGAAATACCTTCATCAGGAAGACTACCAAAGAATTGTTGAACGGGGTGGTTTGATATTAAGAAAGGTGAAGACATTTAGAAGTGAATTACATAACATTTATACCAACATAATAAATAAAGTAGCATTGTCACATAGCGATGATAAACGTTATGTAATTCCCAGTTCAAACAAAACTCTACCTTGGGGGCATGCAGACATAGATTTTTACAAAACAGACCCGGAAGAAAACTTAGCAAATTTAGTCACCGTGTTGGAATCATTTCTAAGTCAGGACAGCACGTAATCTGGAAAATCCATATTTCATTATTTGTATTGTTTTTATTATTTCTATTAAACATACAACATTAATATGTAACGATAGTATTGTAATTTTTTTTTTTTTTTTTTTTTAAATAAAAAACATGTATTCATTACTTGATTGCTTTTTTATTGAACCTTTATTTTAAAATTATAAATATAATGAAGTGTCGACAAATAACAAACTGTAAAAGTTATTGTTGAAAAATTTGTCTAATAGTAAATTAAACGCACAGGTCTACGAGTAAATGTTTAATGTGAAACAGGTTTGCTGACAAGATCCTCCATAGTCTTTTCAATTTTCAACATTCTAGAGTTAAGTTCATCACGCAGTTCGTCTTGCCTAAGTTCATATATTGCAATAACAGTATCATCAATGTATCCTCTAAATTCTTGACCGGTTTCAATTAATTTCTTGCGTACGTAACCTTCAAGTTGGTTTCTGAATATATCTTTAATAACAATTGTTGAGTCATGTAAAGCTTTCTGCGTATCTTGCACACACTGAGCAAGGTTATTATCAACATAATTTCGTGTGGTCGCATCGTCTCCTTCAAGAGGTTCTGCTAAATAGCACAATCTTTTGCTTCCCATGTCGTAATCTCCATTAGGTGTAAGTTTAAAACCTATTCCTGAAGGACCTCGCATAAAGTTAAAATCCTTAAATTTTCTTTTGCGACCGAACTTATCAATAGTGTTTACTTCTGACATTGTTATGTGAGACTGATTTGAAACCATTAGATTTCACCCTAATATATGGTTCTATTTCATTAATAAACGGACTCTGCAGAAAAATATGGATTGCAAAACGTATTTTAGGTGATGTTTAATAAATACACGTACAGATTCATTTTACTATTGTTTTATTGAAAAAAAAAATTAAAATATAACAAAAGATTGAGTTTACTTTTTATTATTAAAAAAAATAAAAAATATAACAAACAAAAAAAATTAAAATTAAGAAATAAAATACATGTTAATTTCTTCTGTACAGGGTGAGTCAACGATTGGATGAAGTAGGTTTGTGCCTTTTCGGTAAAATTAACAAAGAAACTATATTTATTGTTTGATACAGTTTATTTTTACGCAGATTTTAAAAATATTTAGGACTCTACAGGGTGAGCCAAAAAACTAGGACAGCATAGAGTTGCGTTTTTTTAAATAGAACACCCTATATACGAATCGTATTTTCGATTTAGCTTATAATTTTAAATCTTTTTTATTAAGGGTTTACTATAACAAAACTTTATAGTTTCTGAGATAATTAAGTTTAAAGAAAAAAAGTCACATTTTCAAGCATCAATTCAATCCTAAATAACGTTTTCAATTTTGTGACAAATATATTCAAATTTGGAATTTAGCAAGGCCAAGGACAAGTTAACATAATTTTTACCTAATATTTGCAATAAAAGCTACAAGGTGTTGAACACATCGGCTCAAATTTGAACAAGTTTAAATAAATAAATATCTTTTTTTTTAAATGGTACACCCTGTATATTTTCATGTTATTTAATAGAATAATAAAAACCCTAAAAGTTTTGTTCAATATATCCTATACCTATTTATAATAGTTTTTGAGATATTTCAGTTTTTCTTATTTTCCATACTTTTTTACAGAAATAGTCTTCATTATCATAGTAGCCATGGCAAAAACAATGTAAAAGAACATTTTTCTGTGTGTCAAATTTATAACCGCAATCGCTTCTTTTGGTTTTTATGTAGTGTAGCTTGGTTTTTTTGCATTCATCTTATATTATAAAATGAATTTTCCAAAGAATGAGTTAATAGATATGATTTATACAATAGGAGAGGCTCAAAAAAATTGCCTTCTTGCTCAAAGAATTTACAAAATGAAGTATCTTGATCGACGCCAGCCTAATACCCATACTTTTCAAAACTTAATGCAAAGATTTGATTCTTCTGGTACTGTTGATTATCCAAAACGTAAAGTGGTCAACAAACCAGTAACTAATGAAGAAAAAGAACTACAAGTATTGTTAAATGTTCAGGAAAATCCTTATATTGGTAGCCGTCAGTTAGCAGCATTATGTGAAACATCACAATCCTCCGCTAATCGTACTACCAAGAAATATAGGTATCATCCATATCACATGGAATTACACCAAGAATTGCATGGACAGGATTTTGAAAGTCGTGTAAACTTTTGTCGTACAATAAATGCGGAGATTCAATTAAATCCAAATTTATTATGCAAGGTAATGTTTAGTGATGAAGCCACTTTTAGAAGTAACGGTGCCGTAAATAGACGCAACATGCATTATTATGCCACAGAAAACCCATTTTGGATTAGAGAGGTCAACATCAAAACCACTGGTCATTAAATGTTTGGTGTGGTATTCATCATAATCGAATTATTGGACCCCACTTTTTAATGAATCAATAAATGGCCATAGTTACCTGAACTTTCTACAAGAAGAACTACTCCAACTGCTTCAAGGTCTCGATAGGGATGAGCTCGACAGTATGTGGTTCCAGCACGATGGTGCGTCTCCGCATTACCATCGTGAAGTTCGTGCGTTTTTGGACCAACGATATCCGCAAAAATGGAATGGACGTGGAGGTTTCATTGAGTGGCCACCAAGGTCTTGCGATATCACCCCATTAGATTTCTTCCTATGGGGTTATATTAAAAATAAGGTGTATGTTAATCCACCAACAACAGTGGAAGATATGCGAAACAGGATTAGGGATACCTGTAGAACAATAACGCCACTAATTTTGTCCAGGGTCCGAGAAAATCTGCAAAAAAGACTAAATTTGTGCATTGCACAAGAGGGTCGTTTATTTGAACACTTATTAAAAAGAAATAATTAATCTCAGTATTTAATAGGTAATTTTTTTTGTTTCAATTTAGTATAAAAGTAAATATGTATTTGCCTTGTCGTTATTGTTGTGTTAATTTTTTCACATTATGTTTAATTAAACTATTGCCGTTGTAATATAACGAATAATGTATTTCATCATATTTAACCACATTCTGTTTGTTTCTGTAGTTTCTTTTTATTATTTTACATGGCAACTATGATAATGAAGACATTTCTGTAAAAAAGTATGGAAAATAAGAAAAACTGAAATATCTCAAAAACTATTATAAATAGGTATAGGATATATTGAACAAAACTTTTAGGGTTTTTATTACTCTATTAAATAACATGAAAATATACAGGGTGTACCATTTAAAAAAAAAGATATTTATTCATGTAAACTTGTTCAAATTTGAGCCGATGTGTTCAACACCCTGTGGCTTTTATTGCAAATATTAGGTAAAAATTATGTTAACTTGTCCTTGGCCTTGCTAAATTCCAAATTTGAATATATTTGTCACAAAATTGAAAACGTTACTTAGGATTGAACTGATGCTTGAAAATGTGACTTTTTTTCTTTAAACTTAATTATCTCAGAAACTATAAAGTTTTGTTATAGTAAACCCTTAATAAAAAAGATTTAATATTATAAGCTAAATCGAAAATACGATTCGTATATAGGGTGTTCTATTTAAAAAAATACAACTTTATGCTGTCCTAGTTTTTTGGCTCACCCTGTAGAGTCCTAAATATTTTTAAAATCTGCGTAAAAATAAACTGTATCAAACAATAAATATAGTTTCTTTGTTAATTTCACCGAAAAGGCACAAACCTACTTCATCCAATCGTTGACTCACCCTGTATAGGTAAGCTTCTTCTATGACCCAATTTCTTCTCTGGATGGCACGTTCATTAATGTCCTTGAACTGGTAGTAAACTAGTCCACAAAAGCCGCATTGTACAAATTTAACCCTGAAAAGGTCAATGTAGTTGAAGTCGTACGTAAGATCATTTCGCCAGCAGATACCTAGTCTTTTACAATGATGACAAGTTAAATAAAAAGCTTTTGGTATATGACTGTATGTTTTGGCTGCTTCACTAGGTTGTTCATCAGTTGGCAACATGATGTTTGAATATGTTGTACTTTTCAATCGCGGTACTCTAATTATGTATTACTTTTTAAAATAACCTTGACAGGACCAAAAAAAATCCTTGAAAATTACAACCTCGAAAACGACCCTGACATTGACGGGTACTTTGACCTTGGCCTTGGCCTCGCATCTAACAAGTTTAGTACTATATTTATATGCTTCTTTAAAATAACCTTGACAGGGACAAAAAAAAAATCCATGAAAATTACAACCTTGAAAACGACCCTGGTATTGCCGGTTACGTCGGCCTTGGCCTTGGCCTTGCATCTGACAAGTTTAAATATTATACTTAATGCATCGAACAAAAGGAATAAAGGTGGTGTAGTGGGGGAAATGGGCATAAAAGCAGACTTGCTGGCTCGAGCTCTTCACAGTTCGTCAGAACACCAAACAGTACAGTGCTAAGAAAAAGTTAATTGTGTGAGTTTTAATATCGAAAATGTCGAGTGTACGGTCTCTTTTAGATGCTCTTGACGTGAGCTGCGGTTCGCAGCAAGGCATGCTGGATAACATGAGTGGTTTGGAAGTGTTAAGTCCGGGGGTATTCGAGAATTGGAATGGCGTGGAGCATGAAGATGCCGAAGACCGAGCCCTCAATGATGGTCGCGACGAAGAGTTAGTTCAGTCGGCAGCGCAATTCCTCGAATGCGGGACGGAGGAGAAGGAGCCAAAGATAAATGTGATTAGTGATGTGGTTGTGCGAAAAGCATCGCGGCCTAGGGAATCTTCTCCGAAAGCTTCGAAATTGAAAAAGCTCTTGACTATGCGGAAGTCGGAAATCGCCGATAAAAAAACATTTTATTCGGCGATTAAAGGTGTGGGACAAGGGAAGAAGAAAAAGTTTAACTTTAAGCGTCCCTCCACCCCTGTTTCATTACCCGACTTCCTAAAAACAGCACCAAAAGAGCCATTGTCCGTAGAAGTGGAAGTCATAGAAGGCCCCGATGGACCAACACCACCAACGCCACCAACACCGGCCAGCGTAGAGAATGAAATAGTGTCGGAAGTGAAGTCTTCCCCAGCGCCACTGTCGCCGATATTGGGGTGCCGGAAACCCATGAAGAAGCGGTTTAAGCGGTGTTTTGAAGGCGATGAAGTTTCCGCTGCTTCGTCGTCGTCGTCGTCGTCATCGTCATCGTCTTCACCAAATAAAACCGCTTCTTCTTCGTTAATATATTCGGAGCCATCGCAACCGGAGTGGGTCGAAGACTTCACCAACTCTCAGAAGAGCAAATTGACAGACATTTATGACATGAAAAAACGCTTAGTGAAAGAAGTGAACGAGTGTGACAGTGACATTTTAGAACTTGAAAGACAATTAGAGATAAAAAAGGTGAAATCTGCGCGGTTAAAAAGACAATTAGAGGATTTTAATAAATTATGTAGTAGGTGTTAGGTAGTTGTAGATATTAGCTTTTAATTTATAGTATTAAGTTTGTAAATATATATATATATATATATATTGTAGTTAATAAAAAAAAGTGTTTGATCAAATTTTTATATTTTATAATGAGAATAAAAATGACTTGAAAATTTATTTTTGTGTGTTATTTTATATAGGCCCTGTCCCACATAATATTAGGTAATAAAAAAAAAGAGTGAATAATCCACTAAAACTACGCAATAGCAATAGTTGTAAATATTTTTTGATAATATTTACAAGTATGCTAAAACATGGTTCGGTTTATGAAGTTAAGGTTCTGTCGCCAGAACTTCTAATACTTTGTATCTCAATATTGTATATTTTTATGAAAAAAACATAAAATATTGGTTACAAAGTATTATAACCAACTAAAACTACGATCAAATTATTTTGTGGTCCTGAAAAGGACCGTTTGGTTGTAAAACATGCGACTCTTTTATTGTGTTGTGGAGTCGCACGGCCCGTCATCATCAGCGGGGGTGGTGGTGTTGTCCTCTGTTTATTCGATGATGAACCGCCAAAGTTCATCCCATCT
The DNA here is from genome assembly GCA_034092305.1 of Diaprepes abbreviatus. Taxonomy (NCBI): domain Eukaryota; kingdom Metazoa; phylum Arthropoda; class Insecta; order Coleoptera; family Curculionidae; genus Diaprepes; species Diaprepes abbreviatus. The sequence continues at coordinate 17,299,495 of JASJET010000028.1, forward strand.
GGGATCGTTCAACTCCCACTCCAGACAATTCTCTGTGGTAGAATCTACCACAGGGCATTGGATGGGTTGTTGTTGTTGTTGTTGTTGAGTCGCAGACATGTTGAACTAAAATGATTGTAATAAGTATTGGTGGTCGTATATATAGAGACAAATTAATGGTGGGGGGTGAAAACAAATGTCGTATTACGTATTGAGACCAAAAGTTGTTTGCGGTCTCAAATACGAACGAACGATTTAGCTGGGTTCCACCAGCACTTAAAGTTTTAATACTTTGTATCTAATATTGTATATTCTATACATACAATATTAGTAACAAAGTACTAATATGTACTAAAACTACGATCAAAGTATTTTGTGGTCCTGAAAAGGACCGTTGTTGTGTGCCCTTAAAAAGGGCCAGGGAGAGTGTGGGGCTTATGGTGCCCCATCCTCGCTGGTCGACCACCAGCTTGACGAATCGCAGGGGCCTTGTGGGTCGTCGGGTGTTGGTGATGCTGGAATTTCCAGCACCGCATCTTCCGTCGAGTCCGGCTCTGGCTGCGGCGACGGAGTTTCGAGTCTTTGTAAGACCCAATCACCCGCATCGTCTAATTCCACTAGACCCGGATCATGGTCATATACTAGCGGAATCGGCTCATCCAAGTCGTCCCAACGTAGGACGTCAATTTCAAAATCCACCTCGTCGTCGTCGTCGAAGACTTGCAGGTCTCCAACGTTGTCGGCTACGGTGTCATCACTAAAGATGGATGAGCCTCGGCTGGCGGGTCTTTCTTCCTCCATGTTCATCGTATGAGGGTTGATGAATATATGACTGTGTAACTGGCCCAGTCTCATATATATATAGAACTACCCCCACCCCACCAACGGATTCTAAATGTTATGTATTGGTGAGAGCTTATAGAATTATTGATTTTTTCAAAAACTTTAAATAAGGAATTAGATTTGTTTAGACAATAAGACTTATTCTTAATATTTTGTGAAGAATACATTACAAAAAAAAATAATAGAAACCTTGTTTGGACTGTTAACATTTTCATAGGTTCTCAAGCATATAACTTGGCACTTAAGCTACGAGACAAATCGTCGTTAAACGAATATCTCGCCCCATAAGTGACGATTACTAAACTACGATCAAAATATAATGTGGTCCTGAAAAGGACCGTTTTTGTGGCCCTAAAAGGGCCTGGGGGGAGGGTGGGGTGCCTACCGTGGAGTAATACCCAACGATATTAACACCGACCTAGGTGCAGCCCTTGGTCTTCTCATTGGCGGCACCGTCGTCGTCGCTGGTGGTGTCGGCGTTGCAGGCGGTGCCGAAGGTGCCGCTCCTGGTGCGGCACCCCCGCACTCCTCACACTTGCATATTTTGCCGGGCACGAATGGCCTGACAATGCCAATGATCCTTTTTGGTATATCTTCCATCTTGCCGATCGAATGTGTAATGATGAAATAATTCTAATACCGGCCTCTATATACATTCAAAAAGTTGGAGGGGGTAAGGTGGAGTGCATATATGCATTATATAAGTTTGAGAATAATATGATTTTATAACTCACCGTATCTCTGGTATGGACACAAACTACCCCCCTCCACTTTTCTAGCATATAGTACTAGACTTTCTCTAGCGCGTTAGCGTGGAGCAGGCACAAAAAAAAAAAAAAAAAAACCCTCCCCTACAACTTCCGCATACTCCCGTTCGGCGCTCTAGCCTCCTAACTCGAGAATTTCAATTTTTTCGTTTAAATTTTTTGTCATTTTTAAGATTTTCCAAATTTTTTTTTCACCATTGTATTCTACTCAAAATTCTAGGTAATTAAAGTGCTTTTATTTTTTCTCTATCTTGAACGGTTCCCGAGCTACAGCGCTTTAAAAAATCCAAATTACTAACTTACTATAACCCTTTTCTTCAAATTTCATCTTTCCGAATTTTGAAAAGTACTACCATATGTAGAAAAAAATTCTCTTTCTAATTTCCTAATATCATTTTGCTCCAAAACTTCAACTTTGGCGCGCATTCACCATTTTTCAATTTTTTTTCGAAAATTTTTTTTTTTTACGTTTTTACTATCGAGAAAAATGCTTGCTTATAGTACTCGATTTCCTCTATAATTTTTTCTTATAACTTTTTTCCCTATTCCTAACCGTTACTTTCCTACAAATTTTCTAAATCGTTGTTTTCATATTTTGCCTTAAAAATTTTTTCTTGTGTTATTTAAGCTCTTTTTTCCACTTAATAAACCACCATTTTCTAAATTCCCGTACTCTTTTCTTAAAGAGCGGGCTTTTCCGCCAGCTTTTTTTTTGGTTGGGTTTCAAATAAATATAAAACTACTACTTCACTCATTACAAATTTATTGATTCAAGAACATTATTTTGTGTTACATATAATAGATACATTAAAATATAGATTTATTGGTCACCGAACCGTTTAATACATTATAACTAAAAAATGAGTCGTGAATAACTAATGCGTACACTTTAGTGTCTTTGGGGAATTTATTCTTTCTCGTTTGGAACTCCAATTTTACATCCACTGTCGATGAGTTAATGGCCTCTGGTTGTTGACTGCAATTGATAATAAAAACGGGGTTTTTCATATATTCCGCGAACGTTATCATCGGATCGTTTATCTCGCGCCCGTAGTAGCTGCTTTGGAAGTTTTCGTAATTGTAATAGGCTGCTGCGTACAGTTTCTTGGCGAAATCTAAATTCCATCTTTCGTAGGGATAAACGGTTGAATTCAGATACAGTCTAATGTCGCATACGTCGGCGTGGGTAAACTGGGTTGCGTTTTTTTCTTTCTTGTCGCAATTATTGCTGTCTTGAAACCCGACGATTATATAGCGCGGTCTTTCCAGACTTGTACTCGTTCTCAAGGCCCACACGTCGGAAGATGTTTGCCTTAAAGCTGGTAATTCGTACAGATCCCATTTACGATATGCCATTTGAATACTGGCATTGTTTCCTCCTTTATTAATGCGAGACAGTATTTTCAATTTTTGCTTGTCGTCTGGAATGATGTGACGAATTTTCCATTCGATTTTGTTGATACTAATTTCTGCCTCTACTTCGCCGACGTAACAATTGGTAAAAGTGCGAGCTATAATCATAATAAGCTCTTGTTTTACGTTGAAAACACCTTTTGCGTAATCTTCGGCGAATCCCATAAGATATTTTAAGGGTAATTTCCCGGAGAATACGTTACTTGCCGTGTCTACGATATCTTGGTTTGCTTCGTCGAGACCCCATCCGCACGTCATGAGAGATCTTTGTTGCAAACTTCCGAATGAAACCATGGTTTTTAATGTCGTCGTAACTCCAGGTTTACGAACCACGGCGACCTGCTCACCTCCCATCTCGTAGCGAACTTCATTGAACAAAAATGCGAGGGCATTATTTGATAAAAAACATCTTTTCGTTGCGTCTATGGGTTTAAATTTTCCTTCGATATATATGTAACTTTCGGCGATATCCAGTATAATATCTTGAAAATTAATGGGGATACGGACTTCATCCGAATTGTTGAATGATGGAGATCCGTATGGTTTATACGTATGCTCTTCTAGACTAATAATGGAATTGTCCAAGATGGGCTCGGAGAAAACCTCTATTTTATCGCTGGTGGTGGAAATCATTTTCGCACTTTAAGACCGATTGATTTTAAAAATTTATAGTCTTCGGCAGATAACTGTTGAGATGTTTGTGATCTAACGTCTGGACGACGACTAACCTTGACGTTAACTCTTCTTTTACTTTTATTATGTTTCGGCGGTTCCCCCATCTTAGTCGACAGCACACACAATTGACGATTGAAGCAAAAACCCATTTCTATGAAAGTTTCTTCAGTTCCAATTTCACGATTATTTTCTCGCCTTGAAAATTGATTAGATCACCGCTATCGTCCAAGATGCGAAGAGTAATGTTGTCGATAAACTGACGTCCTGCCGGCATTAACGGCATATAAATATTATTTTGTGGTTCTTTACTGATTTTGTAACCGGGCTCCACGTCGATATCGAATTCGAACAAGGTATGACCTTCCACCGAATTCATATATGCTCCGGAAATTATATTACAATCTACGCGTATGATGCGTACTTTCATTATTTCCACCATCTCAGTTGATTCGTGCTTTTTGTCTCTTTTTAACACTGTATGATTAAATCCTAACATTTTACCGATACTCGCCTCTCCCCGGAAATCTATAGTATATTGGGATTTCAGTTCACATTTCAGTGTATTGTTATTAGCGACCAAGTAAAAGATTCCATCGTTCTTTTCTTCAGTTGAAATCCTCAAAGCCTCCAACATAGCTTTACCTATCTCATCTATTTCATAGGCCCCAGGTGGAATCTGTAATTGTATCGACTCGGTGGTGTAACCCTCCTTCATGTAAGCAAACTTATTGTTGCTTTAGTCCACATTAAAAATTGAATTGTATGTGTAAAATCCCAGCAATGCCAGACCATATTTGTTCTCTCTATTTAATTCGACTGGTGGATAAAAATCGGCGCTTAAGACGCTCGAGTGTCCTGTTAGTGTGAACGTATAAGACATGACTAACCATTAAAACATCACACATCTCGGTTTTATTCTTAGCGGCAACATTTAAAAAGATTCATCTTCACACCTTTTCTCACTGCATTAGATAGTGATGTTTTTATGCTATTTTCTGCTTTTATGCGCACATCGCTGATTTTGCAATAAGAACAAAATATTTTTCTAGCTGTAAGATCCTCATCAGCCGTAACCTCGTTTAAATTGCTGCTGCTGCTGAAATAATGTTTGCAACCGCACTGATATTTTAATATATCGATATCGCTTTTGAGGTGCTCGGGCAACTTTTCCCAAACGAATGGAATTTCATTTGGGGCTAATGCAATCATTACTTCCTTGGGCATGTTTTCTAACTGTTTCACGGTCATTTTCCTTAATCCACCGGCTAGATGAAATGCTTTCAGTGATTGCAATATTTTAGTATAGTTATTGCGATCCATTTGCGGTGTTAATGGTGACGATGATGATGATGACATCTTTTACGCTGATGATTCGACAAGAAACTTTAAGCACAAATGTCCACACCAGACTGTTCCAAAATCCTGCTGACGATCGTATGTATAGTAAATAATTTTTGATGGTTCCGATCCCGTTTGTAGATATCGTACCAATTCGATCGGTGGGGGTAAATCGCCGCTGTCATAATATGTTACTTTAGAATTATTTTTTCTATAAGCTACCCAATGAGTCCCTGCACCACGCGTACTATCCAAATTCACTATTGCTGCTTCGTAACGTCGAGGACCTTGTCTGGGTAATAAATCCCTCATATTCTTTTCTTTTTGGCATATTTTTCTATATCGATGTTAGATAGTGGTCTTCGAGGTAGGGATTCAATTAGTTTTTTGATCTACGATTTAAAAATAATCCCATACCTTTACGATATGGCTTTAGAAACAAACCATTTCCTTTCGATTTTAAATACAGGCCGGCACCGGTTTTATCTTCGCTGCTTTTTTTTACTGCTTTTATGGCGCGCACAATTCCCGCTGCCCCACCGGATAATGAACCCAAAGCTGATAACCCGGCAAAAATTGGTATTAATGGTAATATTCCACCAGTTTTAGGAATCGGTATTATTCTCGGTGTACGAACCTTCCTTTTCCCACCTGCCGCTTTTACCGATCTACGTGCTGCCGACAAAGCTATTTTAGATGCATTCATGACATTTTTTTCCAACACATTTTTACTTCCGGCTTTTAATAATTCCCTTCGAACTGCTTGTCGAATAGCTGTTCCGAAACTGGCTTTCCGAACATGTCGATTTTTATTAACACCTTTCCTTTTTGTATGACGCGTGCCTTTACTAGATGTTTTTTTTGTTGATAATGATGATGGTACACCCATACCAAAACGTTGTTTTCCTTTCATAATGTTTGTAACTAACCAAGCTGCTGTTTTTTCACATAAACTGGAATCTTTCGATTTTACTCTATTCCAAGCACTTTGTTCGAGCTCGTAATCCGCTCGATGTCTCGCACTTATGTTGTCTTTATTATGTAAATAGGCTAAATCGTGTTTTTTGCATGCGGCATCCAAAGGATTAATGCCTGGATCACCTCTTGTTACACGTTTTATTACTTTTGTTCCGGGTCCGCAATATTGATAACGAGGAATGTGTACCTCGAATGGTAATTTATTTATTAACGAATTCACAATACCGTATCCAGTTTTGTTGGAAACGTGAGACCGTCCACTTCGTTTGACGCTCGGCATCTGAATGACAGTTTTTGTGAAAAATTGCCTATAAAATATCAAATTTTCCTAAGATGCGCGTTATCGATCTTAAACAAAAACTTCCTATTGACAATCTCGATGAAAAAGTCGGACTTGGATTTGAAAAGAAGATAATGAAGAGACACGGTCCTCTACTTCCTTCCTCTATTCGCGGCCTGTTAATTGGTCCATCCAATTGTGGAAAAACTAATGTCATGATTTCGCTGCTTACACACCCCCTTGGGCTACGTTTCGAAAATGTCTATATTTACTCGAAATCTCTGTATCAACCGAAATATGAGTATTTAAGGAAAATTTTAGCGCCCATCAAAGGTTTAGGCTACTATGCCTTTAGTGATTCCAGTAATATTGTGGAACCGTCCGATGCAAAACCAAACTCTATATTTATCTTTGATGATGTTATATGTGAAAAACAAGATGTTATAAGATCGTACTTTAGCATGGGACGTCATAAAAATATCGACTCCTTTTACCTAGCGCAAACATATTCGCGAGTGCCTAAACAGCTTGTGCGAGACAACGCCAATTTTATTATTATGTTTAAACAAGATGAGTTGAATATGAAACACATATTTTCCGACCACGTTTCAGCGGATCTAACTTTTACTCAATTTCAAGAAATGTGCTCAAAATGTTGGGATAATAAGTATGGATTTTTAGTAATTGATAAAGACAGCGATGTGAAATCGGGAAGATACCGCAAAGGATTTGATAGCTATATATTACTGTAATAATAAGAAAAAACGCTCATTTGATTGTTGAAACGTCCTTTGTTAACATCATGAATAACGCGATCGACTTAAAACGTAAACTAGTGGAAGCTACCAATGCCGTCAGAAAAAAATTTAAACAAATTAAAGCGGCTAAAGAATTTAATGTTGTGGAATTGGAAAAGTTTTACGAACCCATTTCTAAGCCATTGACAACTATATCTGATGTGGTTAAGCAACGTCAGCAGCAGCAGCAACAACAACAACAACAACAACAGCAACAACATTATCCAGCTACAAAGCCACATAGTCTCAGTACATCAGTGCAGTCGACTCAAATATCAGGTTTTCCCCAACCTACACATTCCTTTCAAACCTCCACACCTATTCAGCAGCAGCAGCAGCAGCATCGCATTTCAAAAGAAGATATTAGCCAATCGGTGTTTGATACATCCTCGACATCAACTAATACATCTCTCGCATCCGCCGACACCACAACTTCCGATACTTTAAACGCACACCTGAAAGGATTACGTTCGAAACCATCTCTATACGATACTGTATATGGTGTACGTTTTGGTTCAAAAACAGATTATAACAAAAATTTTATTGGTAATTTAGAGGTGCGTTTTCGAAATGGAAATATTGTCTTATACAAAAAAGGGAAAAATATTGCAGAATATGGTGGATCACCGGCACTTTATGATTTGTTATTTCTTAAAACACCCCCAAGTGTAGGCAAGGAACAACAACAATTAAGTGATAATGTACTTTCAACGTACAAGGAAATTTTGGAATCAACGAATGCTGTCTACAACAATTTTAAAAAAAGTGATGGTTTACGGGAGACCAGATGGAACAAATATTTACGAATTATTAAACCTCTGATAATGGGCACAAAATTAGGTGGTACTATTACAAGAAAAAATCTCTCGGAAAAACTACAGTTACCCACAAAAAAGAAATTATCTTCGAAAAAATTTCAATATGTCTACTGGAACAAAGCTAAAGAGTTGGTGGATCGTTTACGTTTGTTGTGGAGTTCCAAAATGGCCGGTCACACTGGACACGAAAATGAAATTATGTCAATCATAGAGGAATTACGAGAAGAAGATATAATATATTAAGCTCAATATTTAATGATATTATTCAGTTCTTCCTTCGATCTGAAACCTTTAGTATTACTAATAATATGGAGCCCAGTCTAGAAAAAATCAAGATTGTTAATGAACTACATAGAACGGCTAGAAAAAATTTTGTAAGACGGCGCACGATAATAAAAGGATACAGAGATTTGTGGCAAATTGATTTGGCTGAAATGCAACAGTATGCTGATGAAAACGATGGTTATCGTTATATTTTGGTCTGTATAAATTGTTACTCGAAATTTGTCTATACCAAAGCCATAAAAAACAAGACTGGTATAGAAGTTACTAATGCGATGAAAAGCATCATTGAAGAGGCATCATATACACCAACAAATCTGCAAAGTGATCAAGGAAAGGAGTTCTATAATACAAACTTTCAAGCCCTGATGAAAAAATATTATATAAATCATTATTCCACTTACAGCACAAAGAAAGCTGCAATTGTTGAGCGAGTCATAAGGACTTTAAAAAATAATTTATATAAACAATTCTCGACAAGAGGATCTTACAAATGGATACATATCGTCTCGACCAAGGTCAAGGTCAAGGTCACACACAACCTTGAACACAAGGCCAAGGCCAAAGCACACGTGCACTTTCAAGGTCAATGACAAGGACATTTGGGCGGGGCCAAAGAGGGGTGAAGCAAGGTCAAGGTCAAGGTCGAGGAGTGGGGGGATCGAGAGAATCGGGTTATGTTCACTACTGATGGTGAAGATTTTTAAAAATAAATAAAATCTGAAATGCTGTTTGATTTGTCAAACCGACCAGAAATGGTATGAATTCTTACAACTAAAAATAAATAAAATCAAAAATAATTTAAAATTAAATGTTATTTAAATATTTCCTCCTAAAACCAAAAATGTTGTTGATGGCGACATCTGGATTAAATTATTTGTTCACGTAGATGTCGACGGTATAATTAATTCAATATTCCAAGCATACAATAATTCGCAATTGGATGATATGGCACTGCATCTATTTGCATCCTTATTTACTGTATAAAAATTGACTGGACACAAATAAAAATGCACAAGTGCATCCAGTGCTGTAAAACATTTCATAGAACAAGTTCACTCTACTTTGTGAAAATATAAGAATGTGTAAAATATACAAAAAAAATATTAGGTTATTTTATTTAAGCTATAGAGAAAAAAAAATATGAGTTCGAAAGTTTTAAAACTTTGAATTTAAAACAAATAAATCAGTATTTGAATTAGAATGAAATATTTGTCGAAAGAAATAACCTAGTCTTTATTTAAAATAATATTCTCTTTAATTACATTATTAAATTCATAAATGAAAGACTTAAATGCCAAATATATATTTATTCCTATTTTTCAGTTACTTAACTATAATATCCTAGATGGTGATTTTCAACCTGTGGGACGCGGCCCCCTTGGAGAAGTACACATTTAACAAAAGGGAAGGGGGCATAATTTTACTACCTGCAGAGGAGATATTGAACTTATAATGGTGTATCGAGATCTAAGAAAAAGTTAATTAAAAACTACGAAAACTCAGAATGCAAATACCGAACGGTTGAGAGTCGCTGGCCTAGAGTATCAGTGGCACAAAAAACAAATATAATTTTTCTAAATTAACCAGCAATTGAGTCAGCAGATTATTTTAGTAATTTAATTGACCTTAGTAATATAAGTTCACCATAATATTGTAGTTTCTTAGTGGGACAATATCCTCTCTTCAATCTACAGGCAACTTAAACTTCGCATTTTGATTCCTGGGTAATTCAGCTTTTACATCAATTTTTAATTATGAGTCAAATTCAAATTGCAATTTCTTCTAAAATGCTAGAAGAAAATAATTTTATTTAGATATACTTGATTTATTTTATAATATATATGATTCAAGTAGGTCATGTCTTGTTTAACCAAAAGATGTCACAAAGTCATGATAGGGCAGGGAAGAAATATAGTCATATTTGTTGAAAATAATTTGACCTTTAGCGTATTAAAAGAAAGTATTATTGGTCCTTTGTTATTTAGCCTCTTCATTAATGCATTAATATAATAGAAATCCTGGCTAATTGTAAATTATTCGATTGGTGTGAACTTGCTAATATACATATACATATATATATATATATATATATATATATATATATATATATATATATATATATATATATATATATATATATATATATATATATATATATATATATATATATATATATATATATGTTATATCGTAGATTTTCACGGATGGTAGAATGAATAGTTTGGTTATTCCGGGTTTCAATCCGTTCGTTCAAAAAATCGTTTTCACGACGTTTCGCCAAAATCTCATTTGGCATTTTCAAGTGCGGTTCGTCTCGTTACTCGCTGAGAACTGATGGTGGCCTCCGAAGAATTTCGAGTTTTGTTTAGTTGGCTCGCTGCCTGATTGGGTGGGCGGCTTCGTAGGCTCCTCCCCTCTCCCGAGTGCGATATATTTTGTTCTTGTATGCAGGTCTCTCGTGTACTAGTTGATTTTTGTTGTTTTCTTTCTTGATTTTTTATTAATGTTTTCCATGTAGATGAAAAATTTATAGCATCGTCTCGTTTATTTAGCTGTCCCGCTTTTTCGATTTCTAGGGCCTCTCTTATGACGCGTACCTTATAGTTCTGTACTGGTGCTATTTCTTTTGTTTTTTCGAAATCGATGGTATGTCCGGTTGTTTGGTGATGTTGAAATAGGGCTGAGGTTGTCTGTTTGTTTTTGAGGCTATTTTTATGTTCTTGGATTCTTGCTGATATGCGCCTGTTTGTTTGTCCTATATAAGTTTGATGACAATCTGCACATGGAATGCTGTAAACGCCATGATTTTCAAGGTTGGTCTTGTCTTTGGGATTTCCCAGGATGTTGGCTATTGTTTTTTGTGGTTTAAATATGGGCTGTATGTTGTGTTTTCTTAAGATTCTTCCGATTCTGTCTGTTATTCCTTTTATATAAGGTATTATGGCTTTGTTCCTTGTTTGGTCTTGGTCTTTGGTCTTTGTTGTAGTCTTTTCTTGTCTTTTTATGGCTTTCTTTATGTCTGCTTGTGAGAAACCATTCCGTTCTAGAGCTGTTGAAATGTGTCTTATTTCGTCTTGTTTCGTGTCAGGTTCTGTTAGGCGGAGAGACCTTGATACTAATGTGTTGACTACTGCCTGCTTTTGAGAGGGATGATGATGTGACGCTGCATTGAGATATCGGTCAGTATGTGTGGGTTTCCGATATACGCTGAAACCCAAGGTGTTGTTGAGTTTCCTAGTTAATAGCAGGTCCAAAAAAGGAAGTTTCTTTTCTTGTTCGATTTCTAGCGTGAATTGGATTCTGTGGTGGATATTGTTAAGATATATGAGGAAATCGTCCAGGTGTTCTTTTCCATGTTGCCATATTATAAAAATATCATCGACATAGCGTTTCCAAAATTTTGGTTTTAAAGGTGCCTTTTGCAGTGCCTCTTGTTCGAAATATATCATGAAAAGGTTGGCTATGACTGGTGAAAGCGAGGACCCCATAGGTGCGCCATCTGTTTGTTTGTATGTATGGTTATTGAACATGAAGTATGTGTTCTTTAGGCAGTGTGCTGCAAGTTCAATTGTGTAGTCTGGAAAATCCTCGTTCATGGCGATTTTGTCCAAAGCCTCATCTAATGGTATGCTTGGATATAGCGATTTTATGCCGAGGCTTGCTAAAATGTCATTTTCTTCGAGGTGAATGTTTTTGATCATTTTAGTCAGATGCTCGGAGTTTTTCACAAAGGAATCAGCCAGTTCGACTCTTGGTTGCATGATACTTGCTAGATATTTTTCCAGTTTTTGTGTAGGAGATCCCACGGCGCTCACTGTTGGTCTGAGTGGTGCATTTGTTTTATGTATTTTTGGTAAGCCATATAGTTTTGGACATCTGTTTGATTTTTCTCTTGGTATTATAGATTTTTCAATTTCTGGGTCTAGTTTTGAGGCTTTAATCTTGGCTTTCGTAGTTTTTTCAAGGTACGTCGTTGGATCTCTGTTGGTTTGTTTGTAAGAGGCGTCTTCGAGAATTTCTGACATTTTTTGCATGAATTCGTTGGTGTTCATTACAACCGTGACATTTCCCTTATCTGCTGGTAATATTGTTATTTCCTTATTCTTTTTTAAGGATGAGAGGGCTTGATGTTCAGCTCGCGTTAAGTTTGGGTTGGGGGGCCGGCTTGATTTCAAAATTTGTGTTATGTCTTGTGAATATAGAAGCTGCCCTAGAAAACATCCCTGAAGAAAATGCCGAACAAGCCAGACAAGACATAACACAAATTTTGAAATCAAGCCGGCCCCCCAACCCAAACTTAACGCGAGCTGAACATCAAGCCCTCTCATCCTTAAAAAAGAATAAGGAAATAACAATATTACCAGCAGATAAGGGAAATGTCACGGTTGTAATGAACACCAACGAATACATGCAAAAAATGTCAGAAATTCTCGAAGACGCCTCTTACAAACAAACCAACAGAGATCCAACGACGTACCTTGAAAAAACTACGAAAGCCAAGATTAAAGCCTCAAAACTAGACCCAGAAATTGAAAAATCTATAATACCAAGAGAAAAATCAAGCAGATGTCCAAAACTATATGGCTTACCAAAAATACATAAAACAAATGCACCACTCAGACCAATAGTGAGCGCCGTGGGATCTCCTACACAAAAACTGGAAAAATATCTAGCAAGTATCATGCAACCAAGAGTCGAACTGGCTGATTCCTTTGTGAAAAACTCCGAGCATCTGACTAAAATGATCAAAAACATTCACCTCGAAGAAAATGACATTTTAGCAAGCCTCGACATAAAATCGCTATATTCAAGCATACCATTAGATGAGGCTTTGGACAAAATCGCCATGAACGAGGATTTTCCAGACTACACAATTGAACTTGCAGCACACTGCCTAAAGAACACATACTTCATGTTCAATAACCATATATACAAACAAACAGATGGCGCACCTATGGGGTCCTCGCTTTCACCAGTCATAGCCAACCTTTTCATGATATATTTCGAACAAGAGGCACTGCAAAAGGCACCTTTAAAACCAAAATTTTGGAAACGCTATGTCGATGATATTTTTATAATATGGCAACATGGAAAAGAACACCTGGACGATTTCCTCATATATCTTAACAATATCCACCACAGAATCCAATTCACGCTAGAAATCGAACAAGAAAAGAAACTTCCTTTTTTGGACCTGCTATTAACTAGGAAACTCAACAACACCTTGGGTTTCAGCGTATATCGGAAACCCACACATACTGACCGATATCTCAATGCAGCGTCACATCATCATCCCTCTCAAAAGCAGGCAGTAGTCAACACATTAGTATCAAGGTCTCTCCGCCTAACAGAACCTGACACGAAACAAGACGAAATAAGACACATTTCAACAGCTCTGGAACGGAATGGTTTCTCACAAGCAGACATAAAGAAAGCCATAAAAAGACAAGAAAAGACTACAACAAAGACCAAAGACCAAGACCAAACAAGGAACAAAGCCATAATACCATATATAAAAGGAATAACAGACAGAATCGGAAGAATCTTAAGAAAACACAACATACAGCCCATATTTAAACCACAAAAAACAATAGCCAACATCCTGGGAAATCCCAAAGACAAGACCAACCTTGAAAATCATGGCGTTTACAGCATTCCATGTGCAGATTGTCATCAAACTTATATAGGACAAACAAACAGGCGCATATCAGCAAGAATCCAAGAACATAAAAATAGCCTCAAAAACAAACAGACAACCTCAGCCCTATTTCAACATCACCAAACAACCGGACATACCATCGATTTCGAAAAAACAAAAGAAATAGCACCAGTACAGAACTATAAGGTACGCGTCATAAGAGAGGCCCTAGAAATCGAAAAAGCGGGACAGCTAAATAAACGAGACGATGCTATAAATTTTTCATCTACATGGAAAACATTAATAAAAAATCAAGAAAAAAAACAACAAAAATCAACTAGTACACGAGAGACCTGCATACAAGAACAAAATATATCGCACTCGGGAGAGGGGAGGAGCCTACGAAGCCGCCCACCCAATCAGGCAGCGAGCCAACTAAACAAAACTCGAAATTCTTCGGAGGCCACCATCAGTTCTCAGCGAGTAACGAGACGAACCGCACTTGAAAATGCCAAATGAGATTTTGGCGAAACGTCGTGAAAACGATTTTTTGAACGAACGGATTGAAACCCGGAATAACCAAACTATATATATATATATATATATATATATATATATATATATATATATATATACATATATATATATATATATATATATATATATATATATATATATATATATATATATATATATATATATATGAAGTAAATGCGAATAATAAATGCAAACTTCGTTCTAACCATATCCTTTCCGTGTTAGAGGTTACATAGTTTGAACAAATTTCTAAGAAACACAGTTTATCTTTTTTCACGACCATCGAGATGATGGCCTACCTATACCACCATACCGAGAAGAAAGTCAAAACTTACCTTCCCCGCCACAGTGATACGGCAGAAGTACCTATTTCGTCTCTACTAGGCTCATCAGGGTACCGGCACCTGGCTGTGCAAAGGACAGATCGGAAGGAAGCATGCAAATACTGAAAGCGACTTGACCGACCTCCCGCCGGATGGCGTATATATGTTTATGCGGCTTTCACGGATTCCTCCGTGTGAGATGCATCACCACCCCGCCCAATTATTTGCAGTAGTGAAATCACTTGCGTTTCGATCGCAGTCCCTTACAGATCAAAAAAATGACCACAAAGAGATGAATATACTCCAAGACGCCCTAACAAAAAACGGTAAAAAAGAACATATAGACAAGGCTCTAAAAAACAAACATTTGGCCCCAAAAATCGCGAAAACCAAGAGAATAACTCGAAAGCTATTGTCCCTTATGTAAGAGACACCACAGACAAGATCGCAAAAATTCTCAGGAGACCACAATATTGAAACCATTTTCACCACAAACCGTGAAGTGAAAGATCTCTTGCCAACACCTAAAGAAAGAATCCCTCTAGAAAACTAGGAAGTGTACGAAATTCCATGCGAAGAATTCATCTCATATTACGTAGGCAAAGCCAACCGTAAAATAAGCGCCAGAAGAGGAACATATAAACCCTGTCAAGCAAAAAACAACTTCTTCTGCTTTGACCCAACACTGGTTAAACACAAGACATAAGATAAATTTCTCAGGAACAAAAATGCTATCGAGATGTGAAAACCTATCCACAAGTGTTATAAGGGAAGCCATTGAAATTGCAAAGAGGCCCAACAACTTAAATAGCAGAGATGATAGCCGGCGAGTGCCTAATACTTGGAAAAATCTGCTCATAAAACATCAATCAGTACCACTTAGTAACGAAACAGATTACAACTCGGCA
Organism: Diaprepes abbreviatus; assembly: GCA_034092305.1. Taxonomy (NCBI): domain Eukaryota; kingdom Metazoa; phylum Arthropoda; class Insecta; order Coleoptera; family Curculionidae; genus Diaprepes; species Diaprepes abbreviatus. The sequence continues at coordinate 17,315,074 of JASJET010000028.1, forward strand.
ATGCAACCCAAAACACTGGCAACGACGTACACACGGGACCGACAGCACCCGAGTCGCAGAGGTCATTTCGCTCAAGACGCCATACAGTGAGCATTATAAATGAGATTTCACCGAAACGTCAGCTGCTTTCCAGTCCTGAGAGGGACTCAGCACACACCAGGGCCGTGTCACTAGAATATGAGTGTACGGCAACATCGAATTTGAGGGGGCGCGCGCCCACTTCAGCGGCGGAAAAAAATCGATATCGTCTATGACGTTTCAAACTCTAGGTTTCAAACACTAGAAATTTTCTATTTATAACTAATAATAGAATTTTTTAGCCCATTTAACGATATTTACAAATATTACATCAATAATATTGTGTTTTCTGTAATAAATTACCAAATAAGTGATCTGTTTTTAATAAAAAATGCCAAGAAAAAACATTTATAAAAATTAATTCTATGTTGGCAACAATATGTGACGTTGCGTCAGTTGTCTCCGAAACAGGTGTTGGGGTTTTGCTTCGAATGTTTTATAAAATTTTAACCTTTTTTCAGTATTTTTCCCAAAATTTTTGGTAGGTAAAGACAGAATTCTTTTATACTTTTCCAATCACTTACTTAATAGTTCGTATTTTGTTGTAGAAGACGCATGGTAATTCATACGTGGCCACAAATTTTTGTATCGTGTTTTCATGCTTGGGTGGCGAAAGGCAGGTATTGTAAGTATGATCTGTAAGTTAATTTTTAACTAGTAATGAATATAACTTGTAATAACAATCATCCGCCTCAAAATCTTGCTCTGTTTTGTTTTTATTTTTGCTCGCATAATGCGATACAAAACAAAAATATAGATTTAAAGTTAGAAATACTAATGCTTTTAAATTTTTATTGAATAAATTATAAACTTACATATTAAATTTGAACTTTGGTGAGGTACAATGAATTATAAATATTTATTTTGTTTGGTGGTTTTCGTAGATGACTCTGTAGAGTAATGGTTTCTAATCAGTTATAGGAGTTTCAAATTTTGCCTCTAGAGTTTATTTTATTTTTTTGTGTTTAGTAATATATGAGCCCAAATTCACCTTATCTGAAGCAGTATGAACATGAGAAAAACTAGTTGATGGTATTTTACAGTCGTAATTTTAGAAAAGTAACATAGTTTTAGTCTATATGAGACTTGTCATGATAAATAGTAGTAGAGAAATTTATTCTTTCTTTGATAAAATCATCTTGTTTTCTCCTCCTAATTTTTAAGTCGGAGGAATTTATTTTAGAATTAAAGTAAAAATTCAGTACCTTTTTCAAAGGCTGCTTTTTTAGAGAAATGTTCATTATATTTTGTATTTTATTCTGTGTAAATAAATATTGTTTAATGCTATTGTTATGTTTTTTTTTACTTGCAAACAAACTTAGTCAACTAAGATGAATTTAGGTTCGTAATGTGTTTTTTTTTTAAAGTGTTACACATATTTAAGATAACATCATTAAACACAAATAACAGATATAGTTAAAGTTTAATATGAACATTTAAAAAATATACTCTGTACAAGATAAATTTTTATTATTTTAGACATAAAAGTGTGACTTTTGAATGTGAAATTTTGCGAGTATAATTATTATTCATGAGTCTCAGTAGCCCAATAGGAACGGTGCCAGCCTGGAAGGCATGAGCATGTTTGTTCGAGTCCCAGCCTAAATGTTTTCAATGTAATAACAAAATTTTTGCTTCTGATACTTATAGTGAACATCTATTTGTCAAGTTTAAAGGGTATAATATTACCTGTTTAAAGTACACGAGTCAAAATTTCATAGATATGACAGATAACATCTGTAAAATGCTTGCATCTTTTTTTTTATTTTTAAGTTTTGTAAAGATAGAAAAAAGTTTCAGAGTTTTCTAAGGGTCATTCAAAAAAAGTAATAGATTTAAAACGCAGAAATTAAGTTTATGATGATTTAATTTTAGTAATATATCAGTAGCATAATTCTAACAGATCATCTCCCTCAAAATATTTAGAGCCGTTTTCTATCAATAGTATGGACATTGTAAAAGTTTGAAGCTTTAATCTTTATAAAATATGATGGATGACAACTAAGTTATTGATTTTTGTACTGGCAGACTTTTAATAATGAATAATTTTCTTTTCACGTTTTAATTTATAATCTGATTTGGTTATATTGTGAATAATGATTGTATATTTTTATGAAGTATAAATAATTTTGCTTTTTGTCTGTATAAATAATTTATAAGCCATTCTTTAATTATAAGATCATTTCTTTTTACTTTTTAGATTCTTCAAGCTGTTGTATTTTTTTGTAATCTTTATTATTTTAAAATGATATTTCAGGACCTTCCAACTGAGAAAATCACTCTTTTTACTGTTTAAATTGTTGAATATGTATTGTAAGTAATGTATAAATTATTTTAATTTTTAAACTTGTTATAGAACCTTTTATATTAATGGCTGAAATTTACTACTGTCATTTTTTAGTTTAAAATGATTTGTAGTAACATTCAGCCAATAGAAAAGTTATCTTAAATATCTCAAGTAATTATTACAGTTAGTTTCAAGTGTAAAAAGGTGTTTTAGGGGTAGGGAAAGTTCTTATCATATAAAAGCAAACAAAATTTTTCATTTCCATCTATTTAAAAACAAAATATTTTTTCAATTAATATATAGAAAAGTGTTAATTTAAATCCGTACCCCCTTATTCATTAAGATAGTGTAACTATAAAACCGGTCTAAACTCGCAGTAGAAAGTTGGAACTGACGAGAATAACAATCAGTCAAACAAGTTTTGAACCTTAAAAATAATTTCCTTTTTGTACTGAACCTGCAAAAATGGAGAATTTTATCATTTTCGGACACAACTATTTCTCTTAGATATTTTAAGGTTTTATCGCTAGGTATTTATTCTTGATCTCCTATATAAGTGTTGTATTTGTTGACATATGTAATATAAATTATGACAGAATCATAAACAAAAGAAAATTGGTCTACTAGATCTAACTTCTGTGGGTCTAAATCTTAAACCTTCTTAGTGAATCTAGCTGTTAACTTTCAGTTTAGACTGGGTTTAAATTTAATTCACCTTAGTAAATCACAGTTTCAATTTTTATATTTTTTTTACAGGTATAATATGGAAATGATCAAGTATTGCAGCTTGGTTATAAGGCTCTACTAATTTTAATATTAATATATTGTATATATATTATTATTTCAGTAATATAAATAAATACCTTTGGCTACTTATGTTATTTTTTGACATTGCTGACTTTGAATAGAAAAGGATATTATTTTCAATTCGTTAAACTGTATTATTAGTTTTAAAAGGAAATATTATGTATTTATAAATATTACATAGTTGCAACTTTAGAAGCACTAGCAGAATTATCTAATTTTTTAGGAAATTACTATTTAAAATGAAATTTTCACGATAACAAAAATCAATTAGTTATTATTCATATAAAATTGTTCAAAGGAGAATTAGGTATTTTTAGTTAGTTTTAAATAATAAATTCAAAGGTTTGTAATAAATTTGAATATTTTTAGCACCTTCAAGGAAAAAACTTGTTTAATAGAATATTTTGTTCAAAGAAACTTTACTAAAGAATGGAAATAAAATATAAGCCATATTTTAAAAATAAATTTGGTTTTTATGTATTCCTTTTTTTAGTATAATGTTTTTTTTGATAACGTATTCTTTTAAATGGGTTTTTTCTTGGAAGTTGCTGAAGGTATTTAAATTTATTACAAAGCCTTAAATAATTACTTAGTTTAGCTGCTAGGAGAGGGCGCTGTTATCTAAGTATTTCTAGTTGCTACGAGAAGGCGCTACTATCTACAGGGTTCTCTATTAGGCAATTTCACACACACACTTCAGCAAGTGGGATCGCCCACTTCATCAAGGGATGGCCTTGTGTGACGTTTCAAATACATGGTTGCGACATTTCTCTAACATTCTTGTTCTGGGGCACACACACGAGATGCCCGAAAACCTTCGATAACACATTACACCCGTGAGAATATCCGCTATAACGTATATATATATATATATATATATATATATATATATATATATATATATATATATATATATATATATATATATATATATATATATATATAGATGAAAAGAAAGGTGTATGTCAACAATCAACAAACAATTCCTGATTTAAAGAATGAGAACCCAAATTGGGCGTAGAGGTTATTCAAAATTTGAACAAAAGGATTATTGTCTGTCAAAGAAATAGAGGGGATCATTTGGCTAATTCATTTTTCTCATATAATGGTACACATCTGTATAATAGCCTCACAAAAAAATAAGACATATTTGTTAAATAAATTGAGTTTTATTTGTATAAAGCATCGGGACACTCTAATTGGAAAACCTTTTATTATATTTAGGTATCGATTAGGGGTTTAATTTTCAAACATTTAGTTTGGTGAGAGTGAATCTAGCATCAATCAATGCAATAATTGATTGTAGCGTATGTAATTCAGTCCTGATAGCCCATCTGATTCTATTCCGTACTTCTTTTTTCTCAATTCAATGTGAATTTATGGCCCTTTCGATTTCATATCTTCATTCAATGTTTAAATCAGTTCGATTTTCTTCGTCCGCCACTGAAATTTAATAGGCGCCAATGTAAGCTTAACTTCTGACAGGGCTATTGCATTATTTTTATTCCGGCCCGTCTATGACCAAGACCGCCGTAAACTGACATGAGTTATTTATTGCGGAAAATACACGTGACATACCGGTAAACCCCACGACGGATGACTCGGCCACGTCTGCGGAGGCTTAGCTTGTCGGGAAACTTATTTACAGTCAATAAAAATACTTATTACGGCTGATGGAGTTAAAACAAATTGGATCATAAAGAAATTCCATTTTCAATATAAACTGCCATATATACAGAGCGTCTAGACTTTTAG